>CM069238.1:4594858-5194858 GCA_035582765.1 Acer negundo
GAATTCCTAGAATTTTAGACGGGATGGGGATTGTAATTCTCTCTACTTCTCGGGGTATAATGACAGACCGAGCAGCTCGGCTAGAAGGAATCGGCGGAGAAATTTTGTGCTATATATGGTAAATTTTCTGCTATCCGAATTGTATCTGTAACTTCCTGTTTGTGAAAAAAACGAATAAAAAAGCCAAGTTGTCTAATATCACGCCTTCCTACATTAGTTGATACTTCAAGGAGGGTTTGTCTGGAATAAAAGAAGAAAAATGGATTCATGAAGGTTTAATTACTGAATCACTTCACAATGGTATGTTCGGGGTTCGTTTAAATAATGAAGTCAGATTCTAAGTTCTGTTTCAGGAAGGATCCGACACTCTTTTATACATATACTACCAGGAGATAGAATCAAAATTTAAGTAAGTCGTTATGATTCAAACGGGTGGGGGGCGCAGAATTTCTAGACCCCACAACAACCATTCGAATGGTTCGGTGGTTTTTCAAGATTCCTTTCATGAGGATCCAATTCATGGTTCAAAAATTTCAAGAAACTTATTTTCTTCCAATCAGTAAAGTAGATTCGAAATTCAGTTAAGGAATAACAATTATGAAAATAAGAGCCTCTGTTCGTAAAATTTGTGAAAAATGCCGGCTGATCCATAGAAGGGGACGCATTATAGTAATTTGTTCCAACCCGAGACATAAACAAAGACAAGGATAATCTTTCGAAAAGGGACTCTCTAAAGGAACCGATGAACAAATCAAAATAAAAGATCCGTTTTGACATGAAATGGACTTCATGCCTTTTACATGGACTTCCTAGTGTGATCATGTGAATGCAAATGATGCAAACAATCAATTCATCATAGAACATGTGATCAATACATTTCATGGAACAACTTGACCTAAACATGTGAGAACACAAGTAACATAGTCTCGATGCAAAACAAGAATTAAACCTAGAGCATGTGTAAACACCTAACACAAATAACACATAGTTTCATTCAAACAAATAACACTTGAATAAATCATATGCATGAAACACATATTCAAGATCTTACAAACATACACAAAAATGATAAAATCACAAAATGTATTCAATGAATTTTCTAGCCAAAGATTTAGAGCAAGGATGTAATGATAAATCAATTAAATCCTAGAAAGCTCTAAAAACACATACACAAGCATTAATCCTATATTTTATCAATCAAAGGATCAAAGCACATTTCAAGGATTATTATTCATAAAATGATTCAATCAAGTCAGAAATAATCCTAGATATCAAACTAATCACAATACAACTCTCAATCATGTAAAAATCCTAGAATTCTAGAAACTAGTTTACATATGTCTCTAAATAGACTTTTGATTAGGTTTGATTATGAAGCTATCTTTCTCAATAGCATTCACCATACATACACATATGAAAATATCTACAAGGTACTTAATAACCTAGAGGGGGGGTGGAGGTGAATAGGTTAACACTCTAATTTTAAAAACTCTTACGTGACATATGTCAAAACCTTGATGAGCATACAAATTAATATTTAACATGATTGTTATGAGAAAACAATTAACACATGTATGCTCAATTCACCACCTTTAGTCTACAAAAACATATAACAACAAACAATGTATCTCATATACAAGATATTCAATAAAGATCAAATTCCACAAGTTGTACTTTAAATATTACAATATAAGTGCACTAAGTAAAACTCTACAACTTGCTAGTGAAGGAACTATATTAAAACTAAAACAAAGAATACTTGTATTCACAATTATGTCTAATATGTACAAGTACTAATCAATATATGACTATACACAAATAAGTCAAAATACAAAAGAATTATATTTACAACTTTGATCAACATGATGTGCTTACATCTCACACTTAACAAAATCTTGTTTCCAAATACATCACAAGTGAAGATTGTACTACAAGATTAAAACATACACATATACAAAATATAAAAGATAGAGATAGAAATAATTGACACAATAGATTTTTAACGTGGTAAAACTTCCAATGGGGAAATACCCATGGGTTGAACTACAACCATTGGTTGCTATATATATTGGATGAAAGATTAGAAATTCATCAAAAGTGACCAACCTAGATCTACTTCCTATTGGAGTCTATGTATACCCAACCTTATTGGAAAGTATTACATCCGTCAATGATGCGGAGCCACCATATATTGGACAACATACCAAACTAGCATCGATGGAAGATTAGAAATTCCTCAAGAGTGAATATACATCCCATGTACCTCGCTCTATTGGAGTCTATGTCTATCCATACTCCTAGGCCTACCAGTAATGTAGCCAACTCTCTATCCAAGGCACTCACGTCTCTAGAGAGCCTCCCTTGCATAACTATCTGGACCTTCCCGATCCTAGCCATGACTTTTTGCTTAACTATCCTAGTCCTCAAGACTCTAGTTAAGTCTTCTTGCTCGATAATCCGGACGTATTGTCCTAACCAAGTCTTCCTTGCTTGACTATCCGGACACATTGTCCTAATCAAGACTACATTCCTTTTACAAGGACTTCCTAATGTGATCATGTGAATGCAAATGATGCAAACAAGAAATACAACATAGCATATGTGATCAATACATTCTATGGAACAACAAGACCTAAACATGTGAAAACACAAGTAACATAGTCTAGATGCAAAACTTAAATTAAACCTAAAGCATTTGAAAACACCTAACACAAATAGCTCCTAGTTTCATTCACACAAATAACACTTGAATAAATCATATATATGAAGCACATGTTCAAGATGTTACAAACATACACAAAAATGCTACAATCACAAAATGTATTCAACGAATTTTCTAGCCAAAGATTTAGAGCAAAGATATAATGATAAATCAATTAGATACTAGAAAGCTCCAAAAACACATACACAAGCATTAATCCTAGATTTTATCAATCAAAGGATCAAAGAACATTTCAAGGATTAATAATCATAACATGATTCAATCAAATCACATATAATCCTTGATATCAAACTAATCACAATACAACTTTCAATCGTGTGAAAAACCTAGAATCCTAGAAACTAGTTCACATATGTCTCTAAATAGACTTTTGATTAGGATTGATTATGTAGCTATCTTTCTAAATAGCATTCACTATACATACACATACATATAGAAGAAGAAACCCCAAGCAAATTGAAGGTTATAAAAGAAGAAATCGCAAAGATATGACAACTACCTCAAGATCACGAGTTGGTTCGGTTTTCTGTGTTGAACCACTGAAAAAATCAATCAAACAGCTACAAGACCACTTGGAAAAGGTAGAGGACTTGATTACGAACAATCTCCAACTTGAATCACTCAATTCCGACTTCGTATGAGAAAGTTCACTACAAGAAAAATGGGCAATAGCAATAAATTCTTTAACAACAATTTAATTTTTGTCGCTAAAGATCACTTTTAGTAAGGAAAATTAAATTTCGTTACTAAAGAATTTCAGTGACAATATCTTTAACAACAATCAAATATTTGTCCCTAGAGAGCACTTGTAGTGACAAAACGTAAATTTCATTACAATAGATATAAGTTCTTGTGACAATATACATTTCGTTACTACATATCATTTTAGTGTCAAAAAATATCGTTGCTATAACATATTTATGGTGACGTTAAATTATTGATTGCCACAACATGTGTTCTAGCCAAGAAAACAGGATTTGTTGTTAAAGATGTATTCTAGAGACAAATATAATTCGTTACTTAAGGTTTTAATAATAATTTTAAAATTAACACTACAAGAAAATTGAGATACATGGACAAAAAGATTTAGGGGTATTATTATTTCCCCCATAACTTTTAAGGTTATCAGTCATTTTGCTCCCTCTTGTTTTAGTATTGGCCATTTTCCACTCAATAGCTTCTTTTGACAATACAATTTTTTATTTTTACAATTCTTTTTAAAAAACACTTCATTCCCAAAATTTAAATTTTAAAAAATTCTAAAGACACTTCATTTCATTAAAAGATTATCCTTTTTATCTTTTTTTGAATTAAATTATTATAAAAAAGAAATTATCTCTCCTAAATCAGTAAATTAATTATTACATATTAAATACTCTCTCCTAAATTTTTAATTACCATATTAAACTCTCTCCTCTAATACATATCGCTAATTTTCTATCTACATTCTTTCTTAAGCAAGACTAACAATTAAGAGAAAAAATAAAAACTTACTAATAAGCTTGATTTTTAGGAACCATATGTACGTATATATATATAAAAAAAAAACAAAAGTACCTTTTAAAAAAAAAAATCAAAATATGGAAATGATTTTTGTTACTTTTGTAGGTATGTGATTAACTAGAGAATTTTAATTCTTTCTTTAGTCTTAGAAATTCTGAGTTTAATCAAATCTAGTTGAAACAATTCAAGCATTCATATATCTTTTTTGTTTTTTGTTTTTGTTTTTTTTTAAATTGGCTTTTTAATATATATATATATATATAGATATATATATTCTGTTAGTAAAAAACTAAAATATTCTTAAGTTTTTTGTTCTTTAACTATTAATCAGAGATTGATAGAGAAAGTATTGAAATATGAATTTTTTTTTTTAAATGGAGAAATATTAATAAGGAGAGTTTTTAAAATGGTAATAACAGATTTAGGAGGAAGAATTTAATACGTATTATTTAATCTAATGATTTGGGAGAGAGAAATTTTTTTTAATAATTTAATTAGCTTGGAATGTCATGAATTTTTGTTTGTCTTGTTTAGTAATTTTAATTTAGGTTAAAATTGTCATTAATAAAAAAAAAATTGGAGTATGAATAGATAATTTATGGATTGTAAGGAGAAGTTCTCTTTCCACCATTTGTTAACATCTGTTAGCATTTTCATTAAATGCTATTTTAACCTTTATATTTAATAGAAAACAATTAAACAATTTTAAAATTTAATGAAATAAAATAAAAAATAAAAAATAAAAAAAACAGTGGAGATCGTGTTCATAGGATAGTCCAGTTAATTTGGTAGGGATTTTATGTGCAAGAACAAACACCAAATCTTTAACAAAAATCAAATATTTGTCGTTAGAGAGTACTTGTAGTGACAAAACATAAATTTTGTTACAACAGATATAAGTTCTTGTGACAATATATAAATTTCGTTACCATATACCATTTTAGCGACAAAAAATATCGTTATTATAATATTTTTGTTTTAGCCACAAAAACAAGATTTGTTGTTAAATATATATACTAGAGACAAATATAATTCGTTACCTAAGTTTTAATAATAATTTTAAAATTAATACTACAAGAAAATTGAGATACAGGGACAAAAAGATTTAGGGGTATTATTATTTCTCCCATAACTTTTAAGGTTATCGGTTATTTTGCACCCTCTTGTTTCAGTATTGGCAATTTTCCACCATTTGTTAACATTTGTTAGCATTTTCATTAAAATACAATTTTACCCTTACTATTTAATAAAAAAAATTTAAACAATTTTTAAATGTAATGAAATAAAGAAAAAAAAGCAGTGGAGATCTTGTTCATAAGATACTCTATCTAATTTGGTAGAGATTTGTTTTATGCAAGAAAAAACACCAGATCTTTAACAACAATAAAATATTTGTCGTTGGATGGTCGCCCCGATAGCCCCGTGGTCGGCCGACCGGAGGAGACTGACCCGTGGAGGCCTGGTGGTCTACCGGCCGGAGGTGGTCGGTGGTAGCCAGCCGACATCGACCTTGTGGTCGGTAGACCGGAGGTGACCAGCCGGTGGCCGGTCAGAGTCGGGGTGGTCAGTGGCGGGGTCGGCTAGAATTGGACGATGGGAAGAATACTTTTACCTGTTGTAATGATACCAAATTTTGTTGCAACAGCTCGACCTATTGTAACGATATTTACTGTGTCCCTAAAACTTATCTTTTTACGACAATATATCATTATAAAAACATATTCCTGGCTACAATGAAGTTTCATGGGTAAAAATATAGTTTTAGCCACGTAGCTGGTTCGTGGGTAAAAATATACCTGTTGTAACGAAACCAAATTTTGTTGCAATAGCTCGAGTTATTGTAACAATATTTATTGTGTCGTTAATCCTATCTTTTTGTGACAATATATATCGTTGTAAAAACTATTCATAGCAATAATAAAGTTTCATTGCCTTAACATAGTTTTATCCACGAAACTAATTCGTGGGTAAATGTACCTATTGTACCGAAACCAAATTTTGTTGCAATTGCTCGACCTATTGTAACTAAATACGCGACAAAAAAATTTTGTTTCCTAAGATCTTTTGCAACGAATATAATGCTTTTGTGACAATTTTGATTTGTTGCCAATGCCCTTTGTTCTTGCAGTGGTTATGGTGTTTGGAAGGTGAGAAAAAGTTGAGAGAAAATTCTGCACATATGAAATTTTAATTTTTCTTCGTAAATAGAATGGGAGGGAAATAGGAATATTTAAGAGAATTCAAGAGAGGGATTACAAGACCAATCAGAAGGTGCCACATCACACATCCCGTGTGAGGCACGTGTAGCACACGTGGGCAGAGGATGGTACAGTTCGTGTGCCACACGTGGACTCCAAGTTTGGCCATTGGCTAATCTTTCTCTCCTCGTGCACCGCTCGAGTTCTTCAGCCGTATCCGGGCCTCCGAACTCTGATTTTGATTCTATCTTTTGATTATGATTCATGACTCCTATAAGCACAATGGCGACTACAAAATTTACAAAAAGGTTGAGAATTCATCTTGGAAAACGACGACAAAGACAACTCAACGAATGAGAACACAAAGTAGCGTAGCTACATCGTTTGGACTCGAAACCTAATGAATGAGTAACCGAAATGACCGAGACTCAATAATGAATCATAAGAGATCATGTTCAAGTCCAAAAAAAATAAAATGAAAACAAATAGACACCAAGTCACACACATATGCCGTTTCCTAGACTTAGTCCTAGAATATGCATTTTCCAATGACTATCGATTTAAATCTAATGCATGAGCATATATTGCCAAGTATGTGAAAGTGTTATTCTAATAGTGTGCAACTATGTAGGGACACATATGAATGCCATGTGTGTGTGTGTGCCTAAGCCTTGTAAGAGGAATGAAGTCTATATTACCTTTATTTTGCAACTAAGCACATTTCGCTTTGAAGACTCCATCTTGTATGAGTTGTGGCCAAGTCTTTCTTTGAAGCTTTGAATCATCAAATCTAATACCACTAAAAAATACAAGAAAACATTATTTTGATATGGAATACATGCCAAGACAAACCAAAAACCTAAAAACATACATATAAAAGAAGAAATCTCAAAAATATGACAACTACCTCATGTTCATGAGCTGGTTCGGTTTTCTGGATAGAACCACTGAAAATCTCGATCAAACAGCTGCAAGATCACTTGGAAAAGGTAGAGGAGTTGATTACGAACAATCTCTAACTTGAATCACTTAATTCTGACTTCGTATGAGAAAGTTATGGCGTTTGGAAGGTGAGAAAAAATTTAGAGAAAATTATGCACAAGTGAACTCTAATTTTTCTTCTTTGAATGAAATGGGAGAGAATGGGGAGCATTTAAAAGAATTCAAGAGAGGGAAAAACGAGCCAACCAAAAGTTGCCACGTCACCAGCCATGTATGGGGCACGTGTAGCAAACGTGGGTAGAGGAGTACTCTGGTCGTGTGGCACACGACCTTCACACGTGGCTTCCTTTGCTTGGCTAAAGAAGCACTTTATAAGTGTCAACGTCTTCTTGTTTCCCACCCCACTGATAACACTCTTAGATTGAAGAAAAGGATATTATCAAATCCTATACTATGGCTCTTCAAGCTAAGGAAGATTTTTTTAAGCAAAAATCAAGGATCCAATGGTTACAAGCTGGGGATCGGAATTCTTCTTACTTTTTCAAGGCCATCAATGGTAGACATAATTGAAATAAAATCATCTCTATTATGGGGGAAGATGGTTCTTGGATCGAAGGTGATGATCTTCTCAAAACTAAAGCTATCCGCTGCTTTCAGAATATTCTTGGCTTTTCAGTTTCCTTAATGAATAGAATTGGTACGCTTCGAACTATTATTCATAATGATTTTTCAAATGATCAAGCTGATTTGATGAGCAAGGGGATCACTAATGAAGAGATTCGTGAGGCTTGCTTTTCACTTCATCCTAATAAAGCCCCAGGGCTTGATGGTTTTAATGCTCATTTCATTTAAAAGATGTGGGATATTGTTGGAAGAGATGTGATCAATGATGTTCAAGAAATTTTTTTGAACCGGTCATCTTCTCAAAGAGTTCAATACAATGATCTTAGCATTGGTTCCTAACGACCCAAATCCTTCAAGAATGACAGACTTTAGACCAATCTCTTGTTGTAATACTCTATACAAGATCATCGTAATTATCATTTCAAATAGGATTGAGATCATTCTTCCAGACATTATTAGCCCTCCTCAATCATCTTTTGTGGCTGGAACAAGGATTGGTGATATCATTCTTCTTGTCCAAGATCTTTTGAGGTCTTACCACAAAGATGATGGCTCTCCTAAGTGTTATTTGAAGGTGGATTTGAATAAAGCTGATAACCTAGGACTCGGGTATCGTTCTCCAAATAACAATGAATTGGACGAAGCGGTGCTTCGCGGATGGAGGGTCTTTGGCGTGGATAGGTATAGCTAAGTCACAAATCTACCGATGTAGGGCTATTGGATTAGAAGCATGAGGGGTGAAGGCAGCATATTTGCCTTATATAGACTAAGCTATTCTAGTAGCTAGCTAGGATTGGTTCCCAAGAGTGCTGGTACCAATTGTGACTGGGATTGAACGCAACTCACATAATGCTATGTGAATGAGGCATGGACTCTTACATGAATTTATAAAAAAAATACAATACTTCTCATTTATCAAGGTGGGGTTACAACTTTAGTAAAGGGGGGAAGGGAATACAATCCCCTTGATCTTTTAAATGGGGGGTTCCTATCTAGGGAACTAGACGTTCTTTAGTAGCAGATATTACCTCCTCTCCGTTTCAAAATGGAGACAAGTCGTTCTATAATAGCAAAACTCTCTTTTTCACTCTTTCTCTCCCAAGTCTTGCCAGAGTCTAACCCTTTGCTCATCTAGAGTAGGGGTATTTATAGAGTGTTAAGGATGTGGTAGGTGAATAGGGTCTTTTGGCATGGGAATCCTTAGGATGATCTTTACCGCTCCTTCGTCCAAGGCCTACCGCGGCACAAGCCTCAAAGGGTTGGGATTGCTCCACCTAGGCCTTAGGGCTGACCTGATGGTCCAATGGGAGACCTTCTTTTAGGCTGGATAACTATTAAGAGATCTCCACTATTGGTTCGAGTCGAGCATGGGTGGTACACATGCCACGAATGGCTGGGATGGTCCCACCTATGCCCTGATTTCCACCTAAATGCTTCGTAGGTGGTTACGTGGTGGTTTCCCCAATTCTGGTTAACCAGAGATGTCTTAACTGGCTAAATAAGTCACTTTCATTCTTTGGGTCTGTTGTGGGACAGTGGCAGCATCTATCACACTGCCACTATTAGGCGCTTCTTCCCACGATTTCCCCTTTCTGCCTAGGTGCTTTTTTCATCCTCATTGTCTATTAGAACTTAGGTTCCCTCTTTGTGATGATCGAAGTTGACCCTTTGTAGGGTTGAGCTGTCGTTGATATTGGTAGATATATCGCGATCAATGCCCTTGATTTCTTATCTTTCCTTTCCAATGTCAACTGGGTGAAATTAATGCCCACTTACCCTTTGTCCGCTATTCGGTTCCCTCCTTATTTAGGCTGGTCCCTTTTCTAAGGCTTGCACGGGTCTTGGTGATGATTCTAGATGGTTCTTGTGTGTTTAGGGCTACCTTATCACAATAGGGGACTCAAAGAGCCCAAGTGTCCCTTCTCTGGTATGACTTGGTGTATCAGGACGTCCAACTGCGATGGCTTCTCCTGGTAGCGCTGATGAGTCTCGGTGTTTTTAGAGGGTGGTCAGGATTGCAGGGTAAAGAAATGTCATGCTAGATCCCACCACTATAGCATCGACGCAGTCCCGGCTATATTAGAGACCAAATTTGATCGAATCAAAATTGGTATGATTTTAGCCTTCATTTACTTCTCTTTATGCTTGGTTCTCGGGCATTTCCCCATGTTTTAGGGACGTTAATCACGTGTTTTAGTTTTATTTGTGCAATAAGGGCAATTGTGAAGAAGAAGATGAATTTGATGCAAAAATGTGCATAAAGTGGGAAAACAGGGCATTGTCGCCTTTGGTACACAGCGACAGACGGCATGAAGCAATAATGACTCTAGCCAAAGTGTTGTCACGGTACTATCGTTGTGGCTACCCAAACATGACAAAGAAGGTGAAATCCTAAAAATCAACCAGGTATGGCTTCGTAGTGGATTGTCACTCTTAAGCCACACAGTGACAGAGAAGTTCAAACCGAAGAAAACAATCAGGTCTAGTGTCACTACTTTGTGTTATCATGTGACCAAACAAGCAACTACTCTCAGGATCTCAGATCTCTTTGTCACCTTTCCAATGTTACTGTAGTTACAACCGTGAAAAAGATCAAAACAACAACGACAATCAAATCAAAGAATCTGTAACCGTCTGTCGCGGTGGTGTCGCTGTCTCCAAAACTGTGACAATGCACCGTGACATTCTACCACCTTAGCATTTCTAGTAGATAACAGTACAAATCCATGAGCCATTATAAATATTCTTCTCTTCCAAGATGCAAAGGGGATTCAAAGCACAAAATTTACAGAGTGTAGACTAGTATTCTCTCATCCATAATTCCCCTCTCAAATTCCTCCATTTTTATACTTGAACTCACCTTTTCCATCCAAAAACTCAACACCAAATCTTAATTACTTCAGCCAACCATTCCGCTCTTCCCATTCTCTACATCCCAATACCTTTGTCACTTACCATTAGACATCCACCTATCTAGACACATACTCATCTACCACTCCTTGCACTATGAGCATCTAAGGAAAGGAAGGAGAAAGCATTATAGAAGGAGGCCCAAGGGTGATTTCCATATCTATTACTTTCTTGCTTTCGATTGTAACTATGTATACCTAAATCCTTTTGTTAGGTTTATGGTTTGTCTTGGCATGTATTCCATATCAAAAAAATGTTTTTCTTATATTGTTTAGTGTTCTTAGATTTGATGCTTCAAAGCTTCAAAGAAAGACTTGGCCACAACTCATGCAAGATGGAGTCTTCAAAGAGAAATGTGCTTAGTTGCACAATAAAGGTAATTTAGACCTCATTCCTCTTACAAGGCTTAGGCACACACACACCTGGCATTCATATGTGTACCTACATATTTGTACACTATTCGTATAACACTTTCACACACTTGGTAATGTATGCACATGCATTAGATTTAATTTGATAAACATTGTAAATTGCATGTTCTAGGACTGTGTCTAGGAAATGGCATACGTTTGTGACTTTGTGTTTATTTGTTTCTATTTTATTGTTTTTTGACTTGAACATGATCTCTTATGATTCCTTATTGAGTTTCGGTCATTTCGATTACTCATTCATTAGGTTTCGAGTCCAAACGATGTAGCTATGCTACTTTGCGTTCTCATTCGTTGAGTTGTCTTCGTCGTCATTTTCCAAGATGAATTCTCAACCTATTATCAAAGCTTTGTAATCTTCATTGTGGGTGAGGAATTCACGATTCATAATCCGAAGATGGATTTGAAATTGGAGTTTGGAGGCTCGAATAAGGTTGAAGAACACAAGAGGAGCCCGAGAGGAACTTGCTTGGCTAAAAACTAAGCAAGGTGTCCACATGTAGGCCACGTGTGACACACGGCCAACATGGCTCTCTTCCCACGTGTGCCACACACACCCCACATGTGGGATGTGATGTGGTACATGTTGATTGGTCCTTGTTTCCCTCTCTTGAATCCTTTAAAAGTTTTCTTTTCCCTCCCATTCATTAAAAAGAAGAAAATTTAGAATTTCTCATGTGCAGAAATTTCTCGCAACTTTTTCTCACTTTTCAAACACCATAACTTTGTCATACAAAGTCAGAATTAAGTGATTCAAGTTGGAGATTGTTTTTAATCGAGTCCTATACCTTTTCCAAGTGGTCTTGCAGCTGTTTGATCGATTTTCTCTATGGTTCTATACAGAAATCAGAACCAGCTCGTGATTGTGAGATAGTTGTCATATCCTTGAGATTTCTTCTCTTATAACCTTCAATTTGCTGGGGGTTTCTTCTTATATATGTATGTATATGTATGGTGAATGATATTGACAAAGATAGCTTCATAATGAAACCTAATCAAAAGTCAATAAGAGACATATGTGAACTAGTTTATTTGATTCTATGATTTTCACATGTTTGAGAGTTGTATTGTGATTAGTTTGATATCTAAGATTGTTTGAGACTTGATTGAATCATTTTGATGATAAATGGCCTTGAATTTTGTTTTGATCCTATGATTGATGTAATCTAGGATTATTGTATGTGTATATGTTTTTTGAGAAATCTAGGATTTAATTAAGTAATCATTTTATCCTTGCTCTAATTCTTTGGCTAGAATATTCATTGAAATCATTTTATGATTCTAGCATTTAATTGTGTATGTGTATGACATCTTGAATATGTGCTTGATGAATATGATCTATTCAAGTGTTGTTTGTTTGAATGAAACTAGGAGCTTTTGTGTTAGGTGTTTTCACTATCTCTAGGTTTAATTCATTTTTTTGCATCTAGACTATTAGACTTGTGTTTCACATGTTTACAT
Organism: Acer negundo; assembly: GCA_035582765.1. Taxonomy (NCBI): domain Eukaryota; kingdom Viridiplantae; phylum Streptophyta; class Magnoliopsida; order Sapindales; family Sapindaceae; genus Acer; species Acer negundo. The sequence goes on from CM069238.1 coordinate 4,607,647, forward strand.
CTATTTGTGCCATGGAATGTATTGATCACATGTTCTACGTTGAATTGCTTGATTGCATAATTTTGCATTCACATGATCACACTAGAAAGTCCTTGTAAACGGCATGAAGTCTTGGTTAGGATGGGATGTCCAGATAGCCAAGCCAGAAGTCTTGTTTAGAGTTCGGATGACTCGGATGGCTAGGATGACTAGGATGGCTAGGAACGGGAAGGTCCGGATAGGCCTATATGCAAGGGAGGCTTTCTAGACGCACGAGTGCCTTGGATAGAGAGTTGACTACATTATTGATAGGCCTAGGTGTATGGATAGACATAGAATCCAATAGGGCGGGGTACATGGGATGTGTATGCACTCTTGAGGAATTTCTAATATTCCATCGATGTTGGTTTGGTATGTTGTCTAATATATGGTGGCTTTGCATCATTGAGAGATTTCATATATTCCAATAAGGTTGGGTAGTCATAGACTCCACTAGGTAGGTGATCTAGGATTTGTCACTTTATCGAATTTCTAATTTACCGTCTAATATATATAGTACCCAATGGTTGTAGTTCAACCTGTGGATGTGTCCTCCTTAGAGGTTTTACCACGTTAAAAAATCTCATGTGTTAATTCTTCCTATCTCTCTTTATTACTTGTATATATATATGTTTGCTCTTAATCTTGTAGTACATTCATCACTTGTGAAGTTTTGGAATAAAGATTTGTTAAGTATTATTTGTAAAGCAATACATATTCGATCATTCTTATATTCTTTATTCTTTTGTATATTGTTACTTTGATGTATCACTATATTTCTTAACATTTGTAATTCCTTGAACAATATCATAATACAAGTATTCTTTGTTGTTGAGATTTTTGTGTTTTATACCTCATGCAACTCCTTATATATGTAGACATTACTTAAATGATCACATGATTATATTGTCTATGTATGGATGTTTTGGATTACGTGTTGTATGTAAAGCTACCATGAGGGACAAAGGATTGTTTGTTTCAAGGGATTGAAAAAGGTGCAATGAGTTTGAGTTAGCGAAGTGGCATCATCGGGCGGTGAATGCTATTTTCAGAGGTGTGGATAGTAGGTAATTTTCCTACATACCAAATCTAGAGACCACAAAGGAGGCATGGGAAGCTCTCCAAGTCACCAATGAGGGGACTAAGGCGGTGAAGAAGTATCATCTTCAATTGCTCACAACTAGGTTTAAATCTTTGCAAATGTGTGAGGAAGACAAGTTTGTTGACTTCCAAGACAAACTTCTAGACATTCCCAACAAATGCCAAGCTCTTGGTACTCCTATCTTCGGTGAGAGGCTAAATTGGAAGATTCTAAGATCTCTACCAAAGAGGTTCAAAGCCAAGGTAATGGCCATTGAAAAAAGAAAGGACGTTGACGTCATAGGCTTAGATGAGTTGCTAGGATCTCTTCAAACCTTCAAGGCGTGCTTGAAGCCTAGGGCTAAGAACAAGGGTTTAGTGGTCAAAGTCGTCAAAGAAGCTAGTAGTAGTGAAGATGTCGAGGAGATAGCTTTATTGGTTAGGAAGTTTAAGAAGTTTAGGAAGTTCTTGAGGAAAGGTGCCAAGCCAAGTGGCAAGTACTCAAAAGAAAAGGAAGTCAAGAAATCCTTTACTCCACCTCATGAGAGGAGTGGTCATGCCAAGAGCAATAGAAAGGTCCAATGCTTTAAGTGCAAGAAGCTAGGACATTATGCTTCAGATTGTCCTATTGGTGATACTAAGAAGGACAGAAAGGGAAAAGCTGTGGTGGCTACATGGAGTGAAGATGATGTACCTAGTGATGAGGAGAGCTCAAGTGATGAGTCTTCTAGTGAAGAAGAGTTGGTGAGCAAATTTGTTGCATTCACGGCCTCTCACTTTATCCTAAAGGATGTATGTCAAGATTCATTGGACAATGAGGTTGATCCAAATCATCAAGAGTGCTTAAGTGATAATCCAACTTATGTTGATCTTTTGGCTAAGGTGAAATGCCTTGAAGAAGATTTGAAGGTAGCCTTAATAGAGGTTGTTGAGAAGGATGATTTGATTAAGCTACAAGTGGATGAGTTTGTTTCAACAACTCAGAGGCTCTTAGGTGAAAAGAATGCTCTTGCCAAGAAGCTTAGAGAAGTTGAAGGGTTGTTCTTAAGAGAGAAAGGGTCATCTCTGGTTTGTCAATAGTAGGCTCAAGCAACTTGGTAGTTGAGGAGAAGCTCATAGAAGCATCACTTCCTACAAGCAAGGATAATGTCATTGTTGGCAAGAAAGCTCATAAGAAGAGACGTTCCAAGACCAAGAACAAATTGAAGAACTAGGTACCTCTTGAAACTCCCATTTGTGCTTCTCCAACTCCGAAAAGTAAAATCTCTTCTTTTATTCCCATATGTCTTTTTTGTAATACCGTAGGTCATATCAAGCCCAAGTGCTATAAATTAATTGAATATTACGAAATAGAAAATGCATCTAGGAATAAAGAGATTATGCCTCATTTTAAGCATGCTAAAGCTTTTGAATATGTAAAGCATGAAAATGTCAAAGAGCATGTTAATAATGTCCAGTTTGAGAAGAAAGTAAACCTTGCTAATGTTGACAAAGCTTGTGTTGCTATCAATGTATAAGCTAAGAGTATCAACGACGACATTCTTGTTGAGCAAGCCATAGAAAGTCATCATTCTGGATACAACATTGTTATCAATAGGTTCACCTAAGACAAAGTTTGTCAAGGGTGAGTGCTCTCACTATTAGTGTAAGTTGCACATGTGAGTTAGCTTTAAGATTAGTGTTATGTTGTTAAGAAACTTAGCTTGTTTGCTTTGTGTCTCTATATAACATGACATGAACTTAGAAATCCGTTATTTGTGTTATGATGGTAGAAATCCGTTAATTAACTTTTGAGAAGTTGGTTTTATGAAATCTATATGGTGACAATCATGTTATAACTTTTAGAGAAAGTCATTTTTTTTTGTTTGAGTTGAAATGCATAGTCTTTAGTCTTTTGGAATCGACACATCTATAACTTGTTGTCATGAGGACAAACAAGCCAAGAGGACTCATAAAACGGGTGAAGGCCTTGCATTTTATGAAAATAGCTTGCGAATGTATCTCTATATCATATTGCTTGCTTTCTTATTTTTCATCTCTCAACTCATTATTTGGTGATAATTGTTTACATTGATTTTAATCATGATGTGTGTTATTGTTTGTATGATTGTTAAGTGGCATGTCTTGAAAAATATGAGCTTCATATTCTTTACATGCTTTTTGATCATGTGCTTTTAAGCCGAAAGAACTTGGTTTCAAAAAATGTACTTTGCTTCTCTTGTATGCTTGGTTGAGTAAGTTGAGTTTGATATATGTAAGTTGTGAATATACCTTGAAGTCTTAGGACTAGTACATTTAAAGATGACCTATGGTTGGTATCCATTTGCTTCAGCAATATAGAACTCAACGAGCACCTTCATGGAAAGGGCTACACACATTGGTTGTGATACAGCCTAATGTAGGAAAGGGCTACGCCATTATGATGAGTGAAAGCCACCATGAAGTGTATATGTTTATTTTTGAAAAAGTCAAAGAGACCGTTTGGTAGGAGCAAGTTCATGGCACTGTGCAATACAAGCTTTGCTCTAAGCTCCGTATTTTGAATAAGGCTCTAAAGACCCTTAATAATGACAAGGTGGGAGATGTGTCAATTAAATCGTTTAAAGCTAAGGCTGCCCTAAATGCTTGTCAACTCCTTCTTGATCTGCATCCCCTTGATACTTACCTTAGAATATGGGGAAAAGAGCTTATAAACGGCTACACTTTGACTCTTCAGGTTGAAAAGGACCTCCTTAGGCAAAAATATAGAATCCAATGGCTCAAAGATAGTGGCCGTAACTCATCCTACTTCTTCAAAGCTATCAATGGTAGGCGGAATAGAAGAAGGATCCTCTCTATTTCTGGAGATGATGGATCCTTGATTGAAGGTGACATTCCAGTTAAGAATGAAGTTATTTGTCATTTTCAGAATATTCTTGGTTGTACTATGCCTGCTAGACATGCTATTGGTACTTTGAGCAATATTATTGATAATGTCATCTCCAATGATCAAGCTGATTTAATGGATAGAGATGTCACTAATGATGAGATTCGTGAGGTTTGCTTCTCTCTCCACCCTAACAAGGCCCCTGGTCCCGATGGCTTCAACGCTCATTTGAAGATATGATTAATGCTGTCCAAGAGTTCTTTAGATCTGGTCATCTTCTTAAGGAACTCAATGCTACAATTATTTCTTTGGTCCCTAAAGTCCCTAATCCTTCTATGATGAAAGACTTTAGACCTATCTCTTGTTGCAACACTCTCTTTAAGATCATTGCCAAGATCATTGCCAATAGGATTAAGCCTTGTCTCCCGGATATTATCAGCCCTTCTCAATCAGCTTTTGTTGCTAGTAAGAGCATTGGGGATAACGTCCTTCTTGCACAAGAACTTATGAGGAATTATCATACGGATATAGACTACCCTAGGTTGGCTCTCAAAATGGATGTGATGAAGGCCTTTAACATGGTGGACTAGGGCTTCTTACTTGAAACTCTCACTCCTTTTGGGCCTCCTAGGGTTATTAAGTGGAACAAAGCTTGCATTACTACCCCCAAGTTCTCTGTCTCCTTAAATGGTGAGATAATTGGTTTCTTCTTTGGAAAAAGGGGTATTTAGCAAGGGGATCCTATGTCTCCCTACCTATTTGTTAGTGCTATGGAAGTTCTATCTAAAATTCCGGCCAAGCGCATTGTCGGCTCTCCTAGCTTCTAGTTTCATTCAAAGTGTGATAAGATAAAGCTTTCCCACCTTTGTTTTCCTAATGACCTAATCATGCTTTGACATGGCTCCTCTTCTTCAGTTCATGTCCTTAAGGCTGCCCTTGATGAGTTCTCCTTACTTTCGGGCCTCCTTGCTAATCATGCCAAGAGCAACATCTTCACTTTGGGTTTATCCTTTACTAAAAATCAATAACTTATTAATCTCTTTGGTTATACGGTGGGTTCTCTTCCCATTCATTTTCTTGGTATTCCGATTATCTCTACTAAGCTTTATCTTCGTGATTGCTCCTCCCTTTGGACAAAGTCTCGAGCAGACTTTCTTCTTGGCTGAACCGTGGTCGCTCTTATGCTAGGCGTTTACAGCTAATTGTCTTGGTCTTGTCAAGTTTACAAGTCTTTTGGGCTAGTTATCTTTGCTTCCTTATCAAGATTTTGAAGATTATAGAACGGAAATTCAGAAGTCTCCTATGGACAGGGGTTGATGGTGATAGCAAGGGTGCTAAGATTTCTTGGTCTGATATTTGTCTCCTTAAGAATAAGGGTGGTCTTAGAATCATGGATATCACTTCTTGGAACAAGGCCTTGATGATTAGGTATCTTTGGATTCTTAATTATAGAACGAATAATCTGTAGTCTTCTTGGATCAAAGCCTATCACCTAAAAGGTTGTAACATATAGGAGGCTAAAGCTCCTAATATCTGCTCTTGGAATTGGAGGAAACTCCTCCATCTTCGGCCTGTTGTTCATCCTTTAATTCAGCACTTCATTGGTAATGGTTCTAATACCTCCTTACGGTTTGACAATTGGCATCCGGATGGTCCTCTCCTTTCGAAATGGAGCCCCCGTGTGGTCTATGATTCCGACGTCCCTATCAACGCAGCAGTTAATACCATTGTCCTTGGTGATTCTTGGAGATGGCTAGTTGCTATTTCCATTGATCTTGTTGAAATTAGAAGTCGAATGCCTACTTACAATCCTAACTCCAATTTAGAGGATAGTATTCAGTGGCTCCCTTCTTCCAATGGTATTTACTCAGCCTCTTCTGCTTTGGCTTCTCTTAAAGCCCCTCACCCCCTTATTCCTTGGTTCAAGTTGGTTTGGTTCCCTCAAAACATTCCAAGAATGAGTTTCATCCTTTGGATGGCTGTTAGAGGTAGACTCTCCACCCGTGACCGCATTCATAAATATGAACCCTAAGGCTGTTACTACTTGTGTTCTTTGTAACTCCCATCTTGAATCTCATGCACACCTTTTCTTTAAGTGCTCTTTCAGTAGAGCCATTTGGACTCAACTTCTGAATTATTGTGTTTTTCCTTGGAATGGCCTTTGTTGGAATGCTTTTATTGCTTAGGCTTCTGCCCATTGGAGAGGGGACACCCCTATTATTGTCACAAAGAAGCTTTGTCTTGTTGTGGCTGTTATCATATTTGGAGAGAGCGTAATTGTAGAATTTTTGAAGGCACAAAAAAGTCTAATTCTGTTGTTGTTCGCTCGATTATTGACACCATTCGCTGCCAGCTCTCCTCTATCAATCTAAAGGATCACCCACTTGTTATTTTGAATTGGATTGTTAACGCTAATTAATTTTAGTGCTTTGCTCTTGTTTGGTGCTTGCTCTTTTCTTTAAGCTTGTATTAAGCCCTTTACGAGGTCTTGCTTTCTTGTTTGCTCGTGTGTTTGAGCTTGTTTTGAGCCTTTGTTTAGCTCTTGCTTTGCTTCCTGGGGTATGCCCCTTATATTTGTACATGCTTTCTCTCTTTCTATGATACAATTTACTTACCCCAAAAATAAATAAATAAAATCTTTGATTCAAGCCTAAAACAAAACAAAAGGCTTTATGGAGTATAGTTGAGTAATCAAATTAGCTCGGGTTGTCAAATAGAAACGAAATAACGAGCCAAATAAACACACAACGCTCACATGTTGAAATCTATTCTCTTTTAAAGCAAAATTCCAAATGATAATTGATTTGACCTTTTTATGGAATGGCTTAAGCTGAATAGTTGTTGAAATTGTTTGCATGTTTGATTATCAAATTACTTCTTTTTATATACTTGAAGCAAAATCTTCACACACTCACTTTTGCTTATTTTGTATTTAGATACCTTAGCAATTTTTGAAGACATATGAGAGTGACTGAAAATCATGTTGTAACTCTCTTTGATATGTGGAGCTTATTTGAAAAATATTTTGAAATTGCTTGGTGATGTGAATGTGTGGCTATTTTTTGTGAATAATTGTCTATCTAGATCTTAGATGGGGCATTTATCAAGGGGGACCATAATATGCTAAATTTGTGTTCTTTTTTATGATATGTTCACATGCGCTTCAAGATAGTTATTTGTTGGCATTATTCTTGTTTTTGATAAATCTTTAAGATTTATGCTAATTCTTGATATGCATATTGATTTATTCAAAAATAATGATGATGATTTGTCTGTGATATATGTTTATTGGTCACTAACGTGCTTGATGTTTCCACTCATATTTGTTTTTAGTGTTTATGTAATACAAGTTCATGGGAAAAGTAAAGAAAGTCCGTTGACAAATCAAAACCTTCCTTCTCTTCCAAGAAGTCCAAAGCCAACAAGTCAAAGCGATTGGGAATTTTTGGGGACAAAAAGCTTATTCAAGAGAAAGGTTTTAATTTAGATTCTTGTGTTGATTCTTATGTCCATAAGGTTATCATTGATAGAAATTGGAGTACTTGGATCAAAATGCTAGGATTGATTAATGAAACCATGGTTAGAGAATTCTGTTGTGTATTCAAGAATAATACTACCTTTGAAAATGCTCTTATGGATATGAGAGGTGTTGTCTTTAGTGTTAACGCTTCGAAATTGAATGAGCTGCTAGGATTGTCTAATGATATTGAATCGGATTTTCTTGATGTTGTGTCTTGGAGAACCTTGATTTGATAGGAAAAATTCTTTATGACAATGTTGATTTTGAGTGGGGAAAGCGTGCTTTTATTAGGCAAAGTGAGTTGACTAAGATAAGTGCTTTTTGAAATTTATTTGTTTGTACCAATCTTGTTGTATCTACTAATGCTACTGAACTTAATAGAGAGAAGATCAAGATTGTGTATGCCTTAGTGACTAACACACCCATAAATCTTGGTGAAGTGCTTATAGAACATATTGAAATTGTGGCTTGTTCAACTCGTTTGGAAAATAAGTTGGCATTTCTGGGGTTTATCTCTCATTTGTGTTTAGCTAAAGGGTTAAAGAAACAAGATAATGATGTGCTATTATCTCTTTTAGAGAAGTTTAGTGATAGACGTGTTGCTACCATGGCATATAAGGAAAAGAGAAAGTCTAGTGATACATTTAGGCTCTTTGGTGAATCTTATGATTCAAGCCATGTATCTAGCACACATATTCTTCCAAGTTGGGCTACACAATTGGAGAATGAGGTTGAAGAGTCACGTAGGATGATTGAGGCGTCACAAAAGAAGATTGAAGAGCTCAATGCTAAGGTTATGCTACAAGATGTGAAGATCAAAGAGTTGGAAAGCAAAAAATCTACTTCAAAGCATTATGTGAGATCAACCAATCGCACAACTTTCCTTGGTGGCAAAAGTGGCTAGAAATGGTCTTGAGGTATATTTCTTACTCTTTCCTTTTGGCTTCATATCATCTCAAAAAGGGGGAGAAATATAGGGAGATATAGGGAGATATAAGATAGTTTCTAGCTTACTTATTCTCATTTGTAGTTTCTTTGTTTTTGGTGTATTTTGGTATCAAGTTTGAACTTTATGGTAGTAATAGTTTTTGGTGATCTTGGCTAGAATATTCTGTTGGATAGCATGTATTAAAGGGGAGCATACATGATTTATTTGTACTTAAATGTTTTATATTTCTTGCCTAAGAATGAATATTGCCATATGTGTTGTCTCTTGGATATTCTTGTGCATTCAAGTTATTTTTAGGTGATATCAAGAGAAGACCAGGATGAAGTTTAAGACTTGTTGTTGGAAATTTTATCTAGAAATGTGTAACTCATTGTTCTTATTGTGACCAAATTTTCTTTGTAACTGTTTTAGTGTATATATATATATGGGTTTTGACATAGAATTTGCCAAATGGGGAGATTGTTAGGTTTTTGGTTAGTCTTGGCATGTATTCCTTATCAAAAAAATGTTTTTCTTGTATTGTTTGATCGTCTTAGATTTGATGATTCAAAGCTTCAAAGAAAGACTTGGCCACAACTCATGCGAGATGGAGTCTCCAAAGAGAAACGTGCTTAGTTGCACAATAAAGGTAATTTAGATCTCATTCCTCTTACAAGGCTTAGGCACACACACACACACATGGCATTCGTATGTGTCCCTGCATAGTTGTACACCATTTGTATAACACTTTCACACACTTGGTAATGTATGCACATCCATTAGATATAATTTGATAAACATTGTAAATTGCATGTTCTAGGACTATGTCAAGGAAATGGCATACGTGTGTGACTTCGTGTTTATTTGTTTCCATTTTATTGTTTTTAGATTTGAACATGATCTCTTATGATTTCTTATTGAGTCCCGGTCATTTCGGTTACTCATTTATTAGGTTTTGAGTCCAAACGATGTAGCTATGCTACTTTGCGTTGTTATTCGTTAAGTTGTATTCGTTGTCATTTTTCGAGATGAATTCCCAACATTTTATCAAATTTTTATAGTCTTCATTGTGCGTGAGGGAGTCACAATTCATAATCCGAAGACAGATTCAAAATCGAAGTTCGGAGGAGCTCGGGAGGAGCTTGCTTGTCCAAAAACTAAGCAAGGTATCCACGTGTGACACATGGCTAGCATGGCTCTCTGACCACGTGTGCCACACACACCCCACACATGGGAAGTGAAGTGGCACATGTTGATTGGTCCTTGCTTCCCTCTCTTGAATCCTTTCAAAAGTTCTTCTATCCCTCCCAGTCATTAAGAAGAAGAAAAATTAGAATTTCTCATGGGTAGAATTTTCTCTCAACTTTTTCTAACAATCCAAACTCCATAACTTTCTGATACGAAGTCAGAATTGAGTGATTCAAGTTAGAAATGTTTCGTAATCTAGTCCTCTACTTTTTTCAAGTGGTCTTGTAGTTGTTTGATAGATTTTCTCTATGTATCTACACAGAAAACAGAACCATCTTGTGATTGGGAGGTAGTTGTCATAACTTTGAGATTTCTTCTTCTATAACCTTCAATTTGCTTGGGTTTTCTTCTTCTATATGTATTTATATGTATGGTGAATGCTATTAAGAAAGATAGCTTCATAATCAAATCTAATCAAAAGTCTAATTAGAGACATATATGAACTAGTTTATTTGATTCCCATGTTTGAGAGTTGTATTGTGATTATTTTGATACCTAAGGTTGTTTGAGACTTTATTGAATCATTTTGTTAATAAATGTCCTTGAATTTTGTTTTGATCCTATGATTGATGTAATCTAGGATTATTGTATGTGTATGTGTTTTTAGAGAAATCTAGGATTTAATTGAGTAATCATTTTATCCTTGCTCTAATTCTTTGGCTAGAATATTCATTGAAATCATTTTATGATTCTAGCATTTTATTGTGTATGTGTATGACATCTTGAATATGTTCTTTATGAATATGATCTATTCAAGTGTTATTTGTTTGAATGAAACTAGGAGCTTTTGTGTTAGTTGTTTTCACTTGCTTTAGGTTTAATTCATGTTTTTGCATTTAGACTATTAGACTTGTGTTTCACATGTTTACATCTATTTGTGCCATGGAATGTATTGATAACATGTTCTATGTTGAATTGCTTGATTGCATTATTTTGCATTCATATGATCACACTAGGAAGTCCTTGTAAAAGGCATGAAGTCTTGGTTTGGATGGGACGTTCATATAGCCAAGCAAGAAGTCTTGTTTATAGTTGGGATGACTCGGATCGGCAAGCAAGAAATCATGTCTAGGATCGGGAAGGTCTAGATAGATATACAAGGGAGGCTCTTTAGAGGCATGAGTGTCTTGGATAGAGAGTTGACTACATTATTTATAAATCTAGGTGTATGGATAGATATAGACTCTAATAGAGAGTGGTACATCTTGAGGAATTTCTAATCTTCTATCGATGTTAGTTTGGTATGTTGTCCAATATTTGGTGGCTCTGCATCATTGAGGGATGTCATATTTTCCAATAGGGTTGGGTAGACATAGACTCCACTAGGTAGGTGATCAAGGATTGGTCACTTTGTGGAATTTCTAATTTACCATCCAATAGATATAGTACCCAATGGTTGTAGTTCAACCCGTGGATGTTTCCTCCTTGGAGGTTTTACCACGTTAAAAAATGTTATGTGTTAATTATTTCTATCTCTCTTTATTACTTGTATATATATGTTTGCTCTTAATCTTGTAGTACATTCATCACCTGTGAAGTTTTGGAATCAAGATTTGTTAAGCGTGATTTGTAAAGCAATACATATTCAATCATTCTTATATTCTTTATTCTTTTGTATATTGTTACTTTGATGTATTGCTATATTTGTTAACACTTGTAATTCCTTGAATAATATCGTAATACACTCGTATTCTTTGTTGATATTTTTGTGTTTTATACCTCATGCAACTCCTTATATATGTAGACACAGCTTAAATGATCACATGATTATATTTTCTATGTATGGATATTTTGGATTATGTTTTGTATATAAAGCTACCTTAAGGGACAAACAAATGTTTGTTTCAAGGGATTGAAAAAGGTGAAAAAAAACCTATTCATCCACCCCCCACCTCTAGGTATACTTTAAGCAATTTAACTACGTTTGTATTATTTCACCCTTTTAAAGGTATAGATTTGAGGAACATTTGGATTTGGGTTTTGCTTAAGCTATAATTTATTTGAACCTCTATTTGTGTTATATTCATTTGATAACTAGATCTTATTCATTATATAATTAGTATTGTATACCCATTGGTTGATTATATTCTTGTTTAGGATAATTTGTTATGCAATCAACCTTGGATTGACACCCTTGTGTGATTAAGAACATAGTGAATAGGATAGATTAATTGAGGGTATATCAACCACAATAATCTAAACCATGATTTGTAACAAACTGATCCAACTTTGACCCCCTCTCCGTAATCGGTTAGGCATTTTGGTGGAAAGTTGTTTAAGGTTAGTAGTGACGGTCTAAAAACATCCATGACTACAAATGGTTAACATATATTAGATTGGTTCATTAAGGTAGCTTGAAAAGCATTGCTCATTATCCACTTGCAAATCCATCATTTTCTTAGTATTTCTCTTAATTGTTTACATCTCTATTTTTCCTATCATATTTTGTTACATTTACTTTGCATTTATGTTTGGTGGTTTATCAAAACACACAACTATCCATTCATCATGATTTACTTTATTGCTTTATAGATTAGTTAATCTAATTTCCTGTGGAACGAATCTTTGCTTACCATTTTACTAAATACATCATTTTGTTGTGCAAAAGAGGCCACATCAGGATTCTTATAAGATAGGTTTGGTAGGCGAAAGGGGGGGGGGGGGGTGGGGGGTCGTGCCTGGCCCAATTGCAGTGGGACCGGGTCTTATGTTGATGACCTAGGTGCGGCTTGCGCCTGCTCCGGTTCAAATCCTGCTACGATGTACCGGGGAAAATTCTCCTTTGATTCTTTGGGCCATTTTTGGCGGTTAACAGTTGTCCCCCTAGCCTTGAATGCTGAGGATTTTTGAAAGCGTTGGAGGCTTGGTGAGGAAGCCACACGGGGAACATTTCCCGATCAACTTTTTTTTTTTCTTTCGTTTAAGCTGTGGTGTAGGGGTGAGGCCTATGTGAAATTACATTAAATGCCACAGTAACCGTTGCATAGTGGTTTATGAAAATCGGGGTGCGTGGAGAAGAAACGTTCGCATGCAATCATTGATCCTTGCCATGTGTCACACAAGGGTGAGTCTTCTGGTCAAAAAGCATGCCCATGCAGCCATCAGATGTCTAATCAAGGCAGCCTTCCAATGCGATCTCCACCCTTGATCTCCTTCGACGGCCTAGATTGATTTGGTTCTGAGGCCACTCCTTCCCATATAAGTAGGTGATCGAACCAAAACCTGTATGATTTTGGCCCTTATATCCTTCTCTTTATGCTTGATTCTCGGGCATTCCCCCGTGTTTTTACTACGTTTTTGTTTTTTGAACGAAAAATATTATTTAGGCACAAGGGCCACCCAAACAAGTATCAAAGAACAAAGAAATATCGAAAAATAGGGCACAGGGAACTGACAGCCAAGGCCCAGAAAGAGCAGATTGAAAGGAAAAATGAGCAACAAAAATAGCACCAAGAAAAGCACAACAAAAAGGAGCCAAGCAACAAACGACCTTGAAAACAGAAACTAGGAACACGAAGACTACAAAATAGACCCAGAATAGCCATGCAAAGAAACAGCGCTAAGACATGAACTGCAGCAGAAGAAACCCGCCAAAAAAAATCAACACTCTCCCTAAAAGAGAATATTCGAGCCACGCTTCGCTAACAAATCCGCAAGAGAATTAGACCTTCTTGAATGATAAGTGATCATCATGTCTGAATAGCGACGAAGTTGGGACCTGATTTCGTAAATGAGTTGAACATGCTTAAAGCTTCCAAATTCTGTTTTGTTATTGATCCACGAAATCGCCACTGTAAAGTCACTAACCACTTCAATCTTCTGATTACGCAGCGAAGGCCTGGATGCGCACAACTAGACAACCCTATGAATGGCCATGATCTCAATCGAATTAGAATCATTCGTACCTATAAAGACAGAGAAAACTCACAAAATCTTCCCCTTCGAATCTCTTAACACTCTGCCAATGCCTCCTGGACCTAGTTTTCCTCTCGCCAACCCATCCACGTTAAACCTCAAGGTGCCTATAGGGGGAGGGGACCAACCATTCGGGCCTCAAGTGTTTCGGGTTTATTTATGCCACAAGGGTATTTGCGAAGAAGATGAAACCCAAGAAATCAATCAGGTCCAACGTTTATGTTTGTGTCGTTGTTTGACCAAACATCAACCACTTTCAAGATCTCAGATCCCTTTGTCGCCTTTTTAATGTCGCTGTTATCACAACCTTGAAAAATTTGAGAACCAAACGCGACAACCAAATCGAAGAATGTGTAATCGTCTATCGCGGTGGTTTCCCTGTCTTCAAAACAACGAAAACGCCACCATGCACCTACCACATCAACATTTCTGGCAGTTAGCAGTACATATCCGAGAGCCACTATAAGTATTCTTCTTCTCCAACTTGAAGAAAGGCTCCAAGCACAAAAAATACAGAGATTTAGACTAGAATTCTCTCCTCCATACTTCATACATTCAACTTCCTCCATCTCTAATATTGTATTACCTTTTCAATCCAAAATCTCAACACCAAATTTGATTACTTCACCCAACCATTCCTCTTTTTCCATTCTCTACATCTCATTTCCTTTGTCACTTTCCATTTGACATCCACCCATTTAGACACATCCTCATATTCCATTATTTGCACTAGGAGCATCAAAGGAAAGAAGGATCAAGCAATGCAAAAAGAGGCCCAAGGGTGATTTCTTAATCTTCTTTACTATCTGATTGTAACTAAATGTAACTAAATCCCCTTCCTAGAGGATTGATGTGAGGAACATTTGGATTTGGATTTTGCTTAAGCTATATTGTATTTGAATCTCAATTTGTGTTCTATTCATTTGATAACAAGATCTTATTTATTATATGATTGGCATTGTATAACCACTAGTTGATTATACTCTTGTTTAGGATAATTTATTATGAAATGAATCTTGGATTGACACCCTTGCTTGATTAGGAACATAGTGAATGGGATAGATTGTTAGAGGTTATATCGACCACAATAATCTAAGTCTTGATTTGTAACAAACCAATCCCACCTTAACCCCCTCTCCTTAATCGGTTAGACATTTTGGTAGGAAGTTGTTTAGGGTTCGTACTGATGACCTAAACACATCTAAGAATACAAATGGTTAACGAGTATGAGATTGGTTCATTAAGGTAGCTTGAAAAGCATTACCCAAATCCACTTGCAACTCCATCAATTCCCTAGTATTTCTCTTAATTGTTTACATCCTATTATTCTTATCAAAGATTATTGAGCATTCTAGTATGTTTGATGGTTTCTCAAACCATACATTATCCAACTACTATGATTTAATTTATTGCATTTTAGATCAGTTAATCATTCCAACATATTACTCTAATTCCCTGTCAAACAAATCTTTTCTCACCATTTACTAAGTTTTACATCTTAAGAGGATTCTGAAGTGGTTAAATGGTGCCGGACAGCCCTAAACAAAAGAAACACAACCAATTCCTCTCACACAAGAACAAATAAAGATAGATTAACTAATTTTCCAAAGGATACAGATATCACCACCCATAGTAAATTAGTAGAAACGGCTCACCACCAAGACTAATCAAAAGGGATACAGAAACACCACCCTCTCAACTAACCAAGGATATAGAACCAAAGGGAAACTCACCACTCAATCGAAATCCACCAAAGAGATACAGAGTTGAAAGATAAAATCTCAAAGAGATAATATTCAGAAATGAAAAATATTCATTTACTTCCTTCTTACAAGGATAAAGACTCATTATATAGCCTAATGATGGAACAACCCTCCATGCATGGGAGAGGAATGAAAAATAAAAGATAACAACACATTTCGAAACATTTTAAACAAAGAAATTAATGATATTAAAGCTGGACTCTTCAAATCCAGCAATTGATGACTGCTGAACCTTGAAAGTAAAAAGAGTGATAACTTCTTCTAGGAAACTTCAAACAATGCATTTCAATAGTTGAAATTGTAGTTAAGACGTTGAAATTTCCAATGAAAAAAAGCACATCAGCTAACTCTTCCAGAATCAAAAGTTATGAAGTCTCAAAAATACCCCTGCGAGATGAATCTGTTATTTAACAAACCATAGTGACAATTTGAAATCCCTTTGTGTCTTGAATCGAGGTCATGCAATGGGACACTCCCGTGTCAATCTCCCCATGTTGGAAATGACTTAACCTCAAGTCTGAAATGCTAGCATCACCTTGATAAGGAGACAAATTAGCTACATTGAAAGTTGGTGACACACCATAAGAATCTGGCAGCTCAATCTTGTATGCATTCTCTCCAATGCGTTGAAGTACTTTGAAAGAACCATTAGCCCTAGGCTTTAGCTTACCATATTCATCCACTTATCGTTACAACTCTTCATGATCTTTAGGACTCATTCGATAAGCTGCTTTGTTTGAAGGGATGCATCTAGAATTCTTTGAGAATAGTCTTTATAATCAGCGGAGGATCATTGTTCCCCTCATTTTCTTCCACCACAAACAACACATACACTTCACCCCCTTGAATCAACTCTCTCCTACAATCAACTCGAGTAAGCAAGTTATTTCCCTCTCCTTTAGAAGGTTTGGAAACCTATTCGGTCTACTAGGACCCAACACAATCTTAACACTGTTTTTAACAAAAGAGTACATGTGTTTAAAACCATCATACAACACATGTCTATCATAATGCCAAGGTCTCCCTAGTAGTAAATGACATGCATCCATAGAAGTTACATCACACCAAACTTCATCTCTATAGTTTCTACAAATAAAAAAGAAATAAGGCAACGTTTATTGACCTTAATCTCGTTATCCTTTTGAATCCATGAAAGTTTGTAGGGATGTGGGTGCTGCACTGTTTGAGGTCTAACTTGTAAACCATATAAGAAGACTTTGCATTCTCAAAATTGCAATTATCAATAATCACAACACACACCTTGCCATGAGAAGTACACTTGGTGTGGAACACATTTTTTCTCACCCAATCTTCCACTTCATCTTCTCAAACCACACTCAAACTCCTTTTAACGACCAAAGAAGCACCTTTATCGCCATAAGTCACATCTTCTGCAACCTCTTCATTCTCATACTCATCTTCTTTCAAATATTTTGCTAAGTCATCTTCATCACTGTCTTCTTGGACCAATGAAACGATCTTGCGATTTGGACCCTCCGAAGCAATATGGCCAAACCCTTAACACTTGAAACACCTGTGAGAATTTATATTAGAAGGTCTAGGATGTTGTTGTTGTTTAGACACCACGCTTTCTCTTTTAGATGTCGAAACATTTGTATTGGTTTTGGTTGCTGCAGTAGGCTTAGGACTAGATGTGCTTCCTTTATTTGCAAAGCCTTCCCTTGAACCATACTTAGAATCCCTGCTACGCATCTCCTTTTGTTGCTTCTCCACCTTAAGAGCAAGCTTACACACATTATTAAGACTCCAATATGGCTGTAGCTGTACCACATTCGAAATCTCATAATTTAAACCACCAAGATAACGTGCAATGGTCTGCTCTTCCGGTTCCATGAGATCACCTTTCAACATGAGATTATCAAACTTGGCTGTATATTCCGTGATCGAAAGATTCTTTTGCCTAAAGTTCTGAATCTTCAAGAAAACATCTTGCTAGTAATTGTCTGGTAGATACTTCCTTGTCAATTCCTTTTTCATCTTAATCCAAGTTAAAATCTTGTTTCACCCTTCTCTATCCCCCCTTCTCTATCTCTCTGTTTCTTGAGATTCTCCCACCAAAAGAAGGCTTTCTTTCGAAGTTTGATTACAACAAGTTTCACCTTTCTATGTTTTGGAGCTTCTTGTTATTCAAAGATACGATCCACAGTATTCAACCATTGTATGAACTTATCCGGTTGCATCTTTCCTTCAAATCTTGGAATCTAACTTTCACATTGAAAGCACTATATGTCTCACGATTCCTCAAGACATAATGCCTCAAATCACATGGATGAGGAGGAGTACTATCATCAGAAACATGGCTGTGTGTTTGATGGAAATGATTAACATCAACACCATCAATTCGAATTCATCATTCTCCTCACGATCATGATTCTCATAGAGATGCAAACGTTAATGGAGTTGATGGATTTACTGCCTTAAATCATCCATAATAAGGTTCCATTGATTCACTTAAGGAGCTGTCTCTTCAATAGTTGGCATACGACGACGACCAGCCATTGAAATAATAAAATCAAACAATGAGTAACCTTGAGCTCTGATACCAACCTGGTGCCGGACAGCCCTAAACAAAAGAAACACACAACTAATTCGTCTCCCACAAGAACAAATAAAGATAGATTAACTAATTTTCCAAGGGATACAGATATCACCACCTTTAGTAAATTAGAAGAAACGGCTCACCACCAAGACTAATCAAAAGGGATACAGAAACACCACCCTCTCAACTAACCAAGGATATAGAACCAAAAGGATACTCACCACACAATGGAAATCCACCAGAGAGATACAAAGTTGAAAGATAAAATCTCAAAGAGATAATATTCAAAAATGCAAAATATTCATTTACTTCCTTCTTACAAGGATAAAGACTCATTATATAGCCTAATCATGGAACAACCCTCCATGCATGGGAAAGGAACGAAAAACAAAAGAAAACAACAAATTTCGAAGCATTTTAAACAAAGAAATTAAAGATATTAAAGCTGGACTCTTCAAATCCCACAATTGATGACTGTTGAACCTTAAAAGTAAAAAGAGTGATAACTTCTTCTAGGAAACCTCAAATGATGCAATTCAATAGTTCAAATTGTAGTTCAGACGTGGAACTTTCCAATGAAATAAAGCACCTCAGCTAACTCTTCCGTAATCAAAAGTTATGAAGTCTCAAAAATACCCCTACGAACTGAATCTGTTATTTAACAAACCATAGTGAGAATATGAAATCCTTTTGTGTCTTGAATCGAGGTCATGCAGTGGAACACTCCTGTTTCATTAAACATGGTTTCAAATGATCACATAAATACATTGTTTTGTTGTGCACAAATGGCCAGATCAAATTAGTGCCACTACTAGGGAATTGGTAACGATTGTTGAATTCATCAATACTAACTTTTACTTTCACTTAATTATTGCTTAGTGTTTATTGTTATTAGATTTTTGTAGTTCTTTTTACATTTTTTGTGTTTTATTTTATCTATTCTATTTTTAGAAGCTTAGGTCCATGCACGATAGGAGATCCTTAGGAAGAGGATTACACCTACCGTTGGACGAAGATAACCGTATGGGAAGAATTGTGAGGGAATTTGAAGAAGTTCCAAGACAAGCCTTGAATACGAATGATTAAGGACGAAGGAGGGAGGAACATGATCCTAGAAGGGAGGAACAAGATCATAGGAGGGAGGAACAAGCTCCTCCTACAAGTGATGAGACTTAAGAAACTCCTACTAAGCATGGCCAAAGGATGACCATGGGGTAGTACTCATTACCAACAATTGGAAATCAACCTTCACCAATTGTCCTACATCCGGTAGGAAGGAGATATGAGCTAAGAAGTATGCATATCAACCTTTTACCTTCCTTCTATGGGAAATTGAATGAGGATTGCTTGCAATTCATGAAGGAATATAGTGTAATCATTGAGACGTTTCCCATCATGCAACTCACTAGGGAGCAAATTCATATGAGATGCTTTCAATATTGTTTGAAATACATGGTGAAAAAGTGGTTGATGACACTAAGGCCGGGATACTTGACAAGTTCGGGACAAGTGTGTGGTGTATTTTTCAATTGGTTTTTCCCCGCTAGTAAGGCAAAAGATTTGAAGGTTAATATTGCGGACTTCAATGAAAGTGAATGAGAGCTATTCCATGAGTCTTGGGAGAGGTATCAACTCCTCCTAGCCCAATGCCCTCCTCACATGTTCACGGAAGAGTATAAGGTTCTGTGCTTCCAAGGTGGCCTCACTCGTTTCTTTCAAGTGTTGGTGGATAATGCTTGCAGAGGATCCTTTGATATAAAGACCACAACTGAAATTTATGAGATATATGAGATATTAGAACAAAATTCTCAACAAAGGAATGCAAATAGTGTTAGAGGTGGCAAGTTTGATGTGAATGCTAACACGGAAACCGCTATTGAGATCTCTAGGATGAACAAGAAAATGGAATCCTTGACAACTTATATAGTGAGCATGAGATTTCCAAAGGCTAGTGTGAAGATACTGGGAAGATAAGAGGGAAGTTGTAGTGAGCAACCCAATGATAGTAGAGGTTGCAATGACATGAATAAAAAATAAGAGCAAGAGGAAGTCCAAGCTATGGGTTTTCAAGGGCAAAGGAACAACCCCTACTCAAACGCCTATAACCCGAGATGGAGGAACCATCCCAACTTCTCTTGGTCTAACTACAACAACACATTGAACCCACAACCTAGAAACCAACAAGGCGGAAATAACCATAGCTTAGACTTCCTCTTATTCCATTGGTTCATTCGTTCTGTCTCGCAAGCTTATACCTGCGGTATTACCCTTCTGACAATTCCTAGAGAAATAGCATGGGCTCATGCCTTCTGGCTAGAGGTTTCTTTCCCGCGGATTCATCTTGCACAAGGTTCAAGAGAACCCTGCGGCTTTATTGAGCGGGCCTTATCCCGTAGACACATCCCACGGTAGGCATTTCTTCTTGATTTCATCCCCTACACACAGAAAAATCACACCAAAAACATCACAAGCACATGCTATGCTAGTATATAAGTAAGAAGTCTAACCCCCAAACTATCAATTTCCATGCATCTTATCATGATAAGTGGATAAATAAGAGACTCAAGACTCTAAACATGAAACGAATCCTAAAAATGACAAAAATCCTAAAAATGAGCTTCCTTTAGAAGCTATAGCACATTCACATGCAAGCATATATTAAAAATGTTCATACGTTTAATGAAACACGTAATTCACTCAAAAACTGATCATGCAACTCATGAAAGTTTGAAGTTGTTTCTAATGGAAAAAGAGATTTATTACTTTTTACCACCCACACCATATCACTTGGTATGATTGTTGCATTAACAAAGGGAGTCTTTTTCTCATGTACAAGTTGATCCTTTCGAACCCAAGCTTGTCTAGCTTCTCCTTTAATTTTCCTAGGTGTGACATTCCTTGTTTTGCAAAATTCATTATATTTTAAGCACTCAGCCATCTTTTGGCCTCTAGTTGAGCAAAAATAGCATTTAGGAGAATGAGTTGGAAGAGTACCTATGGTGCCGGAAAACCCTAAACAAAAGAACACACAACCAATTCGTCTCACACAAGAACAAATAAAGATACATTAACTAATTTTCCAAGGGATACAGATATCACCACCCTTAGTAAATTAGTAGAAACAGCTCACCACCAAGACTAATCAAAAGGGATACAGAAACATCACCCTCTCAACTAACCAAGGATACAGAAACAAAGGGAAACTCACCACTCAATGGAAATCCACCATAGAGATACAAAGTTGAAAGATAAAATCTCAAAGAGATAACATTCAGAAATGTAAATATTCATTCACTTCCCTTTTACAAGGATAAAGACTCATTATATAGCCTAATCATGGAACATCCCTCCATGCATTGGAAAGGAACGAAAAATAAAAGATAACAACACATTTTGAAGCATTTTAAACAAAGAAATTAAAGAAATTAAAGCTGGACTCTTCAAATCCCACAATTGGTGACTGATGAACCTTGAAAGTAAAAAGGGTGACAACTTCTTCTAGGAAACCTCAAACGATGCAATCCAATAGTAGAAATTGTAGTTAAGACGTTGAATTTTCCAAAGAAATAAAGCACATCAGCTAACTCTTCTGGAATCAATAGTTATGAAGTCTTAAAAATACCCCTACGAGCTGAATCTGTTATTTAATAAACTATAGTGAGAATTTGAAATCCCTTTGTGTCTTGAATCGAGGTCATGCAATGAGACACTCCCGTGTCAATCTCCCCAGGTTGGAAAAGACTTGACCTCAATTCGGAAATGCTAGCATCACCTTGATAAGAAGACAAATCAGCTACATTGAAAGTTGGTGACACACCATAAGAATCTGGTAGCTCGATCTTGTATTCATTCTCTCTACTGCGTTGAAGTACATTGAAGGGACCATCAGCTCTAGGCTTTAGCTTTCCATATTTCCCTTTTGGTAAATGATCTTTACTAAGATGAATCCACACCAAATCTCCTTCCTTGAACTATACATACTTGCGGTGCTTGTTCTTAGTTTTCTTGTACTTCTCATTCTGCTTCACAATCTTCTCTCGAACTTGAGCATGCAACTTCTTGATCTCACCAGCTCTAGCTTCAGCATCTCCACTGAAATCTTTGTTAGAACTAATGGGAACCAAATCCAAAGGGCTGATAGAATTCTTACTATACACCACCTCAAATGGGCTATGATTGGTGTTTTGGCTTTTTGAACCATTGTAAGCAAACTCGATTTGAGGTAAGATCAAGTCCCACTGCCTAATATTCTTCCCCACATAACACCTCAAAAGATTTCCCAAGCTACGGTTAACAACCTCTGTTTGTCCATCGGATTATGGGTGATAAGATGAGCTGAAATTTAGGCTAGTACCAAGCTTCCTCCAAAGTGTACGCCAAAAATGACTCAAAAACTTTGAATCACGATCTGAAACAATTGTCTTTGGAACACCATTAAGCTTCACAATCTCTTTGAAGTACAAATCTGAATTATAAGAAGCATCATTAGTCTTGTTACAAGGAACAAAATGAGCCATCTTTGAAAATTGATCAACAACCACCATGATAGAGTCTTTGTTCCTGTGAGTTCTAGGTAAACCTATCACAAAATCCAAACTAAGATCTTCCCAAGGAGCATTGAAGTGTACAACCCCGTATTTTGTCCATGAGTCTTCGCCACATGACATATCCTACACTGTTGCACATGTCTAGCTACATCGCTCATCATCTTGGGCAAACAAAACTTTTCTTCTGCAAGAGCAAGAGTCTTGTCTCTACCAAAATGACCACCTATCCCACTGTCATGAGCTTCCATAATAATGGATTGTCAAAGTGAACATTGAGGCACACACAAACATTGGCCTGGAATAAATACCCATCATGCTTCAAGAACTGCTCAAACGGACTCTTTTCACACTCTTTCCAAATGCTACCAAAGTATGGATCAGCTGCATATAACTCTTTCAAGATCTCAAACCCCACCACTTTAACTTCCATTGTGGATAACAAGGAATGCTTTCTACTCAAAGCATCAGCCACAACATTTTGAACACCCGCTTTGTGCTTAATTGTGAAGTTGTAAACTTGAAGAAATTCCACCCATACCGCATGTCTTCGATTGAGCTTATGTTGGCTGTTAATGAACTTCAAGGCTGCATGATTTGAATAAAGAACAAATGGTTTAGCAAGAAGATATTGACTCCAATGACTCAAGGCTCTATAGATTGCGTAGAACTCCTTATCATAAGTAGAGTATTTCTTACGAGAATCATTTAGTTTCTCACTAAAGAATGCAATCGGCTTCCTTTCTTGACTTAGAACAACACCAATACCCTCATTTGAAGCATCACACTCAACCTCAAATACCTTTGCAAAGTCTGCAAGTGATAGGATTGGAGCCTCGGTCACCTTTCTTTTGATCAGCTCAAAGCTTATTCTAGCCTCTTCTGTCTATTTGAAACCATTAGTTTTCAAGCACTCAGTGATATGAGCCATAATAGAACTGAACCCCTTGATAAAACGTCGATAAAAGGATGCAAATCCATGAAAGCTACAGATGTCATGGAGTGTCTTTGGCTCAGACCAACTTAGAATAGCCTCCACCTTACCAAGATCCATCTCAATTCCATCTTTAGATACTACATACCCTAAGAAAATTAGGCTCTCCATAAAGAACTTGCATTTCTTCAAATTTGTATAGAGCTTTTGCTTTCTCAAAATGTCAAAAAGCTGTCTCAAATGGTTCAAATGCTCTCCCTCATCTTTGTTGTACACAAGAATATCATCAAAATAAACAACAATAAAATGCCCAATGCAAGGTTTAAGGATATGGTTCTTGAATCTCATGAAAATGCTATGAGCATTAGATAACCCAAATGGCATCACCATCCACTCATATAGGTCATCTCTAGTCTTGAAGGCTGTCTTCCACTCATCCCCTTGTCTCATTATGATCTGATGGTAACCACTCCGTAAATCAATCTTCGAAAAAATTGCTGACCCATGAAGCTGTTCAAGCAAATTATCAAGCCTTGGAATCGGAAAGCAATAATCAATCGTTTTCTTGGTCACAACTCTGCTATCAATACACATGCGCCACAAACTATCTTTCTTAGGTACCAAAAGAGTTGGTACTGCAAATGGACTCATTCTTTCCCTCACCATTCCCTTGGCTAACAATTCATCCACTTGACGTTGCAACTCTTCATGCTCTTTAGGACTCATTCGATAAGCTGCTTTGTTTGGAAGGGTTGCACCTGGAACAAATTCAATGCAATGTTGTATGTCTCTCAATGGTGGTAAACCAGGTGGTAACTCATCCGGAACCACATCAAAGAATTCTTCAAGAATAGTCTTCATAATCAGCGGAGGATCATTGTTCCCCTCATTTTCTTCCACCACAAACAACACATACACTTCACCCCCTTGAATCAACTCTCTCCTACAATCAACTCGAGTAAGCAAGTTATTTCCCTCTCCTTTAGAAGGTTTGGAAACCTATTCTGGCCTACTAGGACCCAACACAATCGTAACACTGTTTTTAACAAAAGAGTACATGTGTTTAAAACCATCATACAACACACGTCTATCATAATGCCAAGGTCTCTCTAGTAGTAAATGACATGTATCCATAGGAGCTACATCACACCAAACTTCATCTCTATAGTTTCTACCAATTGAAAAAGAAATAAGGCAACATTTATTCACCTTAATCTTGTTATCCTTTTGAAGCCATGAAAGTTTGTATGGATGTAGGTGCTTCACTGTTTTGAGGTCTAACTTGTCAACCATATAAGAAGACACTAAATTCTCAAAACTGCCACTGTCAATAATCACAACACACACCTTGCCATGAGAAGTACACTTGGTGTGGAACACATTTTTTCTCACCCAATCTTCCTCTTCCTCTTCTCGAACCACACACAAACTCCTTTGAATGACCAGAGAAGCACATTTATCTCCATAATTTACATCTTTTGTAACCTCTTCATTCTCATACTCATCTTCTTTCAAATCTGTTGTTAAGTCATCTTCATCACTGTCTTCTTCAACCAATGAAACGATCATGTGATTTGGACACTCGAAAGCAAAATGCCCAAACC
Source organism: Acer negundo (assembly GCA_035582765.1). NCBI lineage: Eukaryota > Viridiplantae > Streptophyta > Magnoliopsida > Sapindales > Sapindaceae > Acer > Acer negundo. The sequence goes on from CM069238.1 coordinate 4,632,627, forward strand.
CTTGACACTTGAAACACCTACAAGAATTTGTATTAGAAGAACTAGGTTGTTGTTGTTGTTTAGACACCACACCTTCTCATTTTGATGTCGAAACTTTTGTACTAGTTTTGGTTTCTGTAGTAAGCTTAGAACTTGAAGTGTTTCCCATATTAGCAAAGCCTTCCCTTGAACCATACTTAGAACCCCTGCTACGCATCTCCTTCTATTGTTTCTCCACCTTAAAAGCAAGCTTACAAACATCATTAAGACTGCAATATGGTTGTAGCTGTGCCACATTAGAAATCTCATAATTTAAACCACCAAGATAACGCGCCATGGACTGTTCTTCAGGCTCCGCTATGTCACCCTTCAACATGAGATTATCAAACTCAACAGTATATTTTGCCACTGAAAGGTCTCTTTGTAGAAAATTGTTGATCTTCAAAAAGATGTCATACCGATAATTTTCTAGAAGATATTCCCTATTCAACTCTTTCTTCATCTTCTCCCTTATAATGATCCTACTTTTCCCTTCTCTCTCTCGCTGTCTCTTAAGATTCTCCCACCAAAATGTTTCATGCTTTCTAAGCTTGATAGCAACAAGCTTTACCTTTCTATGTTTTGGAACATCTTGGTATTCGAAGATACAATCCGCCGTATTCAACCATTCTATGAACTCATCCGGTTGCATCTTTCCTTCAAATTCAGGGATCTCAATTTTTGTATTGAAAGCACGATGTGTCTCACAATCCCTGAAGACATAATGCCTCAAATCACATGGATGAGGAGGAGTACTATCATTAGAAACATGGATGCGCGTTTGATGGAAAGGATTAACATTAACAACATCATCTTCAAATTCATCATTCTCCACGAGATCATGATCCTCGTAGAGATGCAAACGTTGCTGGAGTTGATGGATTTGCTGCCTCAAATCATCCATAATAATATTTCATTGATTCATTTGAGGAGCTGATTCTTCATCAATAGTTAGCATACGACGACGACCATCCATTGAAATAATAAAATCAAACAATGAGCAACCTTGAGCTCTGATACCAATCTGATGTCGTGACAAACAAGAAACAGCCTAAACACACACAAAAGAAAATAGCTTTATTTCTAAAAGGGATACAGAGATCACCACCCTACAGAAATTCAGTAAGATAGGTAAAAGCTCACCACCAAGGTTAAGTCAAGAGGGATGCATAATATCACCACCCTAAAGAACTAACCATGGATACAAAACCAAGGAAAACTCACCACTCAATAGAAATCCACCAAAGAGATACAGAATTAGGATAACACTCAAAGAGATTATATTCCATTCAAATAAAGCACATAAGCTAACTCTTCCGAAATCAATAGTTAGGAAGTCTCAAAAATACCCCTGCGAGCTAAATCTGTTATTTAACAAACCATAGTGAGAATTTCAAATCCCTTTATGTCTTGAATTGAGGTCATGCAATGGGACACTCATGTGTCAACCTTTGTTCTCACACTTCCTCCTTTTTCTTTCTCTTTAGGGGCCTTTGGATGGCATGCATCACCATGGGATGTGCAAGGCTTTCTTGGTTCTTCTTCTTGCTCAGTCCCCATTTTTGTGAAGGTTTGGAAAGTGTTGTTAACATTGTTTATCTCCACAATCATGGCATTCTCTTTGACCTTTGAGATCTCCAAGGCATTGTCTCTCATGTTGAGCTCTTCTTGCATCTCTACTAATGCCTTGTTCCTCTTCTCTACATCCAATTGTATTTCATGTAATTTCCAAGCGAACTCTTCCTCTTGTTTTTCCATCAATTTGGTGAGAGCTTTTGATTTTTGAATTTCCGAATCTCTCTCTCTCTTTTAAGTGAGTCAACCCCCATCAAGTCCATATATTTACTTGTCAACTCCACGTTCTCCTTGATCACATATGTTACATCTACCCTTTTTTCTGCCTCCTCCTTCTTTGGCTCATCTTCAAAATTTATGAAAACCTCATATAAGTGATCTTCCGAGCTACTTGGAGTTTATACCGGTTCAGACACTTCTTCATGTGAACATAAATGATAGGTTGATTGAGAGAGTCTTTGAGGCTCTTCCTCCTCTTCTTCAAGCTCTTATAAAAGGTTGGTTGAAGACTTCTCTTTTTCTTGATCTTGTGATATTTCTCTCAATTGAAATCCAACCCTCTCTACAATTTCTTCTATGTCAAGCATTTTTTGTTAGGTCGATGAGAAGTTGTTATGGTTGCTCCATTGATGGTCTTGCCATTCTTGTTCATAGTTTTCTTGATTGTTGTAATCTTGATAAGGATTCATGGGAGGTATTTCTTTTTCATATTCCGGCCATTGCTCTCCTTGTGGACCAAAGTCCATCATGTGTTCATTCCACCCACAAGGCGGATAAACTACAGCCAGTTGCTGCTTATATTGTGCCAAGAGAGTCTTTACTACTTTTGATAAGTCAGCCAATTGCATAGCTAACATTGAGTTGCCCCTCTCTATGTCGAATTAAAATCTGAAACAACCAAACAAACTAAACAAGAATCACGTCGAACAAGATAGAATATGAACGATTAAAAATAAAAAAAAATAATAACGAAAAATGACTAAAATAAACAAAGACTAGATCTAACAAAATGTATGCAATGCCTCCCCAGCAGCGGCGCCAAAAACTTGATGTGCTAGGGACGGTTCCCTAAAATATGAGAGCGCGTTTGTTTATCCGTAAGTGCACAGATCGTTACGATCGCGTAGCAGCAAGTACGGTTCGTTCCCACAAGGAGGTATGGTACACTTAAGCTAGCTCTTGGTCTTAGATTATTTACACTATATACACTAATTACAATTGCATGAAAAGTAAATCGTGGATGAATTACACTAATGTGGAGGACTAAAACTATGCGAATCCTATGGTCAAGGATACGCAATCATTATACTACAACTACAAATTAAAGAGGCGTGATCACAAGACAAATATAATTAACTTAAACTAACTAGATTGGCAACAACTAAATCAATACAATTAAGTTACACTAAATTAACTACAACTAACTAAGTTATCATTAGGTTATGCAAGTGTGATGATGTAAATGAGGAGGGATAATATCAATTGATCACAATTAAGCACACTTGTTCTATGTCATATACATTCAACAACTACAACTCTAATTATTATAAACGCGGGTCGAGTTGGGTTGGGTTGGCTGAAGCTTGAAGATGACCTAACGTCAGCCATGCATAGCCCAGAACGACATCGTCTTAGTAGGTGAAGTGACGTTGCTGCGCTGCTTTGCTGGAAAATTACAATCAGCACCCCTAAATGTTTTCTTATTCATAGAATCTTCAATAATTTCCTGAATATTGCATTTTAGCCTTTGATTTCGGCAGAATTACCACAATGCCCCTGAACTTTCATATTTACCAGAACAACTTATTTAATCCATTAAATACCCGATTTTACCCGAGAAACAAGCACAAAGAAATAGGAAATATAGAAATAAAATAGGTACTTTTATGGCACGATCAATAGTGACCATGGTTTTTCCCTCCGTTAAGGGTTCCTACGTAAAAATACTCGTGTTATTACTATTTATGTACTCATTAATTACCGGTTGTCCATTCATTAAATTACACATTTATCATAGAGGCGACCTGATCACATTTTGCAAAAATTACCTTAGGCGCTATTTTGCATATGTGTCGCTGCTGACTGGATATCCCAAAAATTGTCGTCAACACTTGAAATAATTTTTCTAAACATATATATGCAATAGGTTGTTTTGAATTTAATGTGTTAATCGTTTTGAGAAAATTGTATTTAACCTAACAATACATAAATATTTTATTCATTAAAATAATAGTGAAATCTATTTTAGTCCCTCTAGTTTAACCTATTACACAAACTGATCCCCTGGTTTTCAGTTTTATCTTAACAGGTCCCACTAGTTTCCAAAAATCCGTATTTCAGTTTCTGCCGTCCAATTCTGTTAGGGTTCCGTCAGATCATTAAGGGTATAATAGTAAAAGTATGGTTAAAATTAATAGTTTAAAATAAAAACAATTAAAATTAATATTAAATGCATTTTAATTAATAAAACAAATCAAATACATTTTTTTTCTCTCTCTTTTTTATCAGATCCACACTCTCTCTCTCTAGTCTCTCTACTAACACATGTTCATCCTCTTTCCTCCTCTTCATCACCACTCCTATTTCCATTTCTAGATCTAAATCCAAACACATGCATCCTCCTCTTCCCTCCATTTATCTCCTCTGTTTTTCCACTCCCCTGCATCACACCTAAACACCCTTTTTCACCAGTTTTCAAATTTTGATCAATCTCTAATCTCTTCACCACCGCCATGAACAAAGAAGATTTGGAAGACGACAATTATGACGTTGACGTGAACAAAGAGAACGGCGAGATTGGTAGTGGTGCTGATTTCGTAAATCTCATGTTGGGTTTTGGTGGTGGTTTGACTATTCAATTTTGGGTTTTGGTGGTGGTTTGACCGATGCAATTTTAGGTTTGGGTGGTGGTGCGAAATCGTGTTTGGGTTTAAATGGTGGTGCGAAATCGGGTTTGGGTTTGGGTTTAAATGGTGGTGCGAAATCGGGTTTGGGTTTGGGTGTGGTCTGATTTCGTGTTTTTTTTTTTTTTTTTTTTTGAGTTTCAGATTTGATACTATGGTGTTTATAGTGACGGTGGCAAGCAGCGAGAGGTTTGGGGGTTTCGATTTTGTGGAGATGTTTGATTTTGGTGTCATTTGATTTTTGTGTTGTTTGTTTTTTGGTGTTTGATTTTGGAGAATGATGATGATGATAATGGATGGTGATGGCAGTGGTGATGGAGGAGAGGGATGAGTGATTTTGGGTTCTTAGACCGGATGCATAAAAAACAAAATTGAAGAAATAAAGCCTCCATTAACGACCACCCAAACCATCTCATCCAAACAACCTAAAAAGAGAGAAAGAGATTATAGTTAGGGTTTGATTGATTTTTTAATTTTTTATTATTTTTAATATATATATTTTAATTTCGTTTTTGTATTACTTTATTGTTTTTTTAATTAATTTTGTTTTTTTATTTGTATTATTATTTAATTTATTAATTTAAATGCATTTAATATATATTATTTATTTTAAATTTTGTAATTGTAAGATTTTCTTTATATTTTTATTGTTTTATTTTTTTAATCAGGGGCAGCAGGGTCATTTGACCCTCTGACCCTGTCAGAAAGCACTTTTTCAACGGAATTTTTAACAAAAGGACTTAATGAGATAATACTAAAAATCGGGGGACCAGTTTATATAATAAGTTAAACTAGAGGGACTAAAATAGATTTCACCCTTAAAATAATTCTCATGCAGTGGATCAAATTATCATAAACCTTGAAATCAACCTTAATCTAGAGCGTAAGACTCCCACATTAATTAATTGATAATTTGATTAACAAATGGGTAGGCTTCAATAACTAAATATTTTTTAATATTTGATAAAGTACTCTTTTCATGTTGACGCTAAACAAAAATAAAGTTGAGAGAGCTATTTGACACTTAAAAAAATAATAAATAAATAACAAATAAAGCATGTCACCTCATAGTAGAGAACTAGAGATGGCTGTGCATATCCCTTCCACACCTAGTGGTTAAGGGCTCGAGTCCCACCATACGTATTTTACAAGTATGTGTAGAGAGTTTCTCTCAAGTTGAGAGAGTTGTAGTTCATATGTAACCTCTCACCAATTGTAGTAGTAGTATTTCAGGCAGTGCCTGTAGAGTTTAATTAATCTCACTGGGTCCCGACAGTAGTTGTATTTCAAAAAGAAAAAAACATTAAAAAAAAAAAAAAAAAACCTACTCTTTTCATAAATCATATCAAACACATTCTAATTAAGTAGGTAATAAGAGCATCTCCAACAAATCCCTTAATTAAGTCCCTTAGCTTAATTAAGAGCATCTCCAATACAAAAATGATTTGCATATAAATAATCGTTGACATAACAACAATATCAAAACACTTGTTTCCTATGTAGCATAAAAAATAAACTTGATCAACAATTAATTCAAAATTTGGTCTCAAATGCTTGTGTCTAAAACACATTTATCTTTTAATGACGTGTCCATTTTTTTTTCTGTTTTATTTTTTATTTTATTTCTTTACCAAAAATACATGAAATATTAATATTAGTTTTAAATACTTGCTGAGTCAACCGAAAAAATAGCTATACAACAGACCGTCTGAAAGTAGACGGTCATGTTAACAATGTCTAATTTTTTTTTTATGTCAACTTAAGGTTGAATATGCACAACTGTATTGGAGAAAGATTTATAGATAGAATGTTTATTAATCTTACATGGCATTTTTTTTTTTTAAGCCACTCTTGCATTGTAGATGCTCTAAGGGAGGAGTTACAATTTTTACTGCTTCAAGAGATCCCTTAATGACTCCCTTAATTAGAATCTAGTGGAACTCACTCCCTTATATAAGGGATGACTTCATCATCCCTTAATTAAGTGGGCTTCACACATAAAGTAGAAATATAATTAAAACCAATGCTTGTATCTTGACTGGTCAGTACCCAATAATAAGACCAATGCTTGTATCTTGACTGGTCAGTACCCAATATACTGACCTGTCAATGAGGTTTTGCCACGTAGCCTATTTTGTGAAGAATACAAGGAGATAAATGTAAAAAGTTAAGAGAAAAAGTCACATGACAACACCCAATTGGTGGGGTCAGCACTTTGAGAACTGACTAGTCAGTACCCCAAGCAATTTCCAAATAATAATAAATAATAAGTGGGCTCAATATAAAGTAATAATAATAAATTGTAAACTCCCTTAATGTTCTCTTATAACAACATCCACCCTTAAACGAAGGTGATCATCCAACGTGATGTATAGTTATCATGTGGTAATTAGAATACTGTATTGAAATTTTATTTTGTAATACGTTTGATTTCTTTTAAAATTTTTGTGTAATGCATAATGATCATATCAAAGCTTATAAACTGACTTATTGTTCGGTGTACATAATTACGTACTAAACTAATGAAAAATTATCTAAAAGAAATGTCAAAAACTTTATTGAGATCACGTAACTGTTAGATCCCTTTAACTATATATCCACAAGAATAATTAACATTTGTTCTTTTATTGAGTATTGTTATAAGAGCATCTCCAATGCTATTATGCATGTGGAGAAAATGGAGTGTCACATAGGATATTTGGTATTTATAAACTATTATAAGCTATTGGAACTTGGTTGGTGTCTCAATTTGTGTCCAATCAATCAAATTGAGACATGTATGTACATTTATGGATTTTTTTTAACTTCTTCCATAAATATATCATAAATGTCCCAATTTAGTTGGTTGGATACAAATTGAGACCCCAATATTTGACAGCTGATTTGAGTTCATAAGGACAAAAACAGCCATGTTTTTCTCTCTCAAAATAAATTGTGTAGGGCATGCAATTATTGCATGGATATGATAATTTCTTTCTATAATATATGACCTTAATTTAATTAATTAACTGTTTTGAAATGATAATTAATACAATGTCAATGTGTGGTATCACTAATGAGAAGGGTGGCAGCCAAGGTTGACAAACCCTACCCTTAAATCCTATACATATATCCATTTGGCAGTTGGCACCCACACAAGACATGTAAAGTAGCAGTCACTGTCACGCATTTCTTCTTGATTGATTTTTTTTTTTTTTTTTTTCCTTTGATTTTTTTTTTTTTATGTGGGGTAGTTATCCGTTAGTTATCAATTTATATCACCACTATTAAAATAGTTATTAGATAGGGGATTGGTTTTAAAATGACTATTTTTAACAAACACCGTAACACTAATAGATATTCCGTCAAACTCCATTAAATTTAATATTAAATAGATGGATATTTTAGTAACTTTCTCAAAAATTACAAAAATGATTAACTTTTGTATTTGCAAGACCAATGTTAATCATTTTTTTTAATGGTTTATCTAATATTAGACAAGGACTAAAAGAAATATTGATTAAAAATTGCAGCACTATCAGGCTAAATCTAACCTACTAAAACTTCATCATGTGCACAGCATGCAAAGAGCTAAACGAGAAAAAAACAACAATTTATAATCGTTCATACATATAAAGTAAATTTCTCATATGTTTTCAATATAATCAAGTGATACAACTACCTGATGTCTGAGTTGTAGTAAATGCCTTGTATACCTTAAACTGTTATTGTAATACACTCTTGATATTCTCAAAACAAGTAGACTTACATGAGGAGAGAGCACCGATTTGCTGCTTCATTTGAACGAATTGAGTATAGTTTATATATATATATATATATATATATATGGGCTGTCCTTGGGTGCAACGTTACATGATAGAACGCAACGTTACTGTGATCATGTCTTCTTTGGTACAACCACATCAGCTAATATATGATTGTATGTTCTAACATGCGATCACAATAATTTAATGTGATCATGTGCAATTCATATGAGATAATATGATATATAATTATGATCACATACAATCATATGTGATCAGATACTATTTTTTAAAATTGTATAGTGTCATGTTGCACTCAAGAATGAGCCTATATATATATTCCGTTGCTTCCCAAGGGGAAATTTTCCGTGACATCAGAATAGTTACTTTATACATTAGTGCCATCTAATGCTTGATCATATGTCATTATGTAGAACAGGTGGCGAAGTCTTTCTTGGCTTTGATGGACCGATGGAAATTCAAGCATAAATGATTTTTGACGACAGAGTTGGAATGGCGTGAAACTTTCACGGTCGAAGCGTAACGACGATTAATTAATGATAGATGGAGCACACCCTTTTTCGGTCGAATTCCATCGTTTAAGCCTTGTAATTGCCGTTTTTGCTATATTAGGAAACTTTTGTTTTGGTAATAATTTGAGTTTTAAAAGTCAGAATCGTCTACCATCTAGGACGTCAGTATTATTTATTTCCTTTATTATCTCAATTTTGCTATTTTTAGTAATTTCCCTAAATTGGCATGTTTCCTTGCTCGACAAGGATTAAGGTTTCGTTTATTTTAAATAGGCTTGTTAGCTGAAAGACAATTCAACTTTTATCTAATATAATTTATATTTTCTTTTAAGAGTTTTTTTCTTTTCTGGTGGATTCCAGTTTATCTTAAAATATAGACATTGGTCTTATTCCTTCCTTGTTTCACGCTGCGTCATGTCAACGCCACATTGCAGTATTTGGATCAAATATCAGCTCCCATGTAGGCCAGTAGTGCATATCTTGCTTTAACGTAAGCACTCTAGGTTTCCCGTTCAAGTGTATTTGTGTTAAAATCACTCTTGATAAAAAAAACATTTCAATTTGTATTTGTGTTAAAATCACCTTGATAAATGTAAATATTAATCAATTTTGTAATTTTAGAAAAAAGTTACCAAAATACCCAACTATTTAACGGTAAACTTAACGGAGTTTGACGAAATGACTATTAGTGTAACAATGCTCGTCAAAAATTGACATTTTGAAATCAATTCCCCTTCTAATGGTCATTTTGATAGTGGTGATTAAAATTGATGGCCACCGGAGTAACTATCCCTTTTTATTTTCAAATGGAAAAACTGGAAATTAGTACTATTGATCATATAATATGCAAAAGAAAGAACCTAGCTAGCTAGATGGCAAGCTTCACATCATACTCATTCAGTTCAAGAGGATTTGAGTTTAAATTCCATGAAAATAACCTGTAATATTATACGTGAAAGAAATTAGTTACTGCTTGGAGGTAGAGATACATACTGTATATAGAAGCATTAAAGGAATTGAAGAGTAATTACTAATTAGGGTTGGTTTCTCGGTGCCACCTGTACAATATAGTCAAATTGAATGTCACAAGCATAGCTGACTTTTTGCCAGCAATGAGTAAATGCTGTTTGTTGTCAGTTTTGACTCTTTGGAAGCAAAGCAAGCCCTTTAATTTCACTCATCTGGTCAGCTAAATTAGTCCCTTAGTATATATCTATCTGTCTATATAGACAACACAACACTTGCCCTGGACGCTTGTCTCCACAAAAAACACTTGCCCTGGACGCTTGTCTCCACAAAAATATAGAAATTAAAAAGACTTATTGCTGTTGAAAATCGACATGGGTAGACCACCTTGCTGTGACAAGATTGGTGTAAAGAAAGGGCCATGGACACCTGAAGAAGATATCATCTTGGTCTCTTACATTCAAGAACATGGACCTGGGAACTGGAGATCGGTTCCTACTAATACAGGTTAAATTAATGAAGATATATCATTTTTAGATTACTGTTTTCATAGTCATGATATCATTTGAATTTGTTTCTCTGCAGTCCCTTGGAAAATCATTTTTTTTTTTTCATTTGTAGTGCTTAAAAATTGCACTCTATCCAAACTTGATTAAATTAGAAATTCTACAGATTTGCTTAGATGCAGTAAGAGCTGCAGGCTTAGATGGACTAATTATCTCCGGCCGGGAATTAAGCGCGGTAACTTCACCGATCATGAAGAAAAGATGATAATCCATCTTCAAGCTCTTCTGGGTAACAGGTAATTAATTAGACAAATTGATCAGCTCACGAGTCATATATTTGGGTTCCAAATTCAAGTAAAAATTAATGATTAATTGTTTTATATATATGTACAGATGGGCAGCCATAGCTTCGTACCTTCCTCAGAGAACAGACAACGATATAAAGAATTATTGGAATACCCACTTGAAAAAGAAGCTCAAAAAGCTTCAAATTAATGAAGAAGAAGTCTCCAATAAGGGTCAGTGGGAGAGAAGGCTCCAAACAGACATACACATGGCCAAACAAGCACTTTGTGAGGCTTTGTCTCTTGACAAAGCCACCTCGAAGCAGCCCTGTAATTCTTATCATGAAGTCTCAGGCTCTTGTAGTAGTATCTACGCATCAAGTGCCGAAAACATATCCAAATTGCTCCAAAACTGGATGAAAATTCCACCATCATCAAACTCAGAAACCAATTCTAGTGCAACCACACAAGAGGGTTTTGATTCACTCTTCACCTTCAACTCTAATTGTCACTCATCAGATGCCTCTCAATCTGTCTCCGTGGATACGGCCAATTTGACAACTGAGACTAGCCTCTTCCAAGATGAAACCAAGTCTATTTTGGAGACTCAAGTTCCTCTTACACTGCTAGAGAAATGGCTCTTTGAAGATGTTGTAGCTCGTGAGGGTCAAGAAGATCTAATTAACATGTCCTTAGAAGATAGTGCTGCTGGGTTGTTTTAGATCAACTTATAATTAATTAGGAGTTTTCTTTCTTTGGTTTTAGACCTTGAGCTACCAGAACTTGTTTCTAGTGTAAGCAAAAAAACAACTCTCCTTACTGCAAGAACATCAAGTGTAAATTAAAGTAAAAAATATATAATATTTATGAATATTAATATATATGCTAAACATGCACCGGATTATGTAAAACATCTTCCTATTTTTTTTTTTTATATCCTTTGCAGTGTTTGTGGTGTCAGTAGTGAAATTAGCAGATCATCTTTTCCTCCAGTGTCCTCTGGCAGCTACTCTTTGGGATACTGTTTTCTCGGCTTTTCAGAGGCGGGTTTTTGTCGACTCATGGAGTGCTTTCTTCTCGCATGCCATGTTTGTTATGTTTAGTAACCAGGTGCGGGTTTTATGGAAGGTGGGGGTTGTGGGTCTTTTGTAATTGTAGAGTTTTTGTGAAGGGTTGTTTTGCTGTCCCTCTTGGTCTGCTGTTTGCGTTTGAGGCTGATCTTCTTGCAGTGTTGATGGCTGTTTCTCTAATATTTATGATGTAGGAGATGACATTGAAGATTTTCATGAAATATTTTTATTTTAAAATTATTATATTTCCTTTAATTAGGTAGTTAATTATTTTATGATTTGATTATATCAAATTAAATTAACCTAATTTCCTTATTAGATAGGTTTGTGATGTTTTAGGATTCTAATAATTTCAATTTCCATTTGTGATGTTTTTGGATTCTAGTTTATTGCTTTCCTAATTGTTTTAGGTTGCCTTTTTTTTTTTGGATAAATAAATAGTATCATAGAAAAGAAGGAAGAATGTACAAATGCAAGGGGCATACCCCAGGAAGCAATTAAATAAGAGCTGAAAGGCCTAAAAAACAAGCACAGCAAAGCTTAAACAAAGGCTACAACAAAGCATAACAAAACACAAAACACAAAAGCAAACAAGCAAGCCTACAACACAATGGATTATCTAGAGTTGATGTTCCAATTCAATGCAAGAAAAGGCTAATCCTTCAAGTTGATAGAGGAGTGCCAGCAACAGATAGGGTCAATAATGGACCAGGCAACCTCATCACTAAGCTTTCAAGAGCTTTTAAAAATGTGACAATTTCATTCTCTCAAAATAAAATAGATAGTCACCACAAGACAAAGCTTTTTAATCACTGTGGAGGTAGAGTTCCCCTTCCAACGAATGGACACCCATTCTATAAAATCATACCAGTTGAGACCAATCCAAGGACAACCACATTTATTCAAAAGTTGTGTCCGTATGGCTTTGCTACACGAACATTCAAAGAAAATGTGAGCATGAATCTCGGCTTGAGAGTTGCAAAGGACACATGTAGCTACAACTTGAAGGTCATAGCGCTGAACACGATCCAAAGGAGAAAGCCTACCTTTTATACCAACCAAAGGTCAAAACCCATTCTCGAAATATTATGAGGGAACCACACAATTTCATACCAAGAAACAAGTGGATGAGAAGTTCTAAGAGACTCCATAGTAGAAGCAGCTGAATAAATGCCATTTGAAGAAGGAAGCCATTGAATACTGTCACGCAAATTAGGGTTTGGGTTGTACGAAGGCATACGACACCTTATTTCACCAAGAGCAATGGACATAGCAACAGGCTACCTTCAATTATCACCTACAACCATGGCATTAACCTTAGCATTGATAGAGAGGCCAGAATCATAAATTACATGGGAGCTCCATTTTGAACGAATAGGGCCATCCGGGTGCCAATTATCAAACCATAAGGAAGTTTTCAAGCCACTACCAATGATGTACTGAATTAAAAAATGAATAAAAGGCCTAAGATGAAGAAGCTTTCTCCAATTAGAGGAATAGGTATGAGAAGCTTTCACCTCCCAAAAATTAGTACCTTTGAGGTGATAAGCTTTGATCCAAGATGTCTAAAGATTATTAGTGTCATAAACCAGAATCCATATGTGTCTAATCATAAGCGCCTTATTCCACGAAGAGAGATCCTTGATTCCAAGACCACCCTTTTTCTTTGGAATACAAATATCAGACAAAACAAATTTAGAGTCTTTGCTGTTAACCTCAACCCCATTCCATAAAAAACTATGGAATTTCTACTCAATACTCTTCAAGATTTTCTTTGGAAGACAAAGCTGACTAGCCCAAAATACTTGAATACTTGTTAAGACCGAGATAATAAGTTGAAGACGACTAGCAAAAGAAAGACACTAATTCAGCCAAGAAGAAAGCCTACTCGAAACCTATTCCATAAGGGGAGAGCAATCATGAAAATTCAACTTTGAAGAGATGATAGGAATTCCCAAAAAACGAATAGGAAGACAACCAACCGGGTAAGCAAAAAGGTTGATGAGCTGCTGACTAATAGCATAGGCACTATTGAAATGAAAATATTGTTCTCAGAATGATTAGCACAAAAACCCAAAAGCAAAAAAAAAAAAAAAAACTCATCCAAGGCTGATTTGAGAATAAGAGTTGAATGATAAAAACCATGGCAAAGCATAATCAAGTCATCCGCAAAGGAGAGGTGGGAAACCTTTATTTTGTCAAACCTCCAATGGTATTTGAAGTTAAGAGTGTCCGTAATATGTTTGGCCAGAAGCTTAGAGAGAACCTCTATAGCAATAACAAAAAGATACAGAGACATAGGGTCCCCTTGCCGAATGCCCTTCTTTCCGGAGAAGAAACTATCAAGCTCACCATTAATAGAGATAGAGAACTTAAGAGTGGTAAGGCAAACTTTAATCCAATGAATGACTTTTAAAGGAAAGTGAAACACAACTAAAGTGTTAAGAAGGAAGCCCCAATCCACCATATCAAACGCTTTCATTAGATACACCTTAAGAGCCACCTTTGGCATATTAGCGTCCTCATGATAATTCCTCATAAGCTTTTGAACCAGAAGGATGTTGTCCCCCAATTCTCCTACCTACCACAAAAGCTGATTAGGAGGGGCTAATAATGCCTAGAAGACAACGTTTGATTCTATTGGCTATAATCTTAGCAATGGTCTTGTAGAGAGTGTTGCAGCAAGAGATTGGTCTAAAGTCCGTCATCTGAGAGGGATTAGGGACCTTAGGGACCAAAGCAAAAATCTTAGCATTAAGCTCTTTAAGAAGAAGACCTGAGCGAAAGAACTCATGAATTGCATTAATAACATCATCACCAACTATGTGCCACGTCTTCTTAAAGAAATGAGCATTATAGCCATCAGGACCAGGTGCCTTATTAGGGTGAAGAGAAAAGCAAACCTTACGAATCTCATCATGTGTAACTTCTCTACTAGTGAAATTAGCTTGATCATTGGAGATGTGTTTATCAATAACATTTCTCAAAGAACAAGAACCGTGTCTAACAGGCATAGAGCTTCTAAGGATATGTTGGAAGTGACAAATAGCTTCAGATTTGACCTTCGTATGTCCTTCAATTAAAGAACCATCTTTACTAGAAATAGAGAGGATCTTACTTCTATTGCGTCTCCCATTGATGGCTTTGAAAAAAATATGAGGAGTTACAATCACCAGCCTTAAGCCATTGAACTCTAGATTTTTGTCTCAAAAAATCCTCCTCCCCTTGAAGAGCCATTGTATAAGAACTCATTAACTCCTTCTCTTGCATTCTAAGGCTTGCATCAAGAGGCTGCTGATCAAGAAGACGTTGACAATCAACAAGAGCAGCCTTGACCTCATTCGATTTGACAATTACATCCCCTACCGTATTCTTATTGAGGGGTTTTAAAGCCTTTTTTAATTTTTGGAGCTTAGAGCAAAGCTGAAATTGCATATTTCTATAAAAATTCTCCTGCCAACAACTTTCAACCAACGGAAGAAAGTCTTCCCTTTCTGTTAGAAAATTGAAAATTTTAAAAGGGCAATTCTTCTTATTACCTTGCCACCCGAGCTTAACTAGAGATGGGCTGTGATCCAAGATGCTAGGAGGAAGAAAAAAGGCTTCAGAGTGCTCAAACTTGGCTATCCATTCCATATTAACTAGAACTCTATCCAACTTCCTAGAAATGCAGCCATTGCTTCTTTTATTACACCAAGTATGTAGAAAACCCGAGAAATGAAGGTCATCTAGCTCCGCAGCTTGAAAACAATTATCAAACTCCTCTATAGCTATCGAAATTCTGGAAGAACCCCTAACCGATTCTTGCACCTTCCTAGAGACATTGAAGTCCCCAACAACAATGCAAGGAATACCACCATGCTGGGTGAAACTCATACTTTCCCAAACAGCTCTTCTAGCCCTATCATCATTAGAACCATAAACAAAGGAAATTTTAAACTGATCATTACTTTCCAAAATACAAGCTTGACAATGAAAGATCTGATCTATTTCACTAATTTTGCTTATATTGAGAATCCTTGGATCCCATCCAACCTAAATTCCACCAAGACCATGACTATTGTAATTGTCTAACATATCCCACTCTTTAAAAACTGAATTGACAACAAGAGGTTTATTGATCCATCTCACTCTTGTTTCAACTAATCAAACTAGACTTAGCTTGTGATCAAACAACATCCTTTTAACTTCTAATTGTTTAGGGGAGGCATTTAGACCCCTAAAATTCCAACAAGAAAAATTAATCATTGAGAGATAGAGAAGACTCCACCTTAGCTTGAGAGCTACTATCCATGCCTTTCTTAGAAGCCTTTCACAACTGTTTCTTCTTCTTCTTCTTCTTCTTCTTCTTCTTACTAGAAGTTTAGAGGGGCTGGAGAGCCCAATAATAGGGACCCTATCAATATTATTGATCTTTATAAGCCAAAAGGAGTGATCTAGAGAGGTCGTGGTAAGAGAGTCATTTTCACCACACAAATTACCATCATGATCAACAAGAGCTGAGAAATTGTTAAAGGTTTCAATAACATTTTCCTTAGAAGGATCAATGCTAATAATCAGAGTAGTGACATTGGCAACATGGATTGGAGGCTAAATTTTGGGATTACACCCAGAAATAACTTTATCCTTTTAGAAAGAGGCAAATGCTCGAAGGCCTTTAGAGGTGTAGAAACAGAGGCTACATCTCCTATATTAACCTTCTTCATTTCTTGCTTTGTTTGGAAGGAAGATCAATATCAGAAGATGATTGCATAGGCTTGAGCCTAGGGCAAGTCACTACGGAATAGCCAAAGGACTTGCATTCAATGTAGATTTTAGGCTTCCATTGGTATTCAACAAAAATTTCAACGCTTTCACCATGAGTTGGAGACGCATTGTCTCCCATAAGATGGTTAAAAGAATCAACCAAGTCACATTTAGCATCTATTTCAATACAAACTCTAGCAAACGAGATTCTCTTCATGGATTCTGTTAGACTATCAACATAAAGTGGCTTGCCAAGCGCACTAGCAAAATGGCTTAATCCCTCTTCATTCCAATATTTATGAAGAATATTGAAGAGCTTAACACATACCGAGATTTTAGAATATGTTTTTTTTTTTTGTTAAAATGAGCCTAGGATGCCATTTCTTGAGAATTAACATTCTTCCAGTATATAACCAAGAGCTTGCTTCCAAAACATTAGAGCAAGCTTCATCATTCAAGAATTTGAAAAAATAAAACCTTTTCTCATTAGCTAACACTTCTAGCAGACCATGGTTGCCCCATATACGCATGACAATATTATTGTCTAGAGATAAAAGAAGCTTCTTCTCAGTAAAGTGACCCACCAAGCAATTCTTCCATGCCTTAGAGCCATCATCAACAACTTCCAAGGGAGGGGAGACACAAGTCTTATTTCCACTCTGAAAAGGTTGGTAATATTTTAGGTTCATAGGCCTACGAATGAGACCTTCCATATTAGAACCATAGCTGTCACCTTTAAGCACATTACAATAGGTAGTAGGAGCTATTTCAGGAATTATAGGAGTGGGTCATTTAGGCTGACCTCCAGCCTTGTTTGAGTCATTAATCACCAAAAGAGAAGTGGTAGAGATGTCTACACATTGTTGTACCTTAGAATACCTGAATGAGGCAACACCACCAAGCTGGTCATGATGGCCTTCAACATTTGTGGAGTAACATGCTTTTTCTTTTGCGGCTTGCTTTTGGATATTACCTAAAGAGGAAAAAGGCACCTGTTGCTGCAGCATAGCAGGTCTTAAAGTTTCAGTATGCTTTTCAGAGCTATCACCATGATCCTTGGTCCCCTTCTTCTTCCCTATCACATTCTTGGAGGGAGCCACCATTTTTGAACCTTCAAGAGCTCCATTGTTGCCAAAGATGACAGTAGCAGATGAGGACTCTATCACGTTCTTGGAGAAAGCCACCATTTTTGAACCTTCAAGAGCTCCATTTTTGCCTACAAGAGCTTTTATCTTCTTCATTATGTTCACAAAAGTTCCAACCATTGTTGGGCTTTGAAGAATATCCATAGCTTGTAAACTGTCGATCTCAAGAGACGAACCAGCTCCTTTGCTAATAGCTTCGTGACCAGCTGCAATTTCCTCATTTTGATGACCCAATCCAGCTCTATTGCTAAGAGCTTTGTTTGAAATCTCACTAGCTTCCAAGAGAGAAGTAAAACCAGAAAAAGAAGATACATTTAAAAGAGAAAGATGCCTTCCTTTGCTGGACTTAATGTTACTCTTAATAAGAACACTAGACTTTAAAATGGAAATAACGTCAGCAGAGGGGACTTTTTGAGAAGAGGAAAGAGGACAGTCTTCCATGGAAGAAATAGGAGAAAGAACACTAGAAAATGAGTGTTTATGTGAAAAAGCCATGGATGGAGAAGAATCCACCATGAAAATAGGTTGGGATAAGAAAGAGGCAGCAAGGAATTTTAGAGAGAATGAGGAACATCTATTTCAAAACACTTAGAATATTTAGGTTGCTTTTTGAATTGTTTGTTTGAGTTTTTCTCATAGAAGCTTGCACTACATCAGTTTGGTATAAGAGCCTGGTTTGCTCAGAATAACATTGACATGAAGCTAGGTTTTTTAGTCACGTTGGCATATGTCCATATCAAACGACATTTTCTTTGTATTGATTAGTTGTATAGGTTCATGTTAACTCAAGCTTCAAAGAAGAAGGAAAACACATCATTCAAAGTGACGTCTTCAACGGGAGCAAACTTTGTTACACATCAAAGGTATATCAAGACCTTATTCCTCTTGAAAGGCGTGTAAGAGCACACACACACACACACACATTGCATTCATATCTATCCATGCATTGTTGTGATAAATTGGTATAACACGTACAAATATTGTTGTATGCACATGCATTATATTTATATTTACAACTTTTATGAAATTGCATGTTTTAGGACTATTTATTGGAAATAGCATACTTGTGTGTGTTTGTGTTTGTTTTTTTTTTTTGTTTATGGTTTATTGATTTCAGACTTGAATATGTTCTCATATTGTTCCTTACTGAGTTTCGAATGTTTCTGTTACTCATTCATAGCTTTTCAAGTTCTGAGTTGGATTTTACGAAACTTTCCATGTGTTTATTATACATGGTTTCCGTCCTTGTATATCGAGTCAAATTCTAAGTTTTTGGTTGAAGTTTCGTAGATGTCCATGTCCGTGAGAGAGTACCGGTTCATAATCCGAAAATGGATTAGAATTTGATCTTCGGAGGCCGGAGAATGGTTGAAGAATGTGAGAGGTGTGCGAGGGAAAAAGGGGATGGCCATTTGCCAAAAGACCCCCTCTCTCGTGGAGGCATGTAGCCTCCAAGGAAAAGAGGCCCATTGACCCCCGTGGAGGACACATGTGAAACAAATTAAGGTGTGCCTAATATTAATCTAGAGGGGGGTGAATAGATTTTATCCGATTTTACCCAATTTTCGTTATAAGTCAAATTGACGAAAATATCCCTAACTAGTCACATAATATATCAAGTGTATAAAGTGCGGAATTGTAAATGACACAAGATATTTACATGGAAACCCTCACGGGAAAAACCACAGGCTAGTAAGTGCGCCACACTCGAACCTCGAATCCACTAAATATGATAACGATTACAACCTAATCCCGGTCAATAATCACACACCTACCTAATCCTAGTATAAGTGAACCTAGTCCAATTTGCTTGTGATTTACACCTACCTAATCCCGGTAGCAACACAAGACTTACTTCTCAATGAAGAGATAATAAAACATATATGAATATATGATGATATTCAAAGAGCAAATAAAGCTAGGTAACCTTAGATGCTTATCTAGGATGATGAATAACAATTAATGCAATCCTAGATATCAATAGCTAGATGACATGTCAAAAAGCTTAGCTAAACATAGAATATGAAAACCTAGATAGCTTTTACAATACAACACTCAATCAATTCATCACAAACAATCTCTATCTTGTATTTAGCATATGATCTAAAGACATACAAGTGAAAAAAGAGATGACTTGTTAAGAAAGACACTAAAACTAGATGAAGTTAGTGATAATCTTACCAAGCAAGTTGTGATGATGCAAAACCATGCATGGATGCACTCTATGTGAGCATAGATGATGCAATATGAAATTTGATGCAAAAAGGATTAGTTTTGAGTGTTTAAAGGTGAGTTCTTGATTATTTTTCTCTTGAAATATGTTATAAGGGAAAAATATGCTTTTTGGACTCTTAAAAAACGACCTAAGATGAAAGAGACATATATATAGGGTGTCAAGATGAAGTGACAATGTTTTGAATAAGTTCCCCTGTTTTTGCCTTGGGCGCTGTACGTATAGCACTTCTGTAGAGCGCCTGTACAGCACCAATGCTCAGTTCTCTCGGGTTTTTGATAGGCGTTGTACGTACAGCGCTTTGAACAGCGCTCGTACAACACCTTCAATAAAAAAGCACAAAATGCATCAGACCTAATGCATTTAAAAACCCATTTCAACCAGGTCTTAGTTGGGCGTTGTATGTACAACGCTTCCAACAACACTTTGTATAGCGCCTTTTTCAAATTTTGCATCCTAAATGCCTAAATGTCATAGCATCCTAATCCTAAGATGCAATCAATAAAAACATGCATGAAGAGATATAAATGATCATGAATTAGCACATATAAAAGTATACACAACATAAAAGAATAAGAATTATGCATGTGTTGTGAGTGTGTGCAACTAATCTCTTCAATTGCAAGTAAGCACATAGAAATTTTACTTTTGGTGCTTATCAACCTTGAGGTCTTGAACAAGGGCCTTTGAGCTTGGTCCTCAATCATCTAAACTGCCCTTACATTTCAAACCCCAATTGTGGTTTGTCCACGAAATAAGCCAATCACAATTTGGGCATTCTTACAATCTCCCCCTTTGGCTTTTTCATGACAAAACCACCTCTTACATTGAATCCTCACAACAAAATAGAAACTATAGGACTACAATGATTTTATACATTACCAAGAGATGTTACAAAGATAAAACTTCAAGTCTTCAATCTCTTGTAGAACAACCAACCCTTCAAAACAAAGTTTCTACACTTTCCAATACAAGTAAATGTGAGATTTATTATGTGAGAAAAAAAAAAAGCATTTGCATTTAAGAATTTAAGCACAACATCATGCAATGTATGTGAAATGCAAAGCTCCCCCTTAACAGGTTACTCCCCCTCAATTTGTATTCTCCCCAGCATGTAATTTTGCTACGCCACAAATAGCACAATAAGCAAACTTCCCTTACCACCATACTACTCCCCCTTTTGTCATGAGATGGACAAAGGAGTATTCCCTAAACGAGTCACTTAAGGCAAAGAGAGATAGAAGCATAAATGTCATTTGTATAATCATATAAGGCACTTTATGCAACTCAATTAAGAGGAGAGATTCAAGGAGATTTATTTTCATAGAAAATGTGTGATTAGAAATGCTTTGCATGCAAGACATATTGCATTCAAGTCCAAAAATCAATGGTATTTGGAAAGCAAATGACAAAGGTTTTCTATAGGAATTCAAACCAATTTCACCATTTGTCATGAATTAAAGCAAAGATATTGAGAATTTCTTGTTTTAAATTTTAGAGCACTATATCCAACTTTATAAGCGAAACATGTCATGAGCAACTTTGCACTCTATTTGATTTTTACGGATAACATATCCGTATGATTGTAGACATGTTGAACAAATAAAGAAAGAGAGACATTTGGATTTTTAGAATCCTTAGAATGGATAACGATCCTTTGTTCATTTTGAGTCTCATAAGCTTTTTACACAATGTTTTGCATTTAAGAATAGCAATCATCAAATCATGCTTTTTCATTTTTGGCATGTCATTAAGAATCATCATGTTATGGAGATCATTATAGGTCATTCAATACATACTTCCTATGTTAATCACCTAGTCCAAAAATGCATGTTTGAACTTAAAAATAACATGGATTGCATTCAAAGCATGGTTAACACTTATTGAGATAAAAACATATATACATATGTGCAACCAAGATACTCAAGCAATTAATTAAGAAGCATAAAAGTTTTCAGATCTTGCATGCAACAAGTATGCAATTGCTCTATTTTCTTGAGTTCCCCAAATGGGGTCAATCACCAAACTATATCACTCCACAAGACATATCCTAATAGATCTACTAAGTGTTTTAAACTTAGTTGCATCTAAGGATTTTGTAAATAAGTCTGCTAGTTGATCATTAGTACTTACATGTTCAAGTACTATGCATTTATTTTCAACTAGTTCTCTAATAAAGTGATGACGGATGTCAATATGCTTAGTCCTAGAGTGTTGTACCGGAATCTTGGAAATATTAATAGCACTCATATTATCACAAAAGAGAGTGAGTGTACCTTGGTTGAATCCGCAGTCGACTAGCATTTGCTTCATCCATAGGAGTTGTGTGCATCCACTCCCCACAGCTATGTACTCGACCTCGGCCGTGGACAAGGAAATCGAGTTTTGCTTCTTGTAAAACCAAGACACCAAGTTGTTGCCTAGAAAGAAGCAACCGCCTGATGTGCTCTTCCTATCATCACAATTTCCTGCTCGATCCGCATCACTAAAGCCAACTAAACTAGCATTAGTGTCAAAAGAGTACCAAATCCCATAATTGGATGTCCCATTCACAAAGCGAATGATTCTCTTAACGGAAAAGAGATGGGACTCCTTAGGATCCGCTTGGTACCTAGCACACACACCCACACTAAAAGATATATCGGGCCTACTTGCGGTCAAGTAAAGCAAGCTACCTATCATGACCCGATATAGAGTTTGTTCCACACTTTTTCCATTAGCATCCTTGCTTAGCTTCAAAGTGGTACTCATGGGTGTATCACAATGTTTGGCATTTTCAAGACCAAACTTCTTCACTAGGTTTTGGCATATTTGGCTTGGGTTATAAAATTCCAAACTTCTTCACTAGGTTTTGGCATATAATGAATGAAATGAAATGTATGCAAAATGTATGAATAAGCAAAAATCACACAAATGCAAAACACACCAAAATGAGCAAGGATCACCTAAGTATATCTAGGAACCCACTCTAATACCAATTGAAACAAATTAAGGTGTGCCTAATATTAATCTAGAGGGGGTGAATAGATTTTATCCGATTTGACCCAATTTTCGCTATAAGTCAAATTGACGAAAATACCCCTAACTAGTCATAATAATATATCAAGTGTATAAAGTGCGGAATTGTAAATGACATAAGATATTTATATGGAAATCCTCACAAGAAAAACCACGGGCTAGTAAGTGTGCCACACTCGAACCTCGAATCCACTAAATGTGATAACGATTACAACCTAATCCCGGTCAATAATCACACACCTACCTAATCCCGATATAAGTGAACCTAGTCCAATTTGCTTGTGATTTACACCTACCTAATCCCGGTAGCAACACATGACTTACTTCTCAATTAAGAGATAATAAAACTTATGTGAATATATGATGATATTCAAATAGCAAATAAAGCTAGGTAACCTTAGATGCTTATCGAGGATGATGAATAAAAATTAATGCAATCCTAGATATCAATAGCTAGATGACATGCCAAAAAGCTTAGGTAAACATAGATTATGAAAACCTAGATAGCTATCACAATACAACACTCAATGAATTCATCACAAACAATCTCTATCTTGTATTTAGCATATGTTAATGGAAAATTATCGCTGGGGTAAATCTCCAAATAACAACTTTAAGAACCAAGATCGAGACAGATCTCGGTCGGAGGGGTATCACATAGTTCGATACCAATAAGATTCCTATCAAACCGAGCTAAAAACTCATACAAAGAAAGATTAACAAGTTTGATTTTATTAATTAAAACTTGTATACAGTTGATGAAATTTTTGGGGTATGATGATCTGTGGTGGTATTCAATGTTTTTTGTTAGGTGATGGAGATGGCGTGCTCGTGCCTGTCGATAAATAGAATTGAATGCGAGTGTAGGGTTTGGGGAGCCGAATTTTTTATTCTATTCTAATGAATGTAATGTTGTATATATAGGTCCTGTTGCTTGCCATGCACTTCTATAATTTTGGTCTAGGGTTTTAGCGATCACAAGACTTTCCTTCCTTTTAGGAGACAACCTTGTAGGAGCTTTAATTATCCGAATCAAGCAATTCCTTTTGGAGAGGATTCTGATACTAGTGGACTCCTTATTCGAATGGAATTCTTGAGAGGCGGGAATGAGTCTACCTTTTCATCGGGAGATGAACGACCGCGTTTCATTCCCCTAGCCTTGGAGCTTCAAGACTTGTCTGTCTGAACATATGGATATATAATTTTGTGAGTATTTCTTATGGTTATCTGGCGAGAGGATCCTAGGAGGTATTTGGGTTCATTTGGGTTCTCGTGTACCTCGTCTTTTGCTAGTTTGATACTTTCCTAGTTAGGTGCTTGGTCGACGAGGTATCCTGATATCAGTTGTTCTCGCAGCGGGGTACTCGGTTGGATGTAGAAGCGGGATATTTTAGTTGCAGTTGTATATGGATGTCCGTATGATGCGATAGCGGGGTACCCTGCTAAAGCAGTAGCGGGGTATCCTGTTGATCTAGTAACGGGATACTTCTCTGGTGCAGTAGTGGGGTACCCTATTGAGCTCCGTGATAGGATTCTGAGTTGAACTTCGCGTTGGAACATTTTAGGGGTCATCGGGATTGTTAAGCTTTGTTGGGGTTACTCCGAGGGAGGATGTAGGTACTCAAATTCGATCCAGTATTTTCTTTTAGGAATACCTAGATAGTATCTCAGCCTATGCTTCTTCCTTGTATCCGGGTGGAAAATTCTTCTTTGGTCCTTTGCCAATTTTGGTGGTTAACAGAAGTCCCCCCTGACTTGAACACCACTGTCTTTTCGGGGTTTGAGTCAGGATTTCGTTTTTACTTAAAGGATTTTCTATCTTGTCTGTCAGCTGTCCGGTTAGGTATCATAGCCGGGAAGGAAATCCCACATAGATAAGCTGGTAATCATTTTGTTTTAGCCACTTGTCAGATGGTAATAGGCTTACAGATTTCAAAAACGAGCCGTTTTGGCGCGATTAATGCAAAACCGCCATTGGCACGTCTTCCAAGCACGTTGCCGGTCATCCACTCCCCATCAATTCCGGTTTTCTAGCATGTTACTGGTTACGAACTCCTTGTCAATTTTGATTTCCGTTTGCTTGACCGACTTTCTCTGTCTATAAGTAGCCCAGAATTCCAGCTACCCTTCCTCATTTCTTTCAAATTCAAAAGCAGTAAAGAAAAAACCCTAACCTTTTTCTTTCTTTCTTCTTCTTACCAACAATCTTTCAGGCTTTCCTTTTTCTTTTCTAATGGCGTCTCCTTTAAAACTTCCAATTCCTTCCCCAGGTCTTCATCCCACTTCCTTTGAACATCGTCCTGATTTGCCCTCTTCACCCGACAGTCTCGATGATCTTCTTGCGAGGGGATTCGAGGCGAGTTCTTTGATACCGCGGGAAAAAAAGAGAGGTCGAAACGAAGTAGATGAGTCCGGTGATGAACAGACGCCATTACGCCGTCGTTCTACAAGGAACCCAAGAATTGGGTCGGGTT
Source organism: Acer negundo (assembly GCA_035582765.1). Classification (NCBI taxonomy): domain Eukaryota; kingdom Viridiplantae; phylum Streptophyta; class Magnoliopsida; order Sapindales; family Sapindaceae; genus Acer; species Acer negundo. The sequence goes on from CM069238.1 coordinate 4,657,841, forward strand.
TCCACAATATGTCATAGGACCCGGTTCACCTCACCAACGAAGAATATACCAGGGTTGTTGGCGAGGTAGAGAAGGCTAGTGATGCGCCAGTCGTTATATTGACCGAGGTGCATACCGGTTCTTTCACCTTCTTTCATGATGGGTGTATCATTCCCGATTCTGTATGTACAGTGGAGACCCTGGCTAAGCTACGAGAGGAGTATCGAATCCCGGATGACATCGATCTCTCCCTTCCTCATCAGGGATATGACGTCTACACCCTACCGCGAGATGCCCTCCTCATCCATAAAGCGGTTTTTGAATGCGGAGTCTGACTCCCTCTTCATCCGACCCTTCGTCGGGCTTTGGTCTCTCTAAAATTGGCACCTCTCCAGATCTCACTAGGTTTCTGGAAGCATTTGATATGCTTCTTAGTGCTCTGGAGGGAGTAGTGTGCGATGGACAACATAGACAGGGAGCCGGGCTTTGATGAGCTACGTTACTTATTTCAGATAGCGAACTTAGTACCACGGGGTCAATTCTATTTGAGGGCCTCCAACGAGATGAAGTTTATCGTTCCTGGTGCGAATGTTAAATATGCTCCGCCATGGAAGGAAGAGTGGTTCTTTGTCAAGGGCAAATGGGGGAATACGACCTATATTGGGGGATTCGAGTACCACGTCCCAACCCAATTCACAGCTAAAAACAAATGGGCCAAGGGGGTGCTTTCTCCAGAATCCTGGGATATTCTGGGAAAGATTTTTAAAAAGGGGTATATAAATGTGCAATATCCTACTTTGGATCCCTTCGAAGGAGCCCGACTAGAGAAGTCTTTGAGGATCTCCGATGCACTTCCAGGTATAGAAACTTCATCTGTCTTCTTTGTTCATGTATGTACATTTTTTACTCTCCCTTACTTACTAAGCTATCTTCTTTTTAATAGTCTCTGCTACCCCGCTGGTGACCAGTTCTCCTACTTCATCTAGGACATGGATAGGAGGTGTGGATTCTCCTCATTCTACCTCTACTGTCCTATCTCTTCCTCCTTCTTCCTCTAGTACTGCCCAGGTCACAACTATTTAGCCTAACGCGGTCCTTATTCCTCCTTCTGTTTTGGCTAAACCTTTAGCCAAGGTCTTTTCGCCTCTTCTTGCTTCTGCAGGAATGCTTATCAGGACTCCTACTTGCCCCTCTATTCGTACCCCAGGATGCCAATCCATAAGGTAAATATTGGCTCGAGCTGCCAAAGCCCAGGGCTCCTCAGAACAACCCCAAAAAAAGACTAGAAAGGTTGCTGCTCCTCCTACTCTGGGTACTTCTCCTAATCCTCTTCCAACAGTATTGCCTTCTAGGGAGCAGTTTGGAATTACAGAGAAGGAAGCTGCTCCCACTTCCTATCCCGTCACTGATGTTCCTTCAGGATTGAGGTCAAGAAGTGCTTCCCACGATAAGGTGGTATCCCGGTTCATAGCATCCTGCCTTGGAGGGAGCTTAATGAACATGGCGAAACTTCCTTTAGAAATTTTGGGGGCCAAAGGGGCTTCTATATTGGCTGAGGTAGCATTTTACTTTTCCCCTTGTTATTCTCCTCTCTTTTCTATAGGTACTGACTCTTCTTCTTCTTACAGAGTTTTAAATTTGCTTTGGTCTTGGAGAAATAGCTGCTGACTTTGAAGGAAGCCTACATAGGGCTTCAAACCAAGTTGGAGGATACCCAGCAGAAGTTGGCTCAAGCCCAGCAGAGCGTGGCCCCTCTACTCAAAGCTACTAAGGCATCTGAAGATGGTAGGTAGGCTGTCATGGTAGAGGCCCAGCGCTATATATGCTGCCTGGATACCGAGACAGTCCGGTCCCTATATCAGCGTGAAGAGAGGGAATGCCTGAAGAGGGAGAAAAGGCTGTTGCAGGATGAAAACGTCTTTTAAGGAAGAAAGTGCATAATTTAGAGGCTCAGGAAGGTCCTTCCTTTGAAGATGGGTATTTCACTGCCTGCTATGAGGTGGCCACGACTTTGCCTCCTCCATTTGATCTTCAGGCGGCCTTGAACTGGGATCGAGAACAAATCATGGCGAAGGCTACCCATCTTACAGGTGAGGATCAAGCTCAGGAAGATTCCCTAAATAATGATACCTATCTAGGCTTGAGGTCTAGCCTTTCTACTCAGACTGACCCTCCCTCTACTTAGGAAGGACAAACACAAGACCCCGTGCCTCCTTCAGAAGTTATTCTAGTAGAGGAGGAAGAAGAAGAAGATGCAGATGGAACCAAGGTTCCAGAAGTTGAGGTAGACAAGAGTAGTTTGGCAATCGAGGGAGAATAAAATGCTTCAGCTGGATCTATAGTTCTAGTAGTCGAGGAGACCCAGCCTGATACTGCAGCTGAGGTGTCTAGGGAAGAAGCAGCCGGTCAGGGAGAGAACTTCGAGGAGAAGGAGGACGCCCGACTTGTAATATATATTTTAGCCTTTAAGAGAGAGTTAGGTACCTCGTGTGTCCAATAAAAGATTTTTATTTGTTGAAACAAATTATATCCTGCTTGCTCTTTTGATTTAGAAGGAAATTGACTTAGAAAAATATGGACTTAAGGAAAAATCTTAACTTAGGAGAGATCCTGATTTAGGGTGGATCCCGCAACTTCTGTACTCATAAACGAATGAAACTAATTTTGAAGACCTGCTTCCTGATTGGGATACTTGATAGCCATATAATGATCTTGTAACTTCTTGTTGTAAACATCAATGGGATCTAGCAGGTGGACACATCCCTTTATTTAGTTGGTTTTTAATGAGTATGCAGCAGTTTGAGGTTCTGGATATCCCGTTTGATAATCAAGCCTGCTTTAGCTATAAGTATCTTCGGAAGAAGCAAGTCATCAGGTATCTCGGCTAGGTATCCTGATTATGTCCTGATAGGCAATTTTAGATTGTTTTAGCTTCAGGCCTCTCGGAGGTGGGTATACCTTGACTAAGGTAGTTTGAATGCCTTAATGTCATTCCTTCTGGAGAGACGGAGAAGTAAGGAACTGAGTATCCTAAAAAGGTGTCTCGATCCTTCTGATGGTCTGTCGTGGTAGGCAACTTAGGCTACTTTAGCACTAGGCTTCCTAGCGGAAGGTATACCTTGGCCAAGGCAGTAGGTACGCCTTGAGGCTATTTCCTAGTCTTGAGGATGCGGCGGGCAACTAAGGCCACGAGTTCGGATCCTTAGTCTGGTGTATCAGATCCTTCTTGGAGGAGGGTATACCCCAACCAAGGCAGCAGGAGCACCCTAAGGCTATTTTCTGGTCTTGAGGATTCGGCGGGCAACTAAGGCCACAAGTTCGGGTCCTTAGTCTGATATATCAGAATCTTCTTAGAGGAGGATATTCCCCGACCAAGGCAGCAGGAGAACCATAAGGCTATTTCCTGGTCTTGATGCGAATCAATATTGGTGAAAATTATCAGTCCTGATAGGCAACTTAGGCCACTTTAGCACCAGGCTTCTCGGAGGAGGGTATACCCTGACCAAGGCAGCAAGGAGAATTATGTAGAGGAGCTTGCAGAGTGATCATTGGAGAATTATGTAGGAGAGATAATTGACTTTATTGAATTTTTTCAAATAATACAATGTAAAATCGGGGTGTGTATTCCAGCCGATGTAAATTGAATTTCTAAGGGTAGAATTTCCTAAGGACCAGCATTCCACTTGTGATCCACCGGGTATCCCTCCATGTCCTTCAACTTGTAGGCACCACCCCGAAGCATTGCTTTAATCAGGTAGTGGCCTTCCTAGTTAGGAGCAAGGACCCTGTCTGATCTTTTTCGTGTGTTCTGGGTTACCTTCCTAAGAACCAAGTCTCCCTCTTTGAAGTTACGGATCCTCACTCTCTTATTGAAGTGTCGGGCTATCTTACTCTGGTATACTGCTACTTTTTCAGCGATCTTGCTTTGTTTCTCCTCGAGCAGGTCCAGATTGGCTCTTAACTTAGCCTCGTTATCTTTTGGTTTATAGTTTTCAATCCGAAAAGATATAAGCTTGTGTTCGATGGGCAAGGCTGCTTCAGTTCTGCAAACCAATGAGTAAGGGGTTTCCCCTGTTGCAGTCCTTCTGGTTGTCCTGTACGCCTATAGCACATTGGGCAATTCTTCAACCCATAACCCTTCTTCTGTTGGAGCTTTTTCTTTAGGAGCTTCTTTATTGTCTTATTGGTAGCTTCTACCAACCCATTGGTTTGAGGGTGTGCCACTGATGCATATCGGAGATCAATGTTTCGATCTTTGTAGAATTCTCTAAATTTGGCGTAATCAAATTGCTTTCCTAGATTAGTTATGATGGCCATCGGGGTACCGAAGCTGTAAACGATACTCTCTTTAACAAAGCTGGTGGTCTTTTCTTCAGTTATCATGACAAGTGCCTTAGCTTCCACCATCGGGTGAAGTAGTCTATTGCTACCACTACATGTTTGGCCGGGTCGGGTGCATTAGGAAGCAGGTCGATTAGATCTAGTCCCCAAATTGCAAAGGGGTAGGGTGTACTGATCGAGGAGAGCCTTTCTGGGGAAGGTGATGAAGGTTTGATGTGTTTTGGCAAGCTTCGTAGGATTGTGTGAATTGTTTTGCATCTTGATGTATAGTCGGCTAGAAGTAGCCAATTCTTAGTATTTGGTAGGCTAGTGTCTCGCCTGCTGCATGATTACCATAGTCCCTTGAATGTACCTCGTTAAGTGCCTAGGTGGCATCATCTGGGTGAAGGCATTTAAGTAGGGGCAGGGATTTCCCTTTGCGGTAAAGGTATCCGTCCACAAGGCAGTACTGGGTAGCGATTCTCTTCAGTTTGCATGCTTGATCTGGATCTGCAGGTAGAGTGTTACTTCGAGGTGGTCCGCTATTGGATCCATCCAACAAGGGAATCTGTTGACTGGTAGGATCTCCACCCCCTAGCTATGCTGGAACAGGGTATCAGTTAGATAGGTACCCCCCTTGGTAGGGTATGCCCCTCACCTGCCGCGATCTTGGCTAGAACATCTGCCCGGTGATTTTTCTCTCGGGGTATCTGTTCCATCCTTACGCCTTTAAATCTCAACATTACTTCTTGGACTTTAGCAAGATATGCTACCATATTGTTTCCTTTTGCCTGGTACAACCCCAACACTTGGTTGACCACCGATTGGGAATCATTCTTGACTAGGAGGAATTTGGTCCCTAAGGCTTCTGCTACTCCCATTCTCGCTAGTAAGGCTTCATATTCTGTTTCGTTATTAGTAGCCTTGAACTCGAACCTGAAGCAGTGGCTGCATTCGGCTCCCTCCAGGTCTATCACAACCGTTCCAACTCCACATCCTGATTGACTTGATGACCCATTTGTGTATAGAATCCAGGTCTTGTTATATTCAGGCCAGTTCAAATCAGACTGATTCGAACTAGGGTCGGGCTTGGTAATTAGGTCCGGATTCACATTGAGCTCCACTACAAAGTCGGCTAAGGTATGTGCTTTGATCGTGGACCTTGGCTTGTATTTGATGTCAAATTGGGTGAGCTCTAGGGCCCATAGAACTAGCCTGTCTGACACATCCGGTCTTTGGAGGAATTGTCGTAAGGGTTGATCGGTGACTAACAAAACAGTGAGTGCCTAAAAATGGGGCTGGAGTTTTCTGGCTGTAGTTACCAAGGCATAGGTGAGTTTTTCCATGAGGGTATAATTTTTTTCAGACTTGGTGAAAGCACGGCCTACATAGTACACCGGTCTCTGTATTCCGTCACTATATTCTTTCATTAAGGCCCCACTAGTGGCAGCTTCTGAGACGGCTAGGTAGAGTTGGAGCTCTTCTCCCGTGAGGGGCTTGATCAGTAGAGGGGGGCTAGCCAAGTATTCCTTCAAGGCTTGGAAAGCTAACTCGCTTTGTTCATCCCACTTTAGCTTATTTCCCTGTTTGATAATTTTGAAGAATGGGAGTCACTTATCGGTGGAGCGGGCTATAAATCGGTTCAATGCTGCTATTCGGCCTGTCAATCCTTGTGCCTTCTTGAGTTTTGTGGGAGACTTGAGGTCTACTATGGCCTTGATTTTCTCGGGATTAGCCTCAATTCCTCTTTCATGTACCATGAACCCTAGGAACTTTCCTGCTACTACCCCGAAAGCACACTTTGTCGGGTTCAGTCTCATCTGGTTCTTCCTAATTACTTGAAAAGTTTGGCATAAATCTTTTGGATATTACCCGGCCTCCAAAGATTTTGTAATCATGTCGTCTATGTATACCTCCATGGATATTCATATCTGCTGCTTGAACAATTTATTCACCATACGTTGGTATGTAGCACCTGCATTTTTAAGTTTGAATGGCATTACCTTATAGCAGTAGAGGCCTTGCCCTGTAATGAAGCTGGTCTTGTCTTGATCTGAGGGATGCATCATGATCTGATTGTATCTCGAGAAGGCATCCATGAAGTTTAGAAGCTTGTTTCCCATGGTAGATACGATGAGCTAGTCGATCTTAGACAGAGGGAAGTTATCTTTGTGGCAAGCCCGATTGAGATCGGTGTAGTCCACACACATACGCCATTTTCCGTTAGATTTGGTAACCATGACCACATTGGCGATCCATTCGGGATATCAGGATTCCCTTATGAACCCGGCTTTTAGGAGTTTATCCATTTCTTCCTAGACTGTGGCGTTCCGTTCAGCGTTGAAGTGTCTTCATTTCTGTTTCACTGGTTTGACGGTTGCGTCTATTGCCAGCCTGTGAGTGGCTAAGCTAAGAGGAATGTCGGGATCCAAAAATATCACTGTATTCTCTGAGAAGCTTTATCAAGTCTTCCTTGACTTCAGGATCCAACCCCCCTCCGACTTTCACCACCTTAGTGAGATCTTTTCCCATGATGGGTATTTCTTCTAATTGATCCGCAGGATGACCACTAGTCAAACCCCGTTCTTTATCCTTCTGTTCTTTTATGTTTATGTCTGGTACCTCTCTTTCTTCCATGTCATAATGACATTGTTCCGGAGTATCCGGGTTTACTTCACTGGCCACGTGTACGCACTGTCTAGCTAGCGCGGCGGGATTGGTGGATACTGCATAGCAATTGCGCGCTGCCTGTTGATCCCCTCTCACTTCTCCCACTTATGTTCCCACTGGAAATTTTAGGACGTTGTGATAAACGGATGGTACCCAATATTCCCTGAGTGGAAGGGCCTACCCAGAATGGCAATGTAAGCAGACGGGGTATCCACCACGATGAACTCCGTCATCACGTTCTGTTGAAGTGGAGCTTCTCCGACTATCACCGGCAGGATTTTTGATCCCATAGGCATTACAGAGTCCCCTGTGAAACCATACAAAAGCGAAGTGCAACTGTTGTAGTAAGAATTCTTCAATTTAAGTTGCTCATGAGCTCCCTTAAATAGGATGTCAACGCTGCTACCTGTATCGATCAAGACATGGTGAATCCGGCAGTTAGCTATCTGTACCGAGATTACCATGGGATCGTCATGTGGTTGGATTGTATTGTAGACATCTTCCTCTACAAAGACAATCTTGGTACAGCGAGATGGATCACGGGATCCACTGCTGACCTTGAATATCTCATGACCTGCGTTGAGTCTAGGAATTTTTTTTGCATGGTTCTTCCTAGAATTGTTGGACGTTCCAGCCAGGGTGGGGCCTCTACTAATGGTATGAATCACTTGAATCTGCTGCATCAAATCCTTCTACCTATCCCTCCTTCTATCTATCGCCTCATGCATCCCGCTTTGTACCCGTTTCCCCTCATTGATGCTATCCCGTGCCTATTGCAGAAATTCTGTCAGTAGGCCTCCCCTTACCAATCCTTCAATCTGATTGCGAAGGCTATAGCATTCTAAGGTGTTGTGTCCGACATCCTCATGGAAATTGCAATACTTGTACTGGTTCCTCCTATCAGTTGGGACTTTCATGGGACCTGGCTTCCTGAGTAGGTCTTTGTCCTGGATGGCGAGGCATATGGTTTCCCTTGAAGCGTTGAGGGGGGTGTAGTGATTATATACATCTTCCTCCCTTGTCACCCGTGCAATTTCTTTCAAAGGGGCCACCCTGAGGGGCGATCTCTTGAGAGAGGATCTCCTAGTCGGGTACCTTTCCTGGTATGAGAGAATAGGAGGCGGCTTGTAGGTTGACCTGTTTGGGGGCAGATTTTGTAATCTCTTGACGAGTACAGGCTTTGGAGCCTCCATCTTAGGACGAGGGGCCAACCGGGCTTCATCGTGCTTCATCTTGATACGGAGTTTCTCTTCTATGTCCACCTATTTTAAAGCTCGATTGTAAGCTTCTTGGTAAGTTTCTGGTGGATGCTTAGCAAAAGAGCGGAATAATCTGCCCGCCCACAAGTTTCTTCAAAAATTGGCCAAGGTTTCTTTTTCATCGAATACTCCTATTTGGATCACTTCCTTATGGAATTTCTCCACATAAGACCTTAATGTTTCACCCCGCTCCTGGATCACATATTGAAGCAAGATAAGGTCCTTGGGATGAGGCTTGATTCCCTAAAACTGTGCACAGAAAGCTGTGGTGAGCTTAGAAAAATAATCAACACTATCTGGTGGCAATTTCCTAAACCGCGTTTTGGCACAGTCAGTCAAGGTCGAGGGGAATATCCTGCACATTGCTGACCGTGTTGCATTCTAGACTTCCATCTGGTGGATAAAGCTTTCCAGGTGACTGATAGGATCCTTTGTTCTGGATTACTTTTCGGAGGGCATCCTGAATTTGGAGGAGAGCCCCGCGTCACTGATTCTTTTGGAGAATGGTGCATATATCTCACCTAGGGGGTTCTTCCGGATTCCTTGGTGTTTTCCCTTCTTTAATTCCTCCAACTCCTTAGCCATTTTGGATATTTGATTCTCCAGGCGCTGGGATTTAGCGTTTCCAGATCAGGCCACCGAGCCTTTTTCATCCGAGGTTTCTGAATCAACAACCACTTCCTTCTGCTTGGCTTTTTAATGCCTACTTCTAGGGCTTTTTTGGGATCTAGCGCTTCCTTCTGAGTCTGGATATGGATCTTTCTTCTCTCCCCTTGGCCTTGCTGGGGGTTGGACCCTTCTCGGTGGATTCTTAATCGCTGACTTTACTAGTCGGGGTCTGAGATTAACTTGGCGGACTGGGTTTGGTGGAGATGGTCCTAGTCGGTCAAATACCGATACTCAGATACTTGGGCCGATGTCTCCTACGATCCCAACTGCTTCAAAGGGGATTCCTTGAGCTATCATTCTAAGTCAGATGGCTTCTACGTAGGTAGCAGCTTGTTGCTCTAAAATATCCCGATTGATCTCCTGCAAAATCGAATCTCGGGGCAAAGGGCCTACGGCTGTAAATGGAGGAGGTAATGGTGCCGAATTGTCATTCCCGGATCCTCTACCTCGTCTTTGAGCTCTTTCGGTGGAAGCGAGTGACAAGGGTCCCGATAGAGCCGGATGGGTCTGAGAAGATTGCTGTCTCATCTTTCTACTTCGCCGGATAGAGATAAGACAGCTTTCTATAAATGTTGGGAAAATACCTTCCCACAGACAGCGCCAAAAGTGTTAATGGAAAATTATCACCTGGGTAAATCTCCAAATAACTATTTTAAGAACTAAGATCGAGATAGATCACGGTCGAAGGGGTATCACGTAGTTCGATACCAATAAGATTCCTTTCAAACCGAGCTAAAAACTCATACAAAGAAAGATTAACAAGTACGATTTTATTGATAAAAACCTGTATACAACTAATGAAATTTTTGGGGTATGATGATCTGTGGCGGTATTCAATGTTTTTCGTTAGGTGATGGAGATGGCGTACACGTGCCTGTCAATAAGTAGAATTGAATGTGAGTTAGAGGTGGCAAGGTTCCGGTTCGATTCCGGTTATGGTTCCCGATTCCCGGTTTGGGTGGAACCGAAACCGGAACCGGCCTAGACTGGTTTCGGTTTCGGTTTCAGTTTCGGTTTCGGTTCTAGAACCGTAGGTTTCAGTTCCGGTTCCGACCGAACCGGCGGTTCTTAACCGGCCAAAAACATTTTTATTTTATTTTATTATTTATTTATTTTATTTTTTTACAAAATATTACATTTTATTTATAAAAAATATAAAATGTTAGAAAGAACATTGTAGAGTATTGAGCAATGGCCCATAACCCTTGTCCAAGTAATTATATTTTCAATTCCCTTCTCCTCCCTTTTTTATAGGTTAGACATCTCATTCACTTCTCTATTTTTCCAATATGGATGTGGGATAAAGAGTAAGAAATCATTAACTGATTTTTTTTTTTTTTGATACATCATTAACTAATTTCGTGTATTAATAACCTATTGGAATCTAAAGACCTATTGGAATCATTAACTTTTTTTTTTGAACTATTACAATATTCCATATTGTGGTATAATTCGAATCTAACATAAAAAGAAATAATTGAAATATTTGTTATAAATGTATAATATGACTTCTTATCCTTCATCTCAAATCCCACATTGGAAAAATAAAGAAATAAATGAGATGTTTAACCTATATATAAAGGAGGAGAAGGGAATGGAGCACATAATTGCTTGGACAAGGGTTATGGGTCGTGGCTCAATACTTTACAATGTCTACTCTAACATTTTATTTTTTTATAAATAAAATGTAATAGTTTGTAAAGTAAAAAAAAAATTTAAAAAGAAAAAAAAGAAAAAAAAAACTAACTGGAACCGGGCGGTTCGAACCGAACCGGAACCGCCGGTTCCATTCCGGTTCGAACCGCCCGGTTTTGAAAAAATTGGAACCGGAACAGGAATCGGCCTCCCCCGGTTTCGGTTTCGGTTTCGGTTTTGATTCCGGTTCTTAAACCGTAACCGAAAAATCGATTTCGATTTCGATTTCGATTTTGATTTTTTCGGTTTCGGTCCGGTTCCACGATTGGAACCTAAACCGGAACCTTGCCAGGTCTAATGTGAGTGTAGGGTTTGGGGAGCCAAATTTGTTTATTCTATTCTGATGAATGTAATGTTGTATAAATAGGTCCTGTTGCTTGCCATGCACTCCTATAATTCCGGTCTAGGGTTTTGGCGATCACAAGACTTTCCTTCCTTCTAGGAGACAACCTTGTAGGAGCTTTAATTATCCGAATCAAGTGATTCCTTTTGGAGAGGATTCTGATACTAGTGGACTCCTTATTCGAATGGAATTCTTGAGAGGCAGGAAGTAGTCTACCTTTTCATCGAGAGATGAACGATCGCGTTTCACTCCCCTAGCCTTAGAGCTTCAAGACGTGTCTAAGGGAAAAATATGCTTTTTGAACTCTTAAAAAATGACCTAAGATAAAAGAGACATATATATAGGGTGTCAAGATGAAGTGACAACGTTTTGAATAAGTTCCCCTGTTTTTGCCTTGGGCACTGTACGTACAGCGCTTCTGTAGAATGTCTGTACATCGCCAAATGGACGTCAAGACTGCATTCTTTAATGAAAAATCTTGATGAGAGCATCTACATGATGCAACCAGAGGGATTTGTATCTCCAGATCAAGAGCAAAAGGTTTGCAAATAGCAAAGGTCCATTTATAGACTTAAGCAAGCATCTAGATCATAGAACATAAGGTTTGATGATGTGATAAAAACCTATGGCTTCGAGCAAAACGTTGATGAGCCTTGTGTCTACAAGCACTTCATTGACAAGAAAGTAGTTTTCTTAGTTCTTTACGTAGATGATATTCTACTCATTAGGAATGATGTAGGGATATTATTTGAAGTAAGGGGCTGACTGACTAGCCAATTCCAACTGAAAGATTTGAGAGAGGCAAGTTATGTTCTAGGGATCCAACTTATAAGGGATCGTAAGAACAAACTCATAACATTGTCTAAAGCATCATATATCGACAAAATTCTTGTGCGTTTTTCGATGTAGAACTCTAAGAAAGGTAATTTACCTTCCAGGCATGGAGTTCAGTTGTCTAACGAATAGTGTCCTAAGACACCTCAAGAATTTGAGGATAAGAGACGTGTTCCCTATGCTTCAGCAGTAGGTAGTCTCATATATGTTATGTTATGCACAAGACCGGACATTTGCTTCGTAGTGGGAGTAGCCAGCAGATACCAGTCCAACCTAAGATTGGATCATTAGGTTGCTGTCAAGAGTATTCTTAAGTATCTTCGGAGAACGAGAAACTATATGCTAGTGTACTCCAGATAGGATTTGATCCCGTTAGGATTCTGATTTTCAATCAGACAGAGATTCTAGGAAATTCTCATATGGATTAGTATTTACCCTTGTTGTGGAGCCATTGTGTGGATGAGTGTTAAAAAATCTTGTATTGTTGATTCCACCATGGAAGCCGAATATGTAGCCGCTTGTGAAGCTTCTAAAGAGGCTATTTGGCTCCACAAGTTCTTGAGTGATCTAGAAGTTGTTCCAGATCTGGAAAAGCCAATCACACTTTATTGTGATAATAGTGGTGCTGTGGCTAATTCCAAAGAACCAAGAAGCCACAAGAGAGGCAAGCATATAAAGAGGAAATATCATTTCATCAGGGAGATAGTGCAGAGAGGAGATGTGACCGTCACCAAGATAGCATCACAAGACAATCATGTTGATCCATTTACAAAGACCTTACCGGCTAAAGTGTTTACAAGTCACCTAGAGGGTCTAGGTTTACAAGATATGCCTCGCATGCTTTAGTGCAAGTGGGAGATTATTAGGGTTTTTGCCCTAAAGCTTGTAATTTGTAAATGTGAATTGAACATATATAAAAAAAATAGTTTATTCATTCAAATGATCTCATACACTTATATATAACATGTGTACTTAACATCCAAGATTTCTGGATGTTATCTCTAACTAAGTATATGAGTGTTATATACATAATAGGTATTCAGTTTGAGATGAGCAATCTAAAGAGTCCGTAGATAGCAAATAGAGTTGGGTACTTTATTTGTGGTTAATCTACAACTACGATAATGTACGATGGTCTTAACCTAGACTATTCATATGGTGATATGAGAATGGAGGCACCTTATGTGATATGATCATATAGGACTGGGCCATTATCTATATGAATCTCTCACCAAGATCCGTTATAAGATGAGATTCATATATATCAACAAATGATGACTATATATGGGTGATCTTAATCCTGAGTGTCTTATCAACTCCTTCAAGATGGATTGTGGTTTTTGATATACCATAGGTGAGATCGGAGTTACATTCCCGGTCAATAACTTCGTATGTTGGAATCGCGGTTTAGCTTGTGGCTGGGAAGGTTTGTACACAATAGTGGAATCCACTCCTTCTTGCGAGAAGTAGATGGTAGTTCCCTTAAGGGTTGATTCGAGGATTGAACAATATGAGCGCTCTCCTAATTCCGTAAGGAATGTAGGATTTATTGTTCATTAGAGAATCAGTGGTACTTTAATGGAAAGATATAATTAGAGGGGTATAACGGACATTATGACCTAGCTCTAATTATGGACTACTTGTGGTGGATTATACCATATGTAATAGCTATATCGATGGACACCAAGAGTTATTGGTTTGTGTAAAATTGTCTACAGTTGAGAGAGTGCAACTTCGGGTTTTTAGTGGAATAACACCGAAGTTAATAATAATGAAATATTAATTAAAAAGTTTGATTAATTATTTCTAAGGATTGTTGGAGCTCAAAATACTGTGGGTCCATTAGGTTCCCTTGTTAGCCCGATCAATTTAGGTAACAAGGGTCACGGTTAATTAGTTGGATTGCCTAATTAATTGTGTTACGAAAGTGACATGTATCTATTCGGGAATTAATTGAATAATGAGATTATTTAATTAATGAATTTAATGATTATAACAATTAAATAATAAGATTATTTAATTATGTTATTAATTATTGATGGAGGGTGTTAGTTGATATTTATATTCGAAAAATGGGATAATATGTTTATTTTATTTTTTATTAGTTAAATATTAATTTTGAATTTAAATAGTTTAAATTCAAATTACATGATATCTATTAAATAAAATAAAATAAAGATTTTGTTTTAAATTAAAAAGATATCATTGGTTGTTTTATTAAAACAAATATGGTATATGGTATATATTGCTTAAGAAAACAAACATGTCAACAATACATAAAAACATAGATTGACGCAAAACAGAGAAAAACACTAACAGAGGGTGTATGGCCACTTAAAAGAAAAAAAGAGTTACTGAATACTGTGATCCGCCCACACGCCATTACCAATCCCGGATCATAGTGAGGAAGATCAAGTTGTTCAAATCAGGAGCATATCATATCGAAGAGAAGGAGCCTCCTACGTAGGTATGAAGAAAATTGTTTCTTCTCATCTCTTTTATGTATTTCAATTTCAATTTCTTGTATTTTTTACAGTTCTGAAAAATAGATCCTAGGGTTTACTAATCGTAGTATTTATTTATGAAATATATATTTTTTAAAAAGTTCATTCCGCTACTCGATTGGTAAACTGGGGACCCAACACTTGGTTGTGGAAAGCACCAACCATGAAAAGCCTAAGCTACCCTTACATCAAACCCCACTTGTGGTTTGTCACCGAAATAAGCCAATCAAACTTGAGGAACTTACAATCTCCCCATTTGGCTATTTGTTGACAAAATCACCACTCACATTGATCCTCACAACAATAATTGAAACTAAAGGTCAACAATGATATTCTACATTACAAAGAAATGTAAAATAAATAAATAAAACTTCAAGTCTTCCATCTCTTGTAGAACTATCAATCCTTCAAAACAAAAAGATTACACTTTCCAAAACAATTGTATTGTGAGGTAATCATGTGAAGTTAAAACAAGCATTTGCATTAAAGAATGTTTCATTAAGAAAACACACACATAATGTAAAGAATGTGCAATACAATGCTCCCCCTCAACAGGTTACTCCCCCTTAATATGCAGTCTCCCTAACATGTGAATTTTGCTACTAAAATAAGCATTCTCCCTTACCACTACTACTCGCCTCTTTTTGTCTGAGATGAGCAAAGGAGTATCCCCCAACCAGGTCACTTGTAGCAAAAAGAAATAGTAACGTACAAGCACATTTACATAATCATATAAGCCACTTTATGCAAGTCAATTAATTGGAGAGAAACAAGGAGAATTTAATTTAAGAAAATGTGTGAATAAGTTGCTTTGCAAACGAGACATGTTGTATTCAAATCCAAAATTGAGTGGCATTTGGCAAACCAAATGACAAAGGGTTCCTAAAGAATTCAAACCAATTTCATAAATTGTCATGAATCTAAGAAAGGATATAGAGTTAACAATCATTTAATTTTAATGAGCAACTAATCAAACTTTAAAAATAAAAAATGGCATGAGCGACTTTTTGCACCCTATTTGATTTTTACGGGTAAAATACCCATATGATAATAGCCATGTTCGACAAGTAAAGAAAGAGAGACATAGGATTTTAAAGTCCTTTGAACGGATACTTGATCCTTTATTCATTTGATTCTCATAAGCTTTTCACACAAGTTTTGCATTTAAGAATATGCAATCATCAATTCATGCTTTTTCATTTGAGCATGTCATTTGAATTTCATGCTATTCATATTTAGCATGTTATTTAATCAATCGTCATGTCATGGAGATAATCATAGGTCATTCAAAGAGTATTTCCTAAGTATATCTCCTAGTCCAAAAATGCATGTTTGAACAAAAATATGATATGGATTGCAAACAAAGCAATGGTTCACACTTATTGAAGAAAATATCATAGGCATATGTGCAACCAAGCTACTCAAGCAATTATGTTTATCAAATTTTTGCATGTGACAAGTATGCAATGCTCTCTTTGCTTGAGTCTCATATGGGGTCAGTCACTAAAACACATCAGTCCACAGACATATCCCAATAAATCTATTAAGAGTTTTAAACCTAGTTGCATCTAAGGGTTTAGTAAATAAGTTTGCTAGTTGATCATTTGTACCTACATGTTCAAGTACAATGCATCTGTTCTCAACTAGTTCTCTTATGAAATGATGACGAATGTCAATATGCTTAGTCCTAGAATGTTGTACCGGATTCTTGGAAATATTAATATCACTCATGTTATCACAAAAGAGGGTTAGAATACCTTGATTGAATCTGTAGTCGACTAGCATTTGATTCATCCATAGGAGTTCTGTGCATCCACTCCCCGCGACTATGTATTTGGCCTCAGTCATGGACATGGAAATCGAGTTTTGCTTCTTGCAAAACCAAGACACCAAGTTGTTGCCTAGAAAGAAGCAACCACCCAATGTGCTCTTCCTATCATCACAATTTCCTGCCCAATCCACATCATTAAAGCCAGCTAAACTAACATTAGTGTCAAAAGAATACCAAATCCCATATTTGGATGTCCCATTCACATAGCGAATGATTCTCTTAACGGAAGAGAGATGGGACTCCTGAGGATCCGCTTGGCACCTAACACACATACCCACACAAAAAAAGATATCGGGCCTACTTGCGGTCAAATAAAGCAAGCTACCAATCATGCCTTGATATAAAGTTTGTTCCACACTTTTTCCACTAGCATCTTTGCTTAGCTTTAAATTGGTACTCATGGGTATATCACAATGTTTGGCATTTTCAAGACCAAACTTCTTCACTAGGTTTTTAGCATATTTAGTTTGGGTTTTAAAAATCCCATCATTTAATTGCTTAATTTGTAAACCTAGGAAGTAACTTAGCTCACAAACAAGACTCATCTTAAATTCTTTAGATATAACATCAACAAATTGTTGGACTTGGTGTTGTTGGTGGAGCCAAACACTATATCTTCAACATATATTTGAGCTATGAAAAGTTCATTATTGTTTTTCTTGATGAATAAAGAGTCTTGTCAACACTATCTCTTGTGTAGTCATTGTCAACAAAAAATTGAGTGAGGCGTTCATACCAAGCCCTCGGTGCTTGTTTCAACTCATATAAAGCCTTGTTGAGGCGATAGACATGGTTAGGGTGGTGTACATCCACAAACCCATTGGGTTGTTCTACAAACACTTCCTCTTGCAAGTGGCCATTGAGGAAGACACTCTTCACGTCCATTTGGTGCAATTTGAACTTGTGCACACAAGAAATGGACAAGAGAAGCCTAATGGACTCTAGACGGGCAACGAGAGCAAATGTCTCTTCAAAGTCAATACCCTCAATTTGAGAGTACTCTTATGCAACAAGTCTAGCTTTGTTACACACTATGTTGCCATCCTCATCGGATTTGTTCCTATATATACATTTGGTAACTATGACATTAGTGGTCTTAGGCCTAGGAACCAGAGTCCAAACCTCATTCCTTTCGAATTGGTTTAGCTCTTCTTGCATGGCAAAAACCCAAAATTCATCATTTTGGCACATCAACCTTTTTAGGTTCTATTTGAGAGGTGTAGCAAATGTAGCTAAAAAGATTTGCTATTTGACACCTAGTCCTAACACCTTCATTCACATCTCTAATAACATCATCTTTGTTATGTAGATGTCTAACACATGGAGCGGGTTCTTTAGAGTTCAAAAGATAAACTCTATCAATAGGTTGTGTGTCCTCTTGATCAAGGTTAGACATCCCAACAATAGGAGCCTCCACAACCTTCTCTAAAGGAGAATCATCCATTACAACAACCTCCTCTTCATGGTCACAAGACTTGAGCCTATTATCATCAAAGAAAACATTTGATGATTCCATGACGCTCCGAGTCTTCAAATTGAAAACTCTATAGGCTTTACTATTTAAGGCATAGCCAACAAAGATACCATTATCACTCTTAGCATCAAACTTGCCAAGTTGATCACGGTCATTTAAAATGTAGCACTTACTTCCAAAAGTGTGTAAGTAGCTAACATTTGGCTTCCTACTTCTTCATAACTCATAAGAGGTTTGCCTAGTACCGGGCCTTAGGAAGACTCTATTTCCTATAAAGCAAGCCGTGTTGATAGGAGATACCTAGGGACATTATTGCTAAGCAACATGACACGAGCCGAAAATTAATGGGAGATACCTAAGCTATTGCAATAGCTTTCAAAGTAGGCATTCTCAAACTCCCTCCCATGATCACTTCAAATCCATTTAATGCTTTTTATGTTAGAGTCTTTTTCATTTTCTAGTTTATTGCAAAGCATTTTAAACTTATCAAAAGTTTTGGATTTTTCTCTAAGAAATGTCCACGTGAACCTAGAGAAATCATCTGTACAAACAAAAATATATCTCTTTCCACCTAACTCTCGGTTTGCATGAGACCTTTAAGATCCATGTGGAAAAGCTTTATGGGCTCCTTAGTGGTAAGTTTTTGGTTTCAAACCTTCTTCATTCCTCATAGACAAAGCATGCTCATCTCTTAGCTTGTCTTCATTCTTCTTGGATCTCATAACTTGTTCACTTAAGTGATCAACTTTTGTTGAGAGCTATAGGTTTTCTTCCTTCAATCTCCTAATTTCTCTCTTGTTCTTTAACCTTGAACTCTCAAACTTTACTATGTAGTCTTGGAGATCCATCTTATCCACATTTCCATTTATGGATTGAGATGAAGAGCCATCATCACTTGTGTCAATTTCCTCTTGACTTTTACCCTCTTCTTCACTAACACCTTTGCGCTTATGGGAGGAGGCAAAGACTATGAAGTTAGCCATGAGTTCTTCATTATCCGAAGACTCATATCTCTCATCAGAGTCATCATTTCCACACCAAGTGGCGGCCATCACTCTCCATTTCTTGTTCTTCAAATTTCCACAATCGGGAGTGTTGTGTCCTATGTTACCACACTAAATGCATTGGATCCCTCTCTTTTCACTTCTCTCTTGCCTAGGCTCAAACCTCTTGAAAGGAGTCTTTTTCTTCAAGTCTTGGCCTTTGGATCCAAAACCCTTCTTCTCGGTCTCGACAAATTTCTTGAACCTTCTCATCAACATGGCCAAGTCTATGTCCGAGTCATCCTTCTCCTCCTTCTCAACCTTGGAGGCTTTCAAAGCAATTCCATTTGTTTTTTAAGAGGTGTGGATGTAGGACCCTTCCTAGACTCATAAGCTAGAAGTCTCCCAATCACCTCACCTGGCTTCATATTTTTATAGGTGTTATTCTCCTCTAAAGCCGTTACTTAGGACTCAAACCTTTCAGGAAGCGATCTCAAAATCTTTTATTTGATCCTTCCATCCGAGTAGGGGTTACCAAGTTGATGACTTTGGTTGACTATGTCCATCAACTTAATCTCGAAGTAGTTGAAGCATTCGTTCTCATCCATCCTAAGCAACTCAAATTGCGTTTGGAGAACTTGGAGCTTCTAGTCCTTAACAACTTCGGTTCCCTCATGTGTAACCTCTAGGATATCCTATGCCTCTTTAGCTATCCTAGTGTTTTGAATCAATTTATATTGATTTTCGTCCATTGCACAAAGGATGGCATGCATTGCCTTCATATTCCATTTAAATGCCTCAAACTCTTCCACGTTCCATTGAGCCTTAGGCTTGAGTACATCCTTTCCTCGACCCGTAGGAGTCATCATGGGTGATGTGTAGCCATCTTCAATCACCATCCAAGCCTGGTCATGGATTTAACATATGTATGACTCCATCTTGCCTTTCCAAGAGGCATAATTCAACCCGGTAAGAAGTGGAGGCCTTGTACTAGAAGCACCCTCGTTGCCACCACCATTTCCACCATTTCCACTCATAATGTTTATGAATGAATGAAACGAATGCAAATGTATGAATGATACAAAAATCACACAAAATGCAAAATACACCCAAATGAGTAAAGGATCACCTAAGTATATCTAGGAACCCACTCTGATACCAATTGAAACAAAAAATGTACGGTGCGTATACAACTATCTAAAGGGGGTGAATATATTTTAAAAGATTATTACAAATTTTTATGATTAGTCAATGTTAACCGCCAAAAATGGTAAGGGTCCAAAGAAGAATTTTCCACCAAGATGAGGAGTAGATGGAGGCAGTAAGAAGTATCTCGCTACTTTAAAGGAGAAGGCTAAAATGATATACCATGCTACTATAAAATCCAGGGTACCTCGCCAAGATATCTGGGTACCTCGATACTAGACGGTATGGGTACCTCACTACTATGACAAGGTACCCGGTTTCTAAAATCAAGTATCCCGCCAGGTACACTGCTACCAAATATGGGCATCCTACCACTACCCCAATTGGATATGTTACTACCATATAAAGGTGCCCTGTTACCCCGCCCGGATGTCCTACTTGGTCTGGGTGCATCGCCACAATGCCTAAGTACTATGCTATCCTATTATCTGGACACCTCACTAACATACCATCTTATTTCGTTGCTATTTTGTCATCGTGGTACATTGCCATTCCATCATCCGGGAATCTCACTGTAAGGAAGATTAGGGGATTTTACTATTGGGCCACCCTGAGTACCTCGCCATATCATTGCCCTAGTACCTTGTTCTTTTTTGGAATTGGTTCTCCGGTATCCCGATTTGCTAATAACATTGATGAATACGGGGAGCGGGATAACTGGATACCCCGATCCCTCCTAGAACCAATTTACCAAGCGACAAGAATATCGGAAGAATAAACTACAAGGTAAGAATGCTATATCCGAGTCCTAATATTAAACTAGAAAAAGGATACTACGCCAGTACAAGACTAGAATTCTCCTTCAAATAACGTGGAAGGAAAGGGTTGACTACTTCACCAGTTGAAACGCCATAAATGAGACCTAATAAATCAATTGATTCGCATTTCAAATATAAACGAAAACATGACGACATTGAAGGGAGCCATTCCCATATAAATTGATACCCTCCATTTATGCCTGTCATTCCCTCTAACATGGTCAATCAATTTGGTCTAAATAAGGGGTTTTGATTGGTAGGAAGAGGGAAATAAATGAGGACGTCCATTTTCAGATAAAGGATCTGAAATTTTGGAAGAGAGAGACCCATAGAGAATTTTTCTACTTATCGACTCATACAAATTCGCCATTTCCAACAGTGTCAGAATCCTCCTATAGAATAGATCATACATCGCCAATGTATCGGTGTCTAGTTGGAATCAACCAAAGAGTTGTATTTCACTTTTTTATAAATATATGAGTATACACGTTGGTTTCTCCCTACTTATAATCACCCCGATGATGATTTTCTATTTGTTTTACTGATATTATATAGGCATCGAGTTACGTGATACCTCTCTGGACCGTGGTCTATCACAATTGTGGTCCCTTTAAAAGTAGTTATTCGAAAACTCACCCAGGTGATGATTTTCTTGTAACACTTTTTGTCACCGTTTGTATGAATCTTCCCAACCTTTACAAAGAAGCCATCGTAGCTCTACTAGGTAAGCAGGAAGATGAGACTCCGATCTTCTCAGGGGCTGCCCGCCTCCTCAAGGCCCCACTTTTTCGCTTCCACTTAGAGAATCCAGAAGCAGAGAAGAGGGTTGAGGAACAATAACCCCGCACTAGCTCCCCTACCAAATGCGGGCTTTGTGCCTCATGCTCCCGTTGCCCAAATAATCAATCGTGATGTCCTGAAATAGCAAGCTACAACCTACGTGGAGAGTATCCGATTCCAAATGATAGCCTAGGGGATACCCTTCGAAGTACCCAAAACCGCGGGAGAGGTCGAACCGGGTACTCGGGTACCGGTGTTTGACAGGTTGGGGCCACCTCTTCTAGTTCCAAACTACCCTACATATTTCAAACCCCGTTAGGTTAGATCGGTGGCAGATATCCCTTTCCAAGAGGAACCAACTAGCTATGGCACCAATAGCTAAGGATCGATCTCTATAGCCTGATACGGGTGTTAGTACAAAGTCTAGAAGAAGTCTCAGAGGAAACCCTACTCAGAAGGAGGAGCGTAAAGGGTGACCATTGAATCTTAAACCTCGGACAATGACGGCCAAGAGGCCCGATCCAGACATGACGAATCCAAGTGCCTAGAAGACCAGATGGCCAAAATGGTGAGAGAACTCGAAGAATTGAGGAGGGGTAAGCATCGGGTACTCAGAAGAATCCCCAAGGGGAAATGAACGCGCCCTTCTCAAGAAGGATCAGGAAGGCAGAGCTACCCCCAAGTTCAAGATGTCATTTGAGAAATATTTGGGATCGGAAGACCCTGTAAGCCACGTAGAAAGCTTTGTGCACCAGATTGAAATTCAGAATGATGCCCAGTCCACCATGTTCATAATGTTTCCTTTGACCCTGACAGATCATGCCAAAACTTGGTTTTGGAAATTGCCCCCAGGTATTATAGATTCCTTCATTAAACTTACTGTAGACTTCCGTGCACAATTTTAGGGAATCAAGCCCTATCCTAAAGACCCCATCCTACTACAATATGTAATCGAGGAGCGGGGTGAGACGTTGACGTCTTATGTGGAGAAGTTCCACAAGAAAGTAATCCAAATGAGACCCTAGCAAATTTTCGAAGGAACCTACTGGCCGGGAGAATTTTTAGGTCATTTGCCAAGCATCCACCTGAAATCTATCAGGAAGCCTATGATAGGGATTTAAAATAAGTGGAGATAGAGGAACAACTCAGGACCAAGATCGAGCATGACGAAGCCCGATCTGCTAATCGTTATAAAAAGGAAGTTCCAAAGACCGTATTGACTAAGGGAGAACAAAATCTTCCTCTTAACCGGTCCACGTATAGGCCACCACATTTTTCTCAACATCGAGATAGATACCCCACACAAAGGAGTCCTCCCCCAACGACCCCTCCATTAAGGGAAGTAGCCTGAATAGCAGGGGAAGAGGATGGGTATAACTACTACACCCCTTTTAAAGCCTCCCGGGAGACCATATATCTCACAATCCATGACAAAGGTCTACTCAGGAAGCTAGACCCTATGAAAGCTCCGGTAGACAAATGGAACAGTTACAAATATTGTGATTTCCACGAGGACGTAGGACACAATACATCAGAATGCTACAACCTGCGTAACCAGATTGAGGGATTGGTAAGAGGAGGACTTTTGGTCGAATTCTTGCATAAGTGCGGTATAACATTAAGATGGGGAATGAGGTACAATGAAGAAAGTAGGAAGCAGAAGAGAGACGGAAGGATGAAATAAATGACTTGATGCAACAAATCCAAGTCATCCATACTATCAGTGGGGATCCTACCCTAGCAGGAATTTCCAACAACTCTAGGAAAAAATCATGCTAGGAAGATTCCTAGACTTTCTACCAGTAGCGACGTACTTAAGGTTACTCGACGATCCTAAAACCTTTCACATGCAAGCCATATTATTTTCACGGAGGAAGACGTATACAACACAGTTCAACCAAATGACGACCCAATGGTGATTACGATTCAGATAGCCAATTGCCAGGTACACCATGTTCTGATTGATACTGGGAGTAGTGTAGGCATTCTATTCAAATGGGCACAGGATAAACTTAACTTGAAGAACCCCTATTGCAACAGTTGTACCACGACTCTATATGGATTTATGAGGGACTCGTTGATGCCGATTGGATCCTATAGGTTGCCAGTGATAATCGGAAAAGCGCCACTTCAGTAGTACATAATGATAGAATTCATTGTGGTTGACACCCTGTCCACCTACAACGTGATTCTGGGGAGACCCTTCCTATCCGATATAAGGCGGTATTGTCTATTTATCACAACGTATTGAAATTTCCTATTGGGACTGATGTAAGAGAGGTTCGCGCGGATTAGTAGGCTGCACATAATTGTTATGCAGTATCCACGAACCCAACCACGTTATCTAAACAGTACGTGCACATCGCTAGTGAGCTACCTCGAGGCATGCCAGAACAGGATCCTTACGTCAAGGTACCAGATATGGTTATAGAAGAATCAGAGGAAGAAGAACATGGCTAGACCAGTGGGTACCCCGCTGAATAGATGGAGGAAATACCCTTAAGGGAGAATGATCCAACCAAGATAGTAAAAATTGGTGGCGCATTAGATCATGAAGTCAGGAAGGATTTGATAAAACTCCTTAAAGAATAGAACGATATTTTTTCTTGGAGTCATGACAAGATGCTGGGTATTCCTCTCAGCTTGGCCTCCCACAGGTTAGTGATGGATGCAACTTTTAAACTAGACAAACTCCTAAAAGCTAGATTAATCAGAGAGTCTTGTTACCTCGAGTGGATCTCTAATATGGTCATGGTTACTAAGTCTAATGGAAAGTGGCGCATGTGTGTGGATTATACCGACCTTAATCGGGCTTGCCCCAAGGATAGTTTCCCCTACCCAAAATAGATCAGTTAATTGAATCTACCGTAGGAAACAAGTTTCTAAGCTTCATGGACGCCTTCTCGGGGTACAATCAGATCATGATACACCCTGCCGACCAAGACAAAACCAACTTCATCACTGGTTAAGGCCTTTATTGCTACAAGGTAATGCCATTCGGTCCTAAAAACGCAGGTGCTACATACCAGCGTTTGGTGAACAAGTTGTTCAAGCCATTAATTGGAAGATCCAAGGAAGTGTACATAGATGACATGATAACCAAGTCTCTGGCAAAGTATTAGCATCCGGAAGACCTACGCCGGACCTTCCAAATAATAAGAAAGAATCATATGAGGCTAAACCCTACTAAGTGTGCTTTCAAGGTAGCAGCGGGAAAATTCCTGGGATTCATAGTACATGAGAGAAGGATTGAGGCTAATCCCGAGAAGATCAAAGTCGTCTTAGACCTTGAATCCCCCAATACCCTCAAGAAAGCATAGGGGCTGACTGGTAGGATAGCAGCATTGAACCGCTTCATATCCTGGTCTACTGATAAATGCCATCCCTTCTTCAAGATTATAAAGCAGGGTAAGAAGATGAAGTGGGATCAAGAAAGCGAGGAAGCCTTCAAGTTCTTGAAGAAGTACCTAACTAGCCTACCTTTATTAGTAAAACCTATTACGGGAGAATAGCTGCAACTCTACTTGGCAGTATCTTAAATCGCTACTAGCAAAGCTTTAGTGAAAGATTGTAGTGACGGGGTCCAGAGGCCAGTCTACTATGTGAGTCGTGCTCTGACTAAGTCTGAACAAAATTATACCTTCCTAGAGAAGCTTGCCTATGCGCTTGTAACAGCTGCCAGAAAAATACGACCGTATTTTCAGGCTTATACCATCGCAGTAGTCATAAACTAGCCCTAAGACAGTTCTTCTAGAGGTCGGATGTATTAGGGAGATTGGTCTTGTGGGCTTTGGAGCTCACCCAATACGATATCAAATACAAATCACGAACAACTTTCAAGGCTTAGGCCTTGGCCTACTTCGTAAAGGAATTCACCATGATTTCCAACCAAAAAACCACCAGGGATACAATACCAAACCCGACATTAGAATCCATGAGTGGCCAGTTGATAGCAAGGTTTGGACACTGTACGTAGATTGAGCATCAAATCAACTGGGCTGCGGAGTAGTAGTTTTCTTAACCAATCCAGAAGGGATCGAATGCAGCCAATGCTTCAGGTTTGAATTTAAAGCTACCAATAATGAGTTGGAATATGAAGCATTACTAGTCGGAATGAAGGTTGCAAAAGAATTGGGGGCAGATTTCCTTTTGGTTAAGAGCGATTCGCAGCTAGTCGTCACCTAAATATCCGGGTTGTTCCAGGCGAAAGGTGATAACATGATAGCATACCTCAAACAAGTCCAGAAGGTGATGACAAGATTCAAAGATGTGAGAATAGAGCAAATTCATAGAGAGAATAATCACCAAGCAGATGTCTTGGCCAAAATTGCTGCGACTGGAGGACAGGAATTACCAAGAGGAGTACCGCTCCATTTGATACCTCGTCTCAACATAGATAGTGGGGTAGAGGTGAACCCGATTGATCGGCTTCCTTGCTAGATGGATCCTATAGCAGGCTACCTCCAGAACGGAGCCCTCCCAATGGATCCGGATCAAGCACGCAAACTTAAAAGGACCTCCACCCAGTACTGCTTAGTGGATGGATACCTATACGCAATTCAACTAATAAACCAAACGTTAATCACTGGATTACAAAGTATCCATTGCTTCAAATTCAAATTTGATCTCCTTCCAAAGGAAAATTTCTTCCACTACTGAGATGCTTACATCTTGATGATACACAGTGGGCCCTCACTGAGGTACACTCAGGGGACTGCGGGAACCATGTATACGGTAAAACCACGGCCTACTAAGTACTCAAAATGGGTTACTATGGGCCTACTTTACACTAGGATGCGAAACAGTATGCATGATCCTTTGAAGCTTGCCAGAAGACAACAAATATCCACCATCTACCTGCTGAAAGACTCTCTTTGATTAGCACACCCTATCCCTTTAATATCTAAGAAATAGACCTTATCGTGCCACTTCTGGCTGCTCCTGGTCAAGCCAAGCATGCCATTGTTGCAATAGACTACTTTACCTGTGGATAGAAGCAAAGTCTCTCACCTAGATAACTGAGGCAAACATAATGAATTTTGTCGAAGAAAACATTGTCTGTCGATTTGGTACCCCGATGATAATAATCACTGACATTGGGAAGCAATTTGAGAATGCCAAATTAAGAAGTTCTACAAAAGGCGAGGCATCAACCTTCGTTTCGTATCAGTAACCCATCCACAAATTGATAGATTGGTGGAAGCCACTAACAAGACCATCAAGAAATTCTTGAAAAAAAAAAAAAAAACTTCAATAGAAGAAGGGCAAGTGGGTTGAAGAACTCCTGAATGTGCTGTGGGCGTATCGGACTACTAGGAGGACTACAACTGGGGAAACCCCCTACTCACTAGCTTTCAAAACAGAAGTAATTTCACCCATCGAGCATAGGTTGACCTCTTTCAAGGTCCAACATTTTGAGGTAGAAGAGAATAAAACAAAATTGAGGGCTAACCTAGACCTCCTTGAAGAGAAGCAAGAAAGAGTAACAAAACGAGTCGCAACTTATCAAGGCAAAATAGCCCGTTGTTTCAATAGGAGGTTAAAAATCTGGAACTTCAAGGAATGGGACTTGGTCCTCAGGAAAGTAACCTAGAATACCCGGAAGAGGTCTGACGGGCTACTAGCTCCCAACTAGGAAGGTTCCTACTTGATAAAAATGGTAGTCCGAGAAGGAGCCTACAAGCTGGGGGATTTGGATGGTTACCCAATAGATCACACCTGGAATGCTGATCACCTCAAGAGGTTTTATCCTTAAGTTTTTGAAGGAGTAGTTCATCTCAGCTGGTATATCTCTAAGTATGTACCTTTATTTTGCTTTGTATTGATTTGAAATTCAACAAAGAAATTTGTTTTTCTTTTACTTGGTTCTCCTGCATTGGCCATGTAAATTTCGACATAAAATTCGCCTCAAGACTAGGATAAGTCAAATGACATTTGTGCTTCCTTGGTCGGGGTATACCCTCTTCTAGGAAGGATTTGGTGCATAAGTGCCTAAGTGGCATAGCTGCCAGCCAGACTAAGGATCCAGACTTGTGGCACTGGTTGCCCGCCGTATCCTCTATATCGGGAGGGCCTACATGGCACTTCTAAAGCCTCAGACGGGGTATACCGTCCTCCGAGAAAACCTGGTGCTAAAATGGCCCAAGTTGCCTACCAGATATATATCGCTTAACGATTAGGGTACTTGATTCCTTGATTAGCCACAGAAGAAAACCTGATGTAAAGATGATTTTAATTGCATATCAAATAATTGAATTGCTTAAAGATCAAGACCTCTTGTCGGGGTATTTGGTAGCCAGATTAGCCAACCAAGAAAGGATTGACCTGCTTGTTACCCTAACTCGCTTTATGGAAATCAAGAGTCACCATTAGCAGCCTCTTGAGAAGGAATGAGTCTCCATGAAAGAAGTTTGAAGTTGAAGAAGAAGAAGGTATAAGAGTCTTAAATGAAGGAAAGTTGAGAGAAGGAAGCAAGTTTAAAATTCTAAAGTAAAATGAGAAGGAATGGGGAAGGTTGGAATATATATATAGCACGAAGAATGGACGGTTACTGGAGTAAAATGGGAAACTGTTGTTAACCACCAAAATTGGCAAAGGACCAAAGAAGAATTTTCCACCCGGATACAAGGAAGAAACACCTTTTTACTCCTAGAAAGAAGAATGATAAATTAAATCTGGATACCTACCTCCTCTTTCGGATCAAGCCAGCAAGCCCAGCAACCTTAGCAGCCCCTAAGTAGCCTGATGTGAAGTTCTACTCAGAATCCTGTCACAAAGCTTGGCAAGGTACCCCGCTAATGCACTAGTTAGGTATTCCGCAACTAAGATCAACAAGGTACCTCGACATTACGTCAGCAGGGTACCTCGTTTCGGCATTAGATAGACATCCATATACTACATCCGCTAAGACCCCCGCTTCTACGTTCAGCCAGGTACCCCGCTGTAAGAACAGCCGATATCAAGATATCCTGTCGACCAAGCACCTAACCAGGAAAGCATCAAACTAGCAAAAGGCAGGGTACACGAGAACCCAGATGAACCCAAATACCTCCTGGGATCCTCTCGCTAGATAACCAAAAGAAATACTTACGGAATTATATATCCATATGTTTAGACAGACAGATCTTGAAGCTCCAAGGCTAAGGGAATGAAACGCGGTCGTTCATCACCCGATAAAAAGGTAGACTCCTTCCCGCCACTTAAGAACTCCATTCGAATAAGGAGTCCATTTATATTAGAATCCTCTCCGAAAGGAATGACTGGATTCAGATAATTAAAGCTCCTACGAGGTTGTCTCCTAGAAGGAAAGAAAGTCCTGTGATCGCCAAAACCTAGACCGAAATTGTAGGAGTGCATGGCAAGCAACAAACCTATATATACGATACTATACTCATTAACAAGGGGATGGAAAATTCGCCTCCTTAAACCCTACATTCGCATTTAGTTCTACTTATCGACAGACACGAGCATGCCATCTCCATCACCTAACAAAAAGCATTGAATACCGCCACAGATCACCATACCCCAAAAATTTCATCAGTTGTATACAAATTTTTATCAATAAAAATCATACTTGTTAATCTTTCTTTGTATGATTTTTTAGTGCGTTTTGACAGAAATCTTGTTGGTATCGAACTACATGATACACCTCCGACCGAGATCTATCTGGATCTTGGTCCTTAAAGTTGTTATTTAGAGATTTACCCCAATGATTATTTTCCATTAACAACTGTAATTAATGACCGGAGATGCGCTGAAGGTAGTTACGAGAAAACAGCACTTAAAACGGTTCATTCAAATTAGTTTCCGCTCCGGCTGCGACACATATGCGATTCATTAAATTCAGGTGTGCGGTAAGAAGATTTCTTCCTAGGTAATGGAATCCAGTCAGATAGGAGGAAAGAAAATCTTTCAAACGTTTCAAGTATCCTGACTCCAACCCCAATAAGGTACCGCTGTTCAAGTCTAGAGGGACTTCTATTAACTATCAAAAATGGCAGGGGTTCAAAGAAGAATTTTCCACCAAGATGAGAAGTAGAGGGAGGCAGTAAGAAGTATCCCACTACCTTAAAGGTTGAATGATAAACCATGCTACTACAAGATCCAGGTTACCCCGCCATGATATCTAGCTCGATACTAGACGGTCTGGGTACCTCACTACTATGACAAGGTACCCGGTTTCTAAATTCAAGTATCCCGCCGGGTACACTGCTACCAAATCTAGGCATCCTACCACTACCCTAACCGGATACGTTACTACCACATCAAGGTGCCCTGTTACCACGCCCAGATGTCCTACTTAGTCCGGGTGCATCGCCACAACACCTAAGTACTTGCTAAACACCTCACTACCATACCATCTTGTTTCCTTGCTATTTTGTCATCGTGGTACCTTGTCATTCCATCATCCGGTAACCTCACTGTAAGGAAGATCAGGGGATTCTACTATTGGGCCACCCTGAGTACCTCGACATATCATTGCCTTGGTACCTCGTTCTTTTTTTGAATTGGTACTCTGGTATCCCGATTTGCTAATAACATTGATCAATAAGGGGACTGGGATAACTGGATACCTTGATCCCTTCTAGAACCAATTTACCAAGCGGCAAGAATATCAGAAGAATAAACTACACGGTAAGAATGCTATACCCAGGTGCCAATATTAAACTAGAGGAAGGATACTATGCCAATACAAAAATAGAATTCTCCTTCATATAACGTGGAAGGAAAGGGTTGACTCTTTCACTAGTTGAAATGCTATAAATGAGACCTAACAAATCAATTGATTCGCATTTCAAATATAAACGGAAACATGACGACATTGAAGGAAGCCATTCCCTCATAAATTGATACCCTCCATTAATGCTTGTCAATCTCTCTAACAAGATCAATCAATTTGGTCTAAATCAGGGGGATCTGATTGCTAGGAAGAGGGAAATAAATGAGGATGTCCATGTTCAGAGAAAGGATCCGAAATTTTGGAAGAGAGAGACCCATAGAGAATTTTTCTACTTATCGACTCATAAGAATTAGCCATCTCTAACAGTGTCAGAATCCTCCTATAGAATAGATTATAGATCGCCACTGTATTGGTGTCTATTTGGAATCGACCAAAGAGTTGTATTTAACTTTTTTGTAAATATATGAGTTTAGACGTTGGTTTCTCCCTACTTATAATCACCCCGGTGACGATTTTCTATTTGTTTTACTGATATTATACAGGTATCGAGCTACGTGATACCTCTCCGGACTGTGGTTTATCACAATTGTGGTCCCTTTAAAAGTCGTTATTTGAAAACTCACCCCGATGACGATTTTCTAGTAACAATCAATGTTACAAAAATACCCCAAACTAGATAAAGCAATAAATCAAGTGTAAAGTGCAAAATTTAAATAACACTTGATTTTTATATGGAAACCTTCAACAAGGAAAAACCACGGGCTGTTATGTGTGTAGGGAAAAAGGGTTTATACGTGCAACGGAATGTTAAAATTAGGTTTAGTATATAATAAAAAATTTTCTTTTAATTTAACCCTTGATTAAATTAACATATAAACAAAAGTACCATATCTTTGTCGCGTGATCCGATTGACATTGCGTCAATGGTATTCAGTAAGAACGTCCATTCTAATCACGAACGTGAATCACGTAGGAGGGTGGTCTCCCATTCTTTGAATTGAGTACCTGAAGATGGATGACAAAACTTTTTCTTTTTCGTTAGTCACAAAACTTACAAGAGATAACAAAGAACTTTCCGGTCATTTTTGTATTATCAATCTTTTGATCGAAACTTGCGTGAACCTTATTCGAAGTTGTGCACAAAGCCTTTTGATGTAAAAGTTACTAGTTCACTATCGAAATTGTTACTGGAAAATCATCACTGGGGTGAATCTCCAAATAGAAACTTTAAGAATCAAGATCGATATAGATCTTGATTGGAGGGGTATCACGTAGTTCGATACCAAAGAAGCTCTTAACAAACCAAACAAGGGCTTACACCAATGAAATTAGGCACGATTTTATTAATAAGAACATATGTACAACTAATGAAATTAGGACTATGGCGATATGAGGCGGTATTCAAGGTTTTGGTAGGTGATGGAGATGGCGTGCTTGTGCCTGTTAATAACTAGAACTGAACGTGGGTGAGGATTTTAGGAGGCGAATTTTCCATGCCTTTCTTGGTGAATGTAGTGTCGTATATATAGGTATTGTTGCTTGCCATGCACTCTTATACTTTCGGTCTAGGGTTTTGGCGATCACAGGACTTTCTTTCCTTTTAGAAGATGATCTTGTAGGAGCTTTTATTATCCGAATCAAGTGATTCCTTTTGGAGAGGATTCTAATAAGAGTGGACTCCTTATTCCAATGGATTTTTTGCATTACGGGGAGGAGTTTACCTTATTATCGAGACATGAACGACAGCGTTTCACCCCCTTGCTTTGGAGTCTCAAGACTTGTCCACCTGGACGTATGGATTTGAGATTCTTTGAGTGTTTCTTATGGTTATCTGGCGAGAAGATCCCTAGAGGTATTTGGGTTCATCTGGGTTCTTATGTACCCCGCCTCTTGCTAGTTTTATGCTTTCCTTGTTAGGTGCTTGGTCGACGGGGTATCCTGATATCGGCTGTTCTTGTAGCGGGGTACCTAGCTGAATGTAAAAGCGGGGTACTTAGCGGATGTAGTATATGGATGCTTATTTGATGCGGCAGCGAGGTACCCTGCTAATGTAATGGCGGGGTACCATGTTGATCTTAGTAGAGGGATACCTGTCTGGTGACGTAGCAGGGTAACTTATCGAGTTCTGTGACGGGATTTTGAGTAGAACTCCGCATCGGGCTACTTAGAGGTTACTAGGATTGCTGGGCTTGCTGGCTTGATCTAAGGGAGGAGGCAGGTATCCAGACTTGATTTAGCATTCTTCTTTCTATGAGTAGCTATATGGTATCATGGCTTATGTCTCTTCCTTGTATCTAGGTGGAAAATTCTTCTTTGGTCATTCGCCAATTTTGGCGGTTAACAAAAATAAAACATTCTCCTTACTTTCTCTTCTTAGCTGAAATTTCTCACACTAGTCTAAGAGATGGATTCTATTTTTCAAGCTAAAGAAAAATAACTCTCAAGCAAGCCTTAGGGTTTTTCAAATTCTCTTTGCACAAAAAATATACATATATTGTGCAGCGAATACTGTTTGCACAAAAGTATATATAATGTTCTCCAATTCTTATTGCCTATAAAATAATATATATATATATATACCGCAAATTCTTCTTGCCTTATATATTATATAGTCCACCAATTCTTCTAGCAATTGTAGTCGAATACTTCTTTCCATATATAATATAGTGGCTGAATTCTCTTGACTAAAATATAGGGTGATTGCCAAATCTTCTCCCAAGTAGGATTTATGCCTTGTGGCCTAAATCCTAACCCTAGGTAGATTTCTTAACTTTGGCTGAAATCCTCACAAAATGAGGATTTGTGTTTTCACCAAAGACTCTTATCAATCTTTAGAATTCCAAACCCTAATCCAACCCTTCAGTGTATTTGTGACTATTTCAAAGACTTCTTAATTTGATTAGATAAATAAAATCCTTTTATTTATCTATTTACCAAATAAAGTCTTTGATTCCTATTATACTACCAACAATAGTATACTACTAAAAAACATATTTCCTAGTTAGAAAAATATTTTGATTTTTAATTAAATAATTAATTAATTTTCATTTAATTAAATAATTAAATAAAATAATATATTAGACTAATATAATAGCCTTGCCGCTCAAGCACCATACATGGGCGATATATTATTTTTCCATTTTATTTAATCCATTAGACTTTAAATAAAAGCTCACATGTGAACTAAACCTATTCTTACTAAAAGAAACAAGCCCACATGTCTTTCATTAATACATTAATATAATTTAATAGCTCATTAAATAAATAATGTGCAAATTATATTCTTAATGTATTAAATACAATTCTAGATGGACCCATAAATTAGTCCGGTAGAATATATCAAGTGATCCATGCAAGTCCACGTGGATTGGGGATCTTGGCGGGCTATCCAAATTTAAGCTTCAATAGACATAACCTAATCACAATCAACAAATGATTCACTTAGGTCCGATCTATTAATTTTAGCTCACTCCGCTAAAGAGATAAAACTGTACTCTTAAATAAAGATAGAACAAGTAAAAGTTTCTCATAACGACTGCATGGGTCGAGAGTCATTTTGTTTTTCTTGATGTTTTCTTTTTCTTTTTTGTGTGGCCTGCGTGCCTCTTTTTGTTTGGGGTTGTTTTCCCCTTTGTACTTTGTGTTTACGTATCTTTTTGTCACTTTTTACTTTTCTTTTATCTTTTTTATATATGGAAGCATTTTATTGTGTATATATATGACATCTTGAATATGTGCTTCATGAATATGATCTATTCAAGTGTTGTTTGTATGAATGAAACTCGGAGTTTTTGTGTTAGGTGTTTTCACTTACTGTAGGTTTAATTTATATTTTTCCATCTAGACTATTAGAATTTTGTTTCACATGTTTAAGACTATTTGTGCCATGGAATGTATTGATCACATGTTCTATGTTGAATTGCTTGATTGCATCATTTTGCATTCACATGATCACACTAGGAAGTTCTTGTGAAAGACATGAAGTCTTGTTTAGGACGTGATGTTCGAATAGCCAAGCAAGAAGTCTTGTTTAGAGTTGGGATGACTCGGAAAGGCAAGCAAGAAGTCATGGCTAAGATCAGGAATGTCCGGATAGCTATGCAAGGGAGGCTTTCTAGAGGCATGTGCGCCTTGGATAGAGAGTTGGCTATATTATTGGTAAGCCTATGTGTATGGATAGACATAGACTCCAATAGAGCGGGGTACACGGGATGTGTATGCACTCTTGAGGAATTTCTAATCTTCCATCGATGTTGGTTTGGTATGTTGTCCAATATATGGTGGCTCCGCATCATTGAGGGATTTCATACTTTCCAATAGGGTTGGGTAGACATAGACTATACTTGGGTTAGTGATCTAGGATTGGTCACTTTGTGGAATTTTTAACTTACCATCCAATATATATAGTACCCAATGGTTGTAGTTCATCCCGTGGATGTTTTCTCCTTAGAGGTTTTACCACGTTAAAAAATTTCATGTGTTAATTCTTCCTATCTCTCTTTATTACTTGTATATATATATATATGTTTGCTCTTAATCTTGTAGTACATTCATCACTTGTGAAGTTTTGGAATCAAGATTTGTTAAGTGTGATTTGTAAAGCAATACATATTTGATCATTCTTATATTCTTTGTTCTTTTGTATATTGTTACTTTGATGTATAGCTATATTTGTTAACACTTGTAATTCCTTGAACAATATCATAATACAAGTATTCTTTGTTGTTGAGATTTTTGTGTTCTATACCTCATGCAACTCCTTCTATATGTAGACATTGCTTAAATGATCACATGTTTATATTGTCTATGTATGGATGTTTCGGATTATGTGTTGTATGTAAAGCTACCTTGAGGGACAAACGAATGTTTATTTCAAGGGATTGAAAAAAGCATAAAAACCTATTGACCCCCCTTCTAGGTACGTTTTAAGCGATTTAAATAGGTTTGTATTATTTTCACCTCCATAGCTTCCCGACCAAAAGGTTATTTCTAAACTTGGTGAGTGTCTCTGCCTCGACAAAGACTCCCATCTGGATCACCTCTTTGTGGAAACTCTTTACATGCGACTTAAGCAACTCACCGTTGTCTAGAACCATGTACTATAGCATGATGAGGTCCTTCAAGCATGGCTTCACTCTTTGGAACTGGGTGTAAAAATCCCCAAACAAGCGGGTGAAGGAGTTCACGCTACCGGGGAGGAAGCTTCGTGAACCAGGTTTTGGCGAAGTCAGTCAATGTAGAGGGGAACATCCTGCACATGGCTCTCTTTGAAGCATTCTGCACCTCCATCTGATGTACTAAGGATTCCAGATGGCTGAAGGGGTCCTCCGTGCTAGAGTACTTTTCGGCCGGCATCTTGAATTTAGGAGGAAGCTCCGCCTTTTAGACCTCCTTCGACAGCGGTGCATGCATCTCATTCAGGGGGTTCTTAGGCTTTCCCAGTGCTTCCCTTTTTCCAACTCTTCTAGGATCTTTTCCATCTTCGCCATCTGATCCTTTAGGCACTTTGAATCATGATCCCTGGATTAGGCCTCCTATCCTGCTTCCTCTTCGATGGTTCGGGAAACGGTGGTTGGCATAGACTCTTTTTAACCGTCCCTCTCTTACCTCTCTCGCCTCTCTCGTGGCTTGGTTCGTTCTGCTTCGTCATAGTGGGACAGTTAGGTACCACCTCTCTTTGGGGAATATCAACGCGGAAAGGACCCGACACAGTTTCGATGCCACTTGTCTCGAGGTTAGGAGTGGAGCAGGGCCGAGCCTATCAAATACTAGAACTCTAGTGACGAGCCCAGCTCCGTTTTCACAGGAAGCGGGGTGAGGAATCTGAGCTGGAGGGCCAAACATGTTCCTCCGTATACCTTCCACAAATGTAGCTACTTGAAATTCACATAAAAGTCTTGTGTGGTAAGGTAGGGTAATGGAGCGATAGAGAGTGTTGTCGGGGCCGGCTGTGACAGTGGCGGCGGTATCATTTTTGAACTGATCTGCTCAAGCTAGGCTGTGCCGACCATTGTCTCAGGCCAATGTCTCATTCGTGGAGACAAAGAAGTAGGGACCGGATGGGTCAGGTTGGCCTTAGGAAGACCTCGACATCATTTCTTTAAGATTTTAGTGAAGAGTATAAGGATATGAAAATTAAAGCAAACCACCGTGGTCCAGTGGTATGTTCCTACAGATGGTGCAAAAATGTTATCCAAAAATCGGGTGTCACTCTCATGACAACACTTAGACCGAACGGAGCGGTGCTCCGCAGTCGAATGGGCCCAGGTGTGGTCTAAGGTAGTCGGGTCCTGCTTTTACCATGGTAAGGATGTACCGGGGTAGAAGTGATTGTATAATGGTAGCTAGGTGGTTTTGGCTATTTAGGTGTACCTGGCTGCTCTAGAGGATAGCCGGGACTGGCTCCCAGGTATTCTGGTACCAATCTCAACCAGGTTTGCACTACTCGTAAAATACTAGGAGAATGATAAATGGACTTTTGCATGAAGGAAAGGGAAGTGATATTTCTCATTATTCGTGATACGATTACAATTTTCAATAGTTTGGAGGAGGATGTAGCACACTTTCTCTCATTAGTCTCCAAGTGGAGACTAGTCGTTCTATAGTAGAAAATGAAGGAAGCCCTTCTTGGTCTCCAACCGAAGACTAGTCATTCTATAGTAGAAATGTTCTCTCTTTTTCTTCCTGAATCCTCTCTCGAGTCCCCCTATCCTCATATCTTGAGTGGGGGTATTTATAGAAGGTGTAAGATGTGGTAGGTGAGGAAAATCTTCCCTTGAGGGAGTCATTGGCATGATCATCACCGCTTCTTTATTGTAGGCCAACCACAACACGCGCCTTGAAGGGTCAGGATTTCTTCAACTAGGCCCTAGGGCTGACATGGCGGTCTGGTGGGTAGGTGGTAGGCCCTTTTTTAGTTAGGATAACCGTTAGAGGATCTCCACCACTGGTTCTCATTGGGCATGGGTGGTACACACGCCACGAACGGTCGGAATAGTGCCTCATATGCCATAGTGTCCACGTATGCGCTTCGTAGGTGGTTATATGGTGTTTTCCCCAGTTTTGGTTGTCCGGGAACATCTAAGCTAGACAAACGTGTCTCTTTCACATGTTGGGACTGTTGGGGACAATGGCAGCGCCTGTCACGCCGCCACTATCAAGCGCTTCTTCCCACGATTTCCCCTTTCTGCCTAGATGCTTTTTGAATCCTCCCTGCCTACTGGAACTCAGGTTTCCTTTTTGGTGATGATTAAGGTTGACCCTTTGTAGTGCTAAGTTGGACCCCAATCAGGCTATTGACGTTGGTTGGTGGGGATCGATCGGAGCCATTGATTTTTCCTATTTCCCTTCGATTGTCAACTGGGCGAAATTAATGCCCACCTACCCCTTTACCTCTACTGGGCTTCTTCTTTATTTAGGATGGTTCCTCTGCAAGGGCTTGCATCAGCCCTTCACGGGATCACTTATTGACTTTAACGGTGGTTCTAGATAGTTTTGGCGCGCTTAGGGTAACTTTATCGTAGAATGGAGGCTGAGGACCTAGGTGGTTCTCTCCTAGTTTAATCTGGCGGTTCGAGGCATCTCACTTAAGCGGCTCCTCTTGGAAGCGCTGGTGAATCCTAATAGTCTTCTAGGGCTTCTTCTTTATTTCGGATGGTTCCTCTACAAGGGCTTGCATCAGCCCTTTACGGGATCACTTATTGACTTTAACGGTGGTTCTAGATAGTTTTGGCGTGCTTAGGGTAACTTTATCGTAGAAGGGAGGCTGAGGACCTAGGTGGTTCTCTCCTAGTCTAATCTGGCGGTTCGAGGCATCTCACTTAAGCGGCTCCTCTTGGAAGCGCTGGTGAATCCTGATAGTCTTCTAAGGCCAAGGTGGTGGCTAGAGTGAGGTTGTTCTAAAACTCGCCTTCCCGGCTCCGGGGGTGGTCCTGGTTGTATCGGGGACTGAGAATTTTTTTAAGGGTCCCATAGGTAGAGAAGGAGGAATGGTGGATCCAGTTATTTCAAGACCGGGATCTTTCTCGATGGCCTAGGAGAGTTCTGCTCCGGTTTCGATCCTCCTACGGCATACCGAGGAAAGTGCTCATTTGATTTCTTTGGCCATTTTTTTGTGGTTAATAGTAGTAATAGATTAGGAAATCACTCTTGGGCCTCCTTCTTTAGTGCTTGATCCTTCCCTCCTTTGATGCTCTTAGTGCAAAGAATAGTAGATGAGGATGTGTCTAGATGAATGGATATCTAATGGTTGTGACAAAGGTAGGGAATGTAGAGAATGGAAAGAGAGGAATGATTAGGTGAAGTAATCAAGATTTTCTATTTACTTATTGGATGGAAAAGGTAGTCCAAGATTAGAGATAAAGAAAGTTGAATGAGGTAAAAATGGAAGAGAGAATGCTTGTGTAAATCTCAGATTTTTGTGCTCGGCAAGAACTCTTTTTAACATGGAGAAGAAGAGTATTTATATGGCCTCTTAGATCTGTCCTGTAACTGCCAGAAATGCTGATATGGAATGTGTCGTGGTTACGTTTTCATTATTTTGGAGATAAGGATGCCACCGCAGCAGGTGTTTATTCAATCTTTAATCTGGTTGTTGCACTTGATTTTCATCTTTTTCACGGTCATGAAGACAGCGACATCTAAAAGGTGACAATAGGATCTGAGATCTTATGAGTTGTCATTGTTTGGTCACACAACGACACTAAACAGCGACGCTAAACCTGATCGATTTCTTGGCTTTCTTCTTCTCTGTCGCGATTATGGCTCATAGCGACATCTCACCATGACACCGCACCTTATTGAATTAATCAGGTTTTCAGCTCTCTATTGCGGTGTTCTTCACAGCGATATTAGAACAACGGTAATGCCCTGTTTTCACCTTTTTGCTCTTTTCGTATCAAATTCTCCTCCTTCTTCGCAAATGCCATTATGGCACTAATAATCCTGAAACACTTGATTAGCATAGTTAAAACAAGATCAAATGCTCAAGAATCAATTAAAAAAAGAAGTAAATGGGGGCCAAAATCATATCTATTTTAGCTCGATCACATATCTCAAAGGTACTGTTGATTATTCCCTTTATTATCAAAGTGGAGATTTACGTCTCATTGGATATACAGATGCCGATTAGGGAGGCAATCTGGATGAACGAAAATCTACATCAAGATATGTATTCTTACTCAGCCCAAGGTGCTATCTCATGGAGAAGCAAGAAACAGACATGTATTACTTTATCAACGATGGAAGTTGAATTTATGGCTTGGTCGGCAGTAGTACAAGAAGCCGTCTGGCTTAAGAGATTCTTAGAAGATTTGAATGTCTCCACGACACAGGAAAGCCAGTAACTATTTACTGTGATAGTAAAGCAGTGATTGCTTACACTAAAGACTCTAAGTATCACAGTAAATCCAAACACATAGAGACAAAATATAATTCTGTCAGGGACATCATAACAAAGAAAGAAGTGATAATTCAATACCTTTCAACCCATGAGATGGTAGCAAATTCTCTAACTAAAGTTGTTGGTAGAGATGTTTATGAGTCCCATGCTAAGTCTTTGAGGTTACATATATTGTAATAATATAATAGTTTGAATCATTATATTGAACGATTTTGTTATAGCAGACTAAGATGAGACACATATATAATAGAGAATATGCAGGATATATTCTCAAGGAGCTAATATATATGATGTTGTCACCTTGATTGGGTCAAGATGAGGTTCACAATAAATATATCCATATTTTAGAACCGATCATGACAGACCACACTATCATTGAAACTAGACCAAACAAGGTTCCAATTCGAACTGTGGAACCGGAACAGGAAAAACCGGAATTAGAATCAGAATCAGAATCGGAATCGGAATTGGAATCGAGGGAGGCCGATTATGGTTCTAGTTTTGGTTTCGGTTCCGGTTCCAATGTTTTCAGAACTAGTCGGTTCTAATGGATTGGAACCGCTGGTTCCAGGTTTTTTTTTTAATTCTTTTTTGGGCTGAACGTTGGAGGCCCAACGGCTACCCCATTTTTTTTTTCTTTTTCTTATCTATGAATAAGACAAAATATAATTTTGTCAGGGACATCATAACAAAGAAAGAAGTGATAATTCAATACATTTAAACCCATGAGATGGTAGCAGATTCTCTAACTAAAGTTGTGAATAGAGATGTTTATGAGTCCCATGCTAAGTCTTTGAGGTTACATAGATTGTAATAATATAATAGTTTGAATCATTATATTGAACGATTTTGTTATAGCAGACTAAGATGAGACACATATATAATAGAGAATATGCAGGATATATTCTCAAGGAGCTAATATATATGATTTTGTTACCTTGATTGGGTCAAGATGAGGTTCACAATAAATATATCCATATTTTAGAACCAATCATGATAGACCACACTATCATTGATACTAGACCAGACAAGGTTCCGATTCGAACCGTGGAACCGGAACAGGAAAAACCAGAATTAGAATCGGAATTGGAATCGGAATCGAGGGAGGCCGATTATGGTTCCAATTTCGGTTCCAGTTCCGGTTCTAAGGTTTTCAGAACTAGTCGGTTCGAATGGATTGGAACCGCTGGTTCCAGGTTTTTTTTTTAATTCTTTTTTGGGCTGACCGTTGGAGGCCCAACGGCTACCCCATTTTTTTTTCTTTTTCTTATCTATGAATAACACCCCCCTCCCATTTCTTCATTTTTCCTCACACCAATTTCCTCTCAATTTCTTCTAATTCTAATTTCTCTCTCAATTCTCCAACTCGTCGTGATGGTCCTAGGCGTTTGATTTCGATGAAAGGTAACGGTCCTATGATCGATAATCTCGGTCGTAATGACACCACCTATCACGAGTATCTACAACGTCGGGCCTATGCTAAAGACCTAGGCCTAAATTGTCCTACTCCCCCTCTAACAATTTCAGAACCCGATCCCAATGACACCCCCCCTACAATTTGACAAGCCAATCAGAAAATATGCCTGATATTGATACACCACAGGATTTTGAATTTGATCCACCGAAACCAGAAGAGTAGGAAGATCTGATACAAAAGCAAAGCAAATCTGATATCTTCATCAAACATATGAAGAAAGTTAGGAAAGAAGATGGAAACTATGTAGCGGCTTACAATTACTGCACCAAAGTATATAAGTGGACCAAATCCGAAGGATATGGCACTTATCAAAAGCATATTTCAACCAAACATCCAGAAGCAGAGACCAGATTGAGGTCACAAACACAAATTCACAGGTACGCTATTCCTAACCAACAATTATTTAATTATACTGATGAACAAAATAGAGAAGAATTAGCTAGAATGGTAGCAGTAGAACACTTATCATTCAGTTTTGGTGAAAGAGTTGGTTTTATTAATTATTGTCGACGAGCATTAAACCCTACTGCATGTTGTGTTCCTAGAGCCACACTCACAGCAACTCTTGAAAAGATTTATGAAAAAGAAAAAAAGAAAGTTAGAAAAAAATTTAGAAAAAAATAACGGTCGTGTTTTCGTATTTGTCGACATATGGAGTGACCATTGGCGATAGCATTCATACTTGGGTGTCACTTGCTATTTTATGCATGATGCATGGAATATCTAGAAAAGAATTATTTCATTTAGAGTTTTTGATGATGCACACACTGCTCAGAATATTTTTAGAATGCTTAGAATTATTTTTTCAAAGTATAAAATTGAAAACAAAATTTTTGCAATTGATTTTTATAATGCTTTTAGCAATACTACTACTATTCCATCTTTAATTGATTTTTGTAAACCTTATCTTGGTGGTACATTTTTTCATCAAAGATGTGCATGCCATGTTTTAAATTTATATGTTCAGAAAGGATTAGAAACTCTTGACCATTTTATTCTACCTATTAAAAAAAACCCTAATATTTTTATGGAAACATTCTTCTACAATGAAAACATGGTCAACATATTGTTAACAAAATGGTTGACGTGTCATTGGAATTCTATTTATAAATTGCTTCCTCAAAGTTATGATTATAGGGATTTATTAGTTTTGTTAGCCGAAATTTACTAACGAGGTGGATTTACAATTAACGACTTTAATGGACCATGATCAAGATTGACCATGGTCGAAGGGGTATCACGTAGTTCGATACCTCTGATTTCTAATAAGCACAATTCAATATAGGTGACAGTTATAAACAATAGGACAATCATTTGTATTATACTATGGAGGAGAGGAATACAATTAATGGTTTTTGCATAACATAAATATACTCTTTTAACAATATTCTCCACCGATCACTATAGGCGAAGTCTGACACAGTTGGCGACAGAGATCTCGTGCATGTCGATAAGTAGAAAAAGTTGTATCTTTAGGGTTTCGAAAGAATCGATCCCTTTATAGTTGAGTATAATGTTGTATATATAGGTCTCATTACTTACCATGCACTCCTATAACTTCAGTCTAGGGTTTCAGCAATTATGGGACTTTCCTTGCCGATAAGAGAAGATATCGTTGTGGAATCCAATCCCTAAAATCAAGTGATTCTTTCTTGGGAGGATTATGGCAGCAACTGCTTTAAAATAGGACTCTTAAATGGCGAGAATGAGTCCTCCTCTTTAATGACAAAAACTATAGCATTTTAATGTTCTTCTTTGTAGCTTTAAACCTTTGCGACATCCTTACCTGGTACTTGGACTATTCAGCGAGCTAGTTCTTTGCCGTGTTAAGGTGTTTAGGTGTCGAGGTACTCTATCGCCCTTTTTCCTGTTGTATCATGGTTTCCACTGATCCCCTGGTTACGCCAGTTTTAGGACACCAGTTAATGCTATGGCGAGGTATTGAGATGACAAGTTGGCAAGGTTCTTGGTCTATCTAGGAGCAGGATACCCGGTCCATATAGAGACAGAATACCCAGCCCACATGGGAGCGGGATACTATGACGGTGTAGCCTAGTTTGTAGGTTTGGAATCTTCATGCCTCTAGCCGTGATTCGGCTTTTTCTGGATATATATCCCGATATGTTGATCTGGATTTTCCTCCAAAGGTAGCCGAATGCTACTTGCTAAAACACTACCTTCATGATTTCTAGATGGAAAATTCTTCTTTGGTCCTTGGCCACTTTTAGCGGTTAACAGAAGTCCCCCCTGACTTAAACACCGGTATTTAGATCAAGGTTAGGGTCAGGACTCTTAATTTTGCTTGAAGGATTTAACACCTCGCTTGATCTTGTACCCTGTCTGGTTAGATTTTAACTATCAGAGAGGTAATCTGTCTTAGATACGTAAATATTAAATGTTTTTACCAGGTGTCATCTGCGAATTGCTCAGTAAGTTCAAACGAGCCGTTTTTGGCACTTCTTTCTCAAAATCATCCCCTACACGTTCCCGGTAATTGATGGTGGTTTTCCTTCTCTGTTCTGGTAACCACCCACTAAGTGCCTATAAATATCCTCCTTTTAACCCTCATTCATTCACGCTCCATTAGAATTTCAAAGTCGAGAAATCAAGAGTCAAACTCCTCTTCTTTCTAGTCTTAACTTTTCCCAGATTATCTTCTTTTCTTCTTCTCTTCTTCTCTGTAATGGCATCCTCACAAAACCCTAAACCCGCTTCACCTCAACCTTTTGACAGTCTCGTAGCTCTTTTTGATATGGAGTGAACTGACGCTGGCGACAGTCTTCAATCAAAAAGAAAAAAGAGCGATGATGATAACGTGGAGAGTTTGGTTCAACCTCAACGTCACCGCTTAAAACAGGATTTGATTGTTGGGCCGGGTTCCAACTGTAGGCTTGCAGACGTGTTTCGACTTACTGGGGGTGAGGACAAAGAAGAGGTAGAATGTAAAAGACAACATTACTCTTACTTTGCCATATCGAGATTTTGATGTGTATTACCCTTCTAAGGGTCATTTTCCTATTCATGTATCCACTTTCGAATACGGGGTTAGGCTACCCTTTCATCCCCTTCTTCATAGGGCGTTTCATGTTCTTGAATTGACCTCGTTACAACTCTCACCGGGTT
Source organism: Acer negundo (assembly GCA_035582765.1). Classification (NCBI taxonomy): domain Eukaryota; kingdom Viridiplantae; phylum Streptophyta; class Magnoliopsida; order Sapindales; family Sapindaceae; genus Acer; species Acer negundo. Next base: position 4,701,826 of record CM069238.1, read on the forward strand.
TCTAGAGGCATCTGACTGAATTCATGGTGCTCTAGCTTGAGCAATACGAGAGGGACCAATTGGATAGAAAATCGGGCTTCAATGAAATTTGATACGTCTTTTAGGTGGCAACTTTGCTGTAGGGTCATAGAAGCCAGTTTTATCTAAAAGCGCGCAATCGCCTAAATTTCATTGTACCTGGAGCCAATATAACGGACCATAATCCTTGGCGGGAAGAGTGGGTCGTGGTTGGAGGAAACTGGGGACAATCGGTACACTTCGGAGGAATTGATCATGTAGTACCTACTCATTTTAGCGAGAAGGATAAAAGGGACAAAGGGAAAATTTCTACTGAGTCCCTAGGTTTTCTGAAGAAAATTATGGACCGTTTCTACTTAAACCCGAAGTATCCCACTGTTAATCCTTTCGAAGATGCTAGGTTGGATCGATATCTTATCATTTTTGGTGTCAATCCAGGTAAGCGATTCCCTTTCCTTTTACTTTCCTTCTTTCTTGCCTCTTTGAGCCCTGTTTGATTCCTTTTTCCTTTTCTGACAGTGTCTTCCATCCTCATCCACCTTCGTTTCTTATTCTCAAGGGATCGGGGCTTCAAGTCCCCTCTACCGATGGTTCTTCTACTCTTTCTCCCATTGACTCTCCTATTCGTTCTCCCGGTACCGGTGTTGATGTCAGTATTAATGTTAGGCATAATTTGCCAATTGCTCTCTTACCTTCAGCTTCGACAGGGTCACCTTCACGTCTACCTATCTCCTATCTGATCTGGTTCTTATGCACCCTTCCATACGAACCATGCTAACGAAAGCTGCTCAGGTTCGAGAATCACCTGTCTAGATAAACAAAAAGGTTTCAACTGCTTTCGGTGCCAAGTCCCTTCCATCGACCTCCTCTTCTATTCCCCTTCCTATGCTTGATTCGACCCAAAAGCGATCTAGAGTAGAGAAAGAGAAGAGATTCATTACCTGGGTATCCCCTCCGAGCCAACCATCTGGGTCGGGGTTGATGGATAGCATCCGGTAGGAGCTGTTATCCTTTTTTGCTTCTGCTTGCTTCGTGGTTAGCCCGGATGCTATGGTGACTATGCCAGGAGATCTTCTTGTCACAAAAGGAGCTTATTTGCTTGCTGAGGTACGTTTTCATACCTTTTTTCTTACTTGGTTGATTTCTAGGGAGGCTCTTACTTCTCTTTTCTTATTGTAGGCCTTTAAATTCAATCTAGCAATGGGGCAGCATCTGAAGACTTTGCAGGAGCTAAACATCGCGGCCTGGGCTGAATTGGAGGAGGCTAAGAGGGACCTAGCTCGGTCCAAGGAGGTCGCTAACAATTTGATCCTTTTTGCTGCTGAGACTAAACGGGGTAGGCAGGAGGCTGTAGTGGATTTGGAGAGGATGAAGTGCTCTCTGGATACGGAGACCATCAAATCCGCCAGCCATCAAGCTCAGCGAAAGGAGTTGGCCAGGGAGAAAACTAGGCTGGTGAAGGAGAATCGCCTCCTATGGATACATTGCCGGCTCTAAAAGCCCAAGTTGATGAATCCTTTGAGCAGGGATACTTTACTGCTTCTTATGAGGTGATCTAGGCCTTCCCCGCTGATTTTGACTTTTAAGGTACACTTAGGTGGGATCGAGGCGTAATTTTGGCCAAGGTCGCTCAATATTACGAAGAAGATCCAACCCAAGCAAGCAATGCCCTGACCGTGGAGCCCTCCTTAAAGTTAGAGAATACCGTTCCAGCTACTAACCTCACAGAAAAAGCTGTGGAGACTCGGAATGCTCATGCTACTTAAGATGATCAGATACAGGATGTAGCTTTGTCTAGTGAGGTTATTCCTGAGGAAGAGAAAAATGTTTCAGCTGAAGCAAATGAATCTAGTGTAGGGCCGGTTTTGACAAAGGCTGGAACAACAGCAGCTGGGGAAGCAGGTGTTGCTAATCTAGAGGACAAGGCAGGGGAGGAGCAGGATGGTGCATGATCTTTTCATTAATTCAATCAAGAATTCTTTATAGCCCGGAAACGGGGGTTGGGCGCCTTGTTCAATCAAATAAAAAAAAATTTCCTTTGCTTGTGACCTGTGTATTATCTTGCTCATACTTAGTATTACTTGGTTGACGTGTTCACTTGCTGGCTTGCTTGTAACCTAGATAAAAATTATTGGTGATAATTAATATCCAAGTATTTATTCATCCTAGACAAGGTAATGTCTGAACCTCCTCCTCACTCTTAGTAGTGGTCTGGGTGGCTTTTTAACTTGTGAAACCTTAGAGGAACTTCTCTATAAAGGGCCTTGATTTGAAGGGCGATCTTGGTAAGTTTTTGGGATCTGGCTTCATTTTTTACGGAGTAGGGGCGCTTAGATATCCTAGATTAGGAACCCCGGTAACTAATCCCCCACGATTAGCAAATTGAGATACCCGGTGCCTTTTGTTCCACCAATTTTTGCTTAGGTGGTTCCAACTTTCTAAAAGGACGTTCCTCTTGGTACATCTGTCTTTAATGCTCTTATTCACGCGTTGAGTTAAGACCCGTCAGCTCATGTGAATGGGTCATTTTTCGTGTGTCTCTTCGAAACCTTCACCAGTCATTATTGCTTTATACCGATACTCGTCTGATTTTCTCTATAAATAGCCTATCTTTCTTCTTTATCCTTAATTCTGAAAAGTTTATAAAGAGTGAAGTAGATCCATCCCGAGTGTTTCCCTTTAATGGCTAATCTTTCCATTCTGGCTATCAATCTTGGTGCTTCTTTTGATATGGAAAAGGTTGGCAATTCTCAGTCGAACGTAAGGAGGAAAGAACACACCAACCTCTATTCCAGGTTAAGCTCTATCCCGATCCGGTCTTGCTGTTCTAGTAGGGAACTTCGTATTGAGTTGGGTTCCCATAGCAGGATGGGGTGCCTTGCCCGAAGTTACTGGATAAAGTCGAGATGTTCCCCTCTTTTTGACTATCTGAAGATTTTTTGGGCTGGCGAATCCATAGTCATCATGGTTAATGGTACCATTCACAAGGGTACTCGAGGACACAGCGGCTGTGTTTGGGATGTCTCCAAGCGCGCTATCGGTGTCAAAGTTAACAAACAAGTTGGTGACTGGGTGATTAGAACAACGACCCGTGAGTGGGCGGAGCTGGTTCAGCCTTTAAGATGCACTGAGGGCTTGAAATTGAAGAAGAAAGATGATGAACTCAAGGCTGAAGAAAAGGCAAGAGGCCTCCAAGTGAGTTCTTCATTGATACCATTCCAACGGAATCAGACACACGGATGCAGCTGGTCCGAATCTAAGAGGCTGTAAAGAAGAAGAGTGCAAAATTCCTCTTGGTTTTCCTCTTGTAGTTGCTGTTTTTGTTTATTCACATCTTTGAGCCTTATTACGGGGTTTGGGCACCCTGATTGATTAATTGAATGCTTCTTTCTAACAAATGTATTGTCTTATTTTGTTGGGTCGTGGTAGGATCTTTCATAATAATAATCCAGATAAATACTTACTTGGAATACTGGTGATTCTTTGTATGTGCTTATTTCTAGTAGTGTCTGAATAACGATTCAGGATCTGTTTGGGGATGTTGTCAACCTTCTTTTCTTTATCTAGCTATGGAGTAAAATAAACCCTAATTTTCTCTGAGGATAACTTGTTCGGTAGTCCCCTTGTAAGACCTAGTGGTACTTTGGACCCAGTCTCAAGATATTGCAAATTTTTGAGTATCTTCTGTATCGGGAATCCAAGTATTCCGCTCTAGGACCCCAGTTCCTTGGCAATCCATATTTGAAGACCATTAAGGCATTCCTAACATTAGGTCTTCCTATGGTGAAATAAGATATCATTTTGTCCAACAAAGTGACCCTGGCTCTTTGATTGAACCTATCCCGGTTGGGGGGGGGGGGTATTCCCCGATATGGTTCTTCATATGGCAAATCAAGGTGTTAGATATCCCGCTAAGGGATTCTGGTTCTTTAATAAATCTATCCCGGTTGAGGGTATTCCATAACTTGGTTCTTCACATGGCGAATCAAGGTGCCAGATATCCCACTAAGGGATTCTGGTCCTTTGATAAATCTATCACTGTGGAGGGCATTCCCCGACCTGGCTCTTCACATGGTGAATCAAGGTGCCAGTTTTCCTGCGAAGGGATTTTGGTCCTTCGATAAATCTATTCCGGTGAAGGGTATTCCCAAACTTGGTTCTTCACATGGCGAATCAAGGTGTTAGTCACCCTGCTAAGGGATTCTTGTTCTCTGATAAATCTATCGCGGTGGAGGGTATTCCCCGACCTGGTTCTTCACATGGTGAATCAAGGTATCAGTCATCCTGCTAAAGGATTCTGGTCCTTTGATACATCTATCTCGATGGAGGGTATTCCCTGACCTGGTTCTTCACATGGCAAATCAAGGTGCCATATATCCTGCTAAGGGATTCTGGTACTTGATAAATCTGTCCTGATGGAGGGTATTCCCCGACCGAGGCTTCAAGAATGTCGTATAGACTTTCTTGGTCTTGAGGACTGTGATGGGCAACCAAGGCCACAACTTCGCATCCTTAGTTTGGTAGCAACTATACACTTAGGCATTTATGAACCAAATCCTTCCTGGAGGAGGGTATTCCCCGTCCAAGGCAGTAGGATCGCCATGTGGCTTTTCCTGATCTTGAGGCATTTTTAGTTATTACGATCCTCCTAGAAGGTTGACCCGATCCAAGGCATCAGGAATGTTGTACAGCTTTCCTGGTCTTGAGGTGATTTAGTTATGGCGATCCTCCTATAGGGGTTGACCTGGTCCAAGGCATCAAGGTCGTTGTTCAGCATCCCTGGTCTTAAGGTGATTTAGTTATGGCGAACCTCCTAGACTGGTTGACCTGGTCCAGGGCAACAAGGTTGTTGTTCAACATCCATAGTCTTGAGGTGATTTATTTGTGGCGAAATGTTCAAGATGAAAGTCAGAGAATTAGGTAGGAGAAGAAACTGACTTCTTTCATTGAACTTTCAAATTCATACAAAGCAAAGATCGGGGTATACATTTGATGTCATATCAACCGAAAAAAAAAAAAAAAAAAAACTCTTTATTCCTGCTAACCATTAAGGGTAAAACCTCTTGAGGTGATCTGCGTTCCAGATGTGATCAACCGGGTAACCATCCACGTCTTCTAACTTGTAAGCTCCACCTTGGACTATCATTTTGATTAAGTAAGGACCCTCCCAGTTGGGAGCCAACACCCCATCTGACCTTTTTCGGGTGTTCTGGGTTACTTTTCTGAGAACTAGGTCCCCTTCTTTGAAATTTTGTGCCGTTACTTTTTGTTAAAGTATCGAGCTATCTTGCTCTAGTAAGCCGCTACCCTCTGTGCAACCTTGTCTTGCTTCTCCTCGAGAAGGTCTAGGTTAGCTCTTAACTTCATCACATTGTCCTCAGGTTCATAGTGGTGGACCTTGAAAGATGTTAGTTTGTGCTCGATTGGTAGGACTGCTTCTGTCTCAAAAGCTAGTGAGTAAGGTGTTTCCCCGGTTGCAGTCCTTTTGGTTGTTTGGTATGCCCATAGCACGTTAGGAAGCTTCTCAACCCATTTCCCTTTCTTCTGTTGGAGTTTCTTCTTCAGGAGTTTCTTAATGGTTTAGTTGGTAGCTTCCACCAATCCAATGGTCTGAAGATGGGCTACTAAGGCAAAACGGAGGTTGATTTTCCTTTCCTCGCAAAACTGTCGAAATTTGGCATTGTAAAACTATTTGCCCAGATCAGTTATTATGGCCATCGGGGTACTAAAACAGCAAACAATGTTTTCTTTGACGAAGCTGGTGGTGTTTGCCTCTATTATCTAGGTAAGAGATTCTGCCTCCACCCACAGGGTAAAGTAATCTATTGCTACCACGGCATGTTTGGCATGTCCACGAGCAGTCGGGAGTGGCCCGATTAGGTCAAGTCTCCAAATAGCGAATAGTTACGATGTATTGATCGAGGAGAGCATCTTTGGAGGAAGGTAGTGGAGGTTTGTTGTCCTCTGGAATGGTTCACATGACTGTGCAAATTGCTTCGCATCTTGGTGGAGAGTAGGCCAGAAGTAACCCATTCTGAGTACTTGGTAAGCAAGAGTCTCGCCTGATACGTGGTTACTACATTCCCCTGAATATACCTCGTTTAGTGCCCATTGTGCATCATCCGGATGTAGACATCTTAATAGTGGAAGTGATTTTCCTTTACGGTAGAGAAACCTATCTACCAAACAGTATCGGGTGGCAATCCTTTTGAGTTTGCATGCTTGATCCGGCTTAGTAGGAAGGGTGTCATTTTGGAGGTACTCTGCTATAGGATCCATCTAACAAGGGAATCGTTCAACTGGGTTGACTTCTGCCCTTATAGCTATGCTTGATTGGAGTACCAATTGAATTGGTACTTCTCTTAGCAATGCTTGCCCTCCACCTGCAGCAATTTTGGCTAAGATATCTGCTCGGTGGTTCTTCTCTCATGGAATCTACTCCATCTTCACACCTTTGAACCTTGTCAAACCTTTTTGGACCCTAGCCAGATATGCTACCATGTTATCACCTTTGGCTTGGTATAATCCTGATACTTGGTTGATTACCAACTGAGAATCGTTTTTAACCAGGAGAAAATCTACTCTTAGCTCTTCTGCTACTTTCATCCCCGTTAGTAAGGCTTCATACTTTACTTCGTTATTAGTGGCTCTGAACTCAAATCTGAAACAGTGGTTGCACCCGACCCCCTCTAGGTCGGTTAGAATAATCCCTGGCCCGTAGCCTGATTGGTTTGATGCCCTATCTGTGTACAGTATCCAGGCCTTGCAGTTATCAAGCCATTATGGGTTCTCCGAAATCAGGTCCAGGGTTTCATTTGTATCCGTGTTTAAAGTGATGCTGAATTCTACTATGAAATCTGATAAAGCCTGAGCTTTAATTGTGGTCCTTGGCTTGTATTTGATGTCGTACTGGGTGAGCTCCAAAGCCCATAGGACCCCCTCTGGCTGCAGTTACCAATGCATAAACGAATTTCTCCAGAAGGGAAGAATTCTTCTCTGACTTTGTCATACCACAGCTCACATAATAGACTGGTCTTTGGACCCCGTCATTACACTTTTTAAATAAAGCCTCGCTTGTAACGGTCTCTGACACTGCCAAGTAAAGTTGCAGCTCTTCTCTTGGGACAGGTTTTACTAGCAAGGGCGGCCTAGCCAGATATTCCTTCAAAGAACAAAAGGCCCTTTCACTTTCTTGATCCCACTTCATCTCTTTACCTTGTTTGATAGTTTTAAAGAAAGGAATGCACTTATCTGTAGATCGAGATATGAAGCGGTTCAATGCTGCTACCCTGCCAGTCAGTCATTGCGCCTGTTTGAGGGTAGTGGGGGATTCAAAGTCTAAAATGGCCTTATCTTCTCCGGGTTGGCTTCAATCCCCCTCTCATTTGAGAGTCTTAATATTGTTGGTACATTTGCTTATTGTGAATCTGACACAGAAATATCGGAAGCTGTTAATGCTATGAAGGTAAAACGGTTAGATTATTATAAAGAGTTTCCAAATATTTATTTAATTGCCATGGTTTTTGATCCACATTGTAAATTAGAAAATTTATCTTATTATCTAAATGGTTATTATGGCCACCAAGGTTGAAAAATTGAATATGATGTTGATGCGTGTTGTGATAGAGTTAAGAAATTATTGTATGATTTATATGATGAATATGTTTCAATTTATGGATCCTCACTGGACTTAGATGTTACACGAACACAAACTACATCTCAGCCCCCATCATCCTCCAGATTTATGAATTTAGGGTATAGTTTGTTATAAAAAACAACCAAAAAACCTAGATGTTCTTCTTTTGAGTTTATAGAAGGAAAAAATTTGATATCTTACAATATTTGAAAGAGTACAGAAGGTACTATCTAATCATGACTATGATAGCTAAAAATATTTTTTCAACACCAGTTTCTAAAGTGGCGGTGGAACAAAAGTTCAGCGTCCGAAATAGCACTACAGATACATGTTTGTGTAGATGATTGGACGAAGGCGTAATATAGACAATAAGAACTCGAGCGAGAGGCAATGTACGATTTCTTCAAAGATGACGAACCTGAAACTGGAGTAGCGAAGCCGAAATAGCAAACCTGCAGATGCGGATCACGTCATCACAACAACAATTAGTCAATGTCATCACCAAACCTGCAATAAAAGGTAAGAGAACTACGTGGCCTTTGATTCCCCTAAACCCCCCAAGAGGATACGTAGGCAATTTAATTGTGGTAAAAATTAAGTGTAAGGCTAATAACTTTACAATTTTTATTTAGTTTTATTTTAATTTAATTTTGTAATTTGTAATTTATTTATTTTATGTTATTTTTGAATTTTGGGTGACCCAATTCCCAAATACCCAATGAAATGTAATTTGTAATTTGTAATTTTGTTGATTTTTATTTTAATTTAATTTAATTTTGTAATTTGTAATTTGTTATTTGTTTATTTTATTTTATTTTCGGGTGATCCAACCCAATGAATTTTATTTTATTTTATTTTGTAATTTGTCATTTATATATTTTATTTTATTTAGAATTACAACTTACAAAGTTACAAGTCTATTTTTTTTTTATTAACAAAAAAAAAAAAAAAGATTCAGAACCACCGGTTCCTATGGAACCGGAACAGGAACCAAACCGGAACCGTGCCACCTCTAATTGATACTTGACCAAGCTAGATGTGATGTCTTATTATAGAGCCGAAGAGGGGCGAAGTTTTAAGAACTCTGGTTGGGCACATGATATGTGACTGAACTTAGATCTGTACAGTGAATAATATAAAAGCATATCCAATCTTATTTAGAATGGAAAATCACTGTAACATATGTTTCATACCACGTGTGCTATTAGTGATCGATGTGGAAAATGAGAGAATGAATCGATGCATCCTCATTATGTAAGTTCTATGAAGTTTTATGTTTAAAACTTCAAATGGTGTCCTCATGACCATTCACTTTATCTTGAATGACAGAATAATATTAGCACCTTTAGCGTGTTACTTTTATGGCTATGATAATTCAACATATGAGACATGTCTAAGGTAGCAGCTATTTTGGAGACCAAGAGACAAAGATGGAATGAGAAGATTTAACTATTTTTATCTGACTTATGTATTCACTAGCCTGCCAATTGTATTTGTAGATACATTTGTGAATACATAAAATGTGATAAAGTCAAACATAGCTTTCTAAACTAATAGAGAGATTAAGTATGTTTCAGATTGATAAAAATTATAAAATTAAATCTATGATACAATAATGAACAGTATTATATCTCTTGTAAATATAAATTTTACAACTGAGATTTCAGATTGTTAGCTGCTCCTCATTTACATTGATTGTTCATAGGTCACACTGTATATTTATTTGTATGAATACTCTGTATAATTTTATGATGATATTATAAAGGTGTTTTTTTATGTGAGATTGTGTTGGCCCCATTTGTATGAGTGGGAGATGTTGGTATAAACTTCAATTGGATTAGAAACTCAATTTTACACCCCAAGTGGCCCAACTACAAGCCCAAGATTTATGTGTGGCACAAACCCAAACCCCCTCTTAGTTTTATCAGATGTTAACTGCCTAATCAGTTATCTTTATCCGATAATAATTGCTCAGGTGGTTCACATGCACTAAATAACATATTTGAGTGCAACTCAAAAACTGTTTGTGTGAGAAAGAAACAAATAGAGAGCATTTACGTGAGTGTGTGCTTGGTGTTCACATAGACTAAAACACCACAGAGAGAAGATAATTTATATTTTGACTAGAGAAAAAGTTTCAGGATTTTTGGTTGCTTTTTACAGATCCCATGTAAAAATCAATGTTTCAATCCTAGAAGAAACGTACAAAATGTTTAATTATTTCTTCTCCTTTTATTACGAACTGACAATTAGCATAGGACAGGTAATGGTAGAACAGTTATTAGGTCAAGTATCCCGTCATGACCGATGCAGGGACGGAGGGAGTCAGGGGCGAGCAGGGTCAACTGCCCCCCCTCAAATTTCAGAAAAAATTTCAAGGTTTTGTCTCTTTGTCAAATATTCTTCTAGAATGCTTGGAACTCGGAAGAACTGGAACTTAAATTTGAACTTTGAAACAATAAAAAAAATTATTTAAATAATCATTCTGAGTTAACAATTAATAAAGTCACTCACACAACATAACCCACTTTACTCTTTCTCTCGCCACTTTAATCTTTCAACAATTGTTAAAATAATTTGTTTTTTCCAACAACGGGACCCATACAAAAAATAAACAAAACTCACATTTTCTTCCCTACTTTACTCTTTCTCTCGCCACTTTACCCTTTCAATTTCAATTTTAAAGTAACCTAAAAAAACAACACTCTTCAAGAGTTCAAGTCTCAACTCTCTGCAAATCAAATCCAAACAACACTTTTTCCAAATGTTTTATAGATTCTCTTAAGTCATGACAAATTGACAATTAAATCTGGAAATGGTAATCTTCTATTCCTAATTTTTTTTCCTTTTTCAATATTTGTTTCCCTTTTGTTTTCTATTGTGTAATTGAACAAAATATAAATTTAAAACTCATGTGTAACATTTGTTTAATCTATTGGCATTTGACAAATTATTTAATAGGAATGCTTGTTAGTTGTTACTAGAAGGTTGTGGGCTATGAAAGCTTGAGAATGTGATATGTAAAAGTTTAAAGTGAAGAACAGAAAAAGGTAATCTTTACTAATTAAAAGTTTATTAAGCCACTAATTATGTATTATCACATTATTATTTGAAACCATTATGATTGTCATCTAATTGTCATCTGATTGTTGATTTGCCAGTGTAATGTTGTGTTGCTATCTTTTAATGGTGCAAATGTGCAATTCCCACTTGTGTCTTGTGAACATGATCGAAAAATCAAGACCACATGCAAAACAGATTGAAATGGAAACCCTTTTTGCTGTTCTTATACATAATTTGTTGTGGAGTACAAATACACAAATTTATTGCAATTTCTTTGGTCCAGTTTCCACTGCAAAATAGTTTCAAATAGTGTCAAAAATGAGTACAAATACAGATTTATACAGAGGAAAAACCTGTCATGCCATGCAATTGCAATTGTCATGTTTTTTTGATAAATATATGAATTTAATATCCGTGAATCAATAATAGATAATAATAATTGCAATTGTATTAATTAGATATTATATTGCATAAACTTTTAAGTTAATTATAGGTTCATTGTTTAAAAAAATATAATCATTTTACTAATTAAACTCTATTTGGAAACAGTGATGGAGAACTATTATAAAAAAATATCAATGTTGCCTACCCTTTTGGAGAAGAGTGATGGTTCTAAACAAGCAAGTTCAGAGTTTGATTTATCTAGTCTTCCCACTGATCCTGGTCTACGACCTCGTATATTAGATTATAGTCATGATGTTCGAGACAAAATTTGTAGAGCTTATTTGCAAAAAGGTCATTGTCAACCTAGAGGACATGAATTCCCTTTTAAGCCAACAGGTCGAAGATTCATCCAATCTTGGTTTGCTGAATATAAAACTTGGTTAGAATATAGTATTGTAAAGAATGCTGCATTTTGCCTTTATTGTTATCTATTCAAACCGGTGAATGGTCAACAAGGGGGTGGTGATTCATTTGTTGGTAAAGGATTTTCAAATTGGAGGAAGAAAGATACGTTGACATATCATGCAGAAAAATGTAGTGCCCACCAACATGCTCGACGATGTTGTGAAGCTTTGTTGAATCAAGCACAACATATTGAGAATATTTTTTCTAAACATTCTGATGAAGCTAGAATTCAGTATCGGATTCGCTTGAATGCATCCGTTGATTGTGCTCGATTTCTTTTGCGACAAGGACTTGCATTCCGTGGTGACAAAGAATATGAAGAGTCAAGCAACCGCGGTAACTTTCTTGAACTTTATCGATTTCTTGCAGACCATAATGAAAATATTAAAGCCACTACTTTGCAAAATGCTCCAGAAAACCTCAAGTTAACTGCACATGATATTCAAAAAGACATTGTACATGCTCTTGCAATTGAAACTACCGATACTATTATTAGAGAAATAAATGATGCATTGTTTTCAATTTTGATTGATGAATCTCGTGATGTATCAACAAAAGAGCAAATGTCTATGGTATTACATTATGTAAATCCTAATGGACAAGTAGTTGAGCGGTTTATTGGTATCAAACATGTAGCCAGTACTACCGCTCTCTCACTCAAGACCACAATTGATAACGTATTTTCTGGACATGGATTGAGCATATCTAGATTGCAAGGGCAAGGTTATGACGGGGCAAGTATTATGAAAGGTGAGTTTAATGGTCTTAAATCACTAATTATGAAGGAGAATGAGTGTGCTTATTATATTCATTGTTTTGCTCATCAACTTCAATTGGCTCTTGTTGCTTTAGCAAAAAATCATGTAGATGTTCAATCTTTATTCAACATAGTTGCCACTGTAGTGAATATTGTTGGAGCTTCACCTAAACGTCGTGATATTCTTTGGGAGAAGCAAGCTATGGTAGTTTTTGAAGCACTCAAAAGTGGTGAACTTTCAAGTGGGAGAGGTCTCAATCAAGAGACTAATTTGAAACGTTCTGGTGATACACGATGGGGTTCACATTATGGTACTTTAATAAGCATAATCACTGTGTTTCCATCTGTAATTGATGTACTTGAGATAATTGCAGATGATGGATTAACTTCCGAGCAAAGATGTGAAGCAAATAATCTCGTAGAGTTGGTGCAATCATTTAATTTCGTCTTTAGCTTACATCTAATGAAAGATGTACTTGGAATTACAAATGAATTATCTCAGGCCTTACAGAGAAAAGATCAAGATATAGTAAATGCTATGAAGTTAGTTGGTTTATGTAAGCACCGATTACAAATTATGAGGGAAAGTGGATGGGTTTCTTTACTTAACCAGGTATCCTCTTTTTGTCTCAAATATAATATTGATATGCCTAAAATGGATGATATGTTTGTTGCTTGAGGGCGAAAGAGGCGTAAAGCTCAAGAAATCACAAATTTGCATCACTATCAAGTTGAGTTATTTTATGCTATTTTAGATATGCAACTTCAAGAGCTAAATAATCGTTTCAATGAGACAAATACTGAGTTGCTTGTTTGTTTGGCATGTTTAAATCCAAATGATTCTTTTTATGCTTTTGATAAGCAAAAATTAATACGTCTTGCTCAGTTTTACCCTAAGGATTTTTCTCTTGTGGATCTTATGATACTTGATTGTCAACTTGAGACTTATATTATGGATATGCGCTATAGTGTTGAGTTTTCAAAATTGAAAGGAATTTCTGAGCTTGCAAAATTGATGGTTGCCCATAAAAAAGACAAGGTATTTCCATTGGTTTATTTGCTTTTGACATTAGCGTTGATTCTACCGGTTGCTACTGCTACTGTTGAGAGATCATTTTCAGCTATGAATATTATAAAAACTCGACTGCGCAACAGGATGGGAGATCAATGGATGAATGATAATTTGGTTGTTTATATAGAAAATGACATATCTGATGGCATTGATAATGAGACTATAATGCAACATTTTCAAAAGATGAAATCCCGTCGAGGACAGTTGTAATTTGTAAATATGTTTGAAGAATTATATGAATCTATATGTTTTAACTTTTTGTTTAGTCAATTTTTTTGTTTAACCTATGGTATGCCCATTGTAAACTTGTGATGTTTCATTTTTTATTAATGCACTTTAAATAGTTAAAAAATATATATTACCAATATTATTATTATTTAATAATGTCCCCCTTAATGAAATTTCTAGCTTCGTCCCTGGACCGATGTAATAGGACGAAAAAATCGTACAAGATACCGCACTTGATTATCGGTGGGAAAAGGTATTGCTTGCAATGATAAAATTTTTCAACTCTACCTAAACGCAAGGTATTGCCAATACCTTGCTAATTGTATATAATTTATAAATATTTTTGTAAGGTTGCTTGTTGACAGAAAACTCTACATCCATGAAACCCAACCATGAAGCAACCCGAATAAGAAATCCAAGAAAATGCCCAAACTACCCTCCTTAAATACCAATAAGATTGGCGCCTCCATTAACAACAAACAACCGGTTGCTTTTGCTTCTTCTGTTTCTCAATTCTGTCACTCGAAGAACCAGACTTAGAGATGGGTGACAACCAATACAGATCCGAGATCGCCTTCTTTGACGTCGAAACCACCGTACCCACCCGGCAAGGTCAGGGTTTCGCCATACTAGAATTTGGAGCCATTCTCGTTTGTCCCAAAAAGCTGGAGGAGCTCGACAGCTACTCCACCCTGGTCCGACCCGCCGACCCCTCTCTCATTTCCTCTCTCTCCGTCCGCTGCAACGGCATCACTCCCGACTCCGTCGTTTCCGCTCCTACCTTCGCAGACATCGCCGACAAAGTCTACGACATACTCCAAGGTACCAACTTTCTACTCTTAACTTGTTTAACATTTCAATTTATACCTTTTTTTTTGTCAAAATTATAGGGAGGATATGGGCTGGTCATAATATAGTGAGGTTCGATTGTGCGAGAATAAGGGAAGCATTTTCAGAGGTCGGTCGGCCAGCTCCTGAGCCCAAGGGCACCATTGATTCATTGGCCTTATTGACTCAGAAATTTGGAAGGAGAGCTGGTGACATGAAAGTAATTTTAATTACCTCTTCTTTTTTTTTTTTCTTTTTCTTTTTCTTTTTTTTTTAAATTTTAAAGTAGCACTTTTTTATTCAATTCCAGCATTTGGGACTACATTATTTTTCTATCAACTTTTATGATGATTCTATTATTATTAATTTTTTTTTTATACGGTGTACATGAATAATTCTCTAGTGTAGTCTGGCCTGAAGTTTTTCATTAGGACCTAAGAATTATCACATGTGATAATCCAAGTAATTTGATGTTAATGGATCCTTAGATTTTGATGAAAACTTGACCAGATATGACTAGAGAAGGACCCTAGTGTACAATGTACTGTAGCGTATTTGTTCCTTTGTCTGTTTATTATCTTCTCTGTTTATGTTGCCTTTTTTGGCGTCATGGTTTCTACATTGGACCACATATGCTTCATTTCGTGTTTTTTGATAATTCGGATGGTATGTTGTCATTGATCGAATATCATCTTCCACACAAGATGGAACATGACAATGTTTTGTTTGGATTTTTACTGTTTCATTTTTGCTTTCAGAATTGAGAAAGTGAGTTTTAAATATTCATTTTTTGTTGTTGCCATAAATTATATATAGTGATTGCCTTATCTTTTCCCTTTTCTTTTTGAAATGAAAATGATGCTATTAAATGTCTCAGTAAATCTCAGGTTAGCTGATATAACCTCTCTAGAGTGTCTAAGCTTGGAAACTTGTTCATATTGCCAGGTTTTACCTTGTAAAACATCTTCATTCAGGTTCCTTGATATTATTTAAATATGATCGGATTGATCCCTGTCCCGTGTTCAATTTTTAATGATAACATAATGACATATCTTTTTGTATTTGTTTTGGGGATTATTACTATCTGTGCAGATGGCAACTCTTGCAACCTATTTTGGGCTCGGACAGCAGAGTCATAGGTAATTATAAAAATACAATCTGCAATGAAATGTTTTACTTGCTCTTGCTTTTTCCTTGAGGGTGATACAATTTGTTATGTCAGGAGCTTAGACGACGTTCGGATGAATCTTGAAGTACTCAAGTATTGTGCAACGGTTTTGTTCTTGGTAATTTTCTAGTTTTAAAAGCAGCAAGACTTGTTTTTTTCTTGATTAATAAGCAATTGTAAGTTTACAAGTGGAACTACCTTGTTTGTCAAACTTGAAATATTGAGCAGCTACGCAATTTGCAGCATTAGCTTTTCAGTAACTTTACACTCCAATTGTTTTTTTTTTTACTGTCTAATGCTTATATCCATTCTATCTTCTATACAACTGATATGTTTGGGTCTTCTTATATATTTTAGGCTTATACTTTGAATGAGACATTTAGTAGGGTGGCTGATGGACTTGCATTCTCATGAGATTTCTTTTTGTAGAATTAACCAAAATTTGCTAAATTACAGGAGTCAAGTCTACCAGAGATATTTACAGTGAACAGTTGGGTGTCTCCAAATGCTACTACAAGAAGTCGTAGGAATATAAAATCATCCCCAGAGGCGACGAGCCAAAACCACAGTACTCCCTCATCAAAATTGAAGTTTGAAGATTCTCGAAATTTTTTTCCCACAGATCAAAAAACTGTGAAAGACCATCCAATATTATCCCTTGTGACTCACAGAACTGGGGAGGAGATCTCAAATGTTGCTTTATCCGGAACCGATAAGCAGGATCCTTTTGATATGGGCGCACTCAGCAATCAGATGGAAACCAAATCCATTCAACCAGATGTCACTATGGAAGAAAAATCTGAGTCGGAGTCTCCTGAGATATCTTCAACAGCAGTTGTCTCTGAGGGTTCCAGTGGCTATGCTGGATTTTTAGATCCTGATGAAGTTTTCATTCCTTCTGTCAATGCATGCCTTGTCCCATTATTTGAAGGGAGTCAAATTCAAAGAATGAAATTATTTCACAAAGCTGTTATTTTGCAGCTTTGTTGTTCCAGTTTGAGAGTACGATTTGGAATAAGTACGAAGTTTGTTGATCAAGCTGGCTGGCCACGGTTGAATTTTGTGGTGGATGTTTCTCCAAGTTTATGTAAAGTTCTTGAGGCATGTGACAATATTGCACAGAAATTTGCTGTGGAGTCTGGTAGCAGCTCTGATTGGAGACCTGTTATTACCAGGAAAAATGGCTTCTTTAACTATCCCACCACAAGATTGCAGTAAGTTTTCCTTCCATTGTTTTAATCATTATATAATTTCTTCAGCTTAGTAGATAAAATAAAAATATTAAATTGCATTAGAAGGGAATGAAAATCATTTGCACATAAGATACCCCTGATATATTTTTGCCAGTCATTTATTCTAAATTTGTTCTACGTTGCCAGTTATGTATTTTCTAAATTTAAGAAATTCCATTATCGAAAGGAAAACAGAACAACTGGCCTAAGGATTCTGTAAAAATCAATTTTGTATGCATTTTTGATTAAATGGCCTGTAGTTTCTCTTGTTTTATTCGTTTTCTCATTCTTTTATGGTTTTCAATGAGAAAACGAGGTGCGAAGGGAATGTGAAAATAAAAAACAGAAGTAACAATATCTTAAAACTCTTTGTTGTGGGAAGCAAATGAAACATTCATAAGATGGAAAGCTTAAAAATACAACTGATACCTTTTGTTTTTCTCCCTCTTTTTTACAGTATACCTACTGTAGTGCACGGTGATGCTGCCCAATACGCAACGGAGATATGCCAGAAAGAAGCAACAAATGGCACGATCCAAAAGCTTGTGTTCCAAAAATTTGATGCTGCAGAACTTGAAAGCTTAATCAAACCAGGGACCTTTGTTGATGGATTCCTCTCGTTAGATCCATATGATTATCAGCAGAGTGCAGGTATCCGAATAGTGGCAAAAAAATTGATTATCTATCCGGAGTGATGGAAGATAAAGGATCTGTCAGAGGTTGCCTATTCTGCATTGTGTAATCAATTAGACTGAAATGTTCGTATGGTTAGGATTTGTCTGTTGCTGTTATTATAATTATTTATTAGTCATTTGAAGTTTAAAGTCATGATGTTGACTGGTCCATCTCTTCGGTCTTCAATTTCTATGTTAGTTTTATCTTCTGTTTCTCAATTGTGGACCGGAAAGAAACCAGAATTGATGATTGATGAATACTACAAAATAATACAGGATAGGGTGGATCTATCGTCATCTAAATAAGTTCTACTCACACTCGGTTAGGGAAAAATACTTAGTGGTGCGGAATCAAATGCTAGAAAATGCATTTCTAATCGATAATGCTATAAAGCAGTTCGAGACAACCGTTCCACTTATTCCTTTGATTAGATCATTGACTACGGCACGTTTTTGTAACTCATTAGGGCATCCCATTGGTAAGCCAACCTGGGCCAATTCCTCAAATTCTTATATTATCTACCGGTATATTCGTATATGTACAAATGAACATCTTTTAACAAAGAATCCCGATTCACAATTCATATCATTGCTCATACTGAAACATATAAATTATTCTTCTTGAAGATTCTAGAAATCAAATTCTCTGCTTAAGACTTTTAATACTTTTTTTTTTTTTTTTATCTTTTGAATTGACATAGCTCTAGTCATTTAGTAAAATAAGTTCTTTTTATCTTATTTTTTTTTTTTTTTATCTTTTGATGTGCCGGTAATGGTAGGGAATACGGGTCACCCAAATAAGTTCTCCTTGCTCATTTAAGGGTCATCAATATGGGTTGGTAGGTCGCTGGTGGTTGGCAAGTTATGTTGTGTCTGGATCAACATGAATACAACGTGCTTATTAATCGGGTCATACCCTCTAAATATTAACATGGCATGACAAAATTTATGTAAATATGAACATAATATGTGTAACGCGTTTATTATATGAGTTATATTGTTTATTGTGAAATGACATATTTGACATATTTTTACACCTCTCCGTGTTTGTGTCGGATCGTTAAGTCGTGACTGAATTGTGACTCTATTGCCAAATTGTTCTCACATCCACTTTTTAAATTTTAAAAATTAGTAATTTACATTCTGATACTTTAAAATGCCAAAACTCATCCTAAATATTAATAACCTCCGTAAATAATACGAATTTTTACCCCTTAAAAAGTAAGTTTTAATTGTGTCAACCCACAATACCATTAACTAAACACAAACATAACATGTTTATTAAAACTAGTTGACACAAAACTTACATGACACAACTAGCCTAAACCCTAACTTGCTAAAATCACTTCTTGTTGGTCATGCCGTGACTTGAATTGTCAGCCCTACCCACATGATAAGGTGGCTATATTACCATAAAAAAATGTTCTCCCCATACTCATATACCATTTGCACCCACTATAAAAATTTAAAAAAATTAGTTTTAGAAAAAATAAAAAATGAAAAGATTGGTTTTAGTTCTGAAATGTATTTTGAAAATAAAAACTAATGGGGTGTTTGGTAGCCAAAAATGGTCCATAGGCCTAAACGTGAAAAAAGGCCCAAATCCTCATGCTAAAATCGGTTTAGGCCCATTTACTTCAAATCGACCCAAGTGTTGTATCAACAAAACTTGGCCGTTTGAAGACCAAGTCATAATTGTCAGTTATAACAAGCGGGTAACGGCTGATTCAAAGGAGAAGAAATTTCTCCTTGAATCTCGCCCCTCCTTTGAATCTCCCCCACTACTAATATAGTGGAAGTGAACGTTGAAGGATGGTTTTTTGGCCTATAAATGAATAATTTAGTCACAGTGAAGTTTCTCTGAAACTCTTAACTAAGAACAAAGCTTATGAAAATCTTGGTGAATAGGTTGACACTCTAATTTTAAAACTCTTTCGAGACTTTTATCAAAACCTTGGTGATCATACAAATTAACCTTTAACATGATTGTTATAAGAAAACAATTAACACGTGTATGCTCAATTCACTACCCTTAGTCTACAAAACATATACCAAGAAACAATGTATCTCATATACAAGTATATTCAATGAAGAGCAAATTCCACAAGTTGTACTTTGAATATTACAATATAAGTTCTCTAAGTAGAACTCTACAACTTGCTAGAGAAGGAATTATATTAAAACTAAAACAAAGAATACTTGTGTTAACCACCAAAATTGGCCAAGGACTGAAGAAGAATTTTCCATCCATAAATCAAGGAGGAAGTGTTTTAGCAGGTAACATCCAGCTACCTCTTGAAGAAAATCCACACTAATAAATCGGAATATAGATCCAAAAAAAGCCGAAGCAAGGTCAGAAGTATGAAGATTCCAATCCTACAAACCACGCTACACCATCCTAGTATCCTGCTCCCGTGTGGGCTGGGTATCCCGCCTTTACATGGACCGGGTATCCCGCTTATACACAGATCAGGAACCCGCCACCATTTCACCCTGATACCATGCCACAACATCAACCGATGTCCCAAAACCGGGGTGACTGGGACCAGTGGAAATCATTATACAACAAAAAGAAGGGCGTTGGGGTACCCTGACACGGCAAAGAACTAGCTTGCCAAACAACCCAAGTATCAGGTAAGGATGCCACTAAGGTTTAAAGTTACAAAGAAGAACATTAAAACGCCAGCACTTTTTGTTATTAAAGAGGAGAACTCATTCCCGCCACTTAAAAGCCCTATTTTAAAATATTTTCTACCAGAATCCATCCAAGAAAGAATAACTCGATTTTAAGGATTTGATTCCACACGTTATTTTCGCTTACGCCAAGGAAAGTCTCATAATTGCTAAAACCCTAGACCAAAGTTATAGAAATGCATGGCAAGTAATGAGACCTATATATATATGACATTATACTCAACTATGAGGGGATCGATTCTTTCGAAACCCTAAAGGCATAACTTTTTTCTATTTATAGACATGCACGAGATCTCCACCGCTAACTGTGTCAGACTTCGCCTACAGTGACCGGTGGAGAATATTGTGTTTATGTTACACAAAGCAATTCATTGTATTCCTCTCCTTCACAGGTCTTAAGATGGCCTTATTTGTGCAAAACAACAACCATCAATTGCCTAAGCTACCCTTACAACAAACCCCACTTGTGGTTTGTCACCGAAATAAGCCAATCAAACTTGAGGAACTTACAATCTCCCCCTTTGGCTATTTCGTGACAAAACCACCACTCACATTGATCCTCACAACAATTGAAACTAAAGGTTAACAATGATATTCTACATTACAAAGAGGTATAGAATATAAAACTTCAAGTCTTCAATCTCTTGTAGAACTATCAATCCTTCAAAACAAAAAAAATTTACACTTTCCAAAGCAAGTGCATTGTGAGAAGATCATGTGAAGTTAAAGGAAGCATTTGCATGTAAAGAATTTAAGTACAACATTATGCAATGTATGTGTAATGCAATGCTCCCCCTCTACGGGTTACTCCCCCTCAATGTGTATTCTCCTCAACATGTAATTTTGCTGCTACAATTAGCACAATAAGCATACTCCCCTTACCAACATACTACTCCCCCTTTTTGTCATAAGATGGGCAAAGGAGTATTCCCTAAATGGGTCAGTTAAGGCAAAAAGAGATAGAAACATACATGTCATTTACATAATCATATAAGACACTTTATGCAACTTAATTAAAAATGAGAGATACAAGGAGATTTATTTTCATAGAAAATGCGTGATTAAAAATGCTTTGCATGCAAGATATATTGCATTCATGTCCAAAAATCAATGGTATTTGGAAAAGCAAATGATAAAGGTTTCCTTTAAGAATTCAAGCAAATTTCACCATTTGTCATGAATTAAAGGAAGGATATAGAGAGTTTATTGATTCCAATTTTAGAGCACTATACCCAACTTTATAAGCGAAACATGTCATGAGCAACCTTGCACCCTATTTGATTTTTCCGGATAAGCTATCCGTATGATAGTAAACATGGTCAACACATAAAGCAAGAGTGACATTTGGATTTTAGAATTCTTAGAATGGATACAAGATCCTTTAATCATTTTGAGTCTCATAAACTTTTCACACATTGTTTTGCATTTAAGAATTGCAAATATCAATTCATGCTTTATCATTTGAGCATGTCATTAGAATTTCATGCTTTTCACATTTTAAGCATGTCATTAAGAATTATCATGTCAATGAGATCATTATAGGTCCTTCAAAAAATACTTCCTAAGTGAATCTCTTAGTCCAAAAATGCATGTTTGAACATAAATATAATATGGATTGCATTCAAAGCATGGTTCACACTTATTGAAATAAAGACATATATACATATGTGCAACCAAGATACTCAAGCAATTAATAAAGAAGTGTAAAAATTTTCAAATTTTTTACATGCAACAAGTATGCAATTGCTCTCTTTGCTTGAGTTCCCCAAATGGGGTCAATCACTAAAACTCATCACTCTACAAGACATATCCCTATAGATCTACTAAGTGTTTTAAATTGAGTAGCATCTAAGGGTTTAGTAAATAAGTCCATATGAGTTGCTTCATCCATATGAGTTGTTTGCATCCACTCCCTACGACTATGTACTCGGCCTCGGCCTTGGACAAGGATCTCGAGTTTTGTTTCTTGCAAAACCAAAACACCAAGTTGTTGCCTAGAAAGAAGCAATCGCCCGATGTGCTCTTCTTATCATCACAATTTCCTGCTCAATCCGCATCACTAAAGCCAACTAAATTAGCATTAGCGTCAAAAGAGTACCAAATCCCTTAGTTGGATGTCCCATACACAAAGCGAATGATTCTCTTAACGGAAGACAGATGGGACTCCTTTGGATCCGCTTGGTACCTAGCATACACACCCACACTAAAAGAGATATCAAGCCTACTTGCGGTCAAATAAAGCAAGCTACCAATCATGCCCCGATACAGAGTTTGCTTAAAACTTTTTCCACTAGCATCCTTGCTTAGCTTTAAAGTGGTACTCATAGGTGTATCATAATGTTTGACATTTTCAAGACCAAACTTATTCACTAGGTTTTTAGCATATTTGGCTTGGGTTATAAAAATCTCATCATTTAATTGCTTAATTTGTAAACCTATGAAGTAACTTAGCTCACCAACAATACTCATCTCAAATTCATGAGACATAACATCAATAAATTGTTGGACTTTGATATTGTTGGTGGAGCCAAACACTATATCATCAACATACATTTGAGCTATGAAAAGCTCATCATTATTTTTCTTGAAGAATAGAGTATTGTCAACACTACTTCTTGTGTAGTCATTGTTAACAAGAAATTGAGTGAGGCGCTCATACCAAGCCATTGGTGCTTGTTTCAACCCATATAAAGCCTTCTTGAGGCGATAAACATGGTTGGGTGGTGTGCATCCACAAACCCCCTGAGTTGTTCTATAAACACTTCCTCTTGCAAGAAGCCATTGAGGAAGGCACTCTACACGTCCATTTGGTTCAATTTGAACTTGTGCACACAAGAAATGGACAAAAGAAGCCTAATGGACTTAAGACGGGAAACGAGAGCAAATGTCTCCTCAAAGTCGATACCCTCAATTTGAGAGTACCCTTGTGCAACAAATCTAGCCTTGTTAAGCACTATGTTGACATCCTCATCGGATTTGTTCCTATAGATTCACTTTGTGCCTATCACATTAGTGCTCTTAGGCCTAGGAACTAGAGTCCAAACCTTATTCCTTTTGAATTGGTTTAGCTTTTCTTGCATGGAAAGAACCCAAAATTCATCATTTAAGGCCTCTTCAACCTTTTTGGGTTTTATTTGAGAGGTGTAGAATGTGTAGCTAATAAGATTAGCTATTTGACACCTAGTCCTAACACCCTCATTCACCACTCCAATGATGTCTTCTTTATCATGGAGTTTCCTAACTCATGGAGCGGGTTCTTTAGAGTTCAAGAGAGGAACTCTATCAATAGGATGTGTGTCCTCTACATTAGGAGTTTCCACAACATTCTCCAAGGGAGAGTCATCAACTATAGCAACCTTCTCCTCATGGTCATTAGACTTAAGCCTTTCATCATCAATGACAATATTGGATGATTCCATGACGCTTCGAGTCTTCAAATTGAAAACTCTATAGGCTCTACTATTTAAAGCGTAGCCAATAAAGATACCCTCATCATTCTTAGCATCAAACTTGTCAAGGTGATCACAGTCATTTAAAATATAGCATGTGCTTCCAAAGGTGTGGAAGTAACTTACATTTGGCTTTCTACCTCTCCACAACTCGTAGGAGGTTTGCCTAGTGCCAGGCCTTAGGAAAACTCTATTCCCTATATAACAAGCTGTATTGATGGCTTTGGCCCATAGGTTCCTAGGGACATTGTTGGTAAGCAACATGACATGGGTCATCTCTTGAAGGACCCTATTCTTCCGCTCAACAACTTCATTTTGTTGAGGTGTCCTAGGAGTGGAAAACTCATGGGAGATGCCTACACTATCAAAATAGGTTCCAAAGGAAACATCCTCAAATTCCCTTCCATGGTCACTTCTAATCTGTTTTATGCTTTTAATGTTAGAGTTCATTTCATTTTGAATTTTACTACAAAAAATTTTAAACTTATCAAAAGTTTCGGATTTTTCTCTAAGAAAATATGTCCATGTGAACCTAGAGAAATCATCTACACAAACAAAAATGTATCTCTTTCCACCTAAACTCTCAGTTTGCATAGGACCCATTAGATCCATGTGAAAAAGCTTTAGAGGCTCCTTGGTGGAGATATACTTGCCCTTTTTGTGCATGTTTTTGGTTTGTTTCCCTTGTTGGCAAGGTTCACAAATACCATTGGCTTTCTTCCCAAGCTTGGGAAGGCCACGCACAACATTAAACTTGTCAAAGATTCGTAAATCTCGAATGTTCATGTGGCCAAGTCTTTCATGCCACAACTCAACTTGCTCTTCCTTGGACACATTGTTTGAGAATATTATAGCTTCAAGACAATAGCAATTGTCGCTAGATCTTATAACTTTCAATGAGGTTTGTCCATTAGACAATAGGATAGAGCAATTACTTTTGCTAAATAAGACCGAAAGTCCTTCATCACTTAGATGAGAAATGCTTATCAAATTAGCTTTCAAGCCATCAAAAAATAAAGCATTAGACAAGGAAGGTAATCTGGGAATGGAAATGGTTCATTTCCCTAAAACTCTCTTTTTGGATCCATCACCAAAGGTGACACATCCTTCTTTTTCCATGAAAAGAGTTTTAAAGAAACTCTTGTTTCCCGTCATGTGCCTAGAGCACCCACTATCTAGATACCAAAAATTAGAAGAATTTGCCTTCAATGCAATTTGTTCAACATGGCAAATATTTTCATTCTTTCTAATCCACCTAAGTAAAACATTTTCTTTCTGGTACATGGGTTCTAGAAGTCCTATGATCATGCATATTAATTCTATCATTCTTAGGTACATGCATCATGGCTCTTTTCTTTTCTTCTCAACCATACTTCTAGTTTTACACATTTGAATGTATTGAAAGCACCTTGGTCTAATATGACCATCAAAGCCACAAAAATGACATATAGGGATAAAGATAGGGATCATACCATAACCTTGTGCTTGCATTAGAGCCTTCCTATGTCGTTGTGGTTGAATTGGTTCAAAGTAACTTCGTTGTTGAACCGGTCTAGCTTGCTTCCTTGCTTGAGGTTGCATGATTGGTCTCTTTCTTTTGTTGAGAGCCATTTGTTGAGAAAGTTAACTTGAAGAGCTTTTGAGGGTTGAGCTTGTGGTTGTCTTCTTTGAGCCACTATCACTTGTGCACTATGTGAACATTGTCTTAGATCAATCTTCTTCCTAGGAGTTTGCACGGGTGAGGCTTCTTTGTAGTTCAAGCTCTTGACAAACACAGTCTTGTTTGGAGTGGAGATCTTCTTACCATCTACAAACCCAAGACCTCTTTATCACAAGGACTCTTGCCAACACCAAGCATGTGGTCAAGCTTCTTGGTGCTAGAGGCCATCCTAGTCATTGACTCTTTAGCTTCTTCAAGCTTCCTCTTCAAACCTTCATCATTCCTCATAGACAAAGCTAGCTCATCTCTTAGCTTGTCTTCATTCTTCTTGGATCTCATCACTTGTTTAGTTAAGTGATCAACTTGTGTTGAGATCTCTAGGTTTTCTTCCTTCAATCTTCTAATTTCTCTCTTGTTATTTAACCTTGAGCTTTCAAACTTGACTATGTAATCTTGGAGATCCATCCTATCCATATTTCCATTTGTGGATTGTGATGAAGAGCCATCATCACTTGAGTCCATTTCCTCTTGACTCTCATCCTCTTCTTCACTAGCACCTTTGCTCTCGTGGGAGTAGGCAAAGGCTATGAAGTTAGCCATGAGTTCTTCATCATCCGAAGACTCATCTCTCTCATCAGAGTCATCACTTCCACTCCAAGTGGCGGCCATCACTCTCCCTTTCTTGTTCTTCAAATTTCCACAATCGGGAGCAATGTGTCCCATGCCATCACATGTATAGCATTGGATCCCATTCCATTCACTCTTCTCTTGTTTAGGCTCAAACCTTTTGAAAAGAGTCATTTTCTTCATGTCTTCATCAATAAGGCCATGTCTTCATCTGAGTCATCCTTCTCCACCTTCTCATTTCTGGAGGCTTTCAATTCCCTTTTGCTTTTTAGGAGGTGTGGAGATAGGACCCTTCCTAGATCCATAAGCTAGAAGTCTCCCAATCACCTCACTTGGCATCATATCCTTGTAACCACTATTCTCCTCTAAAGCCGTTACCTTGGATTCAAACCTTTCGGGAAGCGATCTCATTATCTTTTGCTTGGTCCTTTTATTCGAGTAAGGGTCACCGAATTGATGACTTTGGTTAACAATGTCTATCATTTTGATCTCAAAGTCGTTGAAGCACTCATCCTCCTCCATTCTTAGCATCTCGAATTGAGTTTGGAGGACTTGAAGCTTAAAGTCTTTCACCACTTTGGTTCCTTCGTGTGCAACCTCTAGGATGTCCCATGCCTCTTTTGCGATCCTAGTGTTTTGAATTAATTTATATTGGTTCTCGTCCATTGCACACAGGATGGCATGCATTGCCTTCATATTCCATTTTGATGCCTCATACTCTTGCGCGTTCCATTGCACCTTAGGTTTGAGTACATCCTCTCCTCAACCCGTAAGAGTTATCATCGGTGATGTGTAGCCATCTTCAACTGCCATCCAAGCCCGGTCATGGATTTGGCATATGTACGACTCCATCTTGCCTTTTCAAGTGGCATAATTTAATCCAGTGAGAAGTGGAGGTCTTATGCTAGAAGCACCTTCGTTGCCACCACCATTTCCACTCATAGTGTTTATGAAAGAATGAAATGAATGCAAATGTATGAATGATCAAAAATCACACAAAATGCAAAACACACCAAAATGAGCAAGGATCACCTAAGTATATCTAAGAACCCGCTTTGATACCAATTGAAACAAATTATAGTGTGTTCAATATTAATCTAGGGGGTGAATACATTTTCACTATTTTTACCCAATTTTCGTGTTTGGTCAAGATTACAAAAAATACCCCTAACTAGTCAATATAATATAGCAAGTGTAATATGGTGCAGTATTTAAATAACACTTGATATTTACATGGAAACCTTCAACAAGGAAAAACCACGGGCTGTTATGTGTGCCACACACGAACCTCGAATCCACTAATTGTAATGACGTTTACAACCTAGGTTGACCTCAACCTCTCACGGTCTATAACCCGCCACTACTACCTGCATGCCTATAAAAGTGGACTTAGTCCAATTTGTTTGCTCCACTCACCGGTAATCACAAGACGTACTTCTCAATGAAGAGAATAAACAATCTGATGTGAATAATATGATATTCAAAGAGCAAGTAATACTAGGTTACACTAAATGCTTATATAGGATTAAAGATGACAATAATCACAATCCTAGATATCAATCTTTGCTATATGACATGTCATAAAGCATAGCTATCAAAGATTAAACAATCCTAATAATAGCTATCAAAATACAACTCTCAAGCAATCAATACAATTAACTCAATTTTGTCAATATAATATGTTCTATAAGCATGGAAGTGATAAATGAGATTGCTTGTTAAGAAAGACACAAAATATGTAAGATATTAGTGACCAACTTACCAAGCTAAGTATGTTGAATAAAAACCAAGCATAGATGACACCTAGATGATCACGGATGATTGCTAGATGATTTTTGATGCATATGGATATGTGTTTGAGTAATCAAAGGAGAGTTCTTTAGTGATTTTTTTCTCATTAGAAAAATAATAAGTCAAAAATATGATTTGGACTCTCTTCAAACTGACCTAAAGTCAAAGTAGCATATATATAGGGTGACAAAATGATGCTAAGACGTTTTATAAGTTTTTCAAAAATAAGCCTTGACCGCCTTACACTCGCTCTACATAGGGCGGTTGTAAGGCGATTCACCTGGGAAATGAAGAACATGTTCTTCATGTCCGTTCTATGCGTAGGACGGAAATCAGGCGAACTGGAGGCGGTTGCTCTCTGGATTTTTAGAGCAGCCCTACACCCGCTCTACGTAGGGTGGTTGTAGGGCGGTTGACAGACGATAAAAATATCAACCAGTGGAACCGCTCTACATAGGGCGGTTGTAGAGCGGTCAAGAGCAAATTTGCACTAACCGCTTTACAGGTGATGTACGTAGGGTGCCTGAAGGGTAGTTGTACTGTAACCCCCAAAAACATGATGCATCCTAAGTCTAATCAAGACATGGCATTTAACACATAAGATGCAATCAAATTAAACATGCAAGAAGAGAGATTATAGGAGTGCATGGCAAGTAATGAGACCTATATATACGACATTATACTCAACTATAAGGGGATCGATTCTTTCGAAACCCTAAAGGCATAGCTTTTTTCTACTTATCGACATCCACGAGATCTCCACCGCCAACTGTGTTAGACTTCGCCTACAGTGACCGGTGGAGAATATTGTGTTTATGTTACACAAAACAATTCATAGTATTCCTTTCCTTCATAATATGTTACCTTTGAACTGCTTATTCTCTTGAGGTCTTGAGAGGGTCTTGGTTGTGAAAAGCAACAACCATCAATTGCCTAAGCTACCCTTACAACAAACCCCACTTGTGGTTTCTTACCGAAAAAAGCCAGTCAAACTTGAGGAACTTAAAATCTCCCCATTTGGCTATTTTGTGACAAAACCACCACTCACATTGATCCTCACAACAATTGAAACTAAAGGTCAACAATGATATTCTACATTACAAAGATGTATAAAATATAAAACTTCAAGTCTTCAATCTCATGTAGAAATATCAATCCTTCAAAACAAAAAAAAAATAAAAAATTACACTTTCCAAAGCAAGTGTATTGTGAGAAGATCATGTGAAGTTAAAGCAAGCATTTGCATGTAAAGAATTGAAGCACGACTTTATGCAATGTATGTGTAATTCAATGCTCCCCCTTAACGGGTTACTTCCCCTAAATGTGTATTCTCTCCAACATGTAATTTTGCTACTACAATTAGCACAATAAGCATACTGCCCTTACCAACATACTACTCTCCCTTTTTGTCATGAGATGGGCAAAAGAGTATTCCCCAAACGGGTCACTTAAGGCAAAGAGAGATAGAAGCATACATGTCATTTGCATAATCATATAAATCACTTTATCCAACTTAAATAAAAAGGAGAGATACAAGAAGATTTATTTTCGTAGAAAATGTGTGATTACAAATGCTTTGCATGCAAGATATATTGCATTCATGTTCAAAAATCAATGGTATTTGGCAAAGCAAATGCCAAGGTTTCCTTTAGGAATTCAAACCAATTTCACCATTTGTCATGAATTAAAGCAAGGATATAGAGAGTTTATTGATTTCAATTTTAGAGAACTATACCCAAGTTTATAAGTGTAACATGTCATGAGCAACTTTGCACCCTATTTGATTTTTCTGGATAAGCTATCCGTATCCATTCTAAGGATTCTAAAATTCAAATGTCTCTCTTTCTTTATGTGTAGACATGTTCAACACATAAAGAAAGAGAGACATTTGAATTTTAGAATCCTTAGAATGGATACAAGATCCTTTAATCATTTTGAGTCTCATAAACTTTTTACACATTGTTTTGCAATTAAGAATTGCAATCATCAATTCATGCTTTATCATTTAAGCATGTCATTAGAATTTCATGCTTTTCACATTTTAAGCATGTCATTAAGAATCATCATGTCAAGGAGATTATTATAGGTCATTTAAAAAGTACTTCCTAAGTGAATCTCCTAGTCCAAAAATACATGTTTGAACATAAATATAATATGGATTGCATTCAAAGCATGATTCACACTTATTTAAATAAAGACATATATACATATGTGCAAACAAGATACTTAAGCAATTAATAAAGAAGCATAAAAATTTTCAAATTTTTTGCATGCAACAAGTATGCAATTGCTCTCTTTGCATGAGTTCCCAAAATGGAGTCAATCACCAAAACTCATCACTCCACAAGACATATCCTAATAGATCTACTTAGTGTTTTAAATTGAGTAGCATTTAAGGGTTTAGTAAATAAGTTCGCTAGTGTAGAAAGTTACCCCCAGGTAGTGAAGATTCTTTTACAAATTGAGTACAGATTTTTGTGCTAAGTTTCAGGGGATCAAGCCTCGTCCTAAGGACCCCATCCTGCTCCAGTATGTGATCCAGGAGCGGGGTGAGATGCTGAGGTCCTATGTAGAAAATTTTCACAAATAAGTGATCCAAATGGGAGTGCTTGCTGAAAAGGAAACTTTGTCCAACTTCAGAAGAACTCTGTGGGCAGGCAGACTATTCCTATCATTCACCAAACACCCACCTGTAACTTACTAGGAGACCTATGATAGGGCATTAGAATAGGTGGACATAGATGAACATCTCCGAGTCAAGGTCGAGCACGATGAAGCCCGATCAGTCAAGCGTTAGAAGAAAGAATCTCCGAAACCAGCACCTGTAAAGAAATTCCTCTTTCATCTTCCAAACCGGTCAACCTATTGGCCACCGCCTCCTACCCCATATTGGGATAGGTATCCCGTAAGAAGAGCCCCTCTTAGAGCAATACCTCCACCAAGGGAGGTAGCGTGGGTGGAAAGAGAGGAAGACTGGTACAACCATTACACCCCTCTCAATGCATTCCGAGAGACCATATATCTTTGCATCCGCAACAAGGTTCTGCATAGAAAGCCACAACAAATGTTTTTCACATCTATCCCCTAGATTGGGGGTTTAGTTACACATATTTACAAATCAAATGAATATGAAGTAATAATTAAGGAAATCACTCTTAGGCCTCCTTCTTTAGTGCTTGCTCCTTCCCTCCCTTTGTTGCTCCTAGTGTCAAGAATGGTAGAAGAGGATGTGTCTAGATATATTAGTGTCTAATGGTGAGTGACAAAGGTATTGAAATATAGAGAATGGTAAGAGAGGAATGGTTGAGTGAAGTAATCAAGACATTGGTGTTGAGGTTTTGGATGGAAAAGATAGTTCAAGTTTAGAGAATGGAGAAAGTTGAAAGGGTGATATATGGAAGAGAAACTAGGTCTAATGCTCCGTAAAATATTTTGTTTTCTAAATGCTTGGATCCCATTCAAGTTAGAAGAGACAGTTATATATAGTCACACTTAGAAGTGTATTGATAACCGTTTGAAAATCCGATATGGAGTGATGACGCCACTTGTGTGGCCATTGGTGACAAACAGTTGCTCATTCTGAGATTCACATGTTGCCACTTTTCTCATCTTTTTCACCAAACATGCAAGTGGCGACAATGAAGAAATTGAGATGTCGCCACTTTGTCATCATGGCGACAACACCTGATGATTGAAGCTTCATTCTGTCGCCACTTTGTCACCACTTTGTGCCATGGCAACACAAAGTGGCGACAACACCTGATGTTTTTAATTATGAGAAATGCAAATGTCACCAATGGCGACACATCTTTATCAAGGTAGCGAAAATACCCTGTTTTGCCAACCTGAGCTCTTTTTGCGCCAATTTATTGACCTTCTCCACAAATGCTCTTAAAGCCTAAGTAAACCTGAAACACTTGATTTACAACATTAAATAAGGGTAAATGCCCGAGAATCAAGCAAAAAGAGTCAGGAATCAGGGACAAAATCATACAAATTTTGGCTTGATCACTACACCATTCAGACTAGCAGCAGAACGGATCAGGGTATTTGCATCATCTTTGGACTGGACTAAGTTCCTTCTAGCCTCCTCTAACTCAACTCGGGCTACGATGTTTGCATCCTGCAAAGTCTTCAGCTACTGCCCCCTTACCAGATTGAATTTAAAAGCCTGCAACAAGAAAAGAGAAGTGAGAATCTCCCTAGAAATCAGCCAAGTAAGAAAAAAGGTCCAGAAACATACCTTAGCAACCAAAGAAGCTCCCTAGGCATGACAACCATATCATCAGGGCTAATCTCGAATCAAGCCACTGTAAAGCGGGATATTAACTCCTGCCGACTTCTATCCATCAACCTCGATCCAAATGGCTGGCTAGCAGGAGTCACCACGACCGTATAATCATTCTCCTTCTCCACTCTAGATCGTTGTAGGGTAGGTAGGATTAGAGGAGGGGGAGTGGATGGAGAAGCCACTGGTAGGGACTTAGCAGCGGGAGCAGTTGGAGTTGGCTTCTTGGTCTAAATAAGAGACCCTCGAGCCTTGGCACCCTTTGATAACATGGCTTTCATGGAAATGTGCACAAGAAATAGATCAGATAGCGGGATAGGACGGGGCAGATGTGACCCTTTTGAAGTTGAAAAAGGGATAACTACATGCAAATCAAAGCTAGCACCATGATCAGTACCAATATTAGGAGAGAGAAGAGGAGAGTCAACAGGGGAAGGAACTTGAAGCCCCGGTCTCATAGAGGTAGGTAAAGAAGGCGGAAGAGGAGTGGCAGATACTGTCAGAGCAAAAAAAAGAGTCAGACAATGGATAAAGGAATCAAGAAAGAAGAGTAGAAAGGAAGAAAATCACATGCCAGGACTTGCAATAGAAATCCTAAGGTATCGCTCCAACCTAACGCTCTCGAAAGGATCATAGTCGAGGTACTCTGTGTTTGCGAAATTGCGGTCCACAATCCTTTGAAGGATGCCCAGGGACTCAGAGGAAATATTTCCTTTGTCCAATTTGTCATGCCTTGTGAATTGAATAGAGACTAGGCACTCAGTCCCGCCAATATGCACAGAATGGCCCCAGTCCCCTCCTACCACGATCCATTCATTTTTTCTGCTTTTGTTGAACTTGATATTGGCCTCGGGAACTACAAACTTTGTAGAGTTAGACGCCCTTAGATAGAACTGTCCATTGGGACTAGGTGCCATGGTAGCTACTTGGAAGACATACCGCAGCTCATCTAAACTCGGCTCTATCTCCAAGCCATCCCTCTCACACTATTCATTCCAGAGCACTAGAAAACCCGTCAAATGCTTCCAGAAACCCAGCGAGATCTATAGAGGAGCCAGCCCGAGAGTCACCAATGCCCTTCAAAGAGTAGGGTGGAAAGGCAATATGACCCCGAACTCAAACGCAGCCACATGAATAACCAGGGTACCAGTTGGAGGGTTATACATTTCTTGGTCCCAGTGAGGTAAGGAGAGGGAAATGCTATCTGGAATCTGGTAGATCAACCTTAAGTGCGATAGATCCTTGTTAGAACATCCGGAGTCTGGAACGAGCTGGTAATCGAAGGAAGGATCAAGAATCTCACTTCCCACCAGTGGGTTCCTCACTTGACCTGCATTCTCATCCTCCTCCTCCTCGTCAACAACATGAATAGGATCGAGGGATTGTTTTGAAAACCTGACCCGATGCGAGGGTTCCGTTTTGAACAACGGTGTAGAGAGACAGCAGTACTCCCCTAAGCTTCTTCGACGAGTTCCCTCTTCCTTTTGAGCGACATAAGGTTGTCACCCAATTGAATCCTAGAAAAATAAAAAAGAACTTCAAGACTGTCAGAAGGTTGTTGTGAAGTGGGATTAGTGTTTTACGAGGATGCCATTAAGAAGAAGAAGTAAAGAAAGTTATCTAGTAATTTGTGTTTTCTTGATTATCTAGTAGGCGTGAATGAATTGTGAAGGAAAAATGGATATTTATATACGCTTAGTGGGTGGTTACCGGAACAGAAAAGGAAAACCACAATAAATTACCGGGAACGTGCAAGCGAGAAAATAACGCCAAAAATGGCTCGTTTGTACTTACTAAGCAATCTTCAGTCGACACCTAGTTAAAGCATTTAATATTTAAGTATGCAAGAAATGTTGCCTCTCTGATAGTAGAAATCTAGCCAGACAGGGTATATAACCAAGCGGGGTGTTAAATCCTTCAACCAAAACTAAGAATCCTGACTCCAACCCTGATCTAGATACCAGTGTTCAAGTCAGGGGGACTTGTGTTGACCGCGAAAATTGGCCAAGGACCAAAGAAGAATTTTCCACCCAGAAATCAAGGAGGAAGTGTTTGAGGAGGTAGCATCCGGCTACCTCTTAAAAATCTAGACCAATATATCAGGATATATATCTAGAAAAAGCCGATGCAAGGTCAGAAGAATGAAGATTCCAATCCTACAAACTACACTACACCATCTAGTATCCCGCTCACTCATGGGCTGGGTATCCCGCCACTACATGGATCGGGTATCCTACTTCTACATAGACTAGGAACCTCGCCAACATGTCACCCCCGATACCACGCCACAACATCAACTGGTGTGCCAAAACTGGGGTGACAAGTGGACCAGCGGAAATCATGATACAACAAGAAGAAGGGCGTCAGGGTACCCCGACACCAAAATACCATGGCACCGAAAAGAACTAGCTCGCCAAATAGCCCAAGTATCAGGTAAGGATGCCACCAAGGTTTAAAGCTATAAAGAAGAACATTAAAACGCCATCGCTTTTGGTCATTAAAAAGGAGGACTCATTCCTACCATTTAAGGGCCTTATTTTAAAACAGTTTCTGCCAGAATCCACCCGAGAAAGAATCACTTGATTTTAGGGATTGGATTCCACACTATATCTTCGCTTATCACCAAAGAAAGTCCCATAATTGCTTAAACCCTAGACTGAAGTTATAGGAGTGCATGGCAAGTAATAAGACCTATATACATGACATTATACTCAACTAAGAGGGGATCGATTCTTTCGAAACCCTAAAGGCACAACTTTTTTATACTTATGGAGATGCACGAGATCTCCACCGCCAACTATGTCAAACTTCACCTACAGTGACCGGTGGAAAATATTGTTGAATATTTTGTTTATGTTACATAAAGCAATTAATTGTATTCCTCCCCTTCATAATATAATGCAATAGATTGTCCTATTGTTTTAACCCTCATTATATTGAATTGTGCTTACTGGAAATCATAAGTATCAAACTACGTGATACCCCTTCAACCGTGGTCAATTTTGATCGTAGTCAATTTAAGTCGTTAATTGTAATTCTACCTCACTAGTAAATTTTGGTTAACAACTTGTATTCACAATTATGTCCAATATGTACAAGTACGAATCAATATATGACTATACACAAAATCATAGCCATCCCATGCAACACTCTCTATTGGAGTCTATGTCTATCCAATCACCTGGCCTACCAATATCATAGCCAACTCCATATCCAAAGCACTTATGCCTTTAGAGAGCCTCCCATGCATAGCTATCCGGACCTTCCCAATCCTAGCCATGACTTCTTGCTTGGTTATCCAAACCTCTTTTCCTAACCAAGACTTCTTTGCTTGACTATACGGATCTCTTGTCCTAGCCAAGACTTCTTGCTTGGTTATCCGAACCTCTTGTGCTAACCAAGACTTTTTGCCTTTTACAAGGATCCAAGCACATGCTAAGATTATTAATCATAATATGAATCAGTCAAATCAAAAATAACCCTAGATATCAAACTAATCACAATAAAACACTCAAACATGTGAAAAACTATAATCATAGAAAACTAGTTCACATTTGTCTCCAATTAGACTTGATTAGATTTGATTTGAAGCTATCCTTCTCAATAGCTTTCATCAAACATACAGATAGATATAGAAGAAGAAAACCCAAGGTAATTGAAGGTTTAAAAAGATGAAAACACAAAGTTCAGTTCAATACCTAGGAATCCCGTGCAGTTTCGGTTTTGAGTGTAGAACCACCACATATCTCAATCATATGGTTGAAAACTCTTTTGAAGAAGGTAAGGGACTTGATTATAAAGATTCTTCAACTTGAATCACTCAATTCGAAGTCCGAATGAGAAAGTTATGGCGTTTGGAAGTTTGGAAAGTTGTAGAGAAAATTCTGCACTTCTCTTTTTCAAACTTTCTTCTTAAAATGAATTGGGAGGGAAAGGAGATATTTAAAAGAGATGAAAGAGAGGGAATGAAGTGAAAAATCAGAGCATGCCACATCACTACCCTATGAGAGGCTCGTGAGCCTCACGTGGCAAAGAGGTGTGTGGGCCGTGAGCCCGTGAGCCCGTGAGCCTCATGCGCCCCTCACAGGCTCACCTCAAATGGCCTTTAGCCATTGCCTGACTCCCTTGCACACCTCTTGCGTTCTTCGGCCGTATTCGGGTCTTGTAACTCTGAATTCGAATCCATCTTTAGAATACAAACTGTGACTCTCTCACACACAAGGAAGACTATGAAACATTGACAAAATGTTGTGAAATCGACTCGATACAGGACGACAAAGACTATCACATGAGAAAATAAAGTAGCGTAGCTTCCTAGTTTGGACTCGAAATCTAATGAGTGAGTAACCGAAATGATCAGGACTCAATAAGGAATCATATAAGATCATGTTCATATCCAAAATAATAAAACAAAAACAAATGAACACAAAGTCACACAAGTATGTCATTTCCTAGAGATAGTTCTAGAACATCCAATATCAGAATGTTTATCAAATTAAATATAATGCATGTGCATACTTCAACAAATGTGTGAATGTGTTATACCAATGGTGTACAACTATGCAGAGACACATATGAATGCCATATGTGTGTTTGCCTAAATGCCCTACAAGTGGAATGAGGTCTAAATATACCTTTGATGCTTTCTTCTCTTGAAGGCTTCCCTTTGCTTGATGTGTTGTCTAATTTCCTTGAAGATTGATAAACCGTGAATCCTAGACAACTAATCAATATAAAGGAAATGTTGTTTTGATATAGAATAATGCCAACATGACTCAAAATCCTAACAGCTTGTACTGGTCCTGATACTCTAATTATACTGATTCAGGCTAC
Source organism: Acer negundo (assembly GCA_035582765.1). Lineage (NCBI taxonomy): Eukaryota > Viridiplantae > Streptophyta > Magnoliopsida > Sapindales > Sapindaceae > Acer > Acer negundo. The sequence goes on from CM069238.1 coordinate 4,738,693, forward strand.
CGGAATTTGATCAAAATCTTGATTGCTATTCACATGTAGCAATTGCTCAGCGCAAGCACGCCTAAGACTAATAATCTCACCCCATCTTCATCATTTCTTTGGTTTTGTTAATATTCTTTAATAGGTTCGATAAAGAAGACAATAAGTCTCGGTTAACAGACTGATGTCTTCGCAAGTTCATAGAGGAGATGAAATCCTCTACACGACAGGTTCGACCAAGTTGTATTGGGCCTAATAAAAATCCAACTTGATCCACATAATCCGTAGATCGACCCCCTATAGTTTGGTGCCCACCGTGGGGCCCATTGCAACTTTACAAACGAGCTAGTCGAATCGATTGAGAACAACTTCTCAACATGTTCGGAGATGGAAGCACACCAACCGTTGAAAAGCAGATCATTTTATTAACTACCCAAATGACTACAAACGCAGAAAAACTACGGGCACTTAAAGTAGAAAATGTCAATATTCGAGAGACAAATGGCGAGCTACGACCCTTGATTGACGGAGTAGAACCCGATAACGCAACGTTGGAGCGCCTTCTCATGACTCCAAATGGTGAACTTGAGGTCGATAAAACAACTTCAATCACACCTGTCAAACCCTTAAGACCAGACATGAACCCCAATGTCGGACATGATTAACGAACTCCCAAGATGGCACGAGTCAAAATCGACCTCAACAACTTGCCGATCCGAAATGGAATTACCGAATGGGCAGGACCTAACCATGGATCTACAACCTAAAAATGCCCTGAGAACACCCGTGTCACTACCATTGACATCGAGATTTGTAAAACCTGTATCTGATCTACATTTATTTGCTAACCCTGAACTTTCTCACAGGTTCACAGAGATAGAAGCCCTCATCCAAAAGATTCTAAGAGTCCCAGCTCCAATTAAGAAAAGCACAGTGAACAACTTCGCCGACTCATCCTTCAACGACGCAATTGCTCTCATCGAGGTGTCTAGACAATTCAGCTTCCCAAACATGAAGCAGTACGAGGGCACGACAGATTCGGAAGACCACATAGCGCAGTACAAACAAAGGATGTTCACTGAGGCAATCCCACGCGACCTAAGACAAGCATGCATGTGCAAAGCTTTCCTGTCCAACCTTAGCGGCCTAGCTTTACAATGGTACACAAATCTACCTACCAATTTGATGCGAGTTGTTTTGCACAACTAAATAATGTTTTTATGTGATCGTTTTGAAAACCTATTTTCACCATTTAAAAATCCACTTAGATATAAAATTTAGTAAAATGGTAAGCAAGGATTCGTTCCGCAGGGAATTAGAGTAATTAGTTGAATAAATTAACAATTCCTAAATACAATAAAATAAATTATAGGCAATGGATGGTTGTATGGTTTGTCAAGCCCTCAAACGTGCATGTAAAATAATCCTAATAAAACTAATAAAACTAATAGAATATAATGCTCAACAAAACTAGATAAGATATATGGCATAAACAATTAAGTGAATTGCTAGGGAATTAATGGAAATTGCAAGTGGATTATAGGAAATACTTTTTAATCAACTTTATGAACCATTTTCTTTTTTAAGGTGTGCATCACAACTCCTAAGTTCTCTATTTCTATAAATGGTGAGCTTGCTGGTTTCTTTCATAGTAAGAGGGGGCTACGTCAAGGTGATCCTATGTCTCCCTATCTCTTTGTTATTGCGATGGAGGTTCTCACTAAGTTATTAGCCAAACACATTCAAGATTCCCCTCACTTTAAATTTCACTGGAAGTGTGACAATATTAAGCTATCTCACCTTTGTTTTGTGGACAATCTTATTATGCTTTGTCATGGTTCTACTCCTTCTGCTACAGTTCTCAAGATGTCCTTGATGGTTTCTCTTCTCTATTAGGCCTCAAAGCTAATCCAGCCAAGAGTAATATTTTTCTTTCCGGGGTGCATAATGACAGTAGGCAGCAGCTCATCAATATTTTTTGCTATAATGTTGGCTCACTCCCTATGAGGTATTTGGGGATTCCAATCATTTCTTCAAAGTTAAGTCATCTTGATTGCTCTCCTCTTGTGGTTTAAGTTTCGACCGGAATTTCTTCTTGGATGAATTGTTGTCTTTCATATGCGGGTCGCTTGCAACTTATTAACTCGTTTTTTTCTAGTATTCAAGTCTTTTGAGCTAGTCACCTTTGTCTTCCTTCAAAGGTTATGAGGAATATTGAGCAGAAGCTTCGCTCGTTTTTTTGGAAAGGTGTTGATGGAAATTGTAAAGGGGCGAAAGTTGCTTGGGCTGATATATGTCTTCCTAAAAATAAGGGTGGTCTCGGCATCAAGCATCTCATTTCTTGGAATAAAGCTCTAATGATTCGGCATATATGGAATCTAGTGCATGGTTCTAATAACCTCTGGTCTACTTGGATTAAAACCCATCACCTTAAAGATAGGAGTATTTGGGAGGTGAAAGCTCCTTAAACGTGTTCTTGGAATTGGAGAAATCTTTGTCCCATTGCTCGTCCCTTTATTCGGTATATCATTGGTAATGGTCTTGGCACTTCCCTGTGGTTTGATAATTTGCATCCCGATGGTCCTATTCTTTTAAATTGGAGCTCTAGGGCAATTTATGACTCTGGTCTTCCGAATAAGGCTAAAGTCAGTTCTATTATTGTTGGTGGTCAATGGGTATGGCCTTGCCCTATGTCGATTGACCTCCTTGAAATCAAGAACCACATGCCTTCTTACAACCCTAATTCTAGTTGGGAGGATTGTATTAAGTGGCTTCCTACACCTGATGGTATTTACACCGCAGCCTCTACCATGGCTAGTCTTAAGGCTCCTCATCCTTTGGTTCCATGGTTTGAACTTGTGTGGTATTCACATAACATTCCAGGGATAAGCTTGTATGGTACTCCTCATGTTAGTACTCTTTGTGTTCTTTGCTCTGCTTTCCCTGAGACTCATGCCCACCTTTTCTTTGAGTGTGCTTATAGCAAAGTCATATGGTCTCATTTAAAGGATATGTGTGGCCGGCCTTGGAATGGTCAGAGGTGGCCTAGTTTTATTGCTTGGGCTATTCAACATTGGAGGGGGAAATCTCCTTCCATTGTTGTTAAGAAGCTTTGTCTTGCTATGGCGGTTTACTCTATTTGGAAAGAAAGGAACAATAGAATATTTGGGAGCTCTTAAAAGACCAGCTTAGTCGTTACGTGTTCCATTATTGATACTATTCGTTACAGGCTCTTATCTATTAACTTGAAGGATTGGCCTCATGTTTCTTTAAAGTGGAATATATTCTATTAGTTGATTTGTTTGCCTTGTGTTTTTGTTTGTTTGAGCCATTGTTTAGCTCTTGCTTCTTGTTTTGCTCATGTGTTTGAGCTGGTTTGAGGTTTAGTTCTTGCTCTTGTTTTTCCTGGGGTATGCCCCTTGCATTTTGTACATTCTTTCTCTCTTTCTATGATACTATTTATTTACCCAAAAAAAAAAAAAAAAACTTAAGTGAACCAACCTTACAAATGTTAACCAATTGTATCCTTAATTGTGTTTAGACCATCACTATGAACCCTAAACAACTCCCTACCACAATGCCAAACTGATTAAGGAGAGGGGGTCACGGCGGAATCGGTTTGTTACAATTAAAGGTTTAGATTATCGAGGTTGATGTACCCTATGATAATCTATCCTACTCACTATGTTCTCCATCCATCAAGGGTGTCAATCCAATCAAGATTATATAACAAATTATTCTAAACAAGAGTACAATCAACTAGTTGATATACGTGTCAATTGTATAATGCATAGAATCTAGTTATAAAATAAATAGAAAACAAATAGAGATTAAAATATATTAAAGCTTAAGCAAAACTCATGAACGTTTCTTCTGTTAGGATTATGCTCAATAGCAAGAGTGTAATGTTGTATTTAACAATCTTTTTCATATTAATAAAGAGATTTCTGGTTTAACAAATCGTATAGCATATATAGTTTATATTATAATTGTCAAAGTAAATAATCATAAGGTCTAAAGACTATGGGAAAAGAAGAATTGTTCTTACATCTGGATATGTATGTGGTAGACACAATTCTTTAGTTAGTCTTGAATAATGTTCACAACTTAAGTTAAAGGTTGGGCACCTTTATCTTGTTAAAGTTGTAGAATTCTTTTGCTAGCATTTGAGTGGGATCAAATGAGATATGATGAGTCTAAAATCATCGGAGTGTCTTCGAGCAAAAGGATCTAGTGCACTGGGTGCATTGAACTGGATCACAATGAAAAGCTTTATCTAGAACCGTCAATAGATAATAGTCTTTTCATTATCAGGACAATCGGAGGGTCTATCTTAATCCTGAGATAAATGTTGGACTTATGGTTGCAAGTGATATCATTTGAGTTAGCAATGAGTACGATTATTTCGCATAGTCTATCCTTGATAGTTTGGTGATATTCATTTGTTAATCGATAGAGGACTTCATTTATAGATATGGACATCGTGGCTCCATTTAATTAAATGAGAGTATAATATCATCATATGGATGTTTTGAGGTAATTGGATATTAAATCTCAACGTTGAGTTTTCGATAGTGTCTATTGAAAACATGGCTTCTGGACAAGTCAAAATATCCAAGTTCAAAACGTGGTCATATGAGTAAATATGGTAACTTGGAGAGTTATAGGCGGTCTATGAACTCTTGGCGATTACTGATATTAATCACGAGGATACACTATCTCCAATATGATTGTCTAGGGTATGAATAAGGAGCATCTTCCTTTTCTATCTTTATTTAAGAGTTCAGTTTTAGCTCTTTAGTGGAATGAGTTAAAATTAATGGATCGGACCTAAGTGAATCATTTGTTGATTGTGATTAGGTTATGTCTATTGAAGCTTAAATTTAGATGGCCCGCCAAGATCCCCAATCCACACGGACTTGCATGGATCACTTGATATATTCTACCGGACCAATTTAAGGGTCCATCTAGAATTGCATTTAATATATTAAGAATATAATTTGCACATTATTTAAGTAATGGGCTGCTCAATTATATTAATATATTAATGAAAGACATGTGGGCTTGTTTCTTTTAGTAAGAATGGGTCTGGTTCACATGTGGGCTTTTTATTTAAAGTCCAATGGATTAAATGAAATAAGAAAATAATGTTAGGCCCAATCTTAATCAAGTGGGGCGGCAAGGTTAAAATTTTAACCTAAAATATTATTTTGTTTCATTTGTTTTAATTAAAAAAGAATTAATTAATTTATTGATTAATTGTTTAATTAAAGAAACAAATCTTTCCTAAAAGTAAAAGACTTGTTTGACAAGAAAATAAATAAATTAGTTTTATTTATTTAATCAAATAAGGAGTCTTTTTATTTAGTCAAAATAAAAGAATAAAAATCAAGGAGTTCGATTAGGGTTTGAAGTCTATTAAGTTGAAAAGAAATAGGGTTGAATTTAACTCACCCTATATAAGTGACATTATAGAATTCGTCAACCCTAATCTTAGACTACATAGAATTCGGCAACCCTAAAAGGAAAAAGAAGAAAAAATTAGGCCAACCTATATATGTGTTCTTATAGGGTTCGGCCACCACAATCGATTATGCTTGAGTTTTTTTTATTTATTTCTTTCTTCTTCTTCTTCTTAATTCCAAGAGAGTTTTCATTCTAAAAAGACAAAAGAGAGTGTGAAATTATTCTTTGATAGTATACTATTGCTTAATCATCAATAAGCTTGTGTATACGATATCGATCTAGGTTCACGCGAGTTTCGATCATTAGATTGAGAACTCAAAAGTGACCGGAATAATTTTTGACATTCTTTTGATTGTTTTGTGACTAACAAAGAAAAGAAAGTTTTTTGTTTGGTCCATTCACAGATTTGCAATTCAAAGAAAAGGGAGACCACGCTCCTAGGTGATCCACGTTCGTGCTCGGATTGAAGGTCTTGCGGATTACCATCGACGTAAGTCAATCGGATCACGCGACAAAAGGTAATTTACTTTTGTTAACATATATGCATGTTTATTGATTAAAAGGGTTTAAGGTTCATAAAGGAAAAATTTCCTAAAAGTCACTAAATCGTTTTTAGTATCGCTTCCGCTGCGTTTACCACTTTTATTTATTATTTTTTCCTACAATTGGTATCAGAGCCTAGGTTGAACCCTTTTAATTAGTTAACGTATATATACATGGATCTATTTCTTTTTATTGTGATTATGCATGTTTAGAAAGAGATGGCACTCTAGGTATTCAAATATATAATTACATGTGATGTATGGATTTATATATGTTTTATGTGGTTTGTTATTGCTCGATTTTGGCCCTAGATTTTCAATGTAATTTTTGTTTCGGAGTTGTAACAAGAAGGGTGGTCTATTATCGCCATAATTCCTTCTTGGTAGATTGCTAGATTTTATTTTTTTTTATATGTGCAGTATTTTTTTAGGGTTACTGCAGTTTTTTTAATTTTTTTTTAGTATGTGCAGTTTTTTGTTTGTAAAATACTGCAGTGAATAAAAAAAAAAAAAAATTAATACTGCAGTATTTATTATATATATACTGCCGTAATATGTTTAGGTCTTGAATATTCGAAGACACGAAGCAAAACGAAGCAACCGGAACCATGAACGAGCACCGTGCACACCCTAGGAGTGGATTGGGCTGCGCATGGCAAGCCCAAGCTTGGTGGGCTGCGCACGGCAGCCCTGGAGTGCTCATGGGCTGCACACGGCAGCCCCTTAGTGGGGTTGTGAGTTGTGCTCGCCCGTGGGTTGGGCCGAAGGATGAGCGTATGGTTGATGGGCCACCTGAAGATTTTGTATTCCTGAAAAATTGTAATTTACTTGTTTTTCTAGGATTGGTCAAAGTTGTTGCTATTTAATTTATGCTTAAATATTACAACATTTGTTATTGTATGATAACATGACATATAGAATAGGAGTGCCACGCATTTATCTCTTTTTGGTATGAACATGCATTGAATGATTTAGGTATCTAAACTGGCATCTAGATAACTCGGTAAATCATTCTATGGGATTTAATCACACGCCTTAAATAATTGAGTGGGAGAAGGTGTTTTGGTAACACCTATGGCCTCCAAGGTTAGTTGAGCTTTATTATTTATTGGTAATCCCCCCAAGGGGCGTCCATGAATGGAATTTAGCAACATACTTCCTTACAAGGATAGACTAGACAATGGACTCAAACGAGATCTACTTCCCAAGGAGGGATTTTCGTGAGAGAAAATTGAGGGTCGATATCTTGGTAATACACTCAATGTAATTTTATTGATATCCTCCCAAGAGTTCTTGTTAATAAAATTGCAAGGCTAAAATTGAAAACGCTGGTTGTTATGTTAACAATTAGGTGGGACCTAGTCTAACTAGTAAATGGTGCGAACTCCCAAAGGAGGCGTAACATTTATGGGTGTTAGATCACCGTTGAATTTTATGATTGAGTTATTTATTTAATTCAAGATAAATATTTAAAAGTACTTTATCATGATTATTTACTTATATATGATTTGTTCAGAAATCATGACCCCATCACTTATGAACATCCTGAAAGATAACACTTTAACTGGAGATAATTATGTCACATGGAAAAGGAAAATTGGGTTGTTGCTGCAAAGTGAAAAACATAAGTTTGTTCTAACTACTCCTAAACCACCTGCTCCTAATAATGAATCTAGCATAATGCATAGAGATTAGTATGAGCAGTGGAAGAATTCAGATGATATGGCAAAATGTTACATTATGGCCACTATCTCCGACGTGTTGCAACAGCAGCATGAAGGAATGGAGTCCGCTGCTGATATAATGATGTCTCTAGAGGAGATGTTTGCTATGAAGTCTAGGACGACTAAGAGAGAGGCAGTGACTGCTTTTATGAATCTTAGGATGAAACCTGGACAGGCTGTGAAAGATCACATGATGAAAGTCATAGCACATCTCAACATTGCTGAACTGCATGGCGCTGAGATAGATGGTGAGACAAAGATTGATATGGTTGTCAATTCATTGTCAGATTCCTTTGATCAGTTCAAATTGGACTACACTTTGAACAAAAAGGAATACACCTTACAAGGCCTGATGCAAGATGTTCAAAGTGCTGAAAAGATCCTTGTGAAAGGCAAAGGTCAAGAGATTCATATGGTTGGTAAAGTTGCTACTGTTAAGGCCCGTCAAAAGGTCAAGAAACAACAGAAGAAAAAGCAACTTGGGCCTATCAAGAAGGAGACCAAGAAAGTAACCAAGATCAAAGGGAAATGCTTCCTTTGTGGTGAAAAGAGACATTGGAAGAGAAATTGCCCAAAGTCCCAGAACAAGAAGGAAGAAGGTAATTTGAATTATCTAGAAACATGTTTTTTGGCTGATTCTACAGATTCTTGGATCATAGACTCAGGAGCCACTAATCATGTTTGTTATTCCTTGCAGGGGTTTCAAGAAAGGAGAAAGCTGAGTAAGAATGAAATCAATTTGCGCTTGGGCAACGGAACGTTAGTGTCTGCAAGTGCAGTGGGAGATATTAGAGTTTATTTGGATTCTAGAAGGCATTTAGATTTAATAGACGTTTATTATGTACCTCAATTCAAGAGGAATTTAATTTCAGTTTCTTGTTTGAATAAATTTGGATATTCGGTTACTTTTAATAAAGTTTTTATTATTAGTAAGAATGACAAAATTATTTGCCAAGGTACATTGGAAAACGGTCTATACTTTTTGCATAGAAATATCTCTCACTCGTTAGACACAAAAATAACGGAACCTAATCATAAAAGAGTAAAATTATCAACAGATGAAACCTACCTTTGGCATTTACGCTTAGGTCATATTAACCTTAATAGGATTAAAAGATTGGTATGTGACGGACCTTTGAGTGACTTAAAGGTTGATGATCTACCAACTTGTGAGTCTTGTTTGGAAGGTAAAATGACCAAAAGGACGTTCTCTGCCAAAGGTGCAAGAGCCACTGAATGTTTAGGATTGATACACACTGATGTATGTGGACCTATGAGCATTCAAGCTAGAGGTGGATATGAGTACTTCATCACCTTCACGGATGATTACTCGAGATTTGGTTTTGTGTATCTCATGAGACATAAGTCGGATGCTTTTGACATGTTCAAAGCATTCAAAGCTGAAGTGGAAAATCAGCTTGAGAAACACATAAAAATCTTGAGATCTGATCGTGGTGGAGAATATCTATCTGGTGAGTTTCAGCAATATCTTATTGATAATGGGATAGTTTCTCAGTTTTCTGCACCAGGTACACCTCAACAGAATGGGGTAGCAGAAAGGAGAAATAGAACTCTTTTGGATATGGTTAGGTCTATGTTGAGTTATTCAACGCTTCCTATTTCTTTTTGGGGATATGCTTTACAAACTGCTATATACATTCTAAACGATGTACCATCTAAGTCTGTTCCTAAAACACCGCATGAGTTGTGGACTGGGCGCAAGCCTAGTTTACAACACTTAAGGATATTTGGTTGTCCTGCGCATGTGTTAAAAGGAAAGACAGAAAAGATGGAGTCCCGTTCAGAAACATGTATATTTGTAGGGTATCCAAAAGAAACTAAAGGATATTATTTCTATAGTCCTTCAGATCTTAAAGTATTTGTTTCGACAAATGCTAAATTTCTGGAAAAGGACTATATGAATGATTCTGTGCCTAGAAGTAGAATTGTCCTGAATGAGATATCAGGAGATACAATTCCACGAGAGGTTACACAACCTAACCCAATTGTAAGTTCCGATCCAACACAAGATCAACAACCTACCATTCCTCGTCGTAGTGGGAGGGTTAGAACACAACCCGAAAGATACATCGGTCTGGGAGAATCAGTGGAGAATCTCCCGGACGACGATGATCCCTATACGTACAAGGAAGCTATGGAGGATGTTGATAGTCGCCATTGGCAAAAGGCAATGCAATCCGAGATTGAATCTATGTTCGATAACAAAGTCTGGTCCCTTGTAGACTTGCCTAAAGGGATAAAACCCATTGGGTGCAAGTGGGTATACAAGAGGAAAAGAGGTATGGATGGAAAGGTGGAAACCTTTAAAGTTAGATTGGTAGCTAAAGGGTATACACAGAAAGAAGGTATCGATTACGAGGAAACCTTCTCTCCTGTGGCCATGCTTAAATCCATTAGGATACTCTTATCCATTGCAGCATCTTTAGATCTAGAGATTTGGCAAATGGACGTCAAGACAGCTTTCCTAAATGGAAGTCTTGACGAAAGCATCTACATGATGCAACCAGAGGGATTCATTGAAAAGGGCTAAGTGGATAAGGTATGCAAGTTGCAGAAATCCATATATGGATTAAAGCAAGCATCCAGATCCTAGAATATAAGGTTTGATCAAGCTGTCAAAGGTTTTGGATTTATTCAGAATCCTGACGAACCTTGTGTATACAAAAGGATTAAAGGCGACAAGTTATTTTTCCTGATTCTTTATGTTGATGATATACTACTCATTGGAAACGATGTAGGTGTATTGACATCAGTAAAAGAATGGTTAGCAAAACAATTTGATATGAAGGACTTAGGAGAAGCAAGTTTTATTCTAGGTATCCAAGTAATAAGGGATAGAAAGAATAGAACGATTGTATTATCCCAAGCTTCATACATAGACAAAATCTTGTCTAGGTTTTCCATGCAGGATTCCAAGAAAGGTATGTTACCTTTCAGACATGGAATCAAGCTTTCTAAGGAACAAGTTCCTAAGAATGAGCATGAAGAGCAATTCATGAGTAGAGTTCCATATGCCTCGGCAGTTGGAAGTCTCATGTATGCAATGCTCTGTACTAGACCAGATATTTGTTTTGCTGTTGGCATAGTTAGCAGGTTTCAATCGAAACCTGGTCCTGATCACTGGACGGCAGTCAAGCATATTTTCAAGTATCTCAAGAGAACGAGAGATAATATGCTTGTATACTCTGGAGGGGATTTGGTTCCCGTTGGGTATACAGATTCTGATTTCCAATCAGATTCTGACTCCAGAAAATCCACATCAGGGGCTGTGTTTACTATTGGAGGAGGAGCAGTTATATGGAGGAGTATCAAGCAATCTTGTATTGCTGATTCCACCATGGAAGCTGAGTATGTTGCTGCATGCGAAGCTGCCAAAGAGGCTATTTGGCTCCGCCAATTCTTGATTGACTTAGAAGTGGTTCCTAGTGCGAATAAGCAGATCACTATCTACTGTGACAACAGTGGAGCAGTGGCTAATTCAAAAGAACCAATAAATCACAAGAGAGGTAAACACATTGAAAGAATGTATAATCTTTTAAGAGAGATTGTTCAAAGAGGTGACGTGGCGATTACCAAAATCGCGTCAGCAGAAAATCTAGCGGATCCCTTCACAAAGGCTCTACCTCAGAAGAGTTTCGATGGGCATCTAGAGAATATGGGCTTGAGATATATGACACATTTGCTATAGCGCAAGTGGGAGATTGTTAGGATTATGCTCAATAGCAAGAGTGTAATGTTGTAATTAACAATCTTTTTCATATTAATAAAGAGATTTCTGGTTTAACAAATCGTATAGCATATATAGTTTATATTATAATTGTCAAAGTGAATAATCATAAGGTCTAAAGACTATGGGAAAAGAAGAATTGTTCGTACATCTGGATATGTGAGATTCGTGATTGTGTGAGTTCCCTTGAGTGCCTTCGAGTTGCTTTAGAACATTTTGCATGAGTCTACCTCTCTATCACACTCCATTACATCTCACCACTAGTTGGAAAATGTGGCTTTTTTTTGTTTTGTCTTTATTAGTGTGTAGGAAAATTTTAGATTGAGTCATTTTATTGTTATATCTTATTTGTTTGATTTAGTGTTTTGCTCGAGGACGAGCTTTGGTTTGGGGGTATTTGATCGTGCCAAAATTGTTGTATAATTCGGCCCTCATTTCTTTATCCTTTGTCTCGTTTTCTTACGTTTTAGCATCTCTTATAGGCTCTTTTATTGTAATTGCAGGCATTCGCTCATTTTCTAGTATTGGAAGCAGAATTCGGGATTTTGTGCAAAAAGGGGCTGAAAATGTAAAAAATGTGGGCAGAACAACCAACTTTGAAGGGTCATATATCTCTCCTTAGATTGAACTACATTATGAACAACATATATTTGGAAAGCCCCAGAAGTGTACTTTCCAACGGTTTTAACAGATTGCAATTCCGAGTCCCCTAAAGAAAGTTATGACCATTTCAATAATAAAGTGCGGGTGAGTGCGAGTCAGCTAACCGCACTCCACTCGTACTGTTGATAGAATCCAAGAGCTAAAACCTTGAAGAGTCGATAAAGTGTGGGTGAGTGCAGGTCCTTGACCAGCACTCTTTACCCACATTCTATAATATCCAGCACAACGAATGGCGGGTTTTTGGGCTATTTTTTAGGGGTAATTTCGCCCTTTCATGCTTAAATCGTTCCCAAACCTCTCAAACTTATAAATATATCACTTTCTTCACAAGACAAAAAACTCTTCACCCAAATAACCTAAAAACCCTCCCTTCTACACTTCATATTCTTCGCACAACAATAGAGAGAGAGAGAGAGACCTTCAAAGGCATCCGTGGAGGTTTTCCTCCATGGATGTCTCACCACCACCACCTTCCACATACAACCACCCATCTTTGGAGGAGATTCATGAGGAAAGAGCCACCCTCTCTTATCTTTCAGGAGGAGTAGCTTCAACAGAGTTTGGAGATCTGAGTTGATACCTTTGGTTTCCTCTTTTTTACTCTTCTCTTGTATTTTCTTTATATGATGTGTATCCTCATTATGGAAATATGTAAACCTAACACTAGTTTCATTTATTTGATTAACTTGTATTTAATCTTTTCAAGTATTGTCTCATTAAATTGCTTTGTATTGATTCTTGACTTGTGTTGAATAAGCTTGACAACCCTTCTTGATTCATGTTTAGGGATATCTCTTGTCTTTACATTAATGGCATGTAGGTTTTGATGTGTGTTCATGATTAGGGTTAGGAGTAGATTAATGTAATTTATGGGTAGATTAATCAAATATCCCTTGATTGTGTGTATGTTGATGGATAATTCGAAATGCATGTTTTGGATTAGGGTTAAATAGGTACATCAACTCTTGGCCTTGATTATGCTCTTAATTTTTTGGATGAAATTTATGATGAGTACATACCATGCCATTGTGGATTTCAGTTCTTTAGACCTTCATGCTTTATACGACCCTTGGTCGTTGCTCGCACTATACACCCTCGTTTAGTAGTGATTGAGGGTCCAAAGTTACACTTAATGCTTCCATTATATGGTTATTGCTTACACGTGACAAGTGAGTAGCGATCGATGGTCGATCCTTTAATATTTCTTGAGGCTACCCTTGGTCGTTGCTCGTGTGATACACCCTCGGTGCGTAGTGATCAAGGGTCGGCCTTTATGCTTAATGCAGTCCTTTTGTGGTCATTGCTCATGCGATACACCCTCGGTGAGTAGCAACCGAGGACTAGGCGACTCTCCCCATTTCTATATTTAAAGGTCGTATCAAAGGCTAGGTTGAACCTAATCTTGTAGTGTTTATACGGTTGGTTTGTATGAGTGGCACGAATGCCGTGGTGGTCATGAGTACCTTGTGTGTCCATCTATTTCCCTCTCCAAGTCACCTTTATTTTTGTAACTTAGGGTGTTTGCCTTTAGGAGTAGATTAATGTAGTTAGGAGTAGAGTAACTTAGAAAGGAAAGCACTCGATTACATTTCTATCCTTTGTTATCTTTTATTTTACTTATCTCATTTCCATTCCCTCACACACACACGAACATGCTTACACTTAACACACACCACTCTCACCATTGCTATATTCTTATTTACATTTCTTTAATAATCACTAAAACGTGAAATGATCAATGGATGACACTTCTCTATGGATGATACCCTCACTTACCGTTTTACTAGTTTTCAAAATTTTAGAGCACATTGCGTATGAAAAATTTATAAATTCTTTTGAATTCACAATTTCCTAATGACAGAAAAAATGCATTCAGCAGGACATGATTTACTCAGCTTCATGGACGCCTACTCTGGTTACAACCAAATCCTGATGCATCGTGACGACCAGGGGAAAACCGCTTTTGTCACGGAGCGAGGTATTTTTTGTTGTAAGGTTGTGCTATTTGGTTTAAAAAATACAGGTGCAACCTACCAACGACTGGTCAACAAGATGTTCGCCAATATGCTCAGGTGGATAATGGAGGTCTACATCGATGACATGTAGGTCAAGTCCCTAATAGCTCAACAACATATCGAGCTCTTAAGACAATCATTCGACGTACTCAACCAATACAGTATAAAGCTAAACCCTACTAAGTGCTCTTTTGGTGTGCCGTTAGGGAAATTTTAGGCTGTCTGGTCACCCAGAGAGGTTTCGAAGCCAACCCCGACCAAATTCAATCGATACAAGGAATCGAATCACCTAGATGCATCAAAGATGTGTTGAAACTCACAGGTTGCGTAGCAGCTTTGAACAAATTCAACTCCAAGTTGTTCGAACGTTGCCACCTTTTCTTCAACATATTAACAAAGAACAAAGCATTCGAATGGAACGACGACTGCAAAAAGGCATTACAAGACTTGAAGACATACTTGACCTCACCTCCATTATTGTTAAAGCCAAAAGACAATGAGACGTTACTCATATATCTGGCTGTATTCGACATAGCCATAAGTGCCATGTTGATCAGAGAAGAGAATGGCGTACAACATCCGATATATTATGTGAGTAAAGCATTACTCGACGTGGAAACCCGATACAGTCGACTGGAAAAATTGGCACTAGCTATAGTTGTAGCAGCACGCAAGCTAAGACCATACTTCCAATGCCACTCCATTAAGGTATTAACAACATATCCACATAAAAATATTCTTCATAAACTTGAACTTTTAGGTCAATTGTCGAAATGGGCTGTCAAACTTAGTGAATACGATATCAGCTTCCACCCTCGAATGATAATGAAATCACAAGTATTAGCCGACTTTATTGCAGACTTTACCCCTTGTGAGAATATGCAGGCTGAACAAGAATTAGTAGCACTCATGGAAAATCCTACTACCAGAAAATGGACTCTATCAGTCAACGGTTCCAGCAACATCAAAGGAAGCGGACTAGGACTAGTGCTCAAATCCCCATAAGGAGACACTCTGGAATAGTCAATCCATTGCGAATTTCGTGTGACAAATAATGAAGCCAAATACAAAGTGCTAATTGCTGGGCTCGACCTTGCAAAAAGTTTAAATATAAAGAATATTCAAGTATAGAGTGACTCACATATCGTCGTTCAACAGATGAATGGGTTGTACAAAGCTAGAGACAAAAGAATGACAACGTACCTAGCGAAAGCCAAGCAATTGCAGTCGACATTCGAAGAGTTCACCATCCAACAAATACAAAGGTTAGAAAACGCCCGAGCAGATGCATTGGCAAGCCTAGGATAGATAGCAACAAATGGTTCAAAATCGATACCTATCGTACACCTTATGTCTCCAACAATTCAAGAGGCTGAAATAATCACACAAGTCAACCAAGGAACAAGTTGGATAGATCCTATACAAAATTATCTACAAGTCGACATCCTACCAGGGGACAAATTCGAAGCGAGGAAGATAAAAGCAAAAGCTGTAAAATTCTGCATTCTATACGGCAAACTCTATAAAAAATCATTTACAAGAACCTAATTGAGATGTGTAACTCCACGAGAGGCGTACGACATTCTAGCGCTCGAAGCTTGTCGAATATAGCCATCACAGCCGGATACTGCTAGTCGACAATGTGGTGTAATTCTCAAAATCATGTGAAGACCTACGACAAGTGTCAAAGATTTGCTCCAATGTCCCACCTGCCACCAGGTATGCTAAACTCAATTTCGGCTCCTTGGCCTTTTATGAAATAGGGAATAAACATTGTAGGCAAACTCTTTGCAGCTTCTGGTGGAGTCGTTTACATGTTAGTGTCGACAGACTAGTTCACCAAATGGGTTGAAGTCGGAGCATTACGACAGGTACGCGACATTGAGGTATGTAATTTTGTTAAGAAAAATATAATTTGCAGGTTCGGAGTCCCTTGGGAATAGTGATCAACAATGGATCCCAGTTCATTTCGTACGACTTTAAGAACTTCTGTGACAAATACGAGATAAAATTAAGCTTCTCAACACCACGGTATCCATAATCCAACAGGTAGGCAGAGTCAACAAACAAAACCATCGTCAACACACTGAAGAAGTGCTTAGAGGCAGAAAAAAGTGACTGGGTGAAAAACTCCTAGATATACTTTGGTCGTATAGAATGACTCCTTGTCGATCGACAAGAGAAACTCCATTCTCGCTTGTCTACGGTTTTGAGGTGGTGATCCCAATCGAGACACGACTTGCGATTACTGGGAGCGAAAACCAAAATGAGGAGCAAAGCCACTTGGAACTCACTTTCGAACTAGACTACCTAAACGAATGTCGAGACCGTGCCGCTCTAAGTATACAGTCATACCAGCAACATATCACACGACATTATAACCAAAAAATTAAAGGCCAGAGTATTCAAGATCAATGACTGGGTACTCCGATGAGTCTTCCAAAACACCAGGGAAGAAGGAGAGGGAAAGCTGGGTCTGATGTGGGAAGGCCCCTACCAAGTAAATGATATAAAGGGGAGAGGGGCGTATAAGTTACAAGGACTCGACAGTCGAGAGATACTTAACAGCTGGAACGCCCTACATTTAAAACATTACCATTTTTCAACTTGTCTATTTCCATATTTTATTTACGCTATT
The DNA here is from genome assembly GCA_035582765.1 of Acer negundo. Taxonomy (NCBI): domain Eukaryota; kingdom Viridiplantae; phylum Streptophyta; class Magnoliopsida; order Sapindales; family Sapindaceae; genus Acer; species Acer negundo. The sequence goes on from CM069238.1 coordinate 4,755,468, forward strand.
AAATATTCATTTCATTGACATTCCATACTGACGAATCGACACAAAAGGAGCAATGATGAAAACTTAGTGCAAATAAGAGCAAAATTGAGCTCTCAAAAAAAAAAAAACTTACATCTCACCCTTCATCAGCTATCGACATCGACAATCAATAATTTACTATTGTAGGAGCGACACGACACGACATCTTGCATTCACAGATTTACAAGTGATAAACACATGCACACGATTTCATATGTAAAAGAGGTCGTGTCAACCAAATAACATATGTATGTGATTTCATATGTAAAAAAGGTCGTGTCGACCAACAAACGCATGTACGTAATTTCATATGTAAAAAAGGTAGTGTCAACCAAATAACATATGTACATGATTTCCTATGTAAGAAAAGGTCGTGTCGACCCAATTATACATATACGCAATTTTCAATTTTAAGATATCATGTCGACCGACTTATGTTTGTGCATGAATTTACATGCTTGTTTCAAACGATTATGTATAAAACAATTATACAAACCCCATTACACAATGGTCGAGTTGACCTCACTATTATATGAAATCAGGTCTCATTTATAAATGATGATAAAATAAGCAAAGGCATATGATCAAAACAGGAAATATATATGGTCGATTTGACCAACTTATTCGAAATTGCAAAAAAGAAGTCGACATGGGAAAATTATAAACAGTACACCCGTTCGACAATAATATACTAATGGAGATCAAATAAAACAGTCGTAAATGGAGATATCAGTTCTAGGTCGTGTCGTCAACGGAGACTGTAAATTCCACGAAGTTTGATTGGCTTATTTTGGTGACAATCCACATATAGGGGTTTGTGATGTTAGGGTAGCTTAGGTATTTAATTGTTGATGATCAAGTTCAACAAAGGCCCTCTCAAGACCTCAAGCTGATAAGCACTCTAAAGGTAAAACACTTATGCTTATTTGCATTGAAAAGATCTTAGTTGCATACACACATAACTCATGCATATCTATACTCCTTGTATGTTGTGTGTTTCATGTATGTGCATTCATGTTCTTAAATCTCTTCATGTATTTGTTTATTGCCATGCCATTTAGTTGCTTAAGAATGCATGAATTTTTCACTTAAGCTTGCTTGGCCCTGGCGACTGCTATCGGTAATATTAATGTGTTGGTCGCTCCTTGATCGGTGTGGGTTTCCGCAGTGATAGCACAGTGGTTTGCGTACAGTGCATACCGTTGTCTTAACCGCTTTGGAAGCCACAATGGTCGGTGAATCATTTTGTTAACCTGATTGCAATTTAGCCCGTGGTTTTTCCTTGTTGAAGGTTTCCATGTAAAAATCAAGTGTTATTTAATTTCCGCACTTTACACTTGATTGTAGTTTTGACTAGTTTGGGGTTTTTATTGAATATTGACTAATCAAGAAAATTCGTAATTATCTTGTTTAAAATCTTTTAACTGCCAAAAATGGCTCAAGAAAATCAAAGAAGTACTTTCCCCGGTGCATCGAAGGAGAACCGAAACCAGGGAAGAGATCCCTAATGTACAATCCCGGTCCCAAGATGATTGGGCCTACCTCTTCTCCACCAACGGAGACTGCCAAGAATTTGCAATCCCCGATACAACTGAAATGGTAGTGGGAAGCAGGAACAGGAGGGACCACACTCCTACCACCCCCCTGTTTATGGAAGATCATAAAGACTCACTAGTGCCGCCAAAAGGAACCGCTATGGTGGGATTCCCAGTTCCCCGGTCCAATCATCGCTGGCATCATTTGAATCCCTATCCCCCTTTCCTCCACATTGAAGTTGCCTTAGTACCACCAGAAAAATCTAGAATCATCGCCCAAGTATAGGTGAACTCGTGAGGGGAGTGACGCAAGCCCTCATAGATGAACAAGCCCAAACAGGGAAGAGTCCCAGCAGAGGTCAAGGGCAGGGGGCATTAATTGATGAGAATAAGGAAGCTGCACCAAGGGATCCATTACATGTTCCGGTTGGACCAATAACAAGAGCAAGGGCCAAGATCCTCAAATCAGCACTCAACAGCCTAATTCAACACACTTGGGATGATTCTGAAGTGTTAAAGTCCAAGATGAGCCCACATGAAGACCAAGGCTTACGTCATCAAGGCAATTGATTGGGCAAAATAAGAGAAGATTTAGGTGTATGGCAGAAGTTTGGGCATGAAGCACAAGCTAGGCGTGTGGAGGAGATTCAATTTCAACCGTTTCCTTTTTAATTTCTATAGAATGAGAGTTGATTTGTTTCCCAAATTAAAGGGCTGATTTGTTTCCAGATTTAGCATTCCAAATAGGGAGCAAGTCAATAGTTGCTTGTTTCAGTTTTTATTTTATTTCCCGTTTTGTAAGGCAATTATTGCCCTTTTAATTTTCTGGTTGTAAGGCCTTAATGGCCGAATATTTTGTTTCCTTTCTAGAGATTGGTGTGTTGCCTTTCTTGTTCATTAGGGTTTTAGTATATAAGCAACCATTTGATGTATTTTTTCGGTAACTTGAATTGAATCACAATTTGAGAGAATTTTCTGTTTTGTTCTTTAAGAACTACTTGAACTCATCAGATTTTCTCTGTGGCATTCATCCTTGACTTATCAATCAAGTATTCCATCCTTGATTGTGGCATCCTCCTTATACCAAGGTTCACATCTCTTTATAGGTGTTGGGTCGTGGTTTCCATCCAAAAACCTAAGCGTAGAACGATCTTAGGCATTAAACTGATGAGGATCGTATCATTTGGTATCAAAGCTTAGACTCTAAAATCAGGTTAATCTATCTTTGTTCTTTTCTTCTTTGATTTCGTTCCATCAAAAAAAAAAAAAAAATTCCATTCGATCAGTTCCACCACATCTGATCAAGGTTGAAAAAAAAAATTCTTTGAAAGGTCGTATATTGAACTTATATCAACTAGTGTTCTTCTTCTTCATGATTTCATGCATTGTTGTTAAAAAAAAATGGCTATAGAATCTCATCTTTGTTATTCATGTCCTAATTAGTTTCTTTGTGATTCGTTTCGTGTCAACGTGGCTAAGAAATCCTGATTATTGTTTGATTAGTTTGATAAGAACTTTTCAGAAATAACGAGTGGAAAAAGGCAAGAGTGGTGAATTCATATTGAGGGTAAAAGCCGAATTTATTGTGTGAAACATGAGTGTGAGAGATTTGATTATTCGAGTGAAACACGTGAGGGAGTGTTGTGAGGTCTTTTTTTTTCTATTCTTTATTTTGCAAGGAAAACATTTCCGAAAACAAAGATAAAAGCGTTGCTGATGATTATTCCATACCAGCGGATCTAAAGCTTTATAAGGAGGCATTAGTAGGGCAGATGAGACGAATGATAAGGGGTGAATTGGAACAATTATATGAGCGCTTAGATCAAGTGGAAAACTCGCTCGCGGAACAACCACAACCCATTCCACAAGCACGTAGAACGGTCTTAGGCATTAAACCGACGAGGATCGTATCATTTGGTAGCAGAGCACGGATAAGCTTTTGCAATCTCAAAAAGTGTACCTTTTGCATGAATAAGCTTGTATTTCTTGGTTTTGTTGTTAGTGCTAAGGGGATTGGGGTTGATGAAGAAAAGGTTAAAGCAATTATGGAACTGCCGAAACCTAAAAATGTGGGACTAGTGAGGAGTCTCCATGGGTTGGCTAGTTTTTTAAGAGGTTTGTGAGGGATTTTAGTAGTCTAGCTGCACCTTTAACTGAAGTTATCAAAAAGAATGTGGGTTTTAAGTGGGGTAATGAACAAGAAAAGGCGTTTAACTTGATTAAGTAGAAATTAACTAATGCACCTTTGCTTGCTTTGCCTGACTTTGCTAAAGCTTCTGAGATTGAGTTTGATGCTTCAGGAATAGGTATTGGAGCTGTTCTAATGCAAGGAAGTCCCATTGCATATTTTAGTGAGAAGATAAGTGGAGCAGCCTTGAACTATCCTACATATGACAATGAGATGTATGTGAAACAAATAATGCACGGTGTGTATAAAACTATCTAGAGGGGGGTGAATAGATTTTAATTAATTTTAACCAATTTTCGTGTATGGTCAAGATTACAAAAATACCCCTAACTAGTCAATATAATATAGCAAGTGTAATATGGTGCAAAATTCAAATAACACTTGATATATACGTGGAAACCCAACCACTGGGAAAAACCACGGACTGTATAGTGCGCCACAGTCGGAACTCGAAACTCGAAAGCACTAATTGAAATGAAGTTTACAACCTATGTAGACCTTATCTAACACTCCGGTCAATAACCCCCCACTTCTACCACGAGGGCCATTAAAAATGATCCCATTCCAATTTGCTTAAGGCCTAAGCAACATTAGCCCCAAGTCTTACTTCTCAATGAAGAGATAAAAAGTCCTATGGTGAATATATGATGATATTCAAATAACAAACAAGGCTAGGGAGCCTTAGATGCTTATCTAGGATGATAAGATGATAATTAATGCAATCCTAGATATCAATGGCTAGATGACTGTCAAAAAGCTTAGATAAACATAGATTATAAAAACCTAGATATCTATCACAATACAACACTCAATCAATTCATCATAATCTCTATCTTGTATTTAGCATATGATCTAAAAACATACAAGTGCATAAAGAGATGACTTGTTAAGAAAGACAATAAAATTAGATTAAGTTAGTGAGAATCTTACCAAGCAAGATGTGATGATGCAAAACCATGCATGGATGCACTCTATGTGAGCATAGATGATGCAATATGAAGTTTGATGCAAAAAGGTTTAGCTTTGAGAGATTAAAGGTGAGTTCTTATGAATTTTTCTATTGAAATATTTTATAAGTGAAAAATATGCTTTAGGAACTCTTAGAACTGACCTAAAATGAAAGAGGCATATATATAGGATGTCAAAATGAAGTGGCGTCGTTTTGATATTTTGTTCCAAAAATATGATTTGGGCGCCCTACACACGCCCTACATGGGGCCGGTGTTCGGCGCCTCACCTTGAAAATTGAAGAACAAGTTCTTCAATGCCGCTGTACGTAGGGCGGAAATGGGCGAACCAAAGGTGATTGCTCTCGGGATTTGTGAGCCTCCATTCACCCGCTCTACTTAGGGCGGGAGTAGGGCGAAACACCAGTGAAAATAAATTCGATCAGGTGCCCCGTTGTACGTAGGGCGGACGTACAGCGGATAGGCACGGTGGTGCATCAGCATTAGCTTCAAGCGCTTCAAAACATGACCAAACAACATCAAAACCTTTAGTATGATATATCCTTGAAAAGGTATAGAAGTCTACTTTCTACTCCAGTTTAAGGAATGACATTTAGATGTTCGTAGTAAAAGTTATGGTTAATAGAGTGACCAAAGGTTAGAAACGGACAACAACAAAATTGCCCTGTTTTGGTGGTCACTTTGGAGATTTCAAAACCAATTCAAACGGTCATGAAATGTTATGAATAATATACTGTTGGAAAGGTATGGGTGTCTAGTTTGTCAAAATTTTACAAAACTCAATTTACATCTTTCTATAAAAATTTATGGTCACAAGACCATACAAAGGTCGGTTTTGAAAAATATTTAAAACTTTGAAATCTAAAATTTTGAAACTAGACACTTTACTCCAAACAACCAAACCAAAACTTACACATATCCAAGAGAAGAATGAGACCTTCTCAAGTGGTCAACCATCATGCTAAGACATGCACACTATCGTGCAAGCGTGGATGTTTCCGATCACACAAACGGAAACGAATTACACCACACTTAAGACTATCATACATGAAGTGCAAGTGTGGGAAGTGAATGCATCCTAATGTTCAATATTAATCTAGAGGGGGGTGAATAGATTTTAATCAATTTTACCCAATTTTCGTGATTAGTCAAGTTTACGAAAATTCCTCTAACTAGTCAATTTATATAGCAAGTGTAATATGTGTGGAAATATAAAAGACACTTGATATTTACGTGGAAACCTTCAAAAAGGAAAAAACCACGGGCTGTTATGTGCGCCACACACGAACCACGAATCCACTAATTGCAATGACGTTTACAACCTAGGTTGACCTCAACCTCTCAATTTGCATGCACCACTCACCGGTAGTCAACAGACTCACTTCTCAACGAAGAGAAAAAACAACCTAATGTGAATAATATGATATTCAAAGAGCAAGTAATGCTAGGTTACACTAAATGCCTATCTAGGATGAAAGATGACAACAATCACAATCCTTGATATAAATATTTACTATATGACATGTCCTAAAGCTGAGCTATCAAAGATTAAGCAATCCTAAAATAGCTATCAAAATACAACTCTCAAACACTCAACGCAATTATCTCAATCTTGTCAATAGAATATGTTCTATAAGCATACAAGTAATAAATGAGATTGCTTGTTAAGAAAGACACAAAATATATGTGATATTAGTGACCAACTTACCAAGCCAAAAGTGTTGAATAAAAACAAAGCATGAATGTCACCTATATGATCATGGATGATGCTAGATGATGATTTGATGCACTTGGATGTGTTTGAGTAAACAAAGGAGAGTTCTTTAGTGATTTTTTCTCTTTGGAAAAATGCTAAGTCAAAATATGATTTGGACTATCTTCAAACTGACCTAAAGTCAAAGTAACATATATATAGGGCGACAAATTGATGCTACGTCGTTTTGCAAAGTTTTAAAAAAATTTGCCTTAACCGCCTTACACCTGCTCTACGTAGGGCAGTTGTATAGCGGTTCATTTGGGCAATGAAGAACATGTTCTTCATGATCGCTCTATGCATAGGGCGATTTTCAGGCGAAATAGGGGCGATTGCTCTCGGGATTTTAAGGACCGCCTTTCACTCGCTCTACGTAGGGCGATTGTAGGGCGGTTTGTGAGTGATCAAAAAATCCACCAGTGGCACCGCTCTACGAAGGGCGGTCATAGAGCGGTCAAGAGCAATTTGCTCTAACCGCATTTCATGACCGTTCTACGCGTAGGGCGGTTTTTAGGCGAAATGGAGGCGATTGCTCTTGGGATTTTGAGGACCGCCTTACACCCGCTCTATGTAGGGCTATTATAAGGCAGTTTGTGAGTGATCAAAAAATCCACCAATGGCACCGCTCTACAAAGGACGGTTGTAGAGCGGTTAAGAGCAATTTGCTCTAACCGCTGTTCAACCGCCTTACATAGGGCGGTTTGACTGCACCCCTAAACAGACATGATGCATCAAAAACATGGTATTCAACACACAAGATGCAATCAAGTTAAACATGCAGGAAGAGAGATTAATGAACATTAATGCACACATAATAAAGAACCAAAACATACAAAAATAAGAATTATGCATGTGTTGTAAGTGTGTGCAACTACATCTCTTTAAAGCAAGTAAGCACTTAGAAATTTACCCTTGAAGTGCTTGATCTCATGAGGTCTTTAGAAGGCCTTGGTTGTGCAAAGCACCAACCATCAATTGCCTAAGCTACCCATACAACAAACACCACTTGTTGTTTGTCATCGAAATAAGCCAATCAACCTTGAGGAACTTACCTGATCTACCCATGTGTCGAATGAGGAATGCTTAGTAAGTTCAAACGAGCTGTTTTTTATGCTATTTTCTCGAAATCGTGTCCTGCACGTTCTTGGTAATTGATTGCAGGTTTTCTCTTCTGTTCTAGTAATCGCTTATTAAGCATCTAAAAATATATGTCTTTCATCCCCGACTCATTCACACCCACCTAAATCAAGAAATCAAGAATTTGCTCTGTTTTTCCTCGAAGTACACTCTTTCTAGATTATCTGATTCTCTTCTTCTACATAATGGCATCCTAGCAAAACCCTAACCCCACTTCACCACAACCTTCTGACAGCCTCGATGATCTTTTCAAGTTTGCCAGGATTGAATCGGGTGATAACCCTATGTCGCTTAAGAGGAAGAGGGAACTAGTTAAAGAGGCCGTAGAAAGTGCTGGTTTCTCTTTGCATTGTCGGTCGAATCTGAACCCTCGTATCGGGTCAGGTTTTCAGATTAACCCTTCGAATCCCATCTAAATCATAGACAAGGAAGAGGAGAATTAAAACGTGGGTTGGGAGAGTTCTTCTCCCATGAGAAATGGGATTTCTGATCCCTCTTTCGATTATAAGCTCATTCCTGACTCTATCTGCTTTGTTGAGGACTTGTCGCGCTTGAGGAGGGGCTACCAGATCCTAGATAGTATATCTCTTACCTTACCTCACTAGGACCATAATATAACCCACTTCACCCCACCCTTCACCCCACCCTTCGTAGTGTGGGGTTAGGCTCCCTCTTCACCCCACCCTTCGTAGATCGCTCGTGACTCTCAAGCTGGCTCATTTTCAAATCTCGCCAGGGTTTGGGAGGCATCTGATGGAATTTCCTAGTACTTTAAAAGTAGCAATGTGAGTGGGACAACTTGGAGAGGGAGCCAGGTTTTGACAAGCTTAGATGCATCTTCCAAGTGTCAAACATAACACCTGGTCTAAAAGATCAGTTCTATCTGAGGGCGTCCAACTCTGTGAAGTTCATAGTACCTTGGGCCAACGTCAAATTCAATAAGAAATGGAAAGATGAATGTATCGTGGTAGGAGGGGACTGGGGCCACTTTGTATTTATTGGTGAGACCGAGCATCTAGTTTCTATCCATATCACCGGGCAAGATAAGTGGGATAAAGGGAATATTTCCTCTGAGTACCTAGGCATCCTTAAAAGGATTATGGGCCGCGAGTTCACAAACACGAAGTACCCCAAAAATGATCCTTTCGAGGGTGCCAGGTTGGAGCGATACCTCGGGATTTCTATTGTAAGTCCCGGTATGCGGCTTTCTTTTTTTCTTTCTTCGTTTATTGCTTGCTTCCTTTCTCCTTTGTCTGATTCTTATTTTTTGCTTTGATAGTATCTACCACTCCACTTCCGCCTTCCTTTCCTGCTCTTACAGGGCCAGGGCTTCAAACCCTCACTCCCGGTAAATCTCCAATTCCTTCTCCTGTCGACACTCCTCCTCTCTCTCCTTTCTCTGATAGTGGAACATGGCTAAATTCCACTATCAGCAAGGAAATTTTTCTTAGATACACTAGTGTAAAATTCTCTACCCATGTGTCGAATGAGGATTGCTTAGTAAGTTCAAACGAGCCGTATTTGGTTTTATCTTCTTGAAACCGTCTCCTGCATGTTCCCGATATTTGATTGCGGTTTTTCTCTTCTGTTCTGGTAACCTCTCATTAAGCATCTATAAATATCCGTTCTTCATTCACAACTCATTCATGCCCACCTAAATCATGAAATCAAGAATTTTCTCTGTTTTTCCTCGATTGTATACTCTCTCCAGATTATCTTCTTCTCTTCTTCTCTATAATGGCATCCTCGCAAAACCCTAACCCCAATTCACCATAACTTTCTGACAGTCTCAACACTCTTTTCGAGTTTGCCAGGATTGAATCGAGCGACAATCCTATGTAGCTTAAGAGGAAGAGGAAATTAGTTGAAGAGGCCACAAAAAGTGCTGCTTTCACTCTGTGTCCTCGGTTGAATCAAAACCCTCGTATCGGGTTTGGTTTTCAGAATAAGCCTTCGGATCCCATCTAGATCGTTGACGAGGAAGAGAAGGATGAAAACGTGGGTCGGGAGAGCTCTTTTCAATTAAGGAGTGGGATTCCTGATCCTTCTTTCGATTTTAAGCCCATTCCTGACTCTATCTATTCTGCTGAGGACCTATCGCGCTTGAGGAGGGGCTACTAGGTCTTAGATAGTATATCTCTTACCTTACCTCACTGTTACCACAAGATGTATAGACCTCCTACCAGTACCTTTCTCATTCATGTATCGGCGTTCGAGTTCGGGGTTAGGCTCCCTTTTCACCCCACCATTCGAAGAGCGCTCGCGGCTCTCGAGCTGGCTCCTTTATAGATCTCACCGGGGTTTTGGAAGCATCTGATGGGGTTACTAGTACTATGGAAGGAGAAATATGAGCGAGACAACTTGGAAAGGGAGCCAGGTTTTGATGAGCTTAGATACGTCTTCTAGGTTGCAAACATGGCACCTAGTCCAAAAGGTTAGTTCTATTTGAGGGTGTCCAAATGCATGAAGTTCATAGTACCCGGGGCCAGCATCAGATTCAATAAGAGCTAGAAAGATAAATGGATCGTGATAGGAGGGGACTGGGGCCACTCTGTATTTATTAGCGGGACCGAGAATCCGGTTCTTATCCATAGTGGGATAAGTAGGATAAAGGGAATATTTCCTCTAAGTCCCTAGGCATCCTTCAAAGGATTAAGGACCGCGAGTTCACAAACATGAAGTAACCCGACAACGATCCTTTTGAGGGCGCTAGGTTGGAGGGATACCTCAGGATTTCTATTGCAAGTCGTGGTATATGTTTTTCTTTATTTATTTCTTTCTTTCTTTCTTTATTTCTTTCTTGCTTCTTTTCTCCATTGTCTAATTCTTGTTTTTTGCTCTGACAGTATCTGCCACTCCTCTTTTGCCTTCCTTTCCTGCTCTTATAGGACCAGGGCTTAAAACCATAACTCCCGATACATCTCCAGTTTCTTCTCATGTTGACTCTCTTCCTCCCTCTCTCCTCTCTCTCCTCTCTCTCCTATCTCTGATAGTGGAACATGGCATGATTCCACTATCAGAGAGGAAATCTTTCTAGGATACGTTAGTGTTAAATGCTCTACCCAGGTGTCGAATGATGATTGCTTAGTTAATTCAAACGAGCCGTTTTTGGCGCTATTTTCTCGAAATCGTCTCTTGCACGTTCCTGATAATTGATTGTAGTTTTTCTCTTCTGTTTTGGTAACCACTCATTAAGCATCTATAAATATCCGTCTTTCATCCCCGACTCATTCGCGCCCACCTAAATAAAGAAATCAAGAATTGGCTCTGTTTTCCTCGATTGTACACTATCTACAAATTATCTTCTTCTCTTCTTCTCCGTAATAGCAACCTCATAAAACCCTAACCCCACTTCACCATAACTTTCTGACAGTCTCGATGCTCTTTTTGAGTTTTCCTGGATTGGATCGAGCGACAACCCTATGTCGCTTAAGAGGAAGAGGGAACTAGATGAAAATGCCATAGAAAGTATTGCTTTCTCTCTGCATCGTCGGTCAAATCGGAACCCTCGTATCAGGTCAGGTTTTTAGAATAAGCCTTCGGATCCCGTCCAGATCATTGACGAAGAAGAGGAGGACAAAAACGTGGGTCGAAAGAGTTCTTCTCCCATTAGGAGTGGGATTCCTGATCCTTATTTTATTATAAGCTCATTCCTAACTCTATCTGTTCTGTTGAGGACCTGTCACGCTTGAGGAGGAGTTACCAGATCCCAGATTGTATATCTCTTACCTTACCTCACTAGGAACACAAGGAGTAAAACCCTTCTGCTAATACCCTTTTCATTCATGAAGCGGTGTTTCAGTGCGGGGTTAGGCTTTTTCTTCACCCGACCCTTCAAAAAGCACTCATAGCTCTCGAGCTAGCTCCTTTACAGATCTCGCCAGGGTTTTGAAAGCTTTTGACAGGTTCCTGGTACTCTGGAAGGAGCAATGTGATAGGGACAACTTGGAGAGGGAGTCAGGTTTTGACAAGTTTAGATACATCTTCCAGGTTGTAAACATGGCACTTGGTCCAAAAGGTCAGTTTTATTTGAGGGTGTCCAACTCCAAGAAGTTCATAGTACCTGGGGCCAACATCAAATTCATTAAAAGTTGGAAAGATGAATGGATCGTGGTAGGAGGGGACTGGGACCACTCTGTATTTATTGGCGGGACCGAGTATCTGATTCCTATCTATATCACAAGGCGGGATAAGTGGGATAAGGGGAATATTTCCTCTGAGTCCCTAGGCATCTTTCAAAGGATCGTGGACCGTGAGTTCGCAAACACGGAGTGTCCTGACAATGATCCTTTCGTGGGCGTCAGGTTGGAGCAATACGTCAGGATTTCTATTGTAAGTCCCGGTATGTGGCTTTATTTCTTTCTTCCTTTCTTTCTTGCTTCCTTTCTTTTTTGTCTGATTCTTATTTTTTTCTCTAACAATATCTGCCACTCCTCTTCCGCCTTCTTTTCCTACTCTTAGAATATTAGGGCTTTAAACCCTCACACCTGGTAAATCTCTGATTCTTTTTCCTGTCAACTCTCATTTTCTCTCACCTAATATCAGTACTGATACTAGTGCTGGTGTTGGTGCTGGTATTGGTGTTGGGTCTGATTTACCTGTAGCCACCCCTCATTTAACTATAATAGGGTCTCCTCTGCCCCTTCCTATCCTGTTGCCCGATCTGAGACCTGCACACCCTTCTATAAAGGCAGTGCTAACAAAATGTGCCAAGGCTCGAGGATCTCCTGTTCGGGCTAAGAAGCGGAGTCCAACTGCTCCCGCTGCTAAGTCCCTACCAGCGGCCTCTCTATCATTCCTCCTCCTCCAATCGAATCTACCTAACAGCGATCTATGGTGGAAAAGGAGAAACATTTTACGGTTGTGGCGACTCCTTCTAGCCAGCCTTCTGGATCGAGGTCGATGGATAGCATCCAGCAGGAGCTGATATCCTGCTTTGCTGTGGCTTGTTCTACGGTTAGCCATGATGCTATGATTGCCATGCCTAGGGACCTTCTTGTCACAAGAGGAGATTTTTTACTTATTTGACTGATTTCTAGGGAGGTTCTCACTTCTCTTTTATCTTTGCCGGCTTTTAAATTTAATTTGGCTTTGGGGCAGCAGCTGAAGACCTTACAAGAGGCCGACATTGCGGCCGGGGCTGAGCTGGTGGAAGCTAGGAGGGGCCTAGCTCGGTCTAAAGTGGAGTCTGAGCATGGTAGGCAAGATGCATTGGTGGACTTGAAGAGGATGAAGTGCCCTTCTGATTCAGAGACTATCAAGTCCACCCGTCGATGGGTTCAACGGGAGGAACTGGCCAAGGAGAAAGTCGTGCTTACGGAGGAAAATCCCTTCCTATAGGACATAGTGCCGGCTCTGAAAACCCAAGCGGATGAGTCTTTTGAGCAAGGATACTTCCCCGCTTCTCATGAGGTGGTCCAAGCCCTCCCTACTGACTTTGATTTTCAAGGTACAATTGGGTGGGACCGAGACGTAATTCAAGCCAAGGCTCCCCAATATTCTGATGATGATCTAGCCCTAGCAAACATTGTTCCCACCGCGGATCCCTCCTTGCATCTAGAGATTACCGCGCCAGCTATTGACCCCGTAGAAGAAGCTATGAAGACTCAGGATCCTCTTGCTACTCAAGACAACCAGATGCAGGATGTTGTTTTGCCTAGCGAGGTTGTGCCTGCAGTGGAGGTAGATGTTTCAACTGAAGCTGATGTAACAGGAGTAGGGGAGGTTCGAACTGACGTTGGAGGAACAAATGCAATCAGTCAAGGTGAGAAGATAGAGGAGAAAAAAGATGATGCATGACTTAGTTTAATCAAGCAATCTTTGTAGCCCGGAAACGGGGTTGGGTGCCCATTTAATCAATGAATGAACTTTCCTTTTTGCGGGCCGTAGATTATCTTGCTTGTACCTAGTATAACTTTGTTGAAATGTTTACTTGCCTACTGGCTCTTAACTCAGATAAAAATTATTAAAAGTAATTGATATCCGGATACTTATTCATCATAGTCTAGGAAATGTCTGACCTTCCTTACTGTGAGTAGTAATCTAGGTGGTATTCATTATGTGACACCTAAGAGGAAATTCTACATAGGAGATCTTGGTTTGAGTGGGTGATCCTGGTAAGTTATTGGGATCTTGCCTCTCCTCTATGGGGTCGGGGTATTTAGACCTTCCAGATTAAGTACCTCGGTAGCTAGTCCCCAATGATTAGCAAATTAAGATACTTTGTGCCCTTTGTTCCACGAATCCTTGCTTAGGTGGTCCCCACTTTCTAGAAGGATGTTCCTCTTCATACTCCTACTTTTAATACATCGATTCACGTGTAGATTTATGACTGGTCAGCTTACTTGAATGGATTCGTTTTTGGCGCTTCTCCTTGAAACCATCACCCATATGTTCCCAGTCATTATTACTTTGTATCGGTACTCGCCTATTTTTCCTGATAAATACCCTGTCTCTTCATTATTTTTCATTTCGCAAAAATTATAAAAGGAGAAGCAAGGTTATCCTGAGCTTTCTCCTTTGATGGTGAATCCATCAATTTATGCTGTTAGTCTCGATGCTTCTTTTGATATGGAAAAGGTTGATTTCGATGGTAATTCACAATCGAATGTAAGGAAGAAACAAAATCATAACCGTGATTCCGTGTCATGGTCTATTGCGATATGGCCTTGTCGATATAGTAGGGAACTTGGTATCGTTCCGTAACAGGATTTGAAATCTCGTCCGGCGCAAAGGCAAGCGGTCTTTTTGGCGGGATTTTCATTGATGCCATTCCAAAGGAATCGAAAAAGCTGATGTAGCTAGCCTGAATCTAAGAGGCCATAGAGGAGAAGCATGCAAGATTTTGCTTGATCTTCCTGTTGTTTTTTGTTTATTTTTTATTCACATCTTGTAGCTTGATTGCGGGGTTTAGGCACCCTGATTGATCAAATGGATGTTTATTTCTTGCAAATGTACTGTCTTTTCATTTTGCTAGGTCGTGGTAGAACCTTGCAAAACAATAATCCAGATGTAAACTTAATTGGAATACTGGCGATTCTTTGTATGTGCTTGCTTCTAGTATGCTTGCTAGAACCTGCCTTATGCCTGCTAAATAACGATCATGATATGTTTGTGATGTTGTTAACCCTTTTTTTTTGTTTATCTGCCCATAGAGGAAACCAGACCTAAATTATATGTGAAGATAACTTGGTTGGTAGTCTCCTTGTAAGACTTGGTGAAAATTTTGCCAAGGACTTTAAACCAGTGGTACTTCGGACCCAGTCTCAAAATGTTGCAAATTTTTGAGTATTTGATTGATACCTTCTGTATAGGGAATCTAGGTATCCCGCACAGGGATCCCGGTTCCTTGGCAATCCATCTTGGTAGGCCGTTAAGGCCTTCTCAGCACCAGGACCTTATATTGCGAATCGAGGTTGTAAGGATTCCAATATTTTGATTGGTTTATTTCGTGGACAAACTACATATTGGGGCTTGAATGTAATGGTAGTTTAGGTGATTGAGATTCAAGCTCAAAGTCCCTTTCAAGACCTCAAAGGTAAATTTCTAAGTGCTTACTTGCTTTGAAGAGATAGTTGCACACACCCATAACCCATGCATATGTCTTTTCTTGTATGTTGTGTGTGTTTACATTGTGTGCATTAATTTTCATTAATCTCTCTTCTTGCATGTTTAATTGTTTGCATCTTGCTAGTTAATTGCGATAACATGTAGGCATTAGGATGCATTCACTTCACTCACACACTTGCACCTATTGCATGATCTGTATGTGAGAAGCTACGTGAGAAGGCATTGATCTTCTCTGCAGCGGTTGGATAATCGCGGCATGCTAGCGACAGAGATGTCCTTTCTCTACCACGGTTGAAGTGCCGCGGTTGGATCAACCGCGGGACGAAAGCGACAGAGATACATTCTTTGTGCCGTAGTTGAAGTGCCGCGATTGACCCAACCGCCGTAGTCGACGACCACGGCAATCCGCCTTGAAAGACCAAAACGCTGTAGTTTTGTTGGGAGCCTATAAATATTCCACTTTCATTTTATGTCGTCCCCAAGAGTTCCAATAGCATATTTTACTCATATAACACTTTTTAAGAGCCAAAAATCCTCAAGAACTCACCTTTAATCACTCAAAGCATTTCCTTTTTGCATCAAACTTCATATTGCATCATCTATGCTCATATAGAGTGCATTCATGCATGGTTTTGCATCATCAAATCTTGCTTGGTAAGAATCTCACTAACTTCATCTAATTTTAGTGTCTTTCTTAACATGTCTTCTCTTTATTCAATTGTATGCTTTTAAAACACATGCTAGATACAAGATATAGATTGTTTGTGATGAAATGATTTAGTGTTGTATTGTGATATCGTTCTAGGTTGTGTTTAATCTTGATTGCCAAGCTATTTGACATGTCATTTAGCTATTGATATTTAGGATTGCTTTTTATTGCATATTCATCATCCTAGATAAGCATCTAAGGTTCCCTAGCCTTGTTTTTTTTTATTGAATATCATTTTATCTCTTTATTGAGAAGTAAGTCTTGTGTGTAGCTTCCAGGAGTTGATTGCTTAGATCGCAAGCAATTGGACTAGGTCCACTTATACCAGGATTAGGTAGGTGTGTGATTACTTCCAGGATTAGGTTGTAATCTTTAACACATTAAGTGGATTCGAGGTTCGTGTGTGGCTAACATAACAACCCATGGTTTTTCCCGAAAGGGTTTCCATGTAAATATCACGTGTTATTTAAACTCCGCACATATTACACTTGTGATATTATTGTGACTAGTTAGGGGTATTTTCAGAACATTGACTATTAATGAAAATTTGGGTAAAATCGGAAATAATCTATTCACCCTCCTGTAGATTAATATTATACACATCGTTATTTGTGTAAATTGGTATCAGAGTAGGTTCCTAGATATACTTAGGTGATCCTTGCTCATTTTGGTGTGTTTTGCATTTGTGTGTTTCTTTGCTCATTCATACATTTTGCATACATTTCATTTCATTCATTAAACACAATGAGTGGAAACGGTGGCAACAACGAGGGAGCTTCTAGCACGAGACCTCCTCTCCTCACCGGTTTGAACTATTCCCAATGGAAAGGGAAGATGGAATCCTATATATGTCAAATTCATGACCATGCATGGATGGCGACTGAAGATGGATATGATCTACCTATGATGACTCCCGCGGGTGGAGGAGAAGAAGTGTTGAAGCCAAAGGCTCAATGGAGTCCACAAGAATTTGAGGCTTCAAGGTGGAATATAAAGGCTTCAAGGTGGAATCAGTACAAACTAGTTCAGAATACTCAAGTGGCGAAAGTGGCTTAGGACATCTTGCAAATTGCACATGAAGGAACCGATGTGGTAAAGGAATCCAAGCTTCAAGTCCTTCAAAATCAATTCGAGTTGCTTATGATGGAGGAGTACGAATGCTTCAATGATTTCGAAATCAAGTTGATGGATATCATCAATCAAAGTCACCAACTCGGAGACCCGTATTCGGATAGGAGAATCAAGCTAAAAATCATGAGGTCTCTCCCTGATAGATATGAATCAAAAGTGACGGCGTTAGAAGAAAATAATGGATAAAAGGATGTGACGCCGAGCAAGGTAATTGGAAGACTCCTCACCTACGAGTCTAAGAAGGCTCCTAAATCTACTACTCCTAGAAAGCAAAAGTTAATTGCTTTGAAAGTCTCCAAGGATGAAAAGGAGGAAAAGAATGACTCGGATGAAGACCTCGCCTTATTTATGAAAAGGTTCAAGAAGGTTATGAAGTTCAAGAAAAAGGATTTTGGATCCAAAGATCAAAACTACAAGAAAATGGGTTTTTAAGCAAGAGAAGACCGAAAGGAAAGGGGTCCAATGTTTTGAGTGTGGTGGTAGAGGTCATTTTGACCCCGACTGTGCAAATCACTTTGTCAAGAAGAAGGGTAAAGTGATGGTCGCTACATGGAGTGGTAGTAGTGATGACTCCATTGAAGGAGAAAAATCTTCGGACAATGAAGTGGCTAACTTCAAAGCTTTTGCCTCCTCTCATAAGAGCAAAAGTAAAGGTGAAGAAGAGGAAGAGAGTCAAGAGGAAAATGACTCAAGTGAAGATGACTCCTCAACTCACTCCACAAGTGGATATGTGGAGAGAGAGGTTTTTGTTGAACACTACGCCGAATTCAAGAGCTTAGAGAAGAAGACCTCTAAAAAGATTAAAATGTTGAGAGAAGAAAATCTTAAGCTCTCATCTCATAATTACCACTAAAGTGAACAAGCGGAAAGATTGAAGAAAATTGAAGATAAGCTAAGAAAGGACTTAGTCTTATCTAAGAGGAATGAAGAAGATTTGAAGAGAGAGCTTCAAGAAGTGAAAAAATCTTTAGCTAAGATGGATTCTAGCACTAAGAAGCTTGATCATATACTTGGTGTTAGAAAGTGTCCATGTGACAAAAGAGGTATTGGGTTGAAGATGGTAAGGAGACCTCCACTTCTAAAAAGACCATATTTGTTAAGAGTTTAGGGAACCAAGAAGCTCCATTGGTGCAAACTCTAAGGAAGAAGTTAGAACTAGGAAAATGTTCTCATAGTGCACAAGTGAAGGTAGTGCCAAGGAGGCAACCTCAAGCTTAACCCACAAGGGTCCCTCAAGTCAACATTCCTCAACAAATGGAAAGAGGCCAATCATGCAACCTCAAGCTAGACTAGTTCAATAACGAAGATGGATTGAACCCACTCAACCACAAAGACATGGACAAGCTCCCATGCATGCACAAGGACAATGTATGATTCCTTATTTCTTTCATACATGTCATTTTTGTAGATTTGATGATCATATTAGACCAAATTGCTTTCGATACATTAAAATGTGTAGAACTAGAAGCATGATTGAAAAGAGAAAGAATAGAGCCATGATGCATGTTCCTAATGAGAAAATTGATTTGCATGATCCTAGAACATCTAGAGCCTATATACCAAAAATCACTAGAAAAGAAAATATCTAAGTGGATTAGAAAGAATGAAAATGTTTGTCATGTTGCACAAATTGCTTTAAGAGCAAATTCTTATAATGTTTGGTATCTTGATAGTGGGTGCTCTAGGCACATGACGGGAAACAGGAGTTTCTTCGAGACTCTTGTCATGGAGGAAGGAGGATGTGTCACCTTTGGTGATGTATCCAAAAAGAGAGTTGTAGGGAAAGGAACCATTTCCATTCCCGGTCTACCCTATTTGTCCAATGCTTTATATGTTGATGGCTTAAAAGCCAATTCGATAAGCATTTCACATCTAAGTGATGAAGGACTTTCTGTCTTATTTAGTAAAGATGATTTCTCTATCCTATTGCCAAATGGACAACCTTGTTAAAAGGTATGACATCTAGCGACAATTGCTATTGTCTTGAAGCTAGAATAGTCTCTAACAATATGTCCATGGATGAGCAAATTGAGTTGTGACATGAAAGACTTGGCCACATGAACTTTCGGGGTCTACAAACCCTTGGAAAGTTCAATTGTGTGCGGGGCCTCCCTAAGCTTGGGAAGAACAAACCGAAAGCATGGGTCCTTGCCAACAAGGAAAAACAAACCGAAAGCATGCACAAAAAGGGCAAGTATCTCTCCACCAAGGAGCCCCTAGAGCTTCTCCATATGGATCTCATGGGTCCTATGCAAACCGAGAGTTTAGGTGGAAAGAGATACATTTTTCATTGTGTTGATGATTTCTCTAGGTTTACATGGAAATATTTTCTTAGAGAAAAATCTTAAACTTTTGATAAGTTTAAAATGCATTGCACTAAAATTCAAAATGAAATGAATTCAAACATTAAAAGCATAAAACAGATTAGAAGTGACAATAGGAGGGAATTTGAGAATGTTTTCTTTGAAACATATTGTGATAGTGTAGGCATCTCCCATGAGTTTTTGGCTCCTAGGACACCTCAACAAAATGGAGTTGTTGAGAGGAAAAATAGGGTCCTTCAAGAGATGGCCCGTGTGATGTTGCTTAGCAACAATGTCCCTAGGAACCTATGGTCCAAAGCCGTCAATACTGCTTGCTATATAGGGAATAGAGTTTTCCTAAGGTCCGGAACCAGAAACACTTCATATGAGTTATGGAAAGGTAAGAGACCAAATGTTAGCTACTTCCACACTTTTGGAAGCAAATGCTACATTTTGAATGACCGTGATCAACTTGGCAAGTTTGATGCTAAGAGTGATGATGGTATATTCATTGGCTATACCTTGAATTGTAGAGCATATAGAGTTTTCAATTTGAAAACTCAAAGTGTCATGGAATCATCCAATTTTGTCATTGATGATGAAAGGCTCAAGTCTAGTAACCATGAGGAGGAGGTTGTTGTTATAGATGATTCTCCTTTGGAGAAAGTTGTGGAGACTCCTAATGTTGGGACGTCTAACCTATATTAAGAGGTAACTCAACCTCTAGATAGAGTCCCTCTCTTAGACTCCAATGAACCCGCTCCATGGGTTAGAAAGCTCCATGATAAGGATGACTTTATTGGATATGTGAATAAGGGTGTTAGAACTGGATGTCAAATGGCTAATCTTATTAGCTACACTTGTTACACCTCTCAAATTGAACCCAAAAAGGTTGATGAGGGCTTGAATGATTAGTTTTGGGTTCTTGCCATGCAAGAAGAGCTAAACCAATTCGAAAGGAATGAGGTTTGAACTCTAGTTCCTAAGCCTAAAAGCACAAATGTGATAAGCACCAAGTGGATCTACATGAACAAATCAGATGAGGATGGCAACATAGTGCGTAACAAGGCTAAACTTGTTGCACAAGGGTACTCTCAAATTGAGGGTATTGAATTTGAGGAGACATTTGCTTCTGTTGCCGGTTTAGAGTCTATTAGGCTTCTCTTGTCCATTTCTTGTCTGAACACGTTCAAATTGCACCAAATAGATGTCAAGAGTGCCTTCCTCAATGGCTTCTTGCAAGAGGAAGTGTTTGTTGAACAACCCAAGGGGTTTGTGGATGCTCACCACCCCAACCATGTCTATCACCTCAAAAAGGCTCTATATGGGTTGAAACAAGCACCAAGGGCTTGGTATGAGCGCCTCACTCAATTTCTTGTTGGCAATGACTACACAAGGGGTAGTGTTGAGAAGACCATTTTCATCAAGATAAACAAAGATGAATCATTTATAGCTCAAATCTATGTTGATGACATTGTATTTGGCTCCACCAACAACACCAAGGTCCAACAATTTGTTAAAGTTATGTCTCATGAATTTGAGATGAGTCTTGTTGGTGAGCTAAGTTACTTCCCGGGTTTGTAAATTAGGCAATTAAATGAAGAGATTTTTATAACCTAAGCCAAATATGCCAAAAACCTAGTGAAGAAGTTTGGTTTAGAAAATGTCAAACATTGTGATACACCCATGAGTACCACTTTAAAGCTAAACAAGGATACTAGTGGAAAAAGTGTTGAACAAACTCTATATCGGAGCATGATTGGTAGCTTGCTTTATTTAACCGCAAGTAGGCCAGATATATCTTTAGTGTGGGTGTGTGTGATAAACAAGCAAATCCTATGGAGTACCATCTCTCTTCCGTAAAGAGAATCATTCGCTATGTGAATAGGACATCCAACTATGGGATTTGGTACTATTTTTACACTAATGCTAGTTTAGTTGGCTTTACTGATGCAGATTAGGCAGGAAATTGCTATGATAGGAAGAGCACATCAGGCGGTTGCTTCTTTCTAGGCAACAACTTGGTGTCTTTGTTTTGCAAGAAGCAAAACTTGATTTCCTTGTCTACGGCAGAGGCCGAGTACATAGCCGCGGGGAGTGGATGCACACAACTCCAATGGATGAAGCAAACGCTAGTCGACTACTGATTCAACCAAGGTACACTCACTCTCTTTTGTGATAATATGTGTGCTATTAATATTTCCAAGAATCCGGTACAACACTCTAGGACTAAGCGTATTGACATCCGTCATCACTTCATTAGAGAGCTTGTTGAAAATAAATACATAGTGCTTGAACATGTTAGCACTAACGATCAACTAGCGGACTTATTTACTAAACCCTTATATGCTACTCGATTTAAAACACTTAGTAGATCTATTGGGATATTTCTTGTGGAGTGATGTATTTTGGTGATTGACCCCATATGGGGAACTCAAGCAAATAGAGCAATTGCATACGTATTGCATGCAATATTTGAAAATTTTTATGCTCCTTTTTCTAATTGCTTGAGTATCTTGGTTGCACATATGTTGATATGTTTTTATCTATAAATGTGAACCTTGCTTTGAATGCAATCTATGTCATATTTATGTTCAAACATGCACTTTTGGACTAGGAGATATACTTAGGAAATACTTTTGAATGACCTACAATGATCTCCGTGACATGATTCTTTTTATTGACATGCTCAATATGAAAAAGCATGAATTGATGATTGCAATTCTTAAATGGAAAACATTGTGTTAAAAAGCAAATGAGACTCAAATGAAAATCAAAATGTCTCTATTTCTTTATTTGTTGAACAAGTCTACTATCATACAGATATCTTATCCGGAAAAATCAAATAGGTGCAAAGTTGCTTATGACATGTTTCGTTTATAAAGGTGGATATAGTTCACTAAATCAATAAATTCTCTATATCCTTGCTTTTATTCATGATAAATGGTGAAATTGGTTTGAATTCTTATAGGAAACCTTTGTCATTTTGCTTTGCTAAATTTCATTGATTTTTGGACTTGAATGCAATATGTCTTGCATGCAAAGCATTTTAATCACACATTTTCAATGAAAATAAATCTCCTTGTATCTCTCCAATTGATTGAGTTGCATAAAGTGTTTTATATGATTATGTAAATGACATGTATACTTCTGTCTCTCTTTGCTTCAAGTGACCTGTTTGAGGAACACTCCTTTGCCCATCTCATGACAAAAAGGGGGAGTAGGATGTGGTAAGGGATTGCATGGTAAGGGGTAACATGTTGGGGAGAATACACATTAAGGGGGAGTAACCCTTTGAGGGGGAGAATTGCATTCACAATTATTTGCATGATGTTGTGCTATAATTCCTTAGAATGCAAATGCGTGTTTATATTCTCACTTGATTAATCTCACATTTCATTGAGCTAGAATGTGTTGATTTGAAGGTTTGATAATTCTACAAGAGATTAAAGACTTGAAGTTTTTTCTTACTTTCTTATCTCTTTGTAATGTAGAATATCTTGTTGTCCCGTAGTTTCTATTTGTTGTGAGGAATCAATGTGAGTGTGGTTTTGTCACGAAATAGCCAAATGGGGAGATTGTAAGGATTCCCATATTTTGGTTGGCTTATTTCGTGGACAAACCACATATTAGGGTTTGAATGTTAGGGTAGTTTAGGTGATTGAGATTCAAGCTCAAAGTCCTTTTCAAGACCTGAAGAGATGAAGAACTTCAAAGGTAAATTCCTAAGGGTTTAC
Organism: Acer negundo; assembly: GCA_035582765.1. Taxonomy (NCBI): domain Eukaryota; kingdom Viridiplantae; phylum Streptophyta; class Magnoliopsida; order Sapindales; family Sapindaceae; genus Acer; species Acer negundo. The sequence goes on from CM069238.1 coordinate 4,778,516, forward strand.
TTGCTTTGTAGAGATAGTTGCACACACCCACAACCCATGCATATGTCTTTTCTTGTATGTTGTCTGTGTTTATATTATGTGCATTATTGTTCGTTAATCTCTCTTCTTGCATGTTTAATTGTTTGCATCTTACTAGTTAAATGCCATAACATGTTAGGCATTAGGATCCATTCACTTCACTCACACACTTGCACATGTTGCATGATCTATATGTGAGAAACTGCATGAGAAGGCATTGATCTTCTCTACCGTGGTAGCAGTGCCGCGGTTGGATAACCGCGGCATGCTAGCGACAGAATGTCCCTTCTCAGCCCTTGTTGAAGTGCCGTAGTTGGATCAACCGTGGCACGCAGGCGACAGAGATACAATCTCTGTGCCGCGGTTGACCCAACAGCGTTAGTCAACGACCGCGGCAGTCCCCCTTGTGTGAAAGACCAAAACGCTGCAGTTTTGTTGGGAGCCTATAAATATCCCACTTTCATTTTAGGTCTCCCCAAGAGTTCCAAAAACATATCTTTCTCTTAGAACACTTTTTAAGAGACAAAAATCCTTAAGAACTCACCTTTAATCACTCAAAGCATTTCCTTTTTGCATCAAACTTCATATTGCATCATATATGCTCACACAAAGTGCATCCATGCATGGTTTTGCACCATCACATCTTGCTTGGTAAGAATCTCACTAACTTCATCTAATTTTAGTGTCTTTTTTAACAAGTCTTCTCTTTATTTACTTGTATGTTTTTAGAACACATCCTAGATACAAGATAGAGATTGTTTGTGATGAAATGATTAAGTGTTGTATTGTGATAGCCTTCTAGGTTGTGTTTAATCTTGACTGCTAAGCTATTTGACATGTCATTTTGCTATTGATATTTAGGATTGCTTTTTATTGCATATTCATCATCCTGGATAAGTATCTAAGGTTCCCTAGACTTGTTTGTTCATTAAATATCATCATATATTCACTTAGGCCATTTTATCTTTTCATTGAGAAGTAAGTCTTGTGTGTAGCTTCCAGGAGTTGTTTGCTTTGATCGCAAGCTATTGGACTAGGTCCACTTGTACCTGGATTAGGTAGGTGTGTGATTATTTCTGGGATTAGGTTGTAATCATTAACACATTTAGTGGATTCGATGTTCGTGTGTGGCTTACATAACTGCCCGTGGTTTTTCCCAATAGGGTTTCCACGTAAATATCACGTGTTATTTAAATTCCGCACAAATTACACTTGTGATATTACTGTGACTAGTTATGGGTATTTTTCGAACATTGACTAGTAACAAAAATTTGGGTAAAATCGGAAATAATCTATTCACCCCCCATCTAGATTAATATTATACATACCGTTATTTGTTTCAGAGGTGTCAGGTATCCAACTAAGGGATCCTGATCCTTTGATGATCTATCCAGGTGGTGGGTATTCCCCGCCCCGGTTCTTCACCTGGTGAAATAAGGTGCCAGGTATCCAATTGAGGGATCCTGATTCTTTAATAAATTAGCCCTGATGAAGGGTATTCCCCTACCGAGTTCTTCTCATGGCGAATCAAGGTTCTAGGTATCCAACTAAAGGGTCCTGGTCTTTTGATAAATTAGCCCTGGTGGAGGGTATTCCCTGATCGGGTTCTTCTCATGGCGAATCAAGGTGCCAGGTATCCAACTAAAGGGTCTTGGTTCTTTGATAAATCTGTCTAGGTGGAGGGTATTCCCTGACCTGGTTCTTCTCATGGCGAATCAAGGTGCCAGGTATCCAACTAAGGGATCCTGGTCGTTCGATAAATTAGTCCTGGTCGAGGGTATTCCGCAATTGGGTTCTTCTCATGGCGAATCAAGGTGCCAGGTATCCAACTAAGGGATCTTGGTCCTTTGATAAATTAGTCTTGGTAGAGGGTATTCCCCGACCCAGGTAGCAGAAGTGCCATATGACTGTTCCCGGTCTTGAGGTGATTCAATTATGGCTATCCTCTTAGAGGGAATGATCTGATCTAAGGCATCAGGAGTGCTTTATGGTTCTCCTGGTCTTTAAAACAGCTCAGTTGTGGCGGAATTTTCAAGATCAGTGTAATAGAACCATGTTAGAGAAGAATTGACTTCTTTTATTGAATTTTGAAACTCATACAAAGCAAAGCTCGAGTTATACATTTGATGTCGTACCAGCCGAAAACAAAAGAAAATAATTATTCCTGCTAACCACTAACGGTAAAACCTCTTAAGGTGATCAGCATTCTAGGTGTGGTCAACTGGGCAACCAACCTTGTCTTCTAATTTGTAAGCTCCTCCACATACTACCATCTTGATCAAGTAAAGACCTTCCCAGTTGGGGGGTAAGACCCTGTTTGATCTATTTCGAGTAATTTGGGTTACTTTTCTAAGAAACAGGTTTCCCTCTTTAAACTTCGAGTCTTTACATTCTTGTTAAAGTACCGGGCTATCTTGCTTTGGTATGCCGCTATCCTCTATGCAACCTTATCTTGCTTCTCCTTAAGAAGGTCCAAGTTAGCTCTTAACTTCGCCTCATTATCTTCAGGTTCCTAATGGTGGACCCTAAAAAATGTCAGTTTCTGCTCGATGGATAGGACTGCTTCTGTCCCAAAAGCTAGTGAGTATAGGGTTTCCCCGGTTGTAGTCCTTTTGCCTGTCCGGTATGCCCAAAGCAAGTTGGGATGTTCCTCATCCCGCTTCCCTTTCTTCTGTTGGAGAGTTTTCTTCAAGAGTTTTTTTATGGTCTTATTGGTAGCCTCCAACAATCCATTGGTCTAAGGATGGGCTACCATTGCAAAATAGAGGTTGATTTTCCTTTCCTCGCAAAACTGTCGAAACTTGGCATTGTCAAATTGTTTGCCCATATCAACTATTATGGCCATCGAGGTACCGAACCGACATACAATGTTTTCTTTAACGAAGCTGGTGGTGTTTGCCTCAATTATCTAGGTAAGGGATTCTGCCTCCACCCATCAGGTAAAGTATTCTATTGCAACCACGGCATGCTTGGCATGACCTGGAGCAGTTGGAAGTAGCCTAATGAGGTCAAGTTCCCAAATGGTGAAAGGGTATGGTGTACTGATTGAAGAGAGTCTCTCTGTAGACATCTTAGGAGTGGAAGAGATTTCCCTTTTCAGTAGAGAAAACCATATACCAAGTAGTACCGGGTGGAGATCCTTTTGAGTTTGCATGCTTGATCTGGTTCAGTAGCAAGAGTGTCATTTTGGAGGTACTCTGCTATAGAACCATCCAACAACGGAGTCGTTCGACTGGGTTGACTTCTACTCCTATATTTATGCTTGATTGGGGTATCAATTGAATTGATACCCCTCTTGGCAATGCCCTTCCACCTACAACAATTTTGGCTAAGATATCTGCCCGTTGGTTCTTCTCTCATAGAATCTACTCCATCTTCACTCCTTTAAACCTTATCATAGCTTCCCGGACCCTAGCCAGATATGCTACCATGTTATCACCTTTTGCTAGATAAAATCCAAATATTTAGTTGATTACCAATTGTGAATCACTCTTAACCAGGAGAAAATCTGCTCCTAGCTGTTCTACTACTTTCATCCCTACTAGTAAGACTTCATAATTTGCTTCATTATTGGTGGCTCTGAATTCAAATCAGAAATAGTGTCTACACTCGACCCCCTCTAGGTCAGTTAGGATGATCCCTAGCCCGTAACTTGATAGGTTTGGGGCCCCATCCATATATAGTACCCAAGTCTTGCAGTTATCGGGCCATTCTGGGTTCCCCAAAACCGGGTCCGGGGTTACAGTTTTATCCGGATTTAGGGTCATGATGAACTTTGCTATGAAATCTGCTAGAGCCTGAGCTTTAATTGTAGTCCTAGGCTTGTACTTGAAGTCATATTGGGTGAGCTCTAAATCCCACAAGACCAATCTACTGGATACATTAGGCCTTTGGAGGAATTGTCTCAATGACTGGTCCGTGACCACCCCAATGGTATGAGCTTGAAAATATTGCAGGAGATTTTTTGCTGCAGTCACTAATACATAAACAAATTTCTCCAGAAGAGTGGAATTCTTCTCTGACTTGGTTAGAGCAGGACTCACGTAATAGACTGGTCTTTGGACCCCGTCATTACATTGTTTAACCAAAGTCCCGCTATTAGCGGTGTCGGATAGTGCCAAGTGAAGTTACAGTTCATCCCTTGCAACAGGTTTTACTAGCAAGAGTGGGCTAGCTAGATTTTTCTTTATAGAATGGAAGGCTATTTCACTTTCTTGATCCCACTTTATCTTTTTACCCTGTTTGATAATTTTAAAGAAAGGAAGGCACCTATCTGTCGATCAAGATATGAAGCGGTTCAATCCTGCTATTCTTCCCATCAGTCGTTGCCCCTGTTTGAGGGTAGCGGAGGATTCAAGGTCTAAAATGACGTTGATCTCTCGTGAACCATGAACCCTAGGAACTTTCCTACAGCTACTCCTAAGGTGCACTTGGTGGGGTTCAATATCATTTGGTTCTTCTTTATTACTTGAAAGGTTTTTCATAAGTCCTTTTGGTGCTGCTTTGTTTGTTGAGATTTGGTGATCATGTCGTCTATGTATACCTCCATAGATTTTCCTATCTAATCTTTGAACAACTTGTTCACCAGACGCTGATAGGTGGTGCCTATATTTTTGAGCACAAAAGGGCATTGCTTTGCAGCAGTAGAGTCCTTGCCTAGTGACAAAACTGTTCTTGTCTTGATCGGCGGGGTGCATCATGATCTGGTTATACCTCGAGAATGCGTCCATGAAGTTGAGGAGCTTATTTCCTACAATGGAGTCAATTACCTGATCGATCTTGGATAGAGGGACACTGTCCTCTAGGCAAGCCCGGTTGAGGTCAATATAGTCCACAAACATAAGCCATTTCCAATTAGGTTTGGATACCATGACTAAATTGGCGATCCATTCGGGGTACCAGGATTCCTTGATGAATTTGGCTTTCATGAGCTTGTCTACTTCTTCCTAAACCGCGGCATTCAGCTTAGTATTGAAATGCCTTTGTTCCTGTTTGATTAGTTTGAAGGTTGCATCTACTGCCAACCTGTGGGCAGCTAGGGTGAGAAGGATACTTGGCATTTCGTCATAGCTCCAAGCAAATATGTCATTGTATTCTCTAAGGAGTCCTACCAAGTTCTATCTGACTCTGCTATCTAACGCTCCCCTTATCTTCACCACTTTGGAATGATCATTTCTCGTATTAGTATCTCCTCCAACAGTTCTGTTAGGTGCCCGCTGGTCCATCCCCGTTCTTCTTCTTCTTCCTCCGGATCTTCTATGAATATGTCTAGCACTTCTTCTACTTCCATGACGTATTGATCCAGTCCTGGTATTTCCTGGCTTGGTTCATAGGTCAAATGCGCGCACTGCTTGGCTAGCACGGTAGGATTGGTAGACACAGCATAGCAGCCGCGGCCTGTTTGTTGGTCTCCTCAAACTTCTCCTACCTTGGTCCCAATAGGAAAATTCAAGACATTGTGATAGATCGACAACACTCCCTTAATTCCGGATAAGAAGCGTCTTCCTAATATAGCATAATGAATTCTGTCATTATGAATTCTGTCATTATGTTCGGCTAGAGAGGAGCTTCTCCGATTATTACCGGTAGCCTATGAGACCCAACCGGCATCAATGAGTCCCCTGTAATTCCATACAGAGGCATTGTACAACTGCTATAGCAGGGGTTCTTCAAGTTGAGCTTATCATGAGCCCCTTTGAATAGGATGTCCATACTACTCCCGGTATCAATTAGAACATGGTGGATCTTGCAACCATGATCACCAAGGGATCGTCATGCGGCTGAACTGTGTTAAAGACGTTCTCCTCTATGAAATGGATTGGGGCAGAGATAGGGTATTCTTTGGATCCCCCGGAGTCCCGGAATACATCTTGATTGGAGGTAATCCTCGGGATCTTCCAAGCATGGTTCTTCCAGATGGTGTGGATGATTTGGACTCGTTGCATTAGATTTTTCCTGCTATCTTTCTGTCTTTCCACTGCTTCTCGCATATGTCCCTATACCTCCTTCCCTATTTTCATGCTATTCCGCACCTGTTGCAAGAATTCAATTAAAAGTCCTCCCCTTACCAATCCTTCGATATGGTGTGGAGGGTGTCTCATTTCGATGTGTTGTGCCCCACATCCTCATGGAAGTCACAGTATTTGTAATGATTTCTCTGGTCAGTCAGGATCATGATAAGACCAAGCTTCTTGAGAAGACCCTTGTTTCGGATAGCGAGATATATGGTCTCTTGGGATGGATTGAGGATGGGTGTATTGGTTGTACCAGTTTTCATCTCTCTCTACCCGCGCTACTTCCCTTGGTAGCGACGTGGCTCTAGGAGGGGCTCTTCTTACGAGATACCTATCCCGATGCTCGGTAGGAGGTGGTGGTCAGTAGGTAGACCGGTTTGGAGGATGATTGTGAAATTTCTTCTTACGCTTAATTGATCGGGCTTCTTCGTGCTCGACCTTGACTCGGAGCTATTCATCTATGTCCACCTGTTCTAATGCCTTGTCATATGCCTCATAGTAAGTTTCAAGTAGGTGTTTGGCGAACGATCAGAATAGTCTACCTGCCCACAAATTTCTTCTGAAGTTGGCCAAAGTTTCCTTCTCAGCAAACTCTCATCTGGTTCACTTCTTTGTGGAATTTTTCTACATAGGACCTTAGCGTCTCACCCCACTCCTGTATCACGTACTGGAGTAGGATGGGATTCTTAGGATGAGGCTTGATCCCCTGAAACTGAGCACAAAAATCTGTTGAGAGTTTTGTAAAAAAAAATTCACTTTACCTGGGGAAAGCTTTCTAAACCAAGTATTTGCACAATCCGTTAAGGTGGAAGGGATCATCCTGCACATTGCTGACCGGGCCGTATTTTGGACTTCCATCTGAAGGACAAAACTCTCCATGTGGCTCACGGGATCTTCTGTACCAGAGTACTTCTCGGTAAGCATTTGAACTAGAGGGGTAGTTTTACTTCCCGGATTCTCCTTGAGAAGGCTGCGTTCATTTCCCTAGAGGTTTCTTCCAGGTAGCTCGATGCTTTCCCATCCTTAACTCCTCGAGTTCCTTTGCCATCTTGTCCATTCCGTCTTCGACGAGTTTGGGTGCTTTGTATCTAGATCGAGCAGCTGTTCTTTCATTATCTGAGGTTTCAAACCCTACAGTTAGCTCCTGGCAGTCCTCCTTTCTTTATCGGATACCTCGCGCGTTCTTTTTAGGCCCAGTACTACCACCTGTGTCGGGCTACAGATTCATCCCCCTTCTGTTGGTTTAGTTGTTGGTTGATTCCTCCTGGGAGGGTTGTTGACTGCTGATTTCACCCGACAGGATCTGAAACCTGCAGGGCAATCCGAGATTGGAAGTGGAGGTCCAAACTTGTAGAAAACCAGTACCCGATCTAGTTTCTCCTACGGCCCTAGCAGCTCCGTAAGGAATCCTTTGAGTGATCATCCGAAGGCGAACATTCTCTACATAGGCAGCAGTTTGCTGTTCTAGGATATCCCAATTGACTTCCTGGATAGCCGGTTCTGGGGGGATGCGGCTCAGCTTTGGTGTAGGTAACGGTGTCAGATTGTTATTTCCGGCTCCCTTCCCCTGTTTCTGGACTCTTTGAATAGAAGCAAGGGAGTGAGGTCCCGAATGGTCGGGCTGTCCTTTGGAGGATCTGAGTCTCATCATTCTGCTAGCGGGGTAGTGCTAAGCTGTTTTGATAATTGAATAGGAATAAGTTTCCCACAGACGGCGCCATAAAGTGTTAATCGAAATTTACCAACGAGGTGGATTTACAATTAACGACTTTAAATGACCATGATCAGAATTAACCACGGTCGAAGAGGTATCACATAGTTCAATGCCTATGGTTTCTTGTAAGGGTGACTCAACATAATGAATTTCTTTACGGAATGTAAATACAATGTTGAACAATTTTCTCCACCGGTCACTGTAGGCGAAGTCTGACACAGTTGGCGGTAGAGGTCTCGTGTAAGTCGATAAGTTGAAAAAAGGTTGTGAGTCTAGGTTTCGAAAATCCGATCCTTTCACAGTCGAGTATAATGTCATATATATAGGTCATGTTTCTTGCCATGCACTCTTATAACGTCGGTCTAGGGTTTCTGCATTCACGGGACGTTCCTTGATGATGAGCGAGAATATTGCATGAAATCCAATCCCTAAAATCTAGTGATTCTCTCTTGGGTGGATTCTGGCAGACTCTGCTTTTAAATAGGACTCTTATGTAGCGGGAATGAGTCCATCTCTTTATTAATAAAAACGCTGGCGTTTCAGTGTTCTTCTTTGTAGATTTAAACTCTGATCTTCTAGATGCGCTGGTCTTACCTTGATAGCATCCTTATTTGATACTTTTGCTATTTGGCAAGTTAGTTCTTTATGGTATCAGGCTATCCAGACACTTTTTTCCTTGATGTATCCTGATTTATGCTAATCTCTTAGTCTTCTGGGTTACTGGTATTGGTTGCACTTTGACGGGGTACCGAGGTGGCATGGTGGTGGGGTACCTGGTCAACGTTGAAGCAGGGTATCCAGTCTACGTAGAAGTGGGATACCCTGCCCACGTAAAAGCAGGGTACTAGCACAGAGTAGTAAGGTTTCCAAGATTTCCTCCTGTTGCCTTGGAATCTTCATGCTTATGATCTTGCTTTAGCTTTCCTGTGTATGTATCCCGATATATTGGTTTGGAGTTTCTATAAGAGGTAGCCGGATGTTGCCTACTAAAGACTTTCCTCCTCGATCCTAGGTAGAAAATTCTCCTTTGTCCTTGGCCACTTTTGGCAGTTAACAGATACTAAAAATAAACAAGAATTACCCTTATCTCAAACAAACGCTTTATCTCAAATAAATGTTCTCTATATTGCTTTCCCTAATCTCCTTAACCTTTTTAAGCAAGAATTCTTTTCACCCCCTTAAGACAAGAATTCTCCTCCTTAAGACAATGTCTCAAACAAGCACAAAGAGGAACAAGACCGACACATGGTGAGGTATACACTTTCTTTCTCCCCTATATCAAACATGGATTCCCCCATATCAAACATGGTGAGATATACATTTTCTCTACCTTTTTGTCAACGAATAGACAAAGATCACACGAGATAAAGAACGAGATATTAAGCAAACAAATCGTATAGTGAGAGAAGTTGAATAAACGAAAGCTCCCCTTTAACATATGCTCCATAAATTATCACCAAGTACATTTGTTCAAAAGGGACTCACACATTCACACATTCAAGCAATAAGAGAAAATATTTCATCACTTTTCAAAGTCCAAGAGTGGATCATAGATTTTCTTTAATCTCTCAAAAATATTCTCACATTGCTAATGAATCAAGAACATAAGCATAATATGTGTGTATGTGTGTGAAGGCTTCTCACATATATTATAGGAGTAATTGTGATTTCAACATGCAAACAATTTCTACACCTATCTAATTAAAGTGTTTCCAAAAATAGGTCAAACCGATATTCATCAGGGTTTTTTGCTTTAAAAGAATAGATAACAACATTTGAGCATATGAGTGCAAGTGGCTCGTTTACACATTTCTATTTGACAATCCGAGCATTTCACAATTCTCAACTATACACCATTTAGCCTTTTTATTTTTCATTTCTTTTAGGCTATGAATCAAAGATATTTTTAAATGATTCTTTTCAACACTTCTTAGATTTTTCTAACATATACATATACACCTCATGGCGGCTTTCACTCATCACAATGGCATAGCCCTTTCATACATTAGGCAGCTTCACAACCAAGGTGTGTAGCCCTTTCCATGAGGGTACTTGTTGAATACTATGTAGAGCCGAAGCAAAATGGATACATATCATAGGTAATCTATCATGTACTAAACAATAGGCTTCTAGATGCATCCATAATCTACATACTTTCAACCACATATACTTAAAAACTAAAACATATAAGAGAACCATTTGTGCACTTTTCAAAAATAAGATTTTCAAGATTAAGTGCATGATCTTAAAACAATAAAAAATACTTGTTTAAGATTATTACTTCTCAAGTGAGTAGCTCTCAAAGATATTCATATTCAAGTAAGTTTTGCTCATCAAGCCACTTAAAATCACACAAAGACATCAATCAACACAAATCATGCCAATGGACATTCTATGATTTTTAAACCTTTCCTTGTCCAAAGGCTTTGTGAACAAGTCCGCAAGTTGATTTTTAGTAGGCATATGCTTTAGAGTAACAATTGAATGTTCAATTAGGTCTCTAATAAAATGATGCCTAATATCTATGTGCTTTGTGCGGAAGTGTTGAACTGGATTTTTAGAGATGTTAATGGCACTAAAATTATCACAATAAAGTGTCATTTTTCCTTGTTCTATCTCATAATCCTTAAGGATTTTTTTCATCCAAATTAATTGTGCGCATGCACTTCCGGCCGAAATGTACTCTGCTTCAGAAGAGGAAAGGGAAACAGAATTTTGTTTCTTACTAGACAAAGAAACTAAGTTATTCCCAACATAAAAACAACCACTGGATGTGCTTTTACGGTCATCTACATTCCCCGCCCAACCGGAATCACAATAGCCTACTAGGATACCATTAGTGTCAAAGGAATAGAATAGACCAAGAATATGAGTTCCCTTGACATATCTAATGATCCTCTTGACGGCTTTCAAGTGTGATTCTTTTGGATTTGCTTGAAATCTAGCACACAAGCCTACACTAAAGCAAATGTTCGGTCTACTAGCAGTTAGGTAAAATAGACTACCTATCATGCTTCTATAGAGGCTTTGGTCAACACTCTTCCCCTATCATGCTTTAAGGGTAGTACTCATGGGTGTTTCAAAGTCTTTTCCATTTTCTAGGCCAAACCCCTTAACTAGGTTTCTAGCATACTTAGATTGATTCAACATAATGCCCATGCTAGTTTGCTTCACTTGCATCCCTAGAAAATAATTCAACTCATCCACCATACTCATTTCAACTCACTTGACATAACATTTACAACAACACACATCATGATTAAGATCAATGTAAATAATTATCACCAAAAGATCTTAAAAGAGCAAATGTCAAAGAGGACCATATAAACACTATACTAGTTCTCTAATATGACATGCTTCATGAAGTGGTACAAACAATAAGTTGAGAGATGAAAATTCAAGTAAGCAAGCAATGTGATATAAAGATATACCTTCGCAAGCTATTTTCATCAAATGAAAAGCCTTCACCCATTTTTTGAGTCCTCTTGGCTTGTTTGTCCTCATGACAACAAGTTGTTGGTATGTCGATCTAGGAGACTAAAGACTTAGCATTTTCAACTCAAACAATCGCATGAAAATGACTTTCTCTAAAAGTCTTAACAAAAATTTTCACCAAATAGATTTCAAAATTCAACTTCTTAAAAGTTGTTAACCGCCAAAAATGGTAGAGGGATCAAGGAAGAATTTTCCATCCCGATTCTAGGCTAGGAGACAGGACCCAACTAGCACCAATAGAAGATCTAGACTAGAGTGTCCCGGAGCAATACCAACCCATCCGGATCAGGGTCGAGAGTGCCAAGATTTCGAGATGGCAAAACAAAGACCGTGTCATAGGAATCCTGCTACTTGGTGGAACTAGTATCCCAACACCACGCTTTCCAGGTATTCCTCTACAAGGACAGCTAATAACCCGATACTCAGGCATGTTAAGATCATGGATCCAAAGACTCAGGCTATCTTGGGTACCCTGATATTACACCATCTTGATACCCGGCTACAGCATCAATCGGTATCCTGGTACCTAGACAATCTTTTACCACGATCCAATAAGCCTAACCTCCTAGGTCTTTTCTAGAATCCAACAGCCAAGGGGCTAAAGCTCTATAAAAAGTGAATTAGGTTTAAAGCTATATTGAAACACTGTCGTTTAAAATAATACAGAATTGGATTCCTTCTCACCATTGACAAACTTATTTGAAAGCAAAGTCAACTCTATCAGGATTCCACCAAACACGGGATCATTCGTGACACAACATGAAGGTAGAGATATTTTCAGAGATCGCCAGTTAATACTCATAAAATCTCTAGGTAATTAAACTTAATCAAAGAAGAGTGCTCGACAAGCATATAACACTATATATAACATATCATTCGAGGGAGATTTCGACTTATCGAAACGTATGAGAACGCCACCACCAATAGTTCTTTTCCCTTCTCTATATCTATAGAAGATTTTATTTGTACTCGTACTGGATATTATTTTCAATAAAAGAGGTAGAGAAGCAACTGTGTTATTTATCATATTTTCTTTCTTATTTGCTGTTCCCACCATTCTTGATCTATTTCACTAAGTAAACTGTAAGGATTCCCATATTTTGATTGGCTTATTTCGTGGACAAACCACATATTGGAGTTTGTTTTAAGGGTAGCTTTAGTGATTGAGAATCAAGCTCAAAGGCTTCTTCAAGACCTCAAGAGATAAGCATGCCAAAGTTATATCTCTTATGCTTAGTTTTTCGTTAAAGAGATTTAGATGCACACACACACTAGCAACGTTTGCATATGTATGCTTTACCTTTGTGTGTAGTCTCTTCAAATGTCACATTTCACACTTGCACTTTATTGCTATATATTGTTGTGTGTTTATGTGTCTTGTAATTTATTTCCCGATACTGTTCAGAAACGTCCGCTCATGCATGAATATATGATTGGTTCAGCATGAAGATCGCCTTCAGAGAAAGCCATGGCTTCTCTTTTGGTTTCACCTATAATGGTGAATCGGCGGTTTGATTGGTGGCCAGACCGCCATTTGAAACCCCTAATCAGACCTGATTGTAAATATCTTTGGTCAATTTACGATTGATGGCGATGACCGTCGTTCGAAACCGCCAATGAAGACTTGATTGAAAATATCTTAGGTGTCAAAACGGCGGTTTGACGGCGGTGATGAAACCACCGAATGAAACCGCCGATCATACCTGATGCTCTCGGGTTTTGAAACGGCAATTTAATCGGTTGTTTCGAAATCACCGAATGAAACCATCGATCGGTGTTTTCATGGGCAAATTTGTCTTTTCACTCTAACTTTTATGGCCCTCTATAAATACACCACTTTCTCATGGTCTAAGTGTGACTCTTAGATTTTCAAGAACCCTAAACTTAAAAGAGAGACCTCTAAGAGAGAAAGCAATCAAGATTGCTTATTTAATCACTCAAACCCATTTTCATATGCATCAAATATCATCTAATCATTTTCTAGCATAGTTAGGATTCTTACTTGCATGGGTCTTGCTCAACACACATCCTTTGGTATGTTCTTCACTATTATCATACATAATTAGTGTTTTATTTATCAATGCATCTCTTATATTATTTGTATGCTCTTAGAATATATTCTAGATATAAAATAGAGATTGTTGTGTTGACCTGATTGAATGTTGTATTTTGATAGCTTCATGTTTAGCTAAGCTTTATGACATGTCATTTAGCTCTTGATATCTAGGAATGAATTAATTGTTATATTGTCATTCTAGATAAGCATCTAAGGTTTCCTAGCCTTGTTTGTTCCTTGAATATTATCATATATTCACATAGGATGTTTGATCTCTTTATTGAGAAGTAAGTCTTGTGAGATTGACCGGGATTAGGTCTCTATATCGGGATTAGGTGGTCTCTCAAGAAAATTGGACTAGGTCCTCTATAAAAGGCCTGCGGGTTGTGGTAGCGGGATATTGGTCGGGATTAGGCCATCAAACTAAGATTAGGTTGTATACGCTATCGCATATAATGGATTTGAGGTTCGAGTGTGGCGCACTTACCAGCCCGTGGTTTTTTCCTATTGAGGGTTTCCACGTAAATATCTTGTTTCATTTATAATTCCGCACATATTACACTTGATATATAAATTGACTAGTTTGGGGTAATTTCGGAAAATTGTTTTATAACAAAAATTGGGTAAAAAGTGTTAAAATCTATTCACCCCTCCTCTAGATAGTTTTATACACACCGTGCTTTATTTGTTTCATAAACTCCTTAAGGTATCAAACTACTTGATACCTCTTCGACTGGGATCCATCGAGATCTTGGTCCCTTAAAGTTGTTAATTGGAGTTTTTGCCCCGGTGACAATTTTTGGTTAACAAAAGTTAATAAACAAATTTCGACTATCATAACACATATGTGAGATAGCTAAGTTCATGTCAAAGTCATAGAGAAACAAAGCTAGCCAGCTAAGTTACTCAAAACTAGACAATAAACTTAAAGCTAACTCACATGTGCAACTTACGCTAATGGTAAGAGCACTCACCCTTGACCCATTTGGTCTTGGGAGTACAAAAACATAAACCATCATGATCAATTCTCATGGCAATATTATATCTAGAAGATAAATTATTAACAATCTTCTCTTTAAAGATATTTCTCATGTTAAACACGTCATTATTGCCATTAACAAAGATAATATCAAGACTATACTTATGATCATGTGAAACACTCTTTTTCAACCAAAATTTCTTGACATTCTTCTTCTCATGATTATCATTATCATGCACAACATTCAAAGAGTTATCATTTGAAACATGTTTAGAAGAATGAGTAGGAACATTTATCACATTATACTTTTTAATCCAAGCTTTTTTAGTATCTTCCTTTACAAGATTATTGGCAATGTGCACAAGATCCAAAGTCTTCTTGGTAGCTTTGGAAGTGCTCTTGTTAAGAGACACTTTGGTTTGTTTACCTAATTGACAAGGTTTACAAACACTTTCTAGCTTCATACCAAGACTAGGTAGACCTCTAACACTGTTACCTTTTTCAAGCTTCTTTAAGTCCTTAAAGTTCATGTGGCTCAAACGTTGATGCAATAAGTCAAGCTTGTTGCACTCATGTGTCATGTTACAAGTTAGAGGATCTATCTTATGACAATAGCAATTGTCTATAGACCTTTTTACTTTTAGGACAACATTGCCCTTTTTATATATTATAGTGTACATATCTTTGTTAAAGCTAACTTCCTTAAATATTTCACACAAGGAAATAATGCTTATCAAGTTAGCTTGTAACCCATCAATATACAAAGTATTTCGAAGTTTAGGTAATCCAGGGATACATATTGTTCCCTTGCCTAGAACTTTATTTTTGGTGCCATCACCAAAGGTGACCCAACCTCCATCCTTTAGAACAAGATTCTTAAAGAACTCTTTGTTCCCAGTCATGTTCCTAGAACAACTGCTATCTAGATACCAAGAGTAGGAGGAGTTGGCCCTTAATGCATATTGTGCAAATAGACATTTAGGTGTCTTTTCTAACCCACATACTCTTCACAATAGGCCTCCCACTCTTACCACTAACATGCTTTGACTCAATATTAGATTTCTTATCATGCACCTTGACCTCATTGGTCACATTTTCAAAAACATCAAACAAACATTACCAACTTTCTTATGCATGGCAGAATGAGGCACAATATAAGATTTAGCAAGCAAGTCATCAACAACTTTCTTCACAACATGCTTTTCCAAAGTCTTCCTAGATCTATTTTTATATCCATACATGGATGATTGCCTAGGTCCATTCAAAGACATATCATGATAAGCATTATCCAGTTTGTATTTTTTAATGTATTTAAATCATTTAGGTCGAATATGTCCTACCATATTACAATGATGACATATAGGTACAAATTTGAGAATTTTACCATTTGCATTTTCTTCCAAAGCATTTGGTCTTCTCACAACTCTACCTCTTTGAAATCCAACCTTTGATGCTCCACCTCTTGCATTAGAGGTTGTTGCTCTTTGACGTTGATCTTGTTGTGATCTTCCATTTAAGTTCCTTATTGATGAAGAGGCACCTTTGGTAGCTTTCAAAGTTTTACCTTGAGAGAGAGTACCTACATTTATTTCACCACTTGCTTTGACAAAAGTATATTTGTTAGTAGAAGGAGTAATCCTATCGTTAACATAACCTAAACCTCTTTTCTCTATAGGATGATTTCCCTCTTGATGAGAGTTTCTATCTTGCTAGAACTAGATGACATCTTGTTAATCATCCTACTTGCCTCATCAAATTTGTCACTAAGAATCCTATTTTTAATGGCATATTTTTCTAAGATGTCATCAATTTTCCTAACATCTTCACATGACTTATTTAGCCATTGTTCATACTTTTTCTCTTGATTTAAGTGCTCACTAAGTTTGGCTTTAATCATGTTTTCTAGCCTTCTAGCACTAATAAGAGAATTATCCCTTTGCTCAATTTCTAGCTTCAAGATGCCAAGTCTATCATTACTATCCTTAAAGTTCATTTCTAGACTTAGAATCTTGTCTTTAAGTTCATTGAAATCTTTTGAACCTAGACCATGATTATCTAGCTTCTTATTGAGGGACACATTGACTTTGGATAAGCGTTCATTCTCAAGAATAAGATCATTGACCTTTTTCTCATCTAAGTCAATAGGTTCCACAAAAGAAGCCACATAAGAATACACTTCCTTAATCATAACTATCAAGATAAAAACACAAACACTACAAAGAAAGGATCTATCTAAGTGCGTCCATACACCCGCTCTGATACCAAATGAAACTCCCTAGAGAGATGTAGTGTATATTATACCTAGAGGGGGGTGAATAGGTATAGTCCCAATTTCTTCCAACTTCAAAATTTACGGATTACAAGAATGAAATGTACACTTGATATGATTTAACAATTGTATAGTATGAGTCAATACATGTAAAAATCAATATACAAGAGATACAATCAATACATGATATGGAAGATAATAAAAAGTAAAACGAAAATGAACACAAGTATTTTTACGTAGTAAACCTCAAAGAGGAAACATCCACGAGTTGAATAACCACAACCACTGGCAAAGCAATCCACTATATGAAAATGACTTACACACTCAAGGCTATCAACAAATGATATTCACCCTAAGCTTTCAACTCGTAATATACCCTCAAGGCCTAGTGAACCACCTATCCTACTCCCTATCCAAGATGTGTCATACACCTCTAGAGAGTAACTCCCTATCTAAGGCTCTCAAGCCTCTAGGAAAATTTCCTTGCTTAGCTATCTAGACCACAAATGATCCTAATTAAGCTTTCCTAGCTCAACCATCCGGAGTACCAAACTCCTAGCTAAGACTTTTGCTTAGTTATCCTGATCCTCTTGATCCTAACTAAGACTTTGTGCTTAGCTATCCAGAACACTTTCCTAGCCAAGTCTTCTTGCTCAAATCAAGACTTCACTCACCTTAACAAGAGACTTCAACCTTTCCACAAGGCAATGATCTAAGTGATGCAACTGATGCAAACATAAGACAAATAAAGCAAGATGATCAATCAAACTCTAGCAGCATGCTTAGATATATTCTAGGATATGCTTTCAACAAACAATCACAAATGTACCTAGAAATCAAGGCATGTATATCTATAAGAACAATATGAGAATATTCAATATATCACAAAAATCGAAGTTCTTAGATCATGAAATTAAACCTAGAAAATGTCATGAGGCACATCATATATATCATTTCACGAATCAATTTCAAGATAAGTCAAGTCTAGCAAAATATGTTCAAAAGAGATCACAAGACTAAAACTCAACAAGAAAATCAATCAAACAAACATAGCATGTGATCTAACATTCTTCTTAATAAATTTCATCAATCAAATATGAAGATTAAAAGAGATGATAAAAAAAGAAAGTAATAAGAAGATGTTTCACATACAACACTTGAGTCACGGACTGAAATCTGCCAACTGTGAAATATCACAAACTCAAATGACTCTAAAAATGCATTGGGTTTTTATATCTCTTCAAGACCAACATTTTTAGCTTTTGAATCACTCGATTCCGAGTTTGTATGAGAGAGTTATGATCGAAATAAGAAAACTAAAATGTTTAAGAATTCTGCAGAAATTTTTCTATACAATTTTCTTCAAGTTGTTATTTGGCGGGAAGGATGATGCTTTTTAAAAGAGAAAGAGAGAGGGAAGAAAGCACCCAATTGAAGAGCGCCACTTAACCTCCACGTGTGGGGCGCGTGTGCCACACGTGGGCAGAGAGGCACTCTGGCCGTGTGGCACACTAAGGTTGGCCTTTGGCCAATCTTGCTCCTCTCACGCACCTCTCGCATTCTTCAGCTATATTCGGGCCTCCGAACTCCGATTTCAAATCTTTCTTTGGATTACAAATCATGACTCTCTCACACAAAATGAAGACTATAAAACTTTGCAAAAAGGTTGAGAATTCATCTCAGAAAATGATGACGAAAACAACTTAATGAATGAGAACACAAAGTAGCGTAGCTACATCGTTTGGACTCGAAAACTAATGAATGAGTAACCGAAATGACTGAGACTCAATAAGGAATCATATGAGATCATGTTCAAGTCCAAAATACAATAAACATAATGTCACACAAGCATGTCATAACTAAGCGATAGTAATAAAACATGCAATTCTACAATGTCTATTTATATGAGATCAATGCATGAGCATACTTAAATGTGTGTGAATGTGTTATACCAAATGTTTACACAACAATGCAGAGACACACATTAATGAATTGTGTGTGTGTGCGCTTACACCTTGCAAGAGGAAGAAGAATCTTGATACCTTAGCATCCAAGAATGCGATGTTCCCTTTGAAGACGATATTTGCATAAGATGTCACTTTTAACCTTTGAAGCTTCTTGTTACAAGAAAATCATCACCGGGATGACTTTTCAAACAACGACATTTAAATGGACCATAATCGTGATAGACCACGGTCCGGAGAAGTATTACGTAGCTCGATACCTGTATAATATCAGTAAAACAAACAGAAAGTCGTCACCGGGGTGATTATAAGTAGGGAGAAACCAATGTCTATACTCAAATATTTACAAAAAAGTGAAATACAACTCTTTGGTCGATTCCAACTAGACACCAATACAATGGCGATCTATGATCTATTCTATTGGAGGATTCTGACACTGTTGGAGATGGCGAATTCGTAAGAATCCATAAGTAGAAAAATTCTCTATGGGTCTCTCTCTTCCAAAATTTCGGATCTTTTCTCTGAACATGGACGCCCTCATTTATTTCCATCTTCCTACCATCAAATCCCCCTAATTTAGACCAAATTGATTGACTGTGTTAGAGGGATTGACAAGCGTTAATGAAGGGTATCAATTTACGCCGGAATGTCTCCCTTCAATGACGTCATGCTTCCGTTTATATTTGAAATGCGAATCAATTGATTTATTAGGTCTCATTTATGGCGTTTCAACTGGTGAAGGAGTCAACCCTTTCCTTCCATGTTATTTGAAAGAGAATTCTAGTCTTGTATTGGCGTAGTATCCTTCTCTCAGATTAATATTAGGACCTGGATATAGCATTCTTACCTTGTAGATAGTGGAGATTTGCTGTCTTCTAGCAAGCTTCAGAGGGTCATTCATACTGCTTCGCATCCTGGTGTAGAGTAGGCCAATTGTAACCCATTCTGAGTACTTGGTAAGCTAGGGTTTCACCTGATACATGGTTCTCGCAGTCCCCTTAGTGTATGATTGCTTCATTTCTACACAAAATATAGCCCTATTTCCGTATCATTTTGTGTTGGTTTCTTGGGTAAAACCGGGTATTTAATATGATAAAATAAGTGGTTTAAGTATTTATGGAGTTTAGGGGCATTGGAGTAATTTTAGAGAATCAGGGGTCAAAGTCAAAAATGTAGAGAATATTTTGAAGAAACTGTGATTAAGGGAGAAGTCAAGTGTCCCTATTATAATTTGCCAGAAAACGCACGCATGTATTAGTCATACGGTGCATTTTTGCTTGTGTGTAGCATGCATCAGTGTGATGACATGATGACGTCACGTCGTCTTCCACTTCAAGCAGCCCAGTTTGCAGACCCGCGACCCCGAACTTGACCTGACTTGACCCGACGACAACCCGGTGCCATTCCGACCGTTTTTGGAGGTCGTCCCCAGTGGCTTTCACCCCAGATCGACGGCGTGGGCGTACCTGGTCCCTTTTCCACCCATTTAGAGCCCCAATGCACACTTTTCTCCAAAGCTCAAGTGTTCAAGCGTCCATGGCTTCTAGCTCGAGATCCCCAACTGCGGCAAGCTAGCGGCAGCCAAGCGACAGTAATGTGCCGCGGTTGGAGTGCTGTGGTCGTCCAAACTGTGGAACCCTCGCGACAGAGACTTCTCAGATGTGCCGCGGTCTAGATGTCGCTTTCGCAAACCGTGAAAAACTCCAACCGCGGCAGTTCGTATCGTGGTCATTTTGGACGGGTTTTTAGCCTTATTTTGAACCCATGTATATACATCTCTTGTTCTAAAAGAAGGGGGGTAAGAGAGACACAAAAAGGAAACCGAACTTCAAAGCTAAATCCACCAAATACCCTCTCATTCCACCATATCTTCCACCCACACATACACCCATCACTTCTCTTTACCACATCCACCATCACTCCATCTTTTGGAACCAAAAGAGAGTTGAAGAGAGGGGCAAAGGAAGAAGAGAAGATCTCATTAGTTTTCTCTAATCTTTATTCTCTTTATTTTCCTTTACATAGCCATGTATTTAATTGATTTAATATATTGTATGGCTATACTTTGTGAGATGAGCTAAATATTAAATGTTAGGATATGATGAAACACCACTCTTGAATATCTATATGTATTGACTTTTGTTTATTCATTTTGTGCAAGTGTGGTTTGTATAGGTATTTTAGTGTGATTATAGCTTTAAATTGATTGATCTCTTTTTGAATGATTTTTGTGGTGTGTTATGTACTGACCGGAGACTCACACCACGTGCTTGATAAAATGTCCTCTATGCATGTCTAGAAAAGTAGACCTACTTAGGCTAGCGTATAGGATTCGTTTAATGCACCAATATTCTTAACGAACCCATTCATATATTCTGAGTAATCGAGAAATAGGCTTGGTTATGATTTTTGTTGTAATCTATTCTACTCAACCGAGATTATAGGTTAATATTAGGGTGCATGAATCTATGAATTATACGAGCATAATTTGGGTGAGCATTTGAGTCTAGAACGGAAGTCAATAGAGGGTGTGGGGTGTAGTCAAGTCCTAGCTTATTTTTCTCTATTATCACAATAGATTTTATTTTGTGTTATTCTTCTTTTGCATTAGTTTAAATCCTTTTATTAATTTAGTTTAATTTATGTAATTAGAAATCCTTTCTTTTATGATTGTTTGAATAGCATCTAGGCTAATCAATTTTGGTAATCGATCACTCGATCCTTGTGGGAACGAACTTTACTTACCATTATGCTACTCTCCGACCTCATCCTATTACGAGAGTCACTAAAAGAGACTAGTCAATTTTTAGCACTGCTGCCGGGGATTGAGTGGATGATTGATATCGATACTAGTTAGTTTTTTGCTAATTTGAATTTATTTTATATTATTTTATTTATTTAGTTTCTTTCTATTTCTTTGATAGTTTTTGTTTCTTTTTGTTTCAGGATTCTATGGATTTTTCATGCAAAACTCGTGGCCAAGCTATCCGCCAATGAGTATGTCATCGGAAGATAGGATAAGAAAGCTCTTACAAGATGCTATAGACTCTCAAACGGAAATCGCACAGAATTTCAATAACGATATGTCACCTAGCTGGCAAAACCAATCCATAGAGATGACATTTGAAGGGAACTTCAACAACCCTTACAGCCAAGATTGGAGGACGTACCAAGACTTCTTAATGAGCTATGATGAGACCAATGCCTTTGAAAAACCTACCACATCATCCCAACCAATGTTCACATCATTTGAAAACAAGAAGAAAGAATTGATCAAGATGTGTGAGGATGTTATGAATATTGATAGATTGATAGGGATGTGATGACTAAATTGGAGTAGCTGAAAGAAGGGAATGCTAGACTTCAAGAGAAAATAGAGGAAACTTCCCGAGAGAAAGAAGATATGTGGGAAGAATTTAGGAAGATGTTGCAAAGCACAAAAAAGGAATTTGAAGGCAAGGAAGCCTTGGAGATGGAAAAGGGGAATAACCTTAAAAAGCTAAACAAAAAGCTCATATTTGAAGTAAAGACACTCAGAGTTGATAAGAGCATACTCCTAAAGAAGAATGGGGAAGTTTCGGACAAGAATAAAGAGTTGGAACTCCAAATAGAGAGACTTGAAGCTAAGAAAAATGAAGCATTGAAAGAGTTACAAGACTTTGCAAGGTCATCGAAAGAAATGGAAGTCGAGCTCAAGGTCAATGCCTTGGAGGAAGTCAAAGAAGTCTCTAACAAAAACAAAGAGTTGGAAGTACAAATTGAGAGACTTGAAGTTGAGAGGAATTCTGCATCAAAGGAATTTGAAGACCTTGCAAAGCTATTGGAATTAACGAAAAAAATGGAACTTGGCCACCCTACGGAACTTGCAAAGGATAAGCAACAGATTGAAGCATTATTGATGGAAGTGATTCAACTTCCAAAAGAAGAAAGGCTTAACATAAGTCAAGGACATTCAAGTGCCGAGTTCAAAACGTCAAATACTAACAAAGCAAAGAGGAGGAAAGCCAAGAGGAAGAGAAAGAACCCTCTACCTCCACCTCCACCTCCAACAAAGGCTCACCAACAAGGTATCATTCCTAACCCTACCATCGTGTGCCACCGTTGCTATAAGATATGTCACATTAGACCAAAAGGCCAACAATATGAAAGGCATGGAACACGAGAGAATTTTAAATATAGGGAAAATTATAGGCATGTTAGGAAAGTATGGGTTAAGAAATCTAGGAGTAAGAGAAGTCTACCTAGAATTAGGAAAATTTGGGTGAGGAAAGACCGATTTGACCAAGCAAGAAACATAAGCAAGGATAGGATGGCGAAGCCATCTACACTTGTTTGGGTTGTAAAAAGTGGTGAATTTCCAAACTTGGTAAAGCCTCCCTTAGTTGATAACATTCCTAGCACATGTGCATCGTGTTGAATATCTTTTTTGTGCATTTTATTTAAGCTATTTTTGTTTTTGTTAAGTCTTATTTATTATTTATTTATTTATTTATTTATTTTTCTTGCTTAGATTAAGTGTGTAACGTTGTATTGTGCTTTGTTTTTAGGTTTGCAGCGTACTTGTTTTTGGTTGTGCGTTTGGCTTCCCTCCCGTTTCTAAGCTTATATTGTCCAATCCGCTTTTGTGCAAACATTGGGGACAATGTTTCGTTTAGGTTTGGGGGTATGGCCATCTAATGACCATTTTTGTATGATTGTTTTGTTTGTGTTTATTTTTTTGTGAATTTGTTTCAAATTTTTGCATGATTGTGTGTTTGATGAGTCCGTTCTCCTGTTTCGAGCCAAATTTTAGAGCATTAACTTGCTTATTGAGATGCTTTTGGGTTGTGCCTTTTGAGGAAATTTTTCGCATGTGTTGAATCTCTGAGTCTAGGCAAAGGTTGTGCTAGTTAAAGCTATACCACATTGCTTGCACGTACCCTACCAGACTCGAAAGTGTCTTAGTAATTGGGTATCGCGTTTGAGATGTCTAGATCATTAGTGGAGACTATCCGAGTGAGGCCAGAGCCTAAATAGCGTCCTTAAGAGTGTGATTTGTTTTATTGTTTCATCTTAGACACTCTTCTTGTAGATAAATAAGCTTAATATAAAAAGGACCTCACTCCATGCTTTGGGCATTAAAGAACGTCATTTTAAAAGCATCACCGTTGTTTCGCCTTTGTTTGCTTGCTTAGCTCGTACCTATAGAGATGATGTAGGCTATGTGTGTTAAGTCACTACAAAATTCCCAACCACGTCCCATTCCTTATGTGTGTGCTTAAATGACCTATCTATGTTGACCTACACACTACACCCCATCACTATATCCTCCCATATCATACACATCACCACATCTTACCTAAACACTAGACCAACCCCCATTTGCTACGATTATGGTTTGTTATCATGTCAAGATGAAGCTCATGAGTGAACTCAAAAATGTAAAAATAGCGTGTACCCAGGCTAGATGTGCAATTTGTGCAAAGAATAAGGCTCAGAATAAATGAAAATTTTAAAACTGCTTAAAGAAAACCAATAGCACAAAAAGCCTTCTAATCTTCAGAAGTGTAAAAGTTGCCAAAATATAAAGCAACTTAAAAATTTACACAAAGTGATTAATTGAACAAATCATGCCTAGACGTTTTAATTGTGATGAGCATACTAAAATAGAAGTAAAACATAATCGGTAGCTAACCCATAATCCCATACCCACCTAGCCTCTCCACCACCAATTCACTATAGCATCACTTGAACTTTAAAGAAGTCCTAATTGATCTTTAGGAGGAGTTTTAGCTTGTTAATGAAGGTAATCAAAGGGTGCTCTGCCCTTGTTCTTAATGTTCAAATCCATTCTTATGGTCCAATTGCATTTAAACATTAGCAGTTTTTCAAAATTTGTCATATGCGTGTAAATTTTGAAAATTTATTGTGCTTAATTTCAAACCGCATATGTTTGTTGAGTGAGCCTAGGTTCTGAGTGGTAAAATGAGAGAGATCCTGAAAGGAATAGAGTCGAGACGAAATGCTATCATAAGGCTCTTGTGTTCGATGTTTTTTGAAGCTTTAATCACTAAGAAGTATGGAATTGCAATCTCTCTTGTTGTAGCACCTTGGCTTGCATTCCCCAAGCTTCTTCTTAGGGGTCTTAGCATGCATGTGCCTCAATTCGGTTCGCCCATTTTTGCATCTCTATCTATAGTTGGCTCAGTAGGAAAGACGTTTGTGGGTATCGTACTATAAGCCCTTTCGAGACTTCACTCGTCTCATTAGGGATCGCCTAGGGGTTTAAAAGACTTATCACATACGTTTTATTTATTTATGTTTTATTTTCTTTCTTTTGTTTTATTTTTCTATTTGTTTGTTTGTTTTGGTTTTGCTCGAGGACGACCAAAAGATAGGTTTGGGATGTTTGATTGCTTCATTTGTACACAAAGTGTAGCCCCATTTCTGTATCATTTTGTGTTCATTTCTCTGGTAAACCGGGTATTTAATATTATAAAATAAGTGTTTCAGGTATTTATAGAGTTCAGGGGCATTGGAGTAATTTTGGAGAATCAAGGGTCAAAGTGAAAAATATAGAGAATATTTTGAAGAAATTGTGATTAAAGGAGAAGTCAGGGGCCTCTATTATAATTTGCCAGAAAACGCACGTGTATTAGTCATACTGTGTGTTTTGGCTTGTGTGCAACATCCATCAGCATGACGTCATGATGATGTCACGATGTCATGATGATGTCACGACGTCTTCCACTTCAAGCAGCCCGTTTTGTAGACCAACGACCTGGAACTTGACCCGACTCGACCCGATGACAACCCGACGCCATTCCGACCAATTTCCGATGTCATCTCTGGCAGTTTTCAGCCTAGATCGACGCCGTGGGACTCCCCGGTCCCTTTGCCACCCATTTGGAGCCCCCATGCACACTTTTCTCCAAAGCTCAAGTCCTTCAAGCGTCCATGGATTCTAGCTCGAGATCCCCAACCGTGGCAAGCTAGTGGCAGCCAAGCGATAGTAATATGCAATGGTTGAAGTGCCGCGGTCATCCAAACCGTGGCACCCTTACAATAGAGACTTTTCAGATGTGCCGCGGTCCAGATGGTACTTCCGCGAACTATGAAAAACCCCAACCACGGTAGTCCGTATCTTGGTCATTTTGGATGAGTTTTTAGCCCTATTTTGAACCCATATATATACATCTCTTGTTCTAAAAGAAGGGGGGAGGAGAGACACAAAAAGGAAACCGAACTTCAAAGCTAAATCCACCAAATACCCTATCATTCCACCATCTTTTCCACCCACACATACACCCATCACTTCTCTTTACCACATCCACCATCACTCCATCTTTTGGAACTAAAAGAGAGTTGAAGAGAGGGGCAAAGGAAGAAGAGAAGATCTCATTAGTTTTCTCTAATCTTTATTCTCTTTATTTTCCTTTACATAGCCATGTATTTAATTGATTCAATATATTGTATGGCTATACTTTGTGAGATGAGCTAAATATTAATTGTTAGGATATGATGAAACTCCACCCTTGAATATCTATATGTATTGACCTTTGTTTATTCATTTTGTGCAAGTGTGGTTTGTATGGGTATTTTATTGTACTTAATGATTTCAATTGATTGATCTCCTGTTGAATGATTTTTGTGGTGTGTTATGTACTGACCGGAGATGCACACCACGTGCTTGATAAAATGCCCTCTATGCATGTCTAGAAAAGTAGACCTACTTAGGCTAGCGTATAGGATTCGTTTAGTGCACCGATATCCTTAACGAACCCATTCGTATATTCCGAGTAATCGAGAGATAGGCTTGGGTATGATTTTGGGTGTAATTTATCATACTCGACTGAGATTGTAGGTTAATATTAGGGTGCATGAATCTATGTATTATACCAGAATAATTTGGGTGAGCATTTGAGTTTAGAACGGAAGTCAATAGAGGGTGTGGGGTATAGTCAAGTCCTAGCTTATTTCTCTCTATTATCACATGAGATTTTATTTTGTGTTATTCTTCTTTTGCATTAGTTTAAATCCTTTTATTAATTTAGTTTAATTTATGTAATTAGAAATCCTTTCTTTTATGATTGTTTGAATAGCATCTAGGCTAATCAATTTCAGTAATCGATCACTCAATCCCTGTGGGAACGAACTTTACTTACCATTGTACTACTCTCCGACCACGTTCTATTGTGAGTGTCACTCTAGTGCTAGTCAGTGTACCTCGGTGAGGGCCCACTGTGCATTATCTAGATGTAGGCATCTCAGTAGTGGAAGAGATTTTCCTTTACGGTATAGGCATCCATCCACTAAATAATACTGGGTGGAGGTCCTTTTAAGTTTGCGTGCTTTATCTAGATACATTGGGAGGGCTCTGTTCTGGAGATAGCACGCTATAGGATCCATCCAACAAGGAAACCGGTCTACCAGGTTCACCTCTGCCCCACTAGCTATGTTGGGACAAGGTATCAAATGGAGCGGTACTCCTCTTGGTAATGCTTATCCTTCGGTCGCAGCAATTTAGGCCAAGACATCTGCTCGGTGATTATTCTGTCTAGGAATTTGCTCCATTCTCACATCTTTGAATCTTGTCATCACCTCCTGGACTTGTTTGAGGTATGCTATCATGTTATTACTTTTCGCATGGTACAACCGGGATATTTGGTTGACGATTAGCTACGAATCGTTCTTAACCAGGAGGAAATCTGCCCCCAATTCTTCTACCACCTTCATTCTTGCTAGCAATGCTTCATATTCCAACTCATTAGCAGTGGCTGCATTCGATCCCTTCTTGATTAGTTAAGATAACTCCTACTCCGCAACCCAATTGATTTGATACTCCATCTGTATACAGTGTCCAAACCTTGCCATTAATTGGCCACTCATGGGATTCTAACATCGGGTCTAGTACTGTATCCGTGGTGGTTTCTTGGTTGGAAATCATGCTGAATTCCACTGCGAAGTCGGCCAAGGCTTGAGCCTTGATAGTTGTTCGTGATTTGTATTTGATATCGTATTGGGTGAGCTCCAAAGCCCATAGGACTAATCACCCTGATACGTTCGGCCTCTGGAAGAACAGTCTTAACGGCTGGTTTGTGACTACAACGATTGTATGAGCCTGAAAATACGGTCGCAGTTTTCTTCCAGTTGTTATAAGTGCATAGGCAAGCTTCTCAAGAGGGTGTAATTTTTTTCGGAATTAGTAAAAGCACAGCTCACATAGTAAACTGGCCCCTGGACCTCGTCACTACATTCTTTCACTAAAGCTCCGCTAGTAGCGGTTTTCGATACTACCAAGTAGAGTTGCAACTCTTCTTCTGTAATAGGATTTACTAATAAAGGCGGGCTAGCTAGGTACTTCTTCAAGGACTAGAAGGTTTCCTCACTTTCTTGATCCCATTTCATCTTCTTACCCTGCTTTATAATCTTGAAGAAGGGATGTCATTTATCAGTAGATCGAGATATGAAGCGGTTCAATGCTGCTATCCTACCAGTCAGCCCCTATGCCTGCTTCAGGGTGGTGGAGGATTCAAGGTCTAATATAACTTTGATCTTCTCGGGATTAGCCTCAATCCGCTTCTCATGTACCATGAATCCCAGGAATTTTCCCGCTGTTACCACGAAAGCACTCTTAGCAGGGTTTAGACTCATCTGATTCTTTCTTATTATTTGGAAAGTCTGGCGTAGGTTTTCTGGATGCTGATCCTTTGCCAGAGACTTGGTGATCATGTCATCTATGTACACTTCCATGGATCATCCAATTAATGGCTTGAATAGCTTTTTCACCAAACGCTGGTATGTGGCACCTGCGTTTTAAAGATCGAATGGTATTACCTTGTAGCAATAAAGGCCATGACCAATGATGAAGCTGGTTTTGTATTGGTTGGTGGGGTGCATCATGATCTGATTGTATCCCGAGAAGGCGTCCATGAAGCTTAGAAGCTTGTTTCCTACAGTAGAGTCAATTAACTGATATATTTTGGGTAAGGGGAAACTATCCTTGGGACAAGCCAGATTAAGGTCGGGGTAATGGGACTCTCTTAGTAACCATGATCACATTAGCAATCCACTTGGGGTAACGAGACTCTCTGATGAATTTAGCTTTTAGGAGTTTGTCTACTTCCTCTTGTACTGCAGTATTCCGTTCGGTATTGAAGTGCCTCCATTTCTGTTTGACTGGTTTAAAAGTCATATCCACGTCTAACCTATGGGTGGCCAAGATGATAGGAATACATGGCATCTCGTCGTGACTCCAAGCAAAAATATAGTTGTATTCTTTAAGGAGTTTTATCATAACCTTCTCGACTTTATGATCTAGTGCTCCACCAATTTTTACTATCTTGGTTGGATCATTCTCCTTTATGGGTATTTCGTCCATCTGTTCAGCGGGGTACCCATTCTGGTCACGTTCTTCTTCCTCTGATTCTTCTATAACCATATCTGTTACCTCGCTTTCTTCCGGGACGTAAGGATCCTATTCTGGCATGCCTCGAGGTAGCTCGCTAGCGATGTGTACTTACTGTTTAGCTAATGTGGTCGGGTTCGTGTATACCGTACAACAATTGCGTGCAGCCTGCTGATCCCCATGAACCTATCCTACCCTGGTCCCAATTGGAAATTTCAATACGTTCTGATAAATAGACAATATCCCTCTTATGCCGGATAGGAAGGGTCTCCCCAGAATCGCATTGTAGGCGGACGGGGTGTCGACCATAATGAATTCTGTCATTATATTCTACTGAAGTGGCACTTTTCCGATTATCACTGGCAACCTATGGGATCCAATTGACATCAACGAGTCCCCTGTAAATCCATATAGAGGCGTGGTACAACTGTTGTAACAGGGGTTCTTCAATTTGAGTTAATCATGAGCCCCTTAGAATATAATGTCTACACTGCTCCCAGTAACCTTAAGTACATCGCTACTGGTAGAAAGTCTAGGAATCTTCCTAGCATGATTTTTCCTGGAGTTATTGGAAATTCCTACTAGGGTAGGGCCTCCATTGATAGTATGGATTATTTAGATCTGTTGCATCAAGTCCTTTCATTCATCTTTCTGTCTCTCATCTGCTTCATGCATTCTTCCTTGTACCTCCTACCCATCTTGATGTTATCCCGCACTTGTTATAAGAACTAGACCAAAAGTCCTCTTACCAATCCCTCAATCTGGTTAAGCAGGCTATAGCATTCCGATGTATTGTGTCCTACGTGTCCTACGTCCTCGTGGAAATCACAGTATTTGTAATGGTCCTTCTCTCTACCTGATCTTTCTTAAGGCCTGTCTTCATGAGTAGACCTTTGTCGTGGATTGCGAGATATATGGTCTCTCGAGAGACGTTAGGAGGGGTGTAGTGGTTGTACTCGTCCTCTTCCCCTACTATTCAGGCTACTTCCTTTATATGGGGTATTTATCCCGATGTTAAGAAAAATGTGGTGGCCTATACATAGACCGGTTGGGAGGAAGATTTTGTACTCTTTTTGTTGATACGGGCTTTTGAACTTCCTTTTTAGAATGTTTAGTATATCGGGCTTCATCATGCTTGATCTTGATCCTGAGTTGTTCCTCTATCTCCACTTGTTCTAAAGCCTTGTCATAGGCTTTTTGGTAGTTTCAGGTGGATGCTTGGTGAATGACCGTGTTAAAGGGATTGACAGGCGTTAATGGAAGGTATCAATGTACGTGGGGGAATGGCTCCCTTCAATGACGTCATGTTTTTGTTTATATTTGAAATGCGAATCAATTGATTTATTAAGTCTCATTTATGGCGTTTCAACTGGTGAAGGAATCAACCCTTTCCTTCGACGTTATTTGAAGAAGAATTCTAGTCTTGTACTAGTGTAGTATCCTTCTTCTAGTTTAATATTGGGACCCGGATATAGCATTCTTACCTTGTAATTTATTCTTCTGATATTCTTGCCGCTTGTAAATTGATTCTAGGAGGGATCGGGGTATCCAGTTATCCCACTCCCCTTATTGATCAATGTTATTAGCAAATCGGGATACCAGAGTACCAATTTTTTTTTCCTATTTCAATCTCTATTTCTTTTGAACTCTCACTCTCCTTTTTTTCATCTCTCTTTTCTTTTAACCTCACTTGATCTTCATATACTTGTATTAGGGTTAAGGATACAAGAGTGATTCGTTTTTTATTGAGTACAAAAGAGCATCTATTTATATAACCATCATGAGTTACACGCCTATCAAACTACCATGGTCACCCCAAAAGGATATGGCTCGCATGCATCGGTACCACATCACACAAGACTTCATCTTTGTACTTCCCAATGGAAAAAGACACCAACACCTATTTAGTCACCTTGATTTCTTCACTATCAATCAACCCTTGTAGCTTATACGGTTTTGGGTGCTTCAAAGCTGCCAAATTCAATTTTCCACCATACTAGTGCTAGTCATATTAGTACAACTCCCCCATCAATAATCAAGCTACAAACATTATTATTAACATGGCATCGGGTGTTAAAGACATTGTCATGTTGTACCTCATCATCTTCTTTTCCTTAAGCACTAAGAGCTCTTTTTGTAACAAAAAGCGTGAAATAAATCTTTTCTGGTGCATCATCAGACATTTTTTTTAACCTCCAAAAACAAATTAGTAAGCCTCACAAACACTCCCTCACGTGTTTATTCTCAATAATGATGGCACCCACACTCGTGTTTCACTTGATTTTTGGCTTTTACCCTCTAATGAGCTCGCACAATTATTTATTTATTTTTTTATTTTTTGATAACGGATTGGATCAAGTTTTTTTTTTTTGAAACTAAATCTGATAAATTTTTTTTTTTTGAAACGAAACTTGATCAAACTTTTTTTTTTTAATTATTTTTTAAAACAAAATATGATCAATTTTTTTTTTTAAGAAATCTAATCAATTATTATTATTTTTTAAATGAAATTTGATCAATTTTTGTTTTTTTTTTAACCAAAAGGAAATAAAAGAAATATAAAAAAAATGGACAGATCAAACTTGATTTAGAATCCTAAGCTTTGATACCAAATGATACGATCCTCGTCGGTTTAATGTCTAAGACCGTTCTACGCTTAGGTTTTTGGATGGAAACCGCGACCCAACACCTATAAAGAGATGTGAACCTTGGTATAAGGAGGACGCCACAATTAAGGATGGATTACTTGATTGATAAGTCAAGGATGAATGCCACAGAAAAAATCTGATAAGTTCAAGTAGTTCTCAAAGAACAAAAGAGAAAATTCTCTCAAATTTTGATTCAATTCAAGTATTTTCAATAATACATCAATGAGTCCCTTAATTATTAAAAATATCTAAACCCTAGAAAGAAAGATAAAGGAAATAAAATATTCAACAAATTAATGTCTTACAATCAGGAAAATAAATGCAAACAAATTTAGGAAATAAATAAAGACTGAAACTAACAACTATTTGATTTGCTCCTTATTTGGAAAGCTGAATTTGGGAAACAAATCAGCCGTTTATTTGGGAAACAAATTAACTCTTTATTTAGGGAAATAAATAAAACTAGGAAATATCCTAAAATTCGGACTCCTCTGAACCCTTGCTTGTACCACACGCACAACAAAATAGATTACAGAATTTCGGCTTATTGTGATCTGTTTTGGAGGATACAGTCTTCATAACATCTGTAGGGATCGTCTTGGGCTTTCCGAAAATATATTATAATATATGATCCGACTTTAGATGCTCTCTGTAGAGACCCACAAATTTCAGCCAGGATTTGGTCTTCATGTGGGCCGAACTTAGCAACTAAGAATAAACCATCATTAAATGCTTCTTTGATCGTCTCGGCCCTTGTAATTTGCCCAACCAGAACAAGCAATGGATCATTTGATGATGCTTCTTAATTCTCATCACCTGGATCTTGTAGTAGCATGGTATATCAATCGAGCCTTCTCCTTTAAGGTAGCGTGATACTTCTTACTGCCTCCCTCTACTTCTCATCTTGGTGGAAAATTATTCTTTGCACCCCTGCCATTTTTAGCGGTAAACACTTCTTTTTCACCAAAAACTCCCTAAGCAACACTTATTACAATTATAAAGAGTTTTGCAATGGAATCAAGCCATTACAAATCAAGGATCTTACACATGATCATCGCCTAACCGGGATTTTCATTGTAGGAAGGCCCGATGCCATGGACTGGAACTAAACCCCCTCAAAGAACTGATTGTGGTGCTAAAGTGGCCCTAGTTGCCTACCATGATCATCGCCTAACTGGGACTCCTAGAGTAGGAAGGCCCGATGCCTTAGACTGTGACTAGACCCCCTCCAAGGAAAGATCTTAATGCTAAAGAATCCACGACAACCGAGTAGGATCATAGTTGACCAGAACCCCATTTGGAAGGACAACTGACGCCTGAACTGGGGCCAAACACTTTACCAGGAAGCGAATATGAAATGGGAGGACCCTAGAGCCATAACCTTCAAGCAAATCCAACTAGGAGGTTTTCCAAACCGCACAGGGAGCAAAACACTCAAGACGCAAAGGACTTACTACCTCTAAAAATCGCCAAATTTGGGAAGCATGAAGAAACAGTAATCGCAACACAAAAAAAAAAAAACAGTCCATCATACCAAAACAGGCAGTAAACATTAAAAAGGTGCAAAGACACCAATCCAAAACCATATTTAATGACGGACAAGACTCAGATGGCTTGGCCCTCCCAGTTAGCAAACATGATAGAAATTAAGGGTGTAGAAACACCAGTTCAAGGTTACAACCCAAAAGAGCCAAGGCCAATCCGACCTGGTTCCCACAAATATATATTTAAAAAATAAAAAAGATTCTATCTTTGGAAGCTGTTAAGAACTTGTCAACTATCACTGATCATGAGATGTTTGCGGTAGATCCCCCTTGCCTGCTATGGTCTGCTTTGGTCTGCTTTAGCTATATGTCCTGCACAACCTTCTGGTCTTGTGCCGCGGCTTCCTTCAGGTCCTCTCCAACTTTATCCTCCATATTCCCGTACTCCATAGTAATGCCCAGATCGCTTTTGGAAAGCCCTTTGCTGCTTACTTTATCATCAGTAGGAATTAGATTGGGATCAAGTGTAGCGGCCATGGCCTCCATCTCCTCATTCGTCGCCAGAATGCGCTCTCGGTCCTAACCATCTCATGTCAAAATCAGCAGGAGCCTCTTGAGCCGCATGAAGAATGGCCAGAAAGTATCCGCCCTATGTCGACTTGGCTTGTGCGACCTCCATTTCTTTCTCCTTCGCTGCAAGTTGCTTCCTCAACACGTTCCTCGCGTAGGCACGGTGGGTTGAACTTGGGTCTCTTCTTGGGACAACCTACCTAGCCATCGCAGCTTGGGTCTATTCTGCCTTCCGTTTCTCTATGTTTAAATGGACCAAGGCAAGCTCGACTTGCTTTAGCTACGCCTCTATATCAACTCTCCTTCGCTCAGAAGCACGTAACTCCTCCTGGAAAGACACAACTAGCTGCTCCAAGGCAAGGAAGCACTTAAAGCCCTGACCACAAAATTGAGAGTCACAACATATAACCACAAAAGCAAACCAAGGTTACCTTACGAGAAATAAAGGGAAAACATACATCGGCGATGAAAAATGATCCTCTAGTAGCCACTTCTAAAGCAGGGGTAAAAAACAAGGAGGAAAGCCCAACGCTGAGACAAATGCACATTAAGGCCTTTACCACCTCCTCCTTACTGAAAGCCGGAGGCTCTTTCTCCTTAGAAACAGGGACCTTGGGGGCTTCCAGGGTTCCCTTCCCCTTATCAAGAGTGACGGAAGCCAGTCGAGCAAATTTAGAATTAGAGGCTGTCTTAGAAGAAGTAGAATAGGAGACACAAGCAAAGGAGGATGAGGCAGGGTCGCCAGCTTTTCCCTAGCCGCACCTCAAGTTCTATAATGCTTGGTTTGGCAGGATGGGCAGAAAGAACAGGCAATTTGGGGATGCCGATAGGTATGGACCGATGCTTAGCCCCCTCTTATTGCTTAACCTCAATGAGCTTCGGGGGAAAATGCGGGGTCAGCATTGTCACGCTAAGAGCAGTGTGGGGAAGGTCACCCGCTTGATAGCCTGCATACGAAACTAGAGATTGACAAGGTTGAACAAAGGAGTATGCATGGGTGAGGAATTAGGAATAGCCAAACAGCTGGACGAAACAACTAGTAAGGGACATACCGTGGAATGGAGCAAAAATCTTAAAGACCTGATCTACCCGGTGTTGGTGGAAGGGGTCACCAACGCTTTCAAGAGGATTATACTTTTTGTCCTTGATCCTCTGCAGGATCTTCCTCGACTCCTTCGGGAGGGTCACCTCACCCAACTTCTTCGAGTTCGCCTCCCCCACAAATTGAGTCGACACACTTTTCTCCCTCCCAATGATGAAGCAGTCTTGCCCTCACTCACCTTCCATAATAATCCACTCACTCTTCTAGTCCCTATCCTTGCCCTTCGTATTGGGGATAGTAAATCCCATCTTATTAGCCTAACGAAGGTAGAAGTGCCTAGCTCGACAAGAAGTAAGAGGAGAAACCTAAAAGAGGTAGCGCAACTCTTGGAGCCCCAGCTCCTCCATGCCCGCTTTCTTTCTACTTACTTCCTTCCACTTTACTAGGAAGCCGATAAGGTTATGCTAGCAGCTAGAGGTCAGTTGTATAGGAGCAAGTTGGAAAGCATAGAGAGCACGCCGTAGAGTAGGATGAAGCGAGAGCCGAAGACCGCAGCTAAAAGCCAAAAGCTAGATAGGGAGTTGACCTTTGCAGGGGGTGTAAGCATCATATCCCTTGACAGCAAGTGACAGAATCACCTCTTTTGGAATCTTATAGTCGCGTCGTAGCCTCCTTAGAGTCTCTTCAGTAACAGTGGAATAAGTGACGCATCCAATACCGCAAAGCATGGTCAACATCGCCCCCATGGCAATCAAGACCTCTTCGATGCCACCACCTACCTCTTTCTTGGACTCGTTCGCCTCGGATACAGAAAGACTGGATCCGACGGTCTTGGTGAATCCCGACCTAACCTTCGAATGACGACCCGAACACCGGAGCCATAAAGAGCCACCCTAAGTATCAAAGAGGAGGTGTTCCTTCCTTTTCTTCAATTTAAAAACAAGACCGGAGTGATCCCCCGACCTTGAGCTGGAGCCAAAAGGGTAGTCATAAGCCTTCTTACGGTTGGAGTTCTCTGACATGTTGGAAGATAGAAATAGAAAATGAGGTTTGGAGAAATAGCTCAAAGATGAGAAATTTTGAAAATTTCGGAGAAGATGAAGAGAGTGGGAGAAACCAGCACAGTGGCCTACTTATAGGTAGGGAACTGCTCTCTCCGCCCCCCGGATTCAATCTAGGCCGTGGAAGGAAACCAATAATGAAGATCACACATGGAAACTGCCATGATTGGATGTGGAGAAACTGCTGGCATAGGCTTTTTGACTGATGCACTCTCCCTTATGCAACACGTGGCTGAAATCAATGATGACATGCAGACGTTACCACCTTACATGCCCTGATTTTTGCACCCTACCAAACAGCTATTACTGTGGCAATTAATGCATGTCGTTTTAGTCCCAGCTCTCATACCAAGACCAAGCCGAATAAAAAGAGTCGGGATCAACCGATGAAAGTCCCCCATGTGGCCTTTTCTCTAAGCCTCCAATGCTTCAGAAGCGACCCTCAGCATTCAAGGCTAGGGGGACTACTGTTAACCACCAAAAGTGGCTCAAGAAAATCAAAGGAATACTTTCCCTGGTTCATCGAAGGAGAATCGAAACAAGGGAAAAGATCCCCTAATGTACCATCTAGTCCCAAGATTATTGGGACTACCCCTTTTCCACCATCGGAGACCGCTAAGAATCTGCAGTCCCCGATACAACAGGAACCGTAGTAGGAAACAAGAACATGGGGGACCTCACTCTTGCCACCCCTTGTCTGTGGAGGACTATGAAGACTCACCAGCGCAGCCAAAAGGAACTGCTAGGGCGGGATTCCTGGTTCCCTAGTCCAATCAGCGCATGCATCATCTAAATCCCTTTCCCCTTTTCCTCCACGATGAAGTTGCCCTAATCCTGCCAAAACAATCTAGAGTCACCGCCTAAGTATTGGTGAACTCGTGAGGGGAGTGACGTAAGCCCTCGTAGAAGAACAAGCCCAAATAAGGAAGAGTCCCAACAGAGGTTAGGGGTAGCTAGGCATTAATTTCGCTCAGTTAACAATCAAATGGAGGGAATGAAGATCAAGAGCCCTGATCGATCAAGACCAGCCAGCTTCAACGACCCGATTGCGATCCAACTCAACCATACATGGGGTCAACTCAGATCATCACCAAAGAAAGAACCTAAGTTCCAGCAGGCAGGGAGGATGCTAAAAGCACCTAAGCAGAAAGAGGAAATCATTGGGAGGAAGCACCTGACATTGGTAGCGTGACAGGCACTGCCATTGTCCCCCAGCAACCCTAACACATGAAAGCGACACGCCAGTCCAACTCAAGCGCTCCCGACCAACTAGAATCGATGAAATTACCACTTAATCGCCTTTGAAGCGTCTACACGGACACCAGGGCAAAAATGGCAAAACCCTAGCCGTCCATGGGGTGTTTGCCTCCTACGCTCACCAAGAATGAACGATGGAGATCCTCCATCTATCTAGCCCTCCATGTCAGCCCTAAGGTTTAACTGGACCAATCTAAACCATCCAAAGCAAGTGTTGTGGTAGGACCAAGGATGCAAAGCGGTGATGATTGTGCCAAATAACTCACTCAAGAGGATGGCCACTTCAACCTACAAAATGGTGAGACCCTCTATAATACCTCCACTCAAGATGGGGATAGGAGAGGTTGGACCTAAGAGCAATAGAGAGAACTTACTACTACAGAACGACTAGTCTCTTCGAGGAGACCAACGAGTGTATACCGTGCTACTATAGAATGACTATTCCCTTTTAAAGGGATCAAGAGAAATAGATAGAAAGGGAGAAAGATAGAGAGAAAGAGAGAGACATGTTGTATCCCATCCCCTCTACCATTGAGAGGCTGTAACCGAGCTATAAGAAATGAAACATGAAATTCACTTTCCTCTGTATTGCAATCTATTTCTCACTCATTAATGTCTTGTAATTAGTGTCCAAACCCGTTTGAACTGGTACTAGCACGCCTAGGAACCGTTCCCAGCTACCCCTATACGGTCTAGTCATCAAGCAGCTGTAACCCCCCCGGTTTCCCTCCTCACTCCATTTCTACCTCGATTTCAACCCCCCATCGCAGCAGAAGTTGAGCCAGTCCGTTATGGGCCATGCCAAGACCCCTCCGACTGCGGAGTACTGCTCCGCCCGGTCTAAGCATTGTCTAGAAAAAGACTACCAATTTTTTGGATAACAAAATCTATTCACCCCCCCCCCCCCAGCTAGATATAATTAGAAACGCCATAATTGTTTCAGTTGGTATCAAAGCAGGTTCGTTGGCATATTTAGGAGATTCGTGATTTTTGCTGTTTTTTGCATTTTGTGTGATTTTGGATTATTCATACACTTTCATTCATTTCATTTATTCATAAACACTATAAGTGGAAATGGTGGTGGAAACGAGGTTGCTTCGAGCATAAGGCCTTCATTACTCATGGGGTTGAATTATACCTCTTGGAAACGCAAGATGGAGTCGTACATTTGCCAAATCCATGATAGGGCTTGGATGGCATTTGAAGACTGCTACGCTCCACCAATGATGACTCCTAGGGGTGGAGGAGAAGATGTACTCAAGCCTAAGGTGCAATGGAACACGTAAGACTTTGAAGCGTTTAAATGGAATAGAAAGGTGATGCACACCATTCTATGTGCCATGGACGAGAATCAATACAAATTGATTCAAAACACTATGATATCAAGGAGGTGTGGGACATCCTAGAGACAACACATGAGGGAAACGAAGTGGTTAAGGACTCTAAGCTTCAAGTTCTCCAAACTCAATTCGAGATGCTTGAGGTTGAGGAGAATAAGTGCTTCAACGACTATAAGATCAAGTTGATGGACATAGTCAACCAAAGTCAACAACTTGGTGACCCATATTCGGATAGGAGAATCAAGCAAAAAATTATGAGATCTCTCCCCGAAAGATTTGAGTCCAAGGTAACGGATTTAGAGGAGAATAGTTGCTACAAGGATATAAAGCCGAGTGAGGTGAATTAGAGACTTCTAGCTTATGAGTCTAGGACGGGTCCTACCTCCATACCTCCAAAACAGCAAAAAGGAATTGCTTTTAAGGCCTCCAAAGTTGAGAATAAGGAAAATGATAACTCAGACGAAGATATGGCCTTATTGTTAAGAAGGTTCAAGAAGTTCGAGAAGAAAGGCTTTTGATCCAAAGGCCAAAACTTGAAGAAAAAGGCTCCCTTCAAGAAGTTTGAGCCTAGGCAAGAGAAGAGTGAAAGAAAATGGATCCAATGCTATGAGTGTGGTGGCATAGGATACATCGCTCCCGATTGTGGAAATTTAAAGAACAAGAAGAAAGGGAAAGTGATGGCCGCCACTTAGAGTAGAAGTGATGACTTCGATGAGATAGATGAATCTTCGGATGATGAAGATGAAGTTGCTAATTTCATAACCTTTGCCTCCTCTCACAAGAGAAATGGTACTAATGAAGAAGATGAAGAGAGTCAAGAGGAAAATGATTCAAGTGAATATGACTCCTCATCTAACTCTACAAATGGAAATGTGGAGAAAATGAATGTTCATGACTACATAGTCAAGTTCGAAAGCTCAAGATGAAGAGCAAAAGAGAATTTAGGAGATTGAAGGAAGAAAATCTATAGCTGTCAACACAAGTTGACCTCTTAAGTGAACAAGTGGTGAGAACCGAGAAGATTGAAGATAAGCTAGGAAAGGAGTTAGCCTTATCTATAAGGAATGAAGAAGGTTTGAAGAGGGAGCTTGAAAAAGCTAAATGGTCAATGACTAGGATGGTCTCTAACACCAAAAAGCTTGACCACATCCTAGGTGTTGGAAAGAGTCCTTGCAACAAGAGAGGTATTGTGTTTGAAGATGGCAAGGAGACCTCCACTCCTAACAAGACCGAGTTTGTCAAGAGCTTGAGCAACAAAGAAGCTTCACCGGTGCAAACTCCTAGGAAGAAGATTTATCTAGCACAATGCTCATATAGTGGACAAGTGAAGGTGGTTCCAAGAAGACAACCTCAAGTTTAACCTACAAGAGCTTCTTAAGCCAATTTACCTCAACAAATGGCTCTCCAAGGAAAGAGACTAATCAAGCATGCTAAAATATACAATCGTAATTAAATTGCCTAAAGCATACCTAAAAGGGGGGTGAATATGTTTTTACACCTTTTTTAAACCCCTTGAAATAAACTTAAGTTTCTCCCTAAGTTAGCTTTCACAACAACACATAAACCATACATACATGTATAGACAAGATAATCACGTGATCATTAAAGCATTGTCTATATATCAACATATAACAAGAGGAAGAATAACATTAAAATACAATAACAAAGGATACTTGTATTTCCAGTAATGTTCAATGTGCTATAAGTATAAATAAAAAATATACCTATACAAAAGAATCAATGAACAAAAGAATTATATATATACAACTATGATCAAAATTAATTGCTTACAAATCACACTTAAGAAAATCGTGTCTTAAGATATATCACAAATGAATATTATGCAACAAGATAGAAACATACACGTATACAAATGTAAAAGAGAGAGATAGAAAGAATTGACACATAAGATTTTTTAACGTGATAAAACCTCCAAATAGGAAACATCCACGGGTTGAACTACAACCATTAGGTACTATATATTGGATGATAGATTATAAATTCCTAAAAAGTGACCAATCCTATGATCTACTTTTTATTAGAGTCTATGTCTGCCCAATCCCTATTGGTAGATATGAAATCCATCAATGTTATAGAACCACTATATATTGGAGTCCATCTCTAGCCAACATCATTGGAAGATTAGAAACTCTTCAAGAACCAATGCACATCTCATGCAACACTCTCTATTGGAGTCTATGTCTAACCAAACACCTGGGCCTACCAATATTGTAGCCAACTCCCTATCCAATGCACTCATGCCTCTAGAAAGCCTACCATGCATAGCTATCCGGACCTTCCTGATCCTTGCCGTGACTTCTTACTCGATTATCCATACCCCTTGTCCTAACCAAGACGTCCTCGCTTGACTATCCGAATCTCTTGTCCTTGTCAAGACTTCTTGCCTTTTACAAGGACTTCCTAGTGTGATCAATGAAAGCAAATGATGAAAACAAGCAAATTCAACATAAAACATGTGATCAATACATTCCATGGAAACTAGACTTAGTCATGTGAGAAGAGAAGTCAAAACAGTCTAGTCATACAAATTGAATTAAAACCTAGAGCATGTGAAAAATACCTAACACATGTGGCTCCTAGTTTTATTCACAAATCTAATACTTGAATAAATCATATTCATGAAGCACATTTTCAAGATATTAGAAACATACACAAAAATACTAGAATCAGAAAATGTATTCAAAGAATATTCTAGCCAAAGATTTAGAGTAAGGATAAAATGATAAATCAATTAAATTCTAGAAACAAATACACATGTACTAATCCTAGATTTGTTAGATCAAGGATCTAAGTACATTTCAAGGTTATTGATCATAAAATAAATCAATACAATCACAAATGACCCTAGGCATCAAATTAATCACAATACAACACTCAAACATGTGAGAAACTAGAATCCTAGAAAACTAGTTCACATTTGTCTCTAATTAGACTTGATTAGGTTTGATTATGAAGCTATCTTTATCAATAGCATTCATCACACATACAAACACATATAGAAGAAGAAACCCCAAGATAATTGAAGGTTATAAAAGAAGAAACCACAAAGATAGGTCAACTACCTATGATTCACGAGCTGGTTCGGTTTTGAAGGTGAAGCCACCAGAAAACGTGATCAAACAGCTGCTAATCCACTTGGAAAAGGTAGAGGACTCGATTACAAAGATCTTCCAACTTGAATCACTCAATTCTGACTTTGTATGAGAAAGTTATGTTGTTTGGAAGGTGGAAGTTTTTCTTCTTAAAATGAATGGGAGGGAAAAGAAGGATATTTAATTGAAATGGAGA
The DNA here is from genome assembly GCA_035582765.1 of Acer negundo. NCBI lineage: Eukaryota > Viridiplantae > Streptophyta > Magnoliopsida > Sapindales > Sapindaceae > Acer > Acer negundo. The sequence continues at coordinate 4,820,123 of CM069238.1, forward strand.
GAGCGAAAGGACCAACAAATTAGATGCTGCCACCTCAGCTGGCCATGAGGGGCGCGTGAGCCTCACGGGGTAGAGAGGCTGCTTGGCCATGAGGCTCACCGCCTCCTCACGCGCCTCTCCTTGCTTGGTCGTTGGCCAAGCTTGCTTCCCTTGTGCTCTTCTCGCGTTCATCGGCCGTATTTGGGCCTCCAAACTATGATTTCAAATCCGTCTTCGGATTACAAATTGTGACTCCCTTACGCATGAGGAAGACTATGAAACATTGACAATGGTTGAGAATTCGACTCGGAATACGATGATGAACACAACACAACGTATAAGATCGTAAAGTAGCATAGCTTCCTAGCTTGGACTCGAAACCTAATGAGTGAGTAACCAAAATGATCGGGACTCAATAAGGAATCAAATGAGATCATGTTCAAGTCCAAAAACAATAAAATAAAAACAAATAAATACAAAGTCACACACATATGCCATTTCCTAGACATTGTCCTAGAACATGCAAATTACAAAGATTGTCAAATTGAAACTAATGCATGTGCATACGTTACCAAGTGTGTGAAAGTGTTATACCAATGGTGTACAACTATGCAGGGACACAAATGAATGTCATGTGAGTGTGTGTGACTATGCCTTGTAAGAGGAAAGAGGTATATTATACCTTTAATGAGCAAAGTAGCTCATTTCCTTTTGAAGACACCATCTTGCATGAAGAGTTGCCAAGTACTCCTTGAAGCTTCAATCATCATCAATCTAAGACAACTAAACATTACAAGATAAACAACGTTTTGATATGGAATACATGCCAGCACAAACCAAAATCCTTACAATCTCCCCTTTTGGCAAATTCCATGTCAAACCCCCATACATATACTAAAACAATTACAAGGAAAATTGGTCAGAATGAGTTACAATGAGTTAAACATTTCTAGACAAAATTTCAACCTCAAGTCTTGAACTTCATCTTGGTCTCCTCTTGATATCACCTAAAATCAACTTGAAAGCAAAATAATATCCAAGAGACAACACATATGGCAATGTACATTCTTTGACAAAAAAATAAAACAAGTTCAAATTGATCATGTATGCTCCCCCTTAATACATGCTATCCAATAAATATATTGTAGCCAAGATCAACAAAAAATATTTCATGCCATAAAGTTCACCTTGATACCAAAATAAAAAAATAAAAAAATAAAAAATAAAAAATAAAAAAAAGAATAACCAAGCTAGAAACTATCATATTTCTCCCCCATTTTGAAATGACATGAATCTAAAAAGAAAGAATAAGAAAAAATATACCTCAAGACCATTTCTAGCCACTTGTGACAACAAGGAAAGTTGTGCAATTGGATGATCTCACATAATGCTTTGGAGTAAATGCTTTGCTTTCCAATTCTTTGATCTTCACATCTTGTAGCATTACCTTAGCATTAAGGTCTTCAATCTTCCTTTGTGACTCCTCAATCAACCTTTGGTCGGACTATTTTATACCTATTTGAGGTCCCCTAATTGCGATCGTTTGTCTCGTTTTCGAGCGTATTTTTGTATATAATGTTTTGTTTGACCCATGTGTAGGTACATATTCCCTATAATAAGGTATTGAGCTTAAAGATTAGTTTAGGAGGCAAAATGAGCCGAAAAGGGCTGAAATTGGACATGCTCGTGCAGAACACTCAAATTTGGAAGGTCATATCTTCCTCCTTAGATCGAAACATAATGATATCTTTATATATTCGGAAAGCCCCAAAAGTTTAGTTTCTAGAACATTTTACGGATTGCAATTCTAAGCTTTCTGCAGGAAGTTATGCTCATTTCCGTAACAGTGCGCGATGCTGAAATGCTGAAATGCTATCAGGTCAAAATGGCTACTTCAATCGGCGGCAAGGCCACACCGATTTAAACCGCCGATTGCCTCCAGAGAGTCATTTTTTGCCAAAAATTGAAGGGCAATCTTGTTCTTTCACCCATCTTTCAGCCCTAACCTCCCAACACTATATAAACACCATTTTGCCTCTTCTCTCCACAAAATCCACACACCACACTTCTTTTTCTTCATCTTCTTCCACACCAAAAGAGAGAGAGAAGCTTTCAAGGGCATCCATGGAGGTTTTTCCTCCATGGATGCCTTCCATTTCATTTTCTACCCATCTTCCACCACATTTAGGAATAGATTGCATAGAGATAGAGTGGGTTTTGGCCAATTTCGAGCTAGCAAAGGAAGGAGCTCTTGGAGGACGTTTTCTTCAAGGGTTGTATCTATTTCTCACTTTCTATGTATTTCTTGTTTTCTTGAATGTGTAATCCCCACTTGGGAATATTTGTAAACTTATTTTGCGCTCAATATATATGATGGTTGTTTTTATATCTAATTTGGGTTTTGATTCATTCTTGATTTTATTGAATATATCTATATCTTGAAATGCTTGTGTATGGAGATTGGAAATTAATATGTATGCATAGATGGGATTAGGAGTAGATTAATGTAAATTATGAGTAGTTGTAATCAAATATCCCATTTTGTATTTGTATGTTGATAGAAGGTCAAAATTAACTTGTATCGATGGGTTTGAGTGACTTAGAGTTGGGATTGTGCTTTTGGAGGGGTTCTCTGGGCATAGTCTTGGCTAATCAGCTAGGAAGAATAGATGAACCTATTAATTGCCATATTATATGAGGTTTGGTTCTAGTTTTTTGTTAACAATTGGAATTTAACTATTTCTCACGCTAGGGACTCTAGGTGAGTCATGGTTGGAGTTACAATTATTGGTATTAGACTATTTCTCACACTAGGGACTCTAGGTGAGTTATGGTTAGAGAAACAATACTCTTTCTACATTCATTGTACCTAACGTTGCCATTTTATATTACCGTGTTAATATTAGGACTCAATTTAGCATTGGTTTGTAAAATGTGTTCACAAATGTTGGTTGCAGTTTCATGTTTGAGAGGCTCTCAACACATTCTTCAACCGTTAGCTTTATGAATGGGTATAAATCGGATTGAGGCAAAAACCAACCCTTAACTAAAATTTGATATGCTTAATTCCTAAAAACCAACTATTTGTGCACTTATGTATACTGAACTTGTTGAACCTTGTGTGACCTTTTTCATGCATCTCTCCTATCCACCATTTTATTTATCACTTCCATATTCTCTTTGTTTTTATTTATTTTCATTTCCATTCTCTACACACACACACACCACATTGTCCATTCATTTCACACACACTATTCTCACATTTTCGCATTCTATTTACATGCTTACAATAATTACTAGAACTTGAAATGGTTGATGAATCACACCTCCCTGTGGAACGATACCCTCGCTTGCCGCTTTACTAGTTTTTTGCTAGTTTATTTCACATAGCGTAGGAAACCCCCTTTTTTCATTGAAACAATCTTTTGATCCTCGCGATTTCTTAACGATGGAAAAAGCGAAGTATCAACCTTGTTGACTTGTCAACCTCACTCTTCAATTGCATAGCCTAATTTGTAAGAATGGTTATGCTAGATACAAGGCGTGAATCATGAGATTCACCAAAGAGCCTAAAAGTATCACAAGACTTTCCCTTTTCTTTATATGACATCGTAGCCATACGTTTGTCACTGAAGTTCTCCAAGGGAGGAAGTAGCATATCATCACCTTGTTCCTTCACACCTTTAGCTAAATGCAAATGAGAGATAAACCTAGGAAATGCCAACTTTTTGTCCAAATGAGTTTAGTAAGCCGCAATATCAATATGTTCTATAAGGATTTCACCAAGGTTTATGGGCTTGTTAATCACGAAGGCATACACAATCTTGATCTTCTCTTTGTTTAGTACGGTAGCATTAGAAGATCCAACAAGATTGGTACATACAAAGAGATGCCAAAGGCAGCATGACCAGGAGTGTCCATTTGCATGACTCATGATCAAGATGCAAAAAGGTTCCAAATTCTCACTTTAATTTGTTGAGCATCAGATCAGGTTCGAAGGGCAGTTTGGGGACTTCATAACTTTTGATTTCGGACGAATTGGCTGACGTGCCTTATGTCATTACAAATTTCAGTGTCTTAACTGCAATTTTCTATATTGAATCGTATCGTTTGATGTTTCCAAGGAGTTATCACTATTTTAATTTTCAAGGGGTCAGCAGACAACAATTACGGGATTTGAAGAGTACTTACTTATTATTTGCATTATCTTTACTATTTTCTTGTAATTTGCTTTTGACAATTAATTCTCTTGTGTTTCCCATGCTTGGAGGTTTGTTTCAAGGCTTGGCTTTATATTTGGTTCTTCTCCTTTGTAAACAGCAGCTTATGAATTTTATTTGAATGAAATATACTCTCTTTGAGTGTTATCCTAACTCTGTATCTCTTTGGTGGATTTCCATTAAGTGGTGAGTTTCCATTGGTTCTATATCCTTGGTCAGTTCTCTAGGGTGGTGATATTCTGTATCCCTCTTGACTTAACCTTGGTGGTGAACTTTTACCTATCTTGCTGAATTTTTGTAGGGTGGTGATCTCTATATCCCTTTGGAAATAAAGCTATTGTTCTTTTGTGTTTGTTTGGGCTGTTTCTTGTTTTTCATGGCCTCAGATTGGTATCAGAGCCATGTTGTTCTTCATTTGTTTTGTAATATCAATGGTTGGTCATCGCCGCATGCCAACTATTGATAAAGAGACAGCCTTTCAAGTGAATCAATGGAACCTTATTATGGATGATTTGAGGCAGCAAATCCATCAACTCCAGCAACATTTGCATCTATCGAGAATCACAATCATGATGAGAATGAAGGATTCGAAGATGATAGTGTTGATGTTAATCCTTTCCATCAAAGGCCCAGCCATGTTTCTGATGATAGTACTCCTCCTCATCCACATGATTTGAAGCATTATGTCTTGAGGAATTGTGAGACACATCGTGCTTTCAATGCAAAAATTTTTATTCCAGAATTTGAAGGAAAGATGCAACCAGATGAGTTCATAGAGTGGTTGAATACGCTGGAACATATTTTCGAATGCCAAGAAGTTCCAGAACATAGAAAGCTGAAACTTGTTGCAATCAAACTTCAAAAGCATGCCTTCTTTTGGTGGGAGAATATCAAGAAACAGAGAGATAGAGAAGGGAGAAGCAAGATTTTGACTTTGATTAAGATGAAAAAGGTATTGACAAGGAAGTATCTACCAAATAATTACCGGTAAGATGTTTTCTTGAATATACCGAGTTTGATAATCTCATGTTAAAAGGTGATCTCATGGAACCGGAAGAGCAGACCATTGCACGTTATCTTGGTGGTTTAAATTATGAGATTTCTAATGTGGTACAGCTATAGGCATATTGGAGTCTTAATGATGTGTGTAAGCTTGCTCTTAAGGTGGAGAAGCAACAAAAGGAGATGCGTGGCAGGGGTTCTAAGTATGGTTCAAGGGAAGGCTTTACAAATAGAGGAAGCATGTCAAGTCCTAAGCCTATTGCAGCAACCAAAACCAATACAAAAGTTTCGACATCTAAAGGAGAAAGTGTGGTGTCTAAACAACAACAACAACAGCCTAGTCCTTATAATATAAATTGTTGCAGGTGTTTCTAGTGTCAAGGGTTTGGCCATATTGCTTTAGAGTGTCCAAATCGCAGAATTATTTCATTGGTTGAAGAAAAGAAGGATGAGGAGATGGAGGAAGATTCAAAGGTTGATGAGTATAATGATTAAGAAAAGGATGAAGAGGTGACTTATGCTGATCATGGTATGTCACTTATCATTCAAAGAAACTTGAGTATTGCTCATGAAGAAGAAGAAGAAGACTGGTTGAGGAAGAATGTGTTCCATACCAAGTGCACGTCTCACGGTAAGATGTGTTGTGATTATTGACAGTGCAAGTTTTGAGAATGTGGTTTCTACTATTATGGTGGACAAGTTTGGTCTGAAAAGGGTGTAGCATCCTCATCCCTACAAGCTTTCTTGGATTCAAAAAGACAATGAAATAAATGTGAATAAACGTTGCCTTGTTTCATTTTCTATTGGTAAAAATTATAAAGATGAAGTGTGGTGTGATGTAGCTTCTATGGATACTTGTCATTTACTTCTTGGACAACCTTGGCATTATGATAGGCATATCTTGTATGACGGGTACAAGCACATATTATTTTATGAAATATGGGTGTAAGGTCGTATTGGGGCCAAGTAAACCAGAGAGTATTCCCAAACCTTCTAAAGGAGAGGGCAGTAGTTTACTTACTCAGTTTGAATGTGTTAAAGAGCTGAAGTTGGGTAGTGAAGTGCATGTGCTTATTGTGGTTGAAGAGAATGAGGACAATAATGAACGACTTGTTATAATGAAGCCTATTCTTGATGAGTTCAATGATGTAGTTCTAGAAGAGATACCCTCAGGCCTACCTCCGATGAGAGACATTCAACATTGTATTGACTTTGTTCTGGGTGCAGCACTACCAAATAGAGCGGCTTATAGAATGAGTCCAAAAGAACATGAAGAATTGCAAAGGCAAGTTGATGAGCTCTTAACAAAGGGAATACTGAGGGAAAGCATGAGTCCATGTGCTGTTCCGGCCCTTTTGGTGCCAAAGAAAGATGGTGTGTGACGTATATGTATTGATAGCAGAGCGGTAAACAAAATTACGGTTTATTATCACTTCCCTATTCCACATTTGATGATCTACTTGATTAACTACATGGTGCTGCCATCTTTTCAAAAATTTATCTACGAAGTGGGTACCATCAAATTAGAATGAGAATTGGAGATGGGTGGAAAACAGCCTTCGTGACAAGGGATGGCCTTTATGAGTGGATGGTTATGCCATTTGGTCTTTCTAATGCTCCTAGTACTTTCATGTGCTTTATGAATCATATTCTTAAGCCTTGTATTGGGCATTTTGTTGTTGTGTACTTTGATGATATTCTGGTGTATAGCAAAGATGAAGGAAAACACATGAATCATCTTGAGCAGATCTTTCGCATATTGAGGGAGCAAAAGCTTTATGCTAATTTGAAGAAGTGTAAGTTCTTTACTAGCATCCTTATTTTCTTAGGCTATGTTTTGTCTAAAGATGGAATCAAGATGGATCCTAGCAATATGGAAGCAATTCTTAGCTGGTCAGAACCAAAGTCACTTAATGACATTCGAAGCTTTCATGGACTTGCTTCATTTTATTGGCGCTTAATCAAAGGGTTCAGTTCTATTGTTGCTCCAATCACCGAGTGCTTGAAAAGTGTTAGGTTCAAGTGAACAGATGAGGCTAGAAGAAGTTTTGAGTTCATTGAAAGAAAGTTAACCGAGGTTCCTATTCTTTCACTTCCAGATTTTACAAAGGTATTTAAAGTTGAGTGTGATGCTTCTAATTCGGGTATTGGTGCTGTGCTAAGTCAAGAAGGTAAACCAATTGCATTTTTTAGTGAGAAGTTGAATGATTCTCCCAGAAAATACTCTACTTATGACAGGGAGTTCTAAGCCATTTATCAAGCTTTGAATCATTGGAGTCAATATTTCCTATCGAAGCCTTTTGTTCTTTATTTAGATCATGAAGCTTTGAAGTTTATCAACAATCAACACAAGCTCAATAGAAGACATGCAGTTTGGGTGGAATTTCTTCAAGCTTATAACTTTACCATTAAGCACAAAGCGGGAGTTCAAAATGTGGTGGCTAATGCATTGAGCCGAAAACATTCCTTGCTGTCCATATTAAAGGTAAAGGTAATAGGCTTTGAGATTTTAAAGGAGTTGTATGAAGATGACCTTTATTTCGGCAGAATTTGGAAAGAGTGTGAAAAGGGTCTGTTCGAGTAGTTCTTGTTACATGATGGCTATCTTTTTAAGGCCAATCATTTGTGTGTACCTAATTGTTCTCTTAGACATTCTATTTTCATGGAGGCTCATGACGGTGGGTTAGGCGGTCATTTTGGTAGAGAAAAGACTATTGCTCTTGTGGAAGAGAGGTTTTTTTGGCCAAAGATGTTGAAAGATGTGGTAAGACATGTTGAGCAATGTAGAATTTGTCATATTGCAAAGACACATGGTTAGAACACGGGTTTGTATACACCACTTCCAGTAGCTCATGCTCCATGGGAAGATGTTAGCTTGGACTTTGTTATGGGATTGCCAAGAACTCAAAGAAACAAAGATTCAATCATGGTAGTTGTTGACAGGTTTTCAAAGATGGCTCATTTTGAGCCTTGCAACAAGATTAATGATGCTTCTAGTATTGCAGACTTGTGTTTGAAGGAGATTGTGAGGTTACATGACATTCCTAAAAGCCTTGTTTCTGATCGAGATCCGAAGTTTTTAAGTCAGTTTTGGCGCAAACGGATGGACAAACTAAAGTGGTTAATCGTAGCTTGGGGAATCTCTTGAGGTGTTATGTGGGGAAAAACATTCGGCAATGGGATCTTATTTTACTTCAAATAGAGTTTGCTTACAATTGTTCTACAAGTCAGAGTACAAATTGAAGTCCTTTTGAAGTTGTTTATGGCAAGAATCCTATCAGCCCTTTAGATATAGTTCCACTTGTTACTTGTAATCATTTCAGTTGTGATGTTGATGAAAGAACTAGTGAAATTAAGAAGTTACATGCACGAGTCCGAGAGAAGATTTTAAAGCAAAATGAGAAGTATAAGAAAGCCACAGATAAGCACCGTAAGCATGCTGAGTTTAAAGAGGGCGGTTTGGTATGGATTCATCTTAAAAAGGATCGCTTTCCTCCCAGGAAGTATGGGAAGCTGAAACAAAGAGCTGATGGTCCATTCAAAGTTCTACAACGAATTGGAAAGAATGCATAAAAGATTGAGTTACCGGACACATATGGAGTTTCTACCACTTTCAATATCGATGATCTCTCCATATCTTGGCAAGCCTAGCAGTTCAGACTCGAGGACGAGCCTTTTCCAAAACGAAGAGATTGACATGGGAGTGTGCATTTGCATGATTCATGATCAAGAAGCAAAAAGGTTTCAAATTCTCACTTTAATTTGTTGAGCATCAGATCAGGTTCGAAGGGCAGTTTAGGACTTCATAACTTTTGATTCCGGACGAATTGGCTGACAAAGTTCAGCATCTTTACTACAATTTCCTATATTGAATTGCATCGTTTGATGTTTCCAAGAAGGAGTTATCACTATTTTAATTTTCAAGGGGTCAGCAGACAACAATTACGGGATTTGAAGAGTTTTTACTTGTTATTTGCATTAGCTTTACTATTTTCTTGTAATTTGCTTGGAGGTTTGTTCCAAAGCTTGGCTTTATATTTGGTTCTTCTCCTTTGTAAACAGCATCTTATGAATTTTATTTGAATGAAATATACTCTCTTTGAGTGTTATCCTAACTCTGCATCTCTTTGGTGGATTTCCATTGAATGGTGAGTTTCCCTTAGTTCTGTATCCTTGGTTAGTTCTCTAGGGTGGTGATATTCTGTATCCCTCTTGACTTAACCTTGGTGGGGAGCTTTTACCTATCATGCTGAATTTCTGTAGGGTGGTGATCTCTGTATCCCTTTGGAAATAAAGCTATTGTTCTTTTGTGTGTGTTTGGGCTGTTTCTTGTTTGTCACGGAATCACACCAACCTTAGTCAACTCACTTTGCCTAATAAAGGCTGGCTTTGCCCACTCAAAATCATCATTGTCACAAAAATTTATACCCTTGAGGTTCTCCAAGACATCAACATCAAGGAAATTCGACTCAATATCATTAGGCAATTCTAGGAAATCATTCAAGGTCTTAGAATAGACTCAAAAGACAACACCCCTAACATCTAACAAGGCATTTTCAAGGGCAGTACGTTCCTTGTACTCATAATAGAATTTTCTAACCATGGTATCATTCACTATTCCTAGCATATTAAGCCATGTACTCCAATTTCTCTCAACAATGACCTTATGAATGTAAGATCCACTACAAGAATCCAAATCCATATCTTTTTCTTGAATAATCTTTTTGTGTCCAAAGATTTCCAAAATCTTCAACTTATTGGCTTTGGCAATATTGGAAGGAGAAGAGGGTTTGGACTTGTCTTTGGGTTTAGAGGGACTACTTACCCCAACTTTCTTGGATTTCCCAATGACCTTATGTAGTTTATCACTAAAATACGAAAATAAATGTGAGTGGAAACATCAAAGCAAGTTAGTGATAATAAACATATACAAAGGCAAAACATTATTTTTTAACAAATCAATATGCATGTCATGTATTATCATAGCATCTTTAAGATTTATCAAAAATAATAATAATGCCAACAATTAACAATCTTGAAGAATATTTGAACATATCATAAAAGAGAACCAAAATTTTAGCATATAATGCTCCCCCTTAATAAGTGACCTATCTAAGATTTAAATAGACAATTGTTCACAAAAATAGCCTTACAATCACATCACCAAGCAATTTTAATAGATATTCAAATAAGATCCAAATAACAATCACTCTCATATTTCATCAAAAATTGCTAGAGTATCAAAATACCAAATAAGCAAATGTGAGTGTGTGACGATTTTGCTTCAAGTATATGAAAAGAAGTAATTTGATATTCAAGCATGCAAACCATCTCAACATCTATTCATCTTAAGTATTTCCATAAAAAGGTCAAACTGATTATCATCCGGAATTTTGCTTTTAAAGAGAATAGATTTCAACATTTTAGCATGTATGTGCATGTGACTCGTCATTTCATTTCTATTTGACAACCCAAACTAATTTGATTATTCAACTATACTCCATAAAGCCTTTTTGTTTTGTTTTAGACTTGAATCAAAGATTTTTTTTTAAATGATTCTTTTCGACACTTCTTTGATTTTTCTAACATAAACATATATGCTTCATGGTGGCTTTCACTCATCACAATGGCTTAGCCCTTTCCTACATTGGACAGCTGCACAAACAAGGTGTGTAGCCCTTTCCATGAAGGTGCTCGCTTCGGCAACCACAGGTCATCTTTAAACGTACTAGTCCTAGGACTTCAAGGTGTATCCACAACTTACATATATCAAACTCAACATACTTAATCAGGCATACAAAAGAAGCAAAGTGCATTTTTTGAAACAAAGTTTTTTGGTTTAAAAGCACATGATCAAAAAGCAATATAAAGAGACTTACTTAAGGTCATTACTTCTCAAGAGAGTAGCTTTCAAAGAATATAAAGCTCATATTTTTCAAAACATGCCACTTAACAAACATACTTACAATAACATACAGCATGATTAAGATCAATGTGAACAATTATCACCGAAAGATCTTAAAAGAGCAAATGTCAAAGAGGACCATATATACATTATACTAGTTCTCTAATATGATATGCTACATGAAGTGGTACAAAAGAAAAATGAGTAGAGAGATGAAAATTCAAGTAAGCAAGCAATGTGATATAGAGATACCTTCTTTAGCTATTTTAATCAAATGTAAACTCTTCACTCTTTTTATGAGTCATCTTGGCTTGTTTGTCCTCATAACAACATTTTGTTGGTGTGTCGATCCAAGAGACTAAAGACTTAGCATTTTAACACACAAAAAAAAAAGACTTTCTCCATAAGTCTTAACATGATTTTCACCATATAGATTTCATAATAACAACTTCTCAAAAGTTAATCAATAGATTTTGACTATCATATAAAAAATGTGAGATAGCTAAGTTCATGTAAAGTTATAGAGATACAAAACAAGAAAGCTAAGTTTCTTAAAAACTAGACACTAACTTAAAGCTAACTCACATGTGCAACTTACACTATTGCTAAGAGCACTCACCCTTGACAAACTTTGTCTTGGGTGAACCTACACAAACATCATCAAGATTCTTATTGACAACACTGTTGTATCTAGAATAAAGACTTTCTATAACTTGCTCAACAAGAATATCATTGATACTCTTAGCTTCAACATTGCTAGCAACACATGCTTTGTCAAATTTAGCAAGGTTTGCTTTCTTCACAAACTAGACATTCTTAACAAGCTTTTTGACATTTTCATGTTTCCCACATTCAAAAGTTTTAGCATGCTTAAAATGAGGTACAATATCTTTATTCCTAGATGTATTTTCTATTTTGCAATATTCAATATATTTAAAGTATTTGGGCTTGATATGGCCTACGTTATTGCAAAAATGACATACAGGAATAAAATGTGAGATTTTACCTTCCAAAGTTAGAGAACCACAAATGAGCGTTTTAAGGGGTACCTTGTTCTTCAACTTGTTCTTAGTCTTGGAACATCTCTTTTTAGGAGCTATTTTGTCATCAATGACAATTTCCTCACTTGTAGGAAGTGATGCTTCTATGAGCTTCTCCTCCACTACCGAGTTGCTTAAGCCTCCTAGAGTCAAACTAGAGATGATCCTATCTCTTTCAAGAACAATCCCTTCAACTTCTCTAAGCTTCTTGGCAAGAACACTTTTTTCACCTAAGAGCCTTCGAGTTGTTGACAGAAAATCATACACTTGTAGTTTGATCAAATCATCCTTCTTAGCAACCTTTCTTAATGATATCTTCAAATTCTCTTCATGACACTTCACCGTAGCCAAAAGATCTATATAGGTTGGATTTTCACTTAAGCACTCTTGATTATTCGGACCAGTCTCCTTGTCCAATGAATCTTGACTAACATCCTCTAGAGTTGAGTGAGAAGTCGTGAAAGCAACAAAGTTGCTCACCAACTCTTTTTCACTAGAAGACTCATCACTTACTTGAGCTCCCTTCCTCACTAGAGTCATCTTCTTCACTCAATGTAGTCGTCATAGCTTTTTCCTTCATGTCCTTCTTAGTCTGATTACTAGGAAAATTCGAAGCATAATGTCCAAACTTCTTGCACTTGAAGCATTGGACCTTTTAATTACTCTTAGCATAACCACTCCTCTCATGAGTAGGAGTAAAAGACTTCTTGACTTCCACATCCTTTGAGTACTTACCACTTGGCTTGGCACATTTCCTCACAAACCTCCTAACCAATAAAGCCATCTCTTCGTCATCATCACTACTAGTAGCTTCTTTGACGACTTTGAAAGCTAAACCCTTATTCTTAGCCTTAGGCTTCATGCACGCCTCAAAGGTTTGAAGAGACCCTAACAGCTCATCAATGCTCATGATGTCTACGTCCTTGCTCTCTTCAATGGCCGTTACCTTGGCTTTGAACATCTTTAGTAGAGACCTTAGAATCTTCAAATTTAGCCTCTCACCAGAGATAGGAGCGCCAAGTGCTTGACATTGGTTGGCGATGTCTAGTAGCTTGAAATGAAAGTCATCAAACTTATCTTCCTCAAACATTTGTAATGTCTCAAATTGAGTTATGAGCATTTGAAGCCTAGACTTCTTCACCATTTTAGTCCCTTCGTTGGTGACTTGGAGTGCATCCCACACCTCATTTGCGGTCTCTAGGTTTTGGATGTAGGAGAATTACCTACTATCCACATCTCTAAAAATAGCATTCACCGTCCGATGATGCCACTTCGCTAACTCAAACTCATTAGTAGACCACTCACTTCTAGGCTTGGAAACAATATTTCCATTCTCAAGTATCTTATTGGGAGAGAGGTAACCTTTTTCCATGGTCATCCAAGCTCTCTTTGTTGGGTGTGCAACCAAAGTCCTAAATTGGCTAGACATATGGATGATCTTAGGTATATAAGCATGGAAACAACTTTCATTGGTGTGAGGCCTTTTGGGTAGTGACCCAAGAGTAAATCCGTACGGGCTTAGGCCCAAAGCAGATAATATCACACCAATGTGGAGAGTGTGGGTTCCATTGGCTAGACTTAGTTGTACCCTTTTTTTTTTTTTTTTTGTTTCTTGTTTTTTGAACAAATTCAAAGTGTTTGTTATTTTATTCATCTCCATATGGAGGAAATATATAGGAAAATACAAAAGTAGGCATCAAGAAAATAATCTCCTGTAATCAATCTAAATCCCCTACAATCGGGATAATTAATGTAATCAATGATACAATTGACAACTATATAAATCAATTACAATTGTCAAATATATGAGTGAGAATCAAGGAATAGATCTCCTATAATTAAGATAATCAACTATAGGAGATCAATGACAAATCTTTTACATTATGAACGATAAATATTCTAACACCCCCCCCCCCCCCCCCTCTCTCAAGTTGGTGCATAGATGTCACTCATGCCTAAGTTGCTAATTGAGTCATGGTATTGGTGGTTGGAGATAGAAGAGCTGGCTGTAAGGCATACCAGAAAATAAAAAATAAAAAAAAAAGGTTGAAACAGGCAATAGTCATGTTTACAACTTATAGTAGTAGTAATAAAATAGGCAATAGTCCTATTTGGTAGTAGAGAAGTTGAAAACAGACAATAGTCCTGTTAGCAACTTATAATAGTAGTAGAAAAACATACAGTAGTCCTGTTTAGTAGTAGTGAAAATTGAAAACAGGCAACAGTCATGTTAGCAACTTATTGTAGTAGTAGAAAAAAAGCTCAAATGGGCAATAGTTGTAGCAGCGGAAGCAAAAGAACAATAACTCTGGTAGCCGAAATAGTAACATTGCCAATTGAAACAATGAATCTAGCTATTGGAACAGTAAATCCGGTAGGATGGCTAGATGTCGGAGAAGCAGAACGGTAGTACATTTATTCTCACTACCGGCACCACTGCCACTGGCTACTGGCAGTGAGATTCACCGGTGACTAGAGGTCAAAGGTAATAGAAAAAAATTAATAATATATGTATAGAAAAATAAAAGGAGACCTACAAATTTGATTTGGGCTCTAATACGATGAACAAATTCAAAGTGTTTGTTCTAGTTGTACCCTTTATTAATTAATGTATATACATATGTGGATCTATTTCTTTTTATTGTTATTATGCATGTTTTAGAAAACGATGGCACTCTAGGCATTCTCATATACATTTACATTGGAATGTATGGATTTATATATGTTATTGTAATATGATTTGTTGTTGCTCGATTTTTGTCTTAGAATTTCAATACATTTTTTGTTTAGGAATTGTAACAACAAGGGTGGTCTATTATCACCATAATTCCTTCTTGGTAGTTGCTATGTTTTTTTTTTTGTTTTTTTTTTTTTGCCTATTGTAATAAAATTACTACAGAAATTATTGTATTAAAAATACTGGACTATATATTATTAAATACTGCAGTATATTTAATTAAAAAAAAATTGCAGTAATTTATAATTAAAAAATTGCTGTAATATATTCAAGTTTCGAAGATTCGAAGAGTTGAAGAATTAGAAGCAAGAATAGGAAGCAACCGTACCAATCCGGGCACCCGCACGCACGGAGAAAACAAGCGCGCGCAACCAAGCATGCAAATGTGCTTGTTGCAAAGTGGCAGCGCACGACCCATGCAAGGGCTGGCTGTGCAGCAGCACATAGCCTTGCATGGGCTGGGTGTGCACATGGGCGCGTAAGGCACGTGCACGAGTTGGTAGCTTAAAGACTTGTTCGCCAAAAGGATTAAGTTTTTTTTTTTTCTTTATTTCTGACAAATGTAATTTACTTGCTTTTCTAGGATGGACCAAAGTATTAGCTATTTATTTTTCGTAAATATTACAATATTTTTTATTGTTTGATAACATGTCATATAAAATAGGAGTGCCACTCATATATCTCTTTTGGTATGAACATGCGTTGAATGATTTAGGTATCTAATTGACATCTAGATAACTTGGTAAATCATTCTATGGAATTTAATCACATGACTTAAATAATAGAGTGGGAGAAGGTGTTTTGAAATACCTATGGCCTCCAAGGTTAGTTGATCTTTATGTTTTATGTGATAACCCCCAAGGGGTATTCATGAATGGAATTTAGCAAAAAAAATTTAAAAAAAAAATTTGACTCATCTAAGGGGAAAAATCATCACAAACGATCATATGCTGAAAACCCTTAGACAGTATCCATATATAAGAAAGATAAAAGAAAAGAAAAAAGTGACAAAAAGTAACAAAGCACAAAGAACCAAGGGGAAAACAACCCCCAAAAAAAAAGGCACGCATGCCACAAAAAATAAAATAAAAATAACATCAAGAAAAACGAAAAGACTCCCAACCCATGCAGTCGTTGCCAACTAAAGTAGAACAGGACAGCAGGGCAAAGAACCACCAAGAATCACCCCGAAGCTCCAAAGCATGCTTATAAAGCGTATCTGCAACCTGATTACCATCCCTGAAAATATGGGAAACCTAAAAATCCGTCTGCAAGATCTGGAAGATGCAGCGCTACCACGCTTGACAAACTCTCCAAGGAACCATCTCAGAACGAGAAGAAAGAAACCGAAACACATAAGAAGAATCGCTTTTAAGCCAGATCGATGCCACCTATACTTCCATGCAAAATTTATGGTCAAAGAGGCTGCCCGAAGCTTAGTCTGAAACTCAAAAACCTGACCAAGAGGAACAGCAAAGCAACCTTTCACAAAGGCTCTGCAGTTCTGAAAGATACCACCACAACCACCAAACCCCGGAGAGCCCATAGCAAAGCCATATATATTCATTTTGATCCAACCAAGAGCCGAAGGTGACCAAATCACACTCTTGATCTTCAAAGCTTTAGAAGGGCGACCCTAAAGACCGAAATGTCGAAGAATCAAAAGGTCGTCCATATAATTATGTATACAACCAATATCCAGGCGATTAGCCTCTGAAATTGCATGTCAAACCAAAGAAAGGATGGATCTAAAGTCCACCGAATTCCCTTCAATGATCCACTGATTACGGATAGCCATCACATTGATCCAACCAGGAGCCGTAGGTGACGAAATCACACTTTTGATCACTGGGCTTTAGAAGGATGATCCTGAAGACCGAAACGACGAAGAATTAAAAGGTCGTCAATACAATTATGCATACAACCAAAATCCAGGCGATTAGCCTCTGAAATTGCACGCCAAACCAAAGAAATGATGGATCTAAAGTCCATCAACTTCCCTTTAAAGATCCACTAATTACGGGCAGCCCACACCCTCAATATCACTGCATGGATAACTGCTTTCCATAAATTCCTAACATGCTCACTAAAGGAAAATGACATGGCCTGCAAGAAAAAGGATAGCCAAGTTTCGGTAGAGACACGTCGTTGGAAAGCTAAGAAAACCGCCTTCCAAAGAGCAACCGCTAGGGGACAATGAAGAAAAAGGTGATCTGCAGATTGACTACTAACCCCACAAATACTATAATGAGAAACCAACTAGAATCCAAACCTGTAAAGACGATCTTCAGTAGGAAGCCTGTTTAACATAAGACGCAAGGTCAAAGCTGAGCGAGAAAAGGGAAAAAACGGGACCAAACATCTCTCCACCAAACAACCTGAGGAATATCATGGAGAAACTAGGAATAAGAACACTTGCAAGAAACGCGACCATCCCGAGAATTAGCCCAAACCGGAGAATCCACAACAAAAGAAATCACAATCCGATCAATCCGAAAACAAAGATCCGGGAAACACGCTTGGAAACAATCGTCCAGTACCCATTTACCCTCATGAATAAAATCTGAGACCCTCGCTCGGAGTGGATTAGTTAAATAATCTAGAATCCCTAAAAGCTCCAAAATGGGGACTCTTTACCAATTATCCCGCCAAAAGTCCAGCTGAGAGTTCTCGCCAATCAGCTAGATACCTTAAGAAGGGAACTATAATTTGTCCGAAGAGAAGACTAAATCGAGAAGGTAACATACTCTTCATGAGGATTTTGCAAATGCCTGAGATACCACTCCCGCAGAAATGAGAAAGCAAAACCATCAAAGGTTATAAACTTCTAAGTGAATTTCTGCAACAACGAGTCATTCAGCAACCCAAGGTCTTTTAGACCAAAACCACCCTATGAGTAAGGCCTACAACAATGATCCCAAGCGACTCGAACCAACTTAGTCTTCTCACAAGAACCAGTCCATAAAAAGTTCTTCAAATTGTGGTTAATCCATGACAGTAAAGAAGAATGCCGCTTGTAAATCATTTAAGAGTATACAAATGAACCAGTGACGACTGACCTGATTATTGTAGCACGACCAACCAGAGTGAGGACTTACCCTTCCATTTAGCGAATTTAGACAAGATCTTGTCCACAATAGGTCGCAACCACTCCATTCGAGGCTTACCCAGAAACAAAGGGACTCCCAAATAATAAAACGGGAGTTGCCCAATCTGCATACCAACTAGAGACTACAAACTACCAATCGGAGAGAGGGAGACAAAAGATCCGAAATAAATCGAAGACTTACCGCATTTAACCAACTGGCCTGAAATATCACCATAATCCCCAAAAAGCACTCATGATATGCTTCCGATTCTTTTGAGTGCCTCTGCAAAAGATCAAAACATCATCTGCATATAGCAAATGAGTTAGAGCCAAAAAACCCCTTGGGGAAGAAATTGGCAGAATCTGAGAAGAACCCACTAACCTCGTCAATAATCTACTAAGGAAGTCTTCTGCAATACCAAACAAAAGCGGAGAGAGCGGATGTCCCTGACGAACCCCTCTAGAGCAACAGAAATACCCCTCTAGGACCCTGTTAAATAGATCTGAAAGCCTAGACGAACGAAGAATGCAGTCTATCCAATCCATAAAAATAGAAGAAAACCCAAAAGCCTGAAGCACTCTACAAAGAAAAGACCAATCCAAGGTGTCAAAAGCATTGCGGATATCAATCTTCATGGCCAAGTTACCCCTATAGCACTTTTTTTGCAACACATTCACACAATCAGAAGCCAAAACAATACAATCCTCTATATGCCGGCCTTGAATGAAGCCGAACTATTAGGGAGAAATAATCCTAGCGGCAACCCGAGCTAAACGATCAATCAAAATCTTTGAAGAAATTGTAAACAGAAAGTTACTAAGAACAATCAGTCAAAACTGATCAACCGAAATCGAGTCCTTGAGTTTCGGAAGAAGAAAACTTAAGTTGGAATTGAGACATGGGAAAATAACTCTAGTGATGAAAAAATCCTAAGCAGCGAGAACCACATCACTACCTACAACATGCCAACATTTTTGATAAAAACTACCAGAAAACCCATCTGGCCTAGGAGCAGAAGCAGCATCCATAGCAAAGACTGCATCATGAATATCATTTGTAGATGGAATGCTAGTCAAGAAAGCGTTCTCTATGGCAGTTACCAAGGAAGGAATCATATCATCTACAATAGATAAATCTCTTCCAACTCGAGAAACATTCGAGGATAAAACGCCAGAATAATAACTAAAGATATGATCCCTGATGGTAGGCCGATCCTCCGAGAGAACCCATGATCGTGCCGAATATGTTGTATGTGTTGGCCCTCATTTCCCTATCCTTTGTTCCATTTTCTTGTGTTTTGGCATCTCTAATGTTTGTTATAGCGTAATTGTAGGAAATGGTGCAATGATGGGTTTGGAAACGTGTTACGGTGATTCCGGCAAAAAAGTGGCAAAAGAAAAGGCAAAGGACCATCAGCAGCCTTATAGTGCGGGTCTAGTGCGGGTCCAGTACGGGTTGCAACCGCACTTCTACCACAACCGGGACCTGATGCTTGAAGAAGAGCTAAAATGTGGGTACAGTTCGGGTCATCCAACCGCACTACACCAACACTGTTGCCAATTCCAGAGAAGTTGTTTTGCACTTGACATTACAGTACGGGTAAAGTGTGGGTCATCCAACCGCACTCCACCCGCACTATAAGCAAATCTAGAGAATCTGATTTCATACCTGACATTAAAGTGCGGGTCAAGTGCGAGTGATTCAACCGCACTCCACCCGTACTCTAAGCTAAATTCGAGAAGTGGAAATCACACCTGACGTCAAAGTACGGGTCAAATGCGGGTCATTCAACTGCACTCCACCCGCACTGTAACACAATCCAGAGAGCTGAATCTACACCTGATCATTATAGTGCAGGTAAAGTATAGGTAATTCACCCGCACTCCACGTGCGCCATATCTCATTTTGAAGTTTAAGTGACCTATTTTTGTATGTAGTATAAATATAATTTTATAGATTCATTTTAAGAGGCTTTTACTTAGTTCTAAAGATAACCTTGATCTAAAACACACTCTCACACTCATACATACATTATCTACTCAACTTCAACGAATATAGGAGATTGAAGCAACTTCAAGGAAGGAGATGATCTCCAAGGGTTCTTCCTCTTTCCTTTCTCTTGCTTTCTTGGTTGTAATGAGTAGCTAAATCCCCTATAAGGGGTTGATGGAGTAGTTGGTTAAATATCGGGCTTGTACATAAACTTGGTTCTATATATATATATATATTCATATCTAACTTTCATTGTTCTATTCTTGTTCTTTAATGATTTTCATTGATTATTTGTTGAGATACATGATCTTGGCAAGTTGTCCTTGGTTTACGTATGAGTATTGCATTTAGATATACATGATGTTTAATTGTACCCTACTCAAATGAATAGACGGAATGTCATGAAATCCGATTCTTAAACCGTGGTCTCAATCTAACCTCGAATGGGTTTTCGGCACTATACATCTTAGGTCGGTACTTGTGAGAGAATTAGAAGTCAACACTATACATCTTAGGTTGGCTAATCTGTAATCCGTTTAATCTCTGATAGGTAGATGGACTTCATTTCTAGACTCCGCATGAACAACCAACACTATACATCCTAGGTTGGTGGTTCACAATGGATTAGTCCCTAATAGGTGGTCCTCACTATACATCCTAGGTTGATCACTTGATGGGATAAATAACTGACTCTATACATCCTAGGTCGGTTACCTTTGAATACACGTGCTTATTTACGAGTATGTTGCATTGCCCAGTATTCACTTTCGAATCCATTAACTCCTTAGTTTCCATCATCTATATATCCTTCACTCCATTTCCCCTTTATCTAGGTTGCATTGTTAGTTTAGATTTATTATTGTGTTAAGTCACATTCTACAACATCTGCATTTACTTATTATTAATTACATGAATACTACTCTAGCATTAGCTAGTTCTTGCTAGTCCCCTGTCCCTGTGGATGACACCCTACTTACCACTACACTTGTGTGTTTAAAAAGCCAATTAGGGCTTGTGATGGTTTTACAAATAGTTTTGATGGACGGTTTACTGACGGCGTGAATCGTCATCCCATCAAATGGCGCCGCTGCTTGGGACACGGCGAGTTTAATTGGATTAGTTTTTCTTGATTAGTGTTTAGAGTTATTTACATTTCTATATTTTATTTTGTTTTAATTTCTTTTTATTTCGTGCCGTATTTGTGTTGGAATTTCAGGATTCTAAGTATATGCACGGAAGAAGATCACTTAGAGGAACAGTGTTACCCATTACCGATAATATCAATCGGTTGGGTAGGAGAGTCGGTCAGTTAGAAGAGAACATGGCAGACCGGGATCCTTAGAATCAACCCGAGCAGAATATGGGTGATAGGGATGCTCAAAATCGGAATGAGCAACAGGCTCACGAGCATAAGGGCAGTGTACATGGGGAAGAACAGTTTGGTCTCACCATAGGCGAGTATACACTCGGTTTTGTAGGAAATGTGCCCACTGCTATAGTTCTAGATGATATGGAAGGCAGTATGAACTGAAGAATATGCACATTGGCCTCCTACCATCTTTTAGTGGGAGAGTTACCGAAGATTGCCTCAAGTTTATGAAGCAATATTAAGCCACATTAGAGACCTTTCCAATAATGGCTCGTCAAGCAGTACTGATAAAAGAACAACTTCACCGTAGGTGTTTCCAGTATTGTTTGAAAGATAACTCTATGACTTGGTATATGAACTTGAGGCCAAGTCGTTAGTGGCATGGAGCTAAGTATGCAAGGTCTTCTTCAACAAGTACTTTCCGTCACAAAAGGCGAAGGACCTCAAGTTAAAAATAACATCATTTTCTAGAGAAGACGGAGAACCATTCCACGAGGCATGGGAGAGGTTCAATCTACTGTTAGCTCAAATGCCGCCACTCACATACCATGTAAAACTGAAGGTAAATTCCTTCTATAGTGGACTTTCACCTATCACACAAATGATGGTGGACAACGCATGTGGGGGTACAATAGCTGATAAGAGGGTAGTTGAAGCATATGACATCTTGGAAAAGATAGCTCAGAATTCACAACAGAGAACATCCCATGTGAGAAGGGGTGGAAGGATAGATGTGGGCAGGACACCCAATTTCAAATTCAGATGTTTAGAATGAACAAGGAGCTCTAATCTATCAAGAAGGTTATAACTGAAAAGCCAGGACCTTCACATAGGGTTAATCAAGTAACGGAAGAGATAGAAGGGGGAGGGGTAGTTTGGTCAAGAAGAGCAAGCCCAAGCCCTTGGGGAATTTCAAAGGCAACGGAATGACCCGTATTCGAATACATACAATCTAGGGTTGAGGAACCATCCCAACTTTTCTTGGTCAAACAACAACCACCTAGGGGCAACAAATTACTAAGGTGGTAACACCAACTACCAAGGTGGCAACACAAATTACCAAGGTGGGAATTTCAATCAGGGGTACCAAAACCGTGGATACAATAGGTTTAACCAAGGTGGTTTGAGCAACAACAACCAATGGGGTAGTTCAAGTAACAACCCACCAAACCACCTTAATTCCCAAGTACCAACAAACCAACCAAAGGACAAATCCCTAGAAGAGATAGAGAACATAGTTATCAAAACGGTTGGGATAGGGTCCGAAGCTCTCAAGAATACCTTACATGTATTCGAGCAACGGATGACCGCTTACATGCAGTCAAATGATCAAAGGGCGAATAGCCATGGAGTATCACTGAAGAAGATGGAAACTCAATTGGCACAGGTTTTTAATGCATTGGTCAAGAACAAGGGTAAGGTATCAAGCACCGATGAGCATATTAACGTGCTAGAGGTAGCCGAGTTGGGAGTTGAGGAGGTGATAGAAGAAGGAACCATCCCGACCAAGGAAAAGATTCTAGACACCTCCGGTGGATGTAAAAAGGGAGGTAGAGGTTGCACATGATGAGAATAGGAGAAGTGGTATAGACTTCCCCGTTAAACTTTTGGATCCCGAAAGTTTTGTAATAGAGGTGGGAATTGAAAACTCTCCTAAGATGGGAGTAGTGCTTGATATGGGAGCTAGGATCAATATGATGCCCTTAGAGGTAGACAAACAATTGAAGATTCAGTCAATCAAGCTACTTCTCAATCGCTCATCATGGTGGACAATTCTTCCACCACCCCAGTTGGTATAGTGGAGGAAGTCTATTTGAACGTGCACGGTTTGATGGTGCCTGTTGAATTTGTAGTGCTAGAGTCCAAGAAAGGAGAAACCAGTGGTAGGGACTGGAAATTACTTTTGGTGAGGTCATTCATGGCCACAATCGGAATGGTTCTGGATATCTGTTCTATGAACATTTCCTTCAGCTGTGGAGGAAAGTGTGTGAACTTCATGGTTGATTCCTCTAAGATGAGTCAAGTAGAGGATTGTTTGGTCTTAGAGGCACCTAAGTCAAGGAAGAAGAGAAGCTGAGTTTTCACTCTTGTGAAAGCCTTTGAGGGTGTGAATGAGATGGAAATGGGCAGCCATGATTGTTTGAAGGAAAGACAAGAATGTGATCTCGAAGGGGTGGAAGTGATTTTTGAGGAGATAGGTGAGCTTGAGAAAGAAAACACGAAACTCAAGCTAGAAGTTTATTTGCTTAAAGCCGAGAATGGAATGTTAAAGACAAAGATACATAACTTCTCAACATTGAACAAGAGTCTTGAAGAGCAATTGGTGGAGCTTGCCAAAATGGAGGAGTTAAGCTCTAAGAACCTAGAGGAATTGGCAAGACTCTCGATGGAATTTGAGGAGGAAAATGGGAGAAGGTCAAGAAAGATGTTATTGAATGTTGAGACATCAACCAAGGCCATGTTGGATTTGCAAGAACGGTTGAACAGAAAAGAGGATGAATTGAAGCGAGCCAAATTTAAGGAGTGTGATTTGATTATTCAGCTTGACGAGGTAGAAAACGAGGTTAAATCCCTCCAATACAGTCAACACAAAGGGGCCTACATCAATAACAAACAAGGGAGTTTTCCTAACCATCCTCTAACTTGTTATTTTTGTGCAAGAAAGGGGCACATTAAGGCTTATTGCTTTAGGTTCCAAAGATTTAAAGCAAGTCAAGTTAGGTCTAGAATGAATCCACGAAGGGTTAAGCAAGTATGGGTTAGAAAAGACCAAGTTGGTTAATTGCGCAAGGTTGGGAGAGATACCGTAGGCAAACCATTGGCACCAGTTTGGGTGGCCAAGTTGAGTGTATTCCCTATTCCGGTCAAACCTCCGTTGGTTGACCGTTCCCAACTTTGAGTGCTTTGTTCCCATTTTTGAGTTCGTGTTAATGTTTTTGCATTTTTAATGGCTAGTTCTTACTTTAGATAATTTTTTCCTATAGGACTTTTTGATGTGTTGATTGGTGGTGTTTCTGAAGGAATGGATTCAATGCAGAATCCAGAACTGGAGCTGGGAAACAGTGCGGTTACAATGCGGGTAAATCACCCGCACTCCAATCGCACTCAGACAGACAAAGAGCATCAGGTAATAAAGTGCGGGTCAAGTGCGAGTCACTCACCCGCACTTCACCCACACTCTGTTCGTATTATATGTATGCCATGTTGGTTTCAAGGGCTCCAACACTTTCAAAAACCAAAAGAATAGACCGAACAACCTTTGTTTTCCCTCGCTCAACCGACAGGTATTCCGTGTGCTCCATGTTTCCAATTTTTGGCAACCAAGGTATAATTTTCTTGCTTTTATTTCGTTCACTTGCCTCACTAATCATGATTCCCATCCTTTTCTTCAATTTCTTTTGCCCATTTAGCATCAACTTCATAGTTCAATATTGGGCCACGAATTCATGCTTTTTGCCATGCTTATTTTGATGATTGTGAGTTGATTTAATTGCAATGATTGTTGAAATTCGGTTTTGATTGTATCATTCGTTTTTCTCACATAATTTCATGTTCGAATCTGAGATGTTAAACTTTTTATTGAATATCTACGATGATTGAATGATGGGTTGTTGTTTATCTATGCATGTGAAGTGTTTGATAATGATTTAACTATCCAATTGCACATGCATGTTCAAACTTCAAATTTAGGGTTTATATGATTGAATGGAATTTCTATATATAGGTTAAATCCCTGTTTTTATGAGTTGGTTCGATGATGTATTATGTATATTGTTGGTGTGCATTGTTGTGATTCTGCATGCACCAAAATCTGGAAACAGGTTAAAGTACGAGTCCAGTATGGGTCACTCACCAGCACTCCACCTGTACTCTATCAGTCTGACAGGAAACTGATGTTATTCAGTTTTCTACATGATTGCCTCATGGTTAATCGATAAGAGTGTTCCCTTAACTATTTAAATTTCTTATGCAGATGTTAGGGAGGAACAGGCAATCTGCCAAACAAGGGAGTCAACTTCCTAAGCGACATACAAGAAGGGGACCTCAAGTTCCACCACCGTGTGTCAGGCATACAGAGTTTAAGGACCGCTTGGAGTATTTTAAGGAGCGGGATATTGTGGTTGAAAGAGGCATAGCATTAGAAGAGTTAGAGGACACCCCGATTCCTCAAGTAGTGGAGACAAGGGGATTGGAGACTTTTGTTAGCGCCCCGCCTATGTATTGCAGAAGTGTTGTGGAAGAATTCTATAAGGGGATGGTACTAGAGGACTTTCAAATAACGTCCACTGTTTTAGTCCGTGGGGTACAAGTCCGAATGACGATCACTAACATCAACAAGTATTATCGGACCGAGCTCCCAGATGATTTAGAGGCTGTTGGGAGACTACGCAATAGGGTGATTTGGAATAATATGTTTGTCACACAGAATGTAGAGTTCGCCAACCAGCTGGTGATCCGACCAATGGATTTCTGGGTGGCCTCTGATTACCGCATGAAGCACTCAAACTTAAGATTGGAGCTGGGATTTTGGCATGTCTTCATCTCCCACTTCTTGATCCCCAGGAAACACTGGACGTCAGTTAACTTCAATACGACCATGGTCCTTTACTGCATCCTTTAGAATCAATTGGTTGACATTAGCTTCATGATCAAGAGAGAGATACTCGAGCTGGGTGGCGTCAGAGTTCACAAGCAACCACTTATTTTTCCTAGCTTGACCACCGCATTTTGCAAAGAGGCTGGGGTGGATTTCGGGTCCGACTCCTTTGATAATGGTCTAGGTCCTGTTGGGAGATTCACGTGGAATAATCAATTGAGGGAGCGGGACCCCCCTGGTGTCAGAGTTATAATTGGGAGGAAGAAAGCCGCATAGGGAGCAGGTACAAGTAGGCAGGCCGAGGAGATTCCAGACCCCACGGGAACTGAACAGGGCCTTGTGGAGTACATGGAGTATAGTCACATGCCCACACCTCCGCAGGAGACATCTGAGGAGATCCCTTGGCAAACTTTGCTGGTGGGTTTGAGTGCTCTCAAGACTGAATTCCTTGAGAACAGACATCAAATTGATGATTGTAGGGTAGAGTCCAGTGGGTTCTATGCTGACATATGGGGGAATCTCACAAACATGAGGGAGACGCTCAATCTCCCAACTTATCCAAGGAAGAAAAAGAGGCCTGCCACCTCTTCACCACCATCAGGAAGCCCAGTCATTGATACAAAATTCCAGGCTGCAATGGAGTTATCTAGGAAAGAGCATGAGGAAAGGATGAGAGCAGAGCGTGAAAGGGAAAGGGGGAAACCAGTGGAGCAGAGCCAGAGTTGTCAGACTTGGATTGACCAGCCATTTCTTTTATGTTTCGTATTAGTATTTCCTTTTTGTATCTGAATTTTTAGTTAGTTTTATTTAGGGTTTTTTATGGACGATGGGACCTATGTTTTGAAATTGCATTTGACATTCGATTTGGTAGAAGTGTTGTGTGTTTTGTGCTAGGTTCTTAATCTTTTGGGAATCACATGACAACATGCTTGGACAATGGACCTATCTTCCATTTAAGGGAGTTTCTACTTTTTGATTTTTGTACTTAATTGTTTTTCATATTTGTGGAATGTGATTGGTGCATGTTTTGTTAATATGGTTGAACATGGTTATACACATAGTGATTAAAGTTTTTGAGCTTATGTTTAAATCCGGTTTGGGGGTCATTATGCCCTCAGTCCGTTGATTTTTTGCGCTTTATGCATGTCCTATTATTTTGATTCTTTGGAGGCATTCCCTCCCCCAACCCCCCCCCCCCCCCCCCTGCGCTAGGCCATGCTATGTGGTTACCAACAATGGGGACATTGTTGAGTTTTGGATTGGGGGTATGGTACGCCTTGTAAAGTCATCCTTGAGGTCTTTTTAGGGTCCAATTTTTCATTTATGCCGCTTGTCTAAATTTCAAACTTTGAGTAAGTTTGAGTGTGATGCCTCTAGTGTGTGCTTTTGGCGAGTTCTTGGTATGTGTTGTGAACTTGTGATGTAGCTTGGTGCTACTTTAGGGATTCGCTTGCACCTCCATGGGTTTATCCCATCCAATGGTGTTAAGTTGAGGGGACTCAGTGTTTCCATGCCTAGTTCTAATAGTGGAGATCCCCATGAGATCACAAACACAAGTGTTCAAAGTTCATACTTTGAGTGTTGCTATTATCTAATCTTAAACACTTATCTCATCATATATATCACATGCTATAGGACTTACAGATTATATTGTGATTACGTGAGGGATGCATTCATTCCCTTGGTAGATGAATTGTGGATGTGATATTAGGCAATGTGTGTGAATTTAACTACCTATGATAGCCTACACACTCCTATCCATATTGTGTGCTCCAAAGCCAAACTTGAGGCCAAACACGTACTCTTTCATTTTGTACCAATACAACCATATACCATAGCTTAAACACATGCCTACCTTTATGACTAATCATGTTAGGATTTGTAAATGTGGTGATGAAAGTAGTTAAACTCAAATGGTCAAACCAAGTGTACAAAGAAAAAATGTTGAATATGTGAGCAAATGGCTAAAAATATAAAGGTACCCAAATTTGTATTTGTGAGCCATGACTTTTAAAAGAAAAGAAATATGGGCAACTGAAAAAGAAAAGAAAAGGAGAAAAGCAAAAAAAATGATCAAATTAATTGATGCTAAGTACTCACAATGTGGAGTACAACATTGAAAGCAAAATATTGATAAAACAAGTGCTTAAACGCAAGAGAGTGAGTGATCAATGAAGAAAAAGAGCATTGTATAGTGTGTGTGGTCGTATTCTAACATGATAAGTCATTTTGAAATCCAAATTTTCATATTCTTTGTTTCACCTCATTAAACCCCATAGCCACACTATAGCCGAAAGAAAAGTCCTTTTTGATCCAAAATGAGTCTAGGATTTGTTTTAGTTGGTGTCTTACCTTTTTATAATATGTTTGCTCAAGGATGAGCAAGGGTTTGGTTTGGGGGTGTTTGATCGTGCCGAATATGTTGTATATGTAGGCCCTCATTTCCCTACCCTTTGTTCCATTTTCGTGCGTTTTGGCGTCTCTAATGTTTGTTATGTGCTATAATTGTAGGAAATGGGTGCAATGATGGGTTTGGAAGCGTGTTACGGTGATTCCAGCAGAAAAATGGCAAAAGGAAAGGCAAAGGATCATCAACAGCCTTATAGTGCGGGTCTAGTGTTGGTTGCAACCGCACTTCTACCACAACCGGGACCTGATGCTTGAAGAAGAGATAAAGTGCGGGTACAGTGTGGGTCATCCAACTACACTACACCCACATTGTTGCCAATTATAGAGAAGCTATTTTACACCTGACATTAAAGTGCAGGTAAAGTATGGGTCATCCAACCGCACTCCACCCGTACTACAAGCAAATCTAGAGAAGCTAATTTCATACCTGACATTAAAGTTCGGGTCAAGTGCGGGTGATTCAACCACACTCCACCCGCACTCTGAGCTGAATCCAAGAAGTGGAAATCACACCCGATGTTAAAGTGCGGGTCATTCAACTGCACTCCACCCGCACTGTAGCACAATCCAGAGAGCTAAATCTGCACGTGATCATTATTGTACGGGTAAAGTGCGGGTAAAGTACGGTATTCACCCGCACTCCACGGGCACCAGATCTCATTTTGAAGTTTAAGTGACCTATTTTTATATGTAGTATAAATATAATGTTATAGATTTGTTTTAAGAGGCTTTTACTTAGTTCTAAAGATAATCTAGATCTAAAAACACACTCTCATACTCTCACATACATTCTCTACTCAACTTCAAGGAAGATAAGAGATTGAAGCAACTTCAAGGAAGGAGATGATCTCCAAGGGTTCTTCCTCTTTCCTTTCTCTTGTTTTCTTAGTTGTAATAAGTAGCTAAATCCCCTCTAAGGGGTTGATGGAGTAGTTAGTTAAATATTAGGCTTGTACATAAACTCGGTTATATATATATATATATATATTCATATCTACCATTCATTGTTCTCTTCTTGTTCTTTAATGGTTTTCACTGATTATTTGTAGAGATGCATGATCTTTGCAAGTTCTCCTTGGTTTATGTATGAGTATTGCATCTAGATATACAAGATGTTTAATTGTACCCTGCTCAAATGAATAGACGGAATGTCATGAACTCCGATTCTTAAACCGCTGTCTCAATCTAACCTCGAATGGTTTTTCAGCACTATACATCCTAGGTCGGTACTCATGAGAGAATTAGAAGTCAGCACTATACATCCTAGGTCGGTACTCATGAGAGAATTAGAAGTCAACACTATACATCCTAGGTTGGCTAATCTGTAATCAGTTGAATCTCGGATAGGTAGATGGACTTCATTTATAGACTTCGTATGAACAACCAACACTATACATCCTAGGTTGGTGGTTCACAACGAATTAGTCCCTAATAGGTGGTCCTCACTATACATCATAGGTTGATCACTTGATGGGGATAAATTATCGACTCTATACATCCTAGGTCGGTTACCTTTGAATAGAGGTGCTTATTTACGAGTTTGTTGCATTGCCCAGTATTTACTTTCGAATTCGTTAACTCCTTAGTTTCCTTCATCTATATATCCTTCACTACATTTCCCTTTTATCTAGGTTGCATTGTTAGTTTGGATTTATTATTGTGTTAAGTCACATTCTATAACATCCTAATTTACTTATCGTTAATTACATGAATACTACTCTAGCATTAGCTAGTTCTTGCTAGTCCTGTGTCCTTGTGGACGACACCCTACTTACCACTACACTTGTGTGTTTAAAAAGCCAATTAGGGCTTGTGAGGGTTTTACAAATAGTTTTGATGGACGGTTTACTGACGGCGTGAATAGTCATCCCATCAACCCCATTAATCAAAAGGGCTAATATAGTGTTATGATATTGCCTACGTTTGATACAGGCACGAAAGAAAAATGTGTTCCGATCCCCATCGCAAAGCCACCTAACTCTAGACCGGTCACAATAAAAGCACTCATGTCTACGTAATAACACATCAAGCTCAGAATGAACACTTACCTCAACCATAAAATGATCATATGAGAAACCCGGGTTAGACAAATCCAGCTTAATAGAATGAAGCTCCACAGACTTCCCAGCAATGGTAGAGTTAAGATCCCCAAAAACCTCTCAATTCTAAGACTTGAGAGCCTTCCTCAAGCTTCTCATCTTATAGATAACAACCTGAGGAGGGCTACCCACAACAGGAGAGCTCTAAATCCTACGAACAATAGCTATAAAATCAGGATGCTCTAACCACATGCTCTGAAACCGAAACGGTCGATGACTAGAAACCTCAAAATCTGATAACCGAACCAATAATGGACAGTGATCAGAACAAATATGGGGAAAAGCCACACACAAAATTTCCCACCAACAGGAAATGCAACCATCTGAAACCAAAACTTTCTCTAATCATCTCTCAACTTTACTGTGGTCACTACGACCTCTAACCCAAGTGAATCGAGCGCCTTGAGAACAAATGCCAACCAAATCACAATTATCAATCACCAACCTGAAATCCTCACAAGAACCACGAGCAAGAGAACGAGAACCCAAAGCCTCATGAGCACCCAGAACCACATTAAAATCCCAAACAACTAACCAGGAAGAAGAAACCAAACTAACAATATCTCGAAGAGTCTGCCAAAGAGACCTTTGAACCACTACAGAAGTGCTCACATAAACAAAAGTGTAACAGTGCACCTGAGATTTGATCGAGAGTGAAACAGTAAGATGTTGATCATGATAGTGAACTATCTAAGCCTCAGAAAAATGAAGCACAAGTGAAAACCCAAATAGTCAGAATCAACCTACCCCTATTATTCATACCCACCAGGCGAAGACTGAGCAAAGACTAGAAACCTGAAGAGATAGAGAAAAAATCAACCATAAGATCTGAAATACAAACCAAAGCAAGTCAACTTAAACGACATAACTCTCTAACTTCCCGCCTCATAGGCTCACCTCGAATCCCACGACATGTCTAAAATAGAACATTAATCATCGAAAAACATCGAAAGAGCCCGGCATCTGGACTTTAAAGAAGCCAGCCTACGTTCAACCCTCAAAAGCTCTTTAAGCAACCTCAGCATCAACTAACTCACCCTCCTCCACCTGGGAAGCCTATGAAGAATCTACAACGAGGCGAAGCTCGTCCTAAGAAGTTAACCACGGACCCGATCTCTGAATCTAGACCCTAGGATCCATAACTGAAGAACAAGAAAAACCAGATCCATCTTTTAAACTACTCTGATCCACATTGACATTCGAAGCTGAAGACAGAACTACCTCCTCAGATGATTGATTGCCTGAAACCTCATGAAACCTAACTTGCCGACGAGCCGTATGACCCGGAAGAGAAGATGACCTAGATAAAATGGTAGAGACCATAAGGCGAACCTGATTGACCACCGAAGAACCCTAAACAACAGTCCTTGAATAATGCACCACCCCCACAGTTGAATAGATAGAACTAATAGAAGGATCAACAACCGAGGAACTAGAAACCAGAACTGAATTAGTGACCCAGTCAGCAAATCATGAACCCTTGCTAATCTGTAATGCCTAGGAAATCATTGGAGGAACCGAACTTGAAGCCACTTCCGAAATAGTTAAGACAGTAGATGAAGACAGATTTGAAGAAAAAACCAAACCAGCAGACGAAGTGGAACCCGAGATCAAATTAGACCTTACTGAAGTGTTGACAACCACTAAATCATGACCATCTACATCCTGGTGAATAGCTGAAAAAACATTAGATAACAGGACCTCCTCCTAAGGAGAAATAACAGAGCAATAAACTGATTTAAAGGAACAAGTCCGAACAACCTGAAAACCATCATCCCCAAAAACTCTAGAATCCCCCGCTATATCCTGGGTCGATTTTGTAGAACTACTCAGAGGAACCTTAGAAGACTTATTCCAACCACAAGAACTAGGCAAATAACCTATAGAATAGCAAGTGAAGCAAAAAACTGGGAGATTCTGATACTTAACAGATATAAAAGAACTATGAAATTCATCCCTCTCCAGCAATACTGAAGTATGCAGCACTGATGACACATCCATATCAACTAGAACTCTAACATAATGACCAAAATCCCCATCACAAGTATCCTTGTCCAACTGCAATGGCACCCCAATCCCTCTAGCCAAGTCAGAAATAATTTTCGGATGCCAGTATTCCCACGATAGATCAAAGAACCTAACCCAAACTTAAACATTTGTGGACTTCTATAGCGATAGGTTAAAATCCAAGACCCAAGGCTGTAGGCGCAGAATACCTGGCTTTAGATGAACCGAACCGAACCCCCAAACATGATTCATCTCAGCAGGAGACTTCAAAAGAATCTGATAATAACCTCTCCCCAAAGATATAAGACACCAATCAGAATTTATCATCTAATGGATATGAGTACTTCATCACTTTCATAGATGATTACTTGAGATTTGGCTATGTGTATCTCATGAGACATAAGTCGGATACTTTTGACATGTTCAAAACATTTAAAGCTGAAGATAAAATCGGCTTAAGAAACAAATCAAAATCTTAAGATCTGATCATGGTGGAGAATATCTACCTGGTGAGTTTCAGTAATATCTTATTGATAATGGGATAGTTTCTCAGTTTTTTGCACTAGGTACACCTTAACAAAAAGGGGTAGTAAAAAGGAGAAATATAACTCTTTTTGACATGGTTAGGTTTATGTTGAGTTATTCAACGCTTCCTGAATCATTTTACGGATATGCTTTACAAACTTTAATGTACATTCTAAATGATGTACCATCTAAGTAGGTTCCTCAAAAACCGTATGAGTTATGGATTGGGCGAAAACCTAGTTTACAACACTTAATGATATTTTGTTGTCCAGCGCATGTGTTAAAAGGAAAGACAAAAAAGATGGAGTCCCATTCAGAAACATGCATATTTGTGGGGCATCTAAAAAGAACTAAAGGATATTATTTCTATAGTCCTTCAGATCATAAAACATTTGGTTCGACAAATGCTAAATTTCTGGAAAAGGACTATATGAATGATTTTGTGCCTAAAGGTATAATTGTCCTGTGAGATGTTAAGAGATACAGTTCCATTAGAGGTTTCACAACCTAAACCAATTGTAAGTTCCACACCATCATAAGATCAACAACCTACCATTCCTCATCGTAATGGGAGGGTTAGTAATCAACCCAAGAGATATATCGGTCTAGGAGAATTAGTGGAGAATTTACCGAATGACGATGATCCCTACACATATAAGGAAGCAATGGAGGATGTTGATTATCACCATTGGCAAACGGCAATGCAATCTAAAATTGAATCTATGTTCAATAACAAAGTCTGGTCTCTTGTAGACTTGCGTAAAACTATAAAACCCATCAGGTGCTAGTGAGTATACAAAAGGAAAACATGAATGGATGGAAAGGTGGAAACCTTCAAAGCTAGATTAGTAACTAAATGTTACACATAGAAGGAAGGTATTGATTACGAGGAAACCTTCTCTCATATGGCCATGCTTAAATCAATTAGGATACTCTTATCCATTGTAGCATCTTTAGACTTAGAGATTTGGCAAATGAACGTCAAGACAGCTTTCCTCAATGGAAATCTTGACAAAAGCATCTATATGATGCAACTAGAAGAATTCATTGTAAAAGGCCAAGAGGAAATGGTATGCAAGTTGCAAAAGTCCATATATGGACTAAAGTAGCTAAATGTTACACACAGAAAGAAGGTATCGATTACGAGGAAACCTTCTCTCATGTGGCCATGCTTAAATCAATTAAGATACTCTTATCCATTGTAGCATCTCTAGACTTAGAGATTTGGCAAATGGATGTCAAGATAGCTTTCCTCAATGGAAATCTTTACGAAAGCGTCTATACGATGCAACTAGAAGGATTCATTGTAAAAGGCCAAGAGGAAAGGGTATGCAAGTTGCAAAAGTCCATATATGGACTAAAGTAAGCATCCAGATCCTAGAACATAAGGTTCGATCAAGCTATGAAAGGTTTTGGATTTATTTAAAACCTTGACGAACCCTGTGTATACAAAAAGATTAAAGGCGACAAGTTGGTTTTCCTAATTCTTTATGTTGATGATATACTACTCATCGGAAATGATGTAAGTGTATTGACATCAGTAAAAGAATGGTTAACAAAATATTTTGATATGAAGGACTTAGGATAAGCATGTTATATTTTTGGTATCCAAATAATTAAGGATAGAAAGAATAAAACGATTGCATTATCCTAAGCTTATAAAATCTTGTCTAGATTCTTCATGGAAGATTCCAAGAAAGGTATGTTACCTTTCAGACATGGAATCAAACTTTCTAAGGACCAAGTTTCTAAGAAAGAGCATGGAGAGCAATTCATGAGTAGAGTTCCATATGCCTCGGCAGTTGGAAGTCTCATGTATGCAATGCTTTGAACTAAACCAGATATTTGTTTTGCTGTTGGCATAGTTAATAGGTTTCAATCAAAACTTGGTCTTGATCACTGGACGACAGTCAAGCATATTTTCAAGTATCTCAAGAGAACAAAAGATTATATGCTTGTAAACTCTTGAGGGGATTTAATTCCTGTTAGGTATACAGATTTTGATTTCCAATCAGATTCTGACTATAGAAAATCCATATCAAAATCTGTGTTTACTATTGGAGGAGTATCAAACAATCTTGTGTTGGTGATTCCACCATGGAAGCTAAGTATGTTGTTGCATGTGAAGCTACCAAAAAGGTTGTTTGGCTCCACCAATTCTTGGTTGACTTGGAAGTGGTTCCTAATGCGAATAAGCATATCACTATTTACTGTGACAATAGTTGAGCAATGGCTAATTCAAGAGAACCAAGAAGTCATAAAAGATGAAAACATATTGATACGAAATATCATCTTTTAAGGGGGATTGTGCATAGGGCTGACGTGACGGTTACCAAAATCGCAACAGTTGAAAATCTAACGGATCCCTTTACAAAGGCTCTATCTCAGAAGAGTTTTAATGGGCACCTAGAGAACATGGGAATGAGAGATATGACACACTTGCTATAGCGCAAATGGGAGATTATTAGGATTATGCTTAATAGCAAGAGTGTAATAATGTTATTGACAATCTTTTCATATTAATAACGTGATTTCTGGTTTAACTAATCCTATAGCATTTGTAAGATCTTAGATTTGTGTTTGCTTGATTCCATTGCAAAACTCTTTATGTTTGTAATAGTTGTTGGTTAGGTGATTCTTGGTGAAAAGAAGCTTCAAAGGCGGAGAAGCAACATCTTGTGAAATATCACCTTCAAGAGGAACATTGTATACTTGGATGCTAAGGTATCAAGTTTCTTTTTCCTCTTGCAAGGGGTAAGCGCACACACACAAAATTCATTCATATGTGTCCCTTAATCATTATGAAAACACATTGGCACTCATTTAAGTATGCACATGCATTGGTCTCGTATTGACAAACATTGTAGATTTGCATGTTTTATGACTATCGCTTAGATATGGTATACTTGTGTGACATTGTGTTTATTTGTTTGAGTTTCTTGTATTTTGGACTTGAACATGATCTTATTTTATTCCTTACTAAGTCCCGGTCATTTCGGTTACTCATTCATTAAGTTTCAAGTCCAAATAACGTTGCTACGCTACTTTGCGTTCTCATTCGTTGAGTTGTCTTTGTCATCATTTTTTGAGATGAATTCTCAACATTTTTGCAAAGTTTTGTAGTCTTCGTTGTGCATAAGGGATTCATGGTTCGCAATCAGAAAACGGATTTCAATTCGGAGTT
This sequence comes from Acer negundo, assembly GCA_035582765.1. Lineage (NCBI taxonomy): Eukaryota > Viridiplantae > Streptophyta > Magnoliopsida > Sapindales > Sapindaceae > Acer > Acer negundo. Next base: position 4,856,277 of record CM069238.1, read on the forward strand.
CGGATGCCCGAATACTGCTTCAGAACGCGAGTGGAGCGCGAGAAGAGCAATCGTGGCCAATGAGCATTCTTGGAGGCAACGTGTGCCACACGGCCAGAGCAACTCTCTACCCACGTGTGGCACACATGCCCCACAGGTGGTGCTGATGTGGCAGGCAGTGATTGACTCTTTGTTTCCCACTCTTTCATCTCTTTTAAATTCCTCCATTCCATTCCATTTATTCTAAGAAGAAAAATTGAAAAAGAAAGAGTGCAGACTTTCTTCATGATTTTTGATTTCTTATTTTGATCATAAATCTCTCATATGAACTTGAAATTGAGTGATGAAAAACCAAAATTGTTGGTCTTGAAGAGAGCTACAAACACTAGGTATTTTTAGAGTCATTTGAGTTCGTGTTTTTTCGAAGTTGGCAGATTTCAGTCCGAGACTCAAGTGTTGTATGTGAAACTTCTTCTTTTCACTTTCTCTTTGATCATCTCTTTTAATCTTCTTAATTAATAGATGAAATGTGTTAAGAATGATGTTAGATCATATTCTAACGGTGTTTGATCATTTGTTAATTGATTTTTAGCTTTGTGATTTCTCTTGAATATATATTTGCTAAACTTGATTAATCTTGAAATTGATTCTAGAAATGTTATATATGATGTGCCTCATGATATTTTCTAGGTCTAATTTCATGATCTAAGAACTAAGATTTTCTTGTGATATATTGAATATTCATATCTTGTTCTTATTGATTCACATGCTTTGATTTCTATATAGATATGTGATTGTGTGTTGAAAGCAAATTCTAGATTATCATTGAACATGTTCATATAGCTTGATTGATGATCTTGCTTTATTTGATTGTGTTTGCATCGTTTCCATCACTTAGATCATTGCTTTTTGTAAAGGTTGAAGTCTCTTGTTAAAGTGAGTGAAGCTTTAATTTGAGCAAGAAGACTTGGCTAGGAAATTGTTCCAGATAGCCAAGCGAAAGTCTTAGCTAGGAGTGTGATACTCTAGATGTTTGAGCTAGGGAAACTTGACTAGGATCCTAGTGATCTAGAAAGCTAAGCAAGGAAATCTTCCTAGAGGCTTGAGAGCCTTGGATAGGGAGTTGCTTCCTAGAGGTGTAGGACACACCTTGGATAGGGAGTAGGCTAGGTAGTTCACTAGGCCCTAGGGTAGACTAGGAGTTGTTAACTTAGGGTGGATATCATGTGTTGATAGCCTTGAGTGTGTAAGTCCTTTTCATCATAGTCAATTGCTTTGTCGGTGGTTATGATATCAACCCGTGGACGTTTCATCTTCGGAGGTTTACCACGTAAAAACTATTATGTCAATTTTAGTTTTTATGTTTCTTTATCTTCCATATCATGTATTGATTGCATCACTTGTATATTGATTTCTACATGTGTTGATTCAAACAATAAAACTGTTAAGACACATCAAGTGTGCATTTCATTCTTGTTTTCCGTAAAATTTGAATTTGGAAGAAATTTGGCCTATACCTATTAACCCCCCCCCCCCCCCCCTACCTTCTCTAGGTATATTCTATTGCTTAAATATTATAATTATCAAAAGTAAATAATCATAAGGTCAAAAAAGACAATGAGAAATAAAGAATTGCTTGTACATCTAGATATGTATAAGGTAGACACAATTTTTTAGTTAGTCTTGAATAATGTTCACAATTTAAGATAAAGGTTAGGCACCTCTACCTTGTTAAAGTTATAGATTCTTTTGCTAGCATTTGAGTGAGATCAAATGTGATATGGTGAGTCTAAAATCATCAACGTGTCTTTGAGTAAAAGAATCTAATGCATTTGTTGGCCATTGTGTGCGTGTGTTAAAAAAGAAATATGGCTGGGTGCTTAGGTTTTAGGGTTTCGGCGCCGTTTTGTGATTACTAGCCCCTTTCGATCGGATTTTGATCTTATGTTCTTTCTCAAAGTTGTAGATCGTGAAATTGCATGCAACTTGGAATCAAGAATCTCGTGATTTAGAGTTTTCTACATATAGTTATGTTAGTTTCAAGTTTCTACACAGGTTTGTCTTTTATTTTAGGGTTACTCCGCCGTTTTACTTTTTTCTCCCACTTCCGGTAAGATTTAGTTCTTTTGTCCTACTTCAATATTGTATATCGTGATTTTTTATGCAACCTAGAATCAAGAACTTTGTGATTTGGGGTATGCAGCATTAAGTTACGTCCATTTCATGTTTTCTATTCTGGTTTGTTTCTCGAGGGAGAATCCACTATGTTCTGGTTTCCCCACTCTCTTGGAAGCTTGTGTTGTTAACAAGAGTAATATTAGGGTTTCAAATAAGGCTCTCTCCTATGGAATTGGATTAAGTCCTCAAACTACAGATGTTTCAATTGGTAACGATACTATTGGTTATGGAGCTGGTTTGTCTCTTGAGAATGAAGGTTTATCAGCAAAGGAGCAGCAAAAGAAAGGAACTTTAGACCCCTCCAAAATATTTCAACCAGAAAATAAGCCGGTTAGTTACAATAATGTGCTTCAAAATGTTCTTTCTTCTCGAAATGCAGGTGATACAAACTGAATGCCCATGAAGCTCAAATTCAATCAACCTATTAACAGTGGAAATAGGAAGTGTGTTGCCCCCCCCCCCCCCCCCACCCAATGGAAGTTGCTGATGATGGATGTAAGGTTTGGAAGAACTGCTTAGTGGGTTATTTTATTGAAAAGAAGCTCTCATTCTCTCTTGTTAACAATATTGCTAAGAAGATTTGGGGTAATTTTGGTCTTCTAGAGGTGCTAGCTAATGAAAAAGGGTTCTATTTTTTCAAGTTCTCAGATGATGACTCTTGCTCTAAAGTTCTTGAGGCTAGTCCGTGGCTTTTTCCTGAAGGAATGATAATTCTTAAGAAATGGCACTCTCAGCTTGTTTTAACGAAAGAATCTTATCCTAAGGTTACAGTATGAGTCAAGTTTTTTAATATTCTTCATGAATATTGGACTGAATAGAGGATAAGCTATAGCGCTAGTGCTGTTGGGAAGCCTCTTTATGCTGATAGCTTAACTAAATCAATGAAAAGAATTTCGTACGCTAGAATTTGTGTCGAAATTGATACTACTAGCAAGCTAGTTGATTCTTTAAATTTACTTATGGGTGATTGTGATGAGCACAATAATGGGGAAAATGTTGAAATTTTGGTTGAATACCAATGGAAACTAAAGATTTGTTCGGAGTGCAAATCGTTTGGTCATACTACTGCAACCTGCCCAAGTCTAAAGCATGTGGAAGGTAGATTCAATGAGAACCATGGTTCCAAAATCAAGCAAGAATGGGTGAAGGTCAATCGTGGAGCCACAACTCATGTGTCCAACTCTTCAGGGAACCTTTCTAGAGAAGATGCAAATCTTGTTCCCTTCACCTCGTGCGAATATGGAGCCTCTTCCAATTTCCTTTTCTTCTTTGAATGTTGATGTAGTCATTGCCACTAGTAATTCTGAAATTAAGCCTCATTTGTGTCCTACCAATGTGCTTATCAAGAATCAGTGCAATGTCCTCTCTAAGAAGAGTGTTGTGGATACCTCTAACAAGTTCTCTACTCTTGATGAGAATGGTTATAGCCAAGGATAGTGTTGTTGAATGTAGTGATGACGACTCCCCTACCACAACCTCTTCGGATCATTCCCTATAGCTCTCAAAGATCAAGAACATTGATGGTGTTCCTATCATAGGGCTTTCCAGCACTTCGGAGTCCTCTAGTAACAACAACAAGAAGAAGAAACAGACTACAAATATTGGAAAGGATAATAGCTCGCAAGCTAAGGTGAAATCTCCTCAACCTATTAATGATTAATTTAGCTTGTTGGAACAGTAAGGGGCTGAATGCTACCACTAAACCATTAGAAGTTTAGAAGATGATACTTGACCACATGCTTAGTCTAGTTTGTTTAATTGAGACAAGAGTGAGTATGATCCATAAGCCTCTTGTTGTCAATTCAGTTTTCATGGAATGGGAAATACTTGACAATTACAATAGTCATGATCTTGGTAGAATTTGGATTGGTTGGGATCCTAAGATGCACTAAAATTTTTCAAAATGGTCAGATTATTCATTGCCAAGCTCATATTTTGGATGGTAATGACATATTCCATATCTCTTTTGTTTATGGTTCTAATGTTGATAGTTCTAGAATAGCTATTTGGCATAGTATATGCTCTAATCAGCAAAATACACCTTGGATGGTTCTTGGTGATTTTAATGTCTCTAGGAGGGTGAATCAGTTAGTTGGGGGTTCATCACGTATTTCCTTAGCTATGGAGGAGTTTAATGACTATCTTTATATTTCTTAGCTTGATGACCTTCGTTTCTCAAGTTTTCTCCATACTTGGTGTAATAAGAGAAGTATTGGCTGCATCTCTAAGAAGTTGGTTAGAGTTCTTGTTAATAAGGAATTGATGGCCAATTTTGAGCACTCTGAAGCCATTTTTCTTCCTCCTAGCATCTCGGATCATAGCCCCTTTTTGTTAAGCTCAGATTGCAAGGTAATAAGAAGAATTGCTCGTTTAAATTTTTCAATTTTTTAACGGAAAGGGAAGATTTTCTTCCTTTGGTTGAGAGTTGTTGGCAGGAGAATTTTCATTGAAATATGCAATTTCAGCTTTGCTCTAAGCTCCGTAATTTAAAGAAGGTTTTAAAGTCCCATAACAAGAATATGGTAAGGGATTTGATAGTTAAATCAATTAATACGGTGGGGGATTTGACAGTTAAATCTATTATGGAGAAGATGGTTCATTGATTGAAGGAGATACTCAAATCAAATCTGAGGCTGTTCGTCACTTTCAAAATATTCTTGGTTGCTCTATGGCTTTTAGACATGGTTCTCATCCTTTGAGAAATGTTATTGGTAATCACGTCTCCACTGATGAAGCTGATTTCATGAGTACAGAGGTTACAAATGATGAAATTCGTGAGGTTTGCTTCTCTCTCCACCCTAATAAGGCTCCTGGTCCACATGATTTTAATGCTCATTTCTTCAAGAAGACGTGGCATATAGTTGGTGATGATATTATTAATGCTGTTCAAGAATTCTTTCGTACTGGCCTTCTTCTTAAAGAGCTCAATGCTACGATTCTTACTTTGGTCCCTAAGGTCCCTAATCCTTCTAAGATGTCAGACTTTAGACCAATTTCTTGATGCAACACTCTCTACAAAATCATTTCTAAGATTATTGCCAATAGAATCAAACCTTGTCTTCCTGACATTATTAGCCCCTCCCAATCAGCCTTTGTAGCAAGTAGGAGAATTTGAGATAATATTCTTCTTGTCCAAGAGCTAATAAGGAATTACCATAAGGATGATGGTATGCCAAAGTTGGCCCTTAAAGTGGATTTGATGAAAGCTTTTGATATGGTTGATTGGGACTTCTTACTTGACACTCTTGCTGCATTTCAGTTTCCTATGAAAGTCGTAAATTGGATTAGAGCTTGCCTTACTACTCTTAAGTTCTCTATCTCTATTAATGGTGAGCTTGCTGGTTTTTTCTCTAAAAAGAGGGGTCTTCGACAAGGGGAACTTATGTCTCCGTATCTCTTTGTTATGGCAATGGAGGTCCTCTCAAAACTTCTAACCAATCATATTGCGGACTCTACTAACTTCAAATATCATTGGAAGTACGACAAGATTAACCTTTCTCACCTTTTCTCTGCTAATGATCTCATTATGCTTTGCCATGGTTCATATCATTCTGCTCTTGTTCTCAAATCAGCCCTAGATGAGTTCTCATTGTTGTCAGGTCTTTGTGCTAATCATACTAAGAGCAACACTTTCATTTCTGGAGTGCCCAATGCAATTAGTCAGCAGCTCATCAATCTTTTTGGTTACACGATTGGCTCCCTTCCTAATCATTATTTGGGGATTCTTATAATCAGTTCTAAATTGAATTTGTGTGATTGCTCTCCCCCTGTTGATAAAGTTTCGAGTAGACTTTCTTATTGGTTGAATCGGTGCCTTTCTTATACTGGTCGTCTTCAACTTATTATCTCAGTCTTAACCAGTATTCAAGTGTTTTAGGCTAGTCATCTTCGTCTTCCTTAAAAGATCTTAAAACTAATAAGCAGAAATTTAGAAGTTTTTTTTATGGAGTGGGGTTGAGGGTAGCAGCAAAGGTTCTAAAATTGCTTAGTCTGATGTTTGTATTCCCAAGAAAGAGGGTCGTTTTGGAATCAATGATCTCTCTTTGTGGAATAAGGTGCTAATGATTAGGCACATTTGGAATCTGGTTTATGACACCAATAATCTTTGGACTTCTTGGATCAAAGCCTACCACCTCAAAGGTTCAAGTTTGTAGGAGGTGAATGCTCCTTAAAGCTTCTTCATCTTAGGCCTTTAGTCTGTCCTTTAATTCAGCACATTATTAGTAGTGGCTTGAACACTTCCTTATGGTTTAATAATTGGCACCCTGATGGTCCTATCCATTCGAAATGGAGTCCCTATGTTATCTATGATTCTGGTCTTCTTATAAATACTAAGGTATATGCCATTGTCCTTGGTGATAATTGGAGATGGCCTGTTGCTATGTCAATTGATCTTGCTGAAATTAAGAGTCATATGCCTTCTTACAATCCAAACTCAATTTTGAATGATATTATTCGGTGGCTTCCCTCTCCAAATGGCATTTATTCTGCTACTTCTATTATGGAGTCTTTTAGAACCCATCACTCTTTTGTTCCCTGGTTTAATATTGTGTGGTTCCCTCAGAATATTCAGAGGATGGGTTTCATCATTTGGTTGGCTATTAAAGGTAAGCTTTCTAACTTGGACCGTATTCAGCGCTCTGATCCTCATGTTCTTGCTACTTGTGTCCTTTGTAACTCTCATAACGAAACTCATGATCACCTTTCTTTGAGTGTTTGTATAGCAAAGCCATTTGGACTTAACTCTTGAACAAGTGTGGTTGTTCTTGGATTGGTCTCAGCTAGAATGATTTAATTGATTGGATTTTCACTCAATGGAAAGGGAACATTCCTTCTACAGTGACTAAAAAGCTTTTTCTTACAGTGGTTAAGCGAAATTGTAGAATTTTTAAGAGCACTAGAAGGTCTAGTACTAAAGTTGCCCGGACCATTATTGACACTATTCATTGTCGGCTCTTTTCTATCAATTTGAAGGATTGGCATCACATTGCTACGAATTGGAATGTCACATCTAGTTGATCCTTTGTGTTGTTGGCTTATTTGTTTGCTATTTCTTTTGTGTTTGTTTTCGCTTTGTTAAAGCATTTGTTTTGCTTTTATTTATGAGCTAGTTGTGTGCACTTTGTTGAGCTTGTTTTTGGGCCTTTGTGCTATTGTTTCTTTGTTTCCTAGGGAATGCCCCTTGTATTTGTACATTCTTTCCTTTTTCTATGATACTATTTATTTACCCAAAAAAAAAAAGAATCTAGTGCACTAGGTGTATTGAATACGATCATAATGAAATACTTCATCTAAAACCGTTAGTGGACAAAAGTTTTTATTATGAGGGCAATCGGAGAGTCTATCTTAATCCTGAGATAAATGATGGACTTATGGTTACAAGTGTTATCATTTGAGTTATCAATGAGTACGATTATATAGCATAGTCTATCCTCTATCGTTTGGTGGTATTCATTTGCTAATCGATAGAGGATTTCATTTATAGATATGTACATCGTGGCTCCATTTATTAAAATGAGAGTATAATATTATCATATGGATATTTTGAGGTATTGGATATTAGATCTTAAAGTTGAGTTTTTGATAGTGTCCATTGAAACATGGCTTCTGGACAAATCAGAATATCCAAGTTCAAAATGTGGTCATATGAGTAAATATGGTAACTGGGAGAGCTATAGGCGGTCTATGAGCTCTTATCGATTACTGATATTATTCATGAGGATACACTATGTCCAGTACGATTGTCTAGGGTATGAATGAGAAACATTTACTTATTCTATCTTTATTTAAAAGTATAATTTTAACTCTTTAATGGTATGTGCTAAAACTAATAGATCAAACCCAAGTGAATCATTTATTAATTGTGATTGAGTTATGTTTATTGAAGTTTAAATTTAGATAGTCCGCCAAGATCTCCAATCCATACAGACTCGCATGGATCACTTGATATATTCTACCGAACTTATTTATGGGTCCATCTGGAATTGTAATTAATACATTACGAATATAATTTGCACATTATTTATTTAATGGATTGTTAAATTATATTAATATATTAATTAAAGGCATTTGGACTTTTTTTTTTTTTTTTTTTTAAGTTAGAATAGGTCTAGTTCATATGTGAGCTTTTTATTAAAGTCTAATGGATTTAATAAAATAAGAAAAATAATATGAAGCACATGTATATACATGGGTGGCAAGGTTTTTTTTTTTTTTTTTTTAATAATAAAATTGGACTGATCTAAGGGGGAAAAAGCATCACAAACGATCATATACCGAAAAACCCTTAGATAGTATCTATATATAAAAATGATAAAAGAAAAGTAAAAAGTGGCAAAAAGCAACAAAGCACAAAGAACCATGGGGAAAACAACACCAAACAAAAAGAGGCACGCATGCCATACGAAAAAGAAAAAGAAAACATCAAGAAAAACAAAAAGACTCCCGACTCATGCAGTCGTTGCCAACTAAAGTAGAACAGAACGGTAGGGCAGAGAACCACCAGGAATTACCCTGAAGCTCCAAAGCATGCTTAAAAAGCATATCTATAACCTGATTCCCCTCCCTGAAAATATGGGAAACCTGAAAATCCATCTACGAGATCTGGAAGATACAGCGCTGTCACGCTTGACGAACCCTCTAAGGAACCATCTCAGAACTGAAGAAAGAAGTTCAACCACATAAGAAGAATCGCTCTCAAGCCAGATTTGATGCCACCCATACTTCCATGCAAAATGGCCAAAGAGGCCGCCAGAAGCTCAGCCTGAAATGCTAAAACCTATTATACTGTTTTATTTTATTATTTAATTAAATGAAAATTAATTATTTATTTATTTATCAAAAATCAAAATCTTTTTCTAACTAGGAAATACGCTTCTTAGTATTATACTATTGTTGGTAGTATAATAAATATTAAAGACTTTATTTGATAAGTAGATAAATAAAAGGAATTTATTTATCTAGTCAAATTAGGAAGTCTTTTATATAGTCACAAATATGCTAAAGAGTTGAATTAGGATTTGGAATACTAAAGAATGATAGGAGTCATTGGTGGAAACACAAATCCTCTTTAAGTGAGGATTTCGGCCAACCCTAATATTTTTAGGGTAAGGATTTTGGCCAACACTAATCCTCCTGGGGTGAGGATTTCGGTCACCATATATATACTATCTTATAGAATTTGGCCACTAATCAAACCAAAATTGGTATGATTTTGGCCCTCATTCCCGTCTCCTTATGCTTGATTCTCAGATGTTTTTCTGTATTTAATGTTGTCAAATCAAGTGTTTCTGGTTTTCTTAGGCCTAAAGGGTATTTGTGAAGAAGGTGTGGACTTTGGTGCAAAAAGGAGATCAAGTTGGCAAAACAAGGCATTTTTACCACTTTGGCCAGATGATGTCGCCACTAGCAACACAAAGGAGTAAGTGGCGACAAAGACCTATTTTCAGTATAAATCAATAGGTCTTGTCACCATTTTATGTCGCCATGGTGATAAAGTGGCGACAATGCATTTCCTTCATATGTCGCCACTTGTATATTGGTGAAAAAGATGAGAAAAGTGGGGATGTGTGAATCTTAGATTGTGTAACCATTTGTCGTCAGTATGTCATCGTAGGCACATAAGTAGCGACAACCTTTCCACACCTACTACTTCTACATAGACAGTTAGACTCGTCAATCCTAAGGGTAACTTTAAAAGAAAAAATTTTAAACGACAGTGGCAGTCAATACTCACCATATCGGTTACAAATACCTGGGTGGCGAAACTGTGACCTCCCCCAAGGACCGTGATTGGAGGACCTTTAGCGAAAAAGAAGGTGCCATTCCAATGTCGGTCGTTGGTCGTAAGGTCAGCAATAAGCTGAGTGCCTTTAGACCTAGGTATCACTTATGTGCTCCTTCAAGTAATAGTTATGTAGAAGACCCTCTAATCCAAACTTCAACTCATTTCTCTCACGGAGAATAGTTAAACTCAAGAGTATCCTCCAACCATTTGGCCTCAACTAGCTAGGAGTGATATTGTAGTACAACAACATATGTTGAGCCAAAGAAGGAACTAGGAATCTAAACCCCAGACAGAGGATATACTCATAAAAACACGTCCACTCGGGTATATCCCAATCTACCCATTCATGTTCCTTCGACGCGCACAGTTCGATACACGCAGGAATTCAATAAATCATCTGTAAAAGATCTATGTCATCATCCGTAAGCACGCTTGCTGGACTATCATCAAATAGAATACCTAGCGAATGACCTGAAGTTGATGGCTCTAGACATATATGGGCTCCGAAAATTCAACCCGTTATACAACTGCATGCACAAATCCCTGCTCTAACATACCAACTTTATTAATATTTACTACAGTCGACTATTCTATCAACGAAACCTGTTGATCGACATCTCCAACGTCGTTGTCAACTCCCCCTTCGACTTCTCCTTCCAAGTCATTGGGGGTCCAGGTAAAGCGCGGATCTGAGACTGTATCGTCACTCGACATGATATCTCTAAAAGCTGATATATGCAAAAAATGCACAAGTCAGGAACAAACTAAAACTCTAAAATCAAAGCCTAAGGTTAAAAGATCAAAAACCTAGGGTTTCTGAGAACCACCAAAAAAATAGAAAAGATAAGAAGCTAAAAGAATCAAGATCAACGCAACTTTGTGAAAACTCAGCCAACCTAAGTCGAGCAACAATCAGATCCAACGCCAATTAGATGACACAAACAATATTCACAATATAAAATCTACGAAATATTGTTTGACTAAAGCTACAAATCGATGGTATCAAGCACAATCAAAAAAACGATGAAGAACACAACCAAGAACATGCACTTTTCCAAGCAAAAATCTCGCAAATATTTCTACTAGGTTCCCTACATCAACATAGAAGTAAATTTCGTGCAAAAAAAAAAAAAAAAAAAAAAACCAAAATAAATAAACTTTTCACTAACCTTGAAAAGAATCGAGGCTAAAACTGTTGGAAAATCGATCAAACACCGACAAATATTGGTGGATATCTTTGCTGAAGAACAAAACCTTTCAACTATTGAGAGTTTTCTCCAACATGCGTAAAAATGAAAAGTAAAAAACTTAGTGGTTAAGTTTTGGTTTATAAAACAAACACTTAACCATAGAAGACACGTGTCACAACCGCTGCGGTTATCTAATAACCACAGTTAGTTCAAAATTTGAAACCCAAAATAATTGCGTCAAAAACGAGGCATTACGTCAGCCATGGAAAACTGAACCGCTCCAAGTCCCATCTATTGGACTTTCACCTTAATGATGTACGAAGTTGTCGAATGACAAATCACCTCAAAGAACTGTTATCAAGAGACGTTCCTAATACCTGTCTCAAAACGACATCAAGTCGACTGCACTAACAACAGGACTAAAATCACTCTCTAAATTTGGTGATCTCATCTTTAAAGAGTGGGGGATAAACTGTGGTAGCCAAGAATGGTCCATAGGCCCAAACGTAAAAAAGGCCCAAATCCTCGTGCTAAAATTGGTCTAGGCCTATTTACTTTAGGTCGACCCAAGTGTTGTATCAACAAGACTTGGCCGTTTGAAGACCAAGTCAAAATTGTTAGTTATAACAAATGGGTAACGACCAATTCAAAAAGAGGAAATTTCTCCATGAATCACGCCCATTACTAATATGGAGGAAGTGATTGTTGAAGGATGGTTTTTTGGCCTATAAATGAAGAATTCAGTCAAAGTGAAGTCTATCTGAAACTCTTAACTAGAACAAAGCTTATAAGCGTCCCGAAACTCTGATTATACTGATTCCGGCTACCGAAATTTCTATCCAAATCACGATCGTTATTCACATGTAGCAATTGCTTAGCCCAAGCACGCCTAACTCTAATTATCTCACCACACCCCCCCCCCCCCCTTCATTATTTCTATGTTTTTGCTCTTCTCTGTTAATATTCTTTTGCAGGTTTGACGAAGAAGACAACAAGTCTTGGTTGATAGACTAACGTCTTTGCAAGTTCATAGAAGAGACGACATCCCCTACACGAAAGGTTCGACCAAGTTGTTTTGGGCCTAATACAAATCCAACCCGATCCACATAATTCGTAGATCGACACCCTACATGGTGGAGATCCAAATATTTAAAGTTTTTAAATCTTATTTTATAAAAACATATCTCCACCATCCATCTGAGGTGGACGGTGAAGATTTAATTTTAAAAACAAATTGAATTTTTTAATTTGTTAATAATTTTAAAACTCAAAATTTAAAGGGTATTTTGGTCTTTTTAACAATTAAAGTCTGTTTGACTAATGACATATGATGTTATTGTCAATTAATGGTAAAGTTTTTTTCGGTTGTCAAAAAGCAAACCTAAGAGCATCTTCAAAAGGTTCTTCTATTTTCACTTTTCAAATTTTCAAATGTCTATTTGCTTACCTATATAGCAATTTAAGGAGTGAAAAAAGATAAGCTCTTCCAAAAGACTCTTCAATTAGAAATAAATTTATATTATTTTAATGAACGCACTTAAATTCCTCCCCTCAATAAATCTAATTACCCTCCATTTTTTTCAAGTTAAAAATAATAATATGTTATTATTAAATATTCAATATTAGTCTCATTTTAAAGATATAGATGAGACATTTCTAATGGCATAATTTTTATGATGATAAAATTTATAAATTAAATTTTTTTTATATTAATTGATATAGATGTCAAATATTAATGATGATGTAGTATAAAAATAATAAAATAATAATTGAAAAGGGAGAAGTTGCTCTTCAATATTGAAGAGAGAGAAACAAAATCTTATTTGAAGAGTCTGTTAGAGACTTAAAGCCAAATATGCTAATGTAACTCGTTTTATTTTAACAAATATCTTATTTGAAGAGCCTTTTGGTGATTTTCTAAGAGAGATTGATTGTTATCGGTATAATTTGTTTAATTGGTTACATAAAAAATCACATAAATAATCATGCTTTATTTTTATACTCAGAGCATCTTCAATGCAAATATGTGTTTAGAGAAAATTGAGTGTCACATAGGACGGATAGATAAAAAGTTAGAAAAACCTTCTCCAATGCAATTATCTAACTTTAATATGTAGGTGATGGCACAAAAAAAAAAAAAAATTAGAAAATATGGAGTTGAGTTTCTAATTTTAGAAACTCTCCTAGAAATGCTGACTAAGATTTCTAACTTTTTCCCACCAATAAGATTACAACTCATTGAATTGTAAAATAAAAGAGGAAAGAGAATGAAATAAATGATCGGTCAAAAATGGATACATATTTGATTTAAAATAAAAGATAAGAGAGAGTGAATAAATGTTTTAAGATGATTGGTCAAAAATAAATACATATTTAATTTTAGATAATTGCTTTGGAGATGAAAATATAAATTTCTTGAACTTTTTTGACAAAGTGAATCCATATTCAATATATATGTTGATGTGTCATTAGTCAAAAACCCATAAATGAATATTTTCCATTTAGAGTTCAATCGGTTTGGTTGGGTGAGAGTGAGAGCTTTAAATTCAATGGACAGAGCATAAGGTGCCGATTGCCCATCGATCTCCATTGGAATCAAACAAGTAGATATCAACAACCAAAACATGTTGTTGTAGAAAAAATCTTCTCAAGTTATAACAAAAAATGTTACAAAATATTATAGAAAAAAAAAAGAGCTAATTTCTATTAAGCTCTTGACAATATCAATACTTGACTGTATTTTCAAAAATTTATCCTCAAATCATCTAAATATACATACATGTTCTGTAATATCAAAATATAGAAATCTGATCTTATGTTTATCATGCCAGAATACATCTTGAACGTAATTTTACGAATTAAAATTATTGAGTCCTAAAACAAGAAAATCTTGGATATTTAAAGTTTGTCAAGTTGCTTTTGGAAAGAAGTGCTTCTCTCAGCTTCGGCGGTTGCCGTTCTAACAAAATCATCAAGACTGCTTTTCTTTTTATAAATTAATATTCGGCTGCTTCTGCTTCTGCTTCTGCCTCTGCCTCAAACTCATTCTCGTAACTACAGACAACAATTCGATAGAGATTGCTTTTATATGTCAAATAGTTGTTTAATCAAGTCCATTATTTGGAAAGTAGATACTCGGATATTTCATTGAATGAGTCTTGTTCATAGAATTAAATAGTCCCACGGTGGCTCTTCAGCGCGTGTGATACCTACCCTATATTTAAAATACAAAGCAAATTGCATTAAACTTTTCTAAGGTTTGCCCTCTGGCACCCAGAAACAATTTTATAATTAATTGACACTCAACTCCCATCACGTTAGTCAACGGATCTCAGAATAAACGTTTGACCATGTAATAAGGCACAAAAGTCTAAAATACCCCTAACATTAGTTGATAATGTTTATTTATTTTTATAGCCCTAGTAAAAGACCAAACAAAGTAATATTTTTATATTTTAAATTAACAAATTAAATATTTTATATTTTAAATAAAAAATGAATTTAAAAAATGATTATTTAAAAAAACAATGATACCTGTCCAACTCTTTCATTTTTTTTTTTTTTTAATAATATTTTTTATGTAACTTTTTTCTATAATTTGGAGATCAGATTAGATCCACTGTCATAATATTTCAATAATAATAATAATAATAATAATAAAAAGAGTAGATCCACATCCATCTCAATTTCTACTAAATCCAAAACAAAAAAACAAAAAATTACCAAATCCAAAATTAAATGAATATTGGTTCTATAGACCACCATCACCAACACCTTCTTCACCTTCCCAAACACCCAGATACCACTCTAATCCAACACCGAACATCCAATGGCCTCATGGCTTAGGTTGTGATGCAATTTCAACAAAACCCAGCGATCACAATACACCACATGTCGTCGCTTGCAAAACTCAGCCACCACCTGCAAAAATCAACCACCATCCCATCTCGTTCTCTACCTCCGTCTCACCTGAACAGCTAGCCACAAACACAAACATTATCATCAACCCGTCCACCCCAATCCATCTCCAACACCCATCCACCCTAAAGTTAGATTTTTTTTCTTCCCTCTCTCTCCACATCTCTCTCTTCTCAGCTCTCTTGATCTCTTTTCTCTCCCTCATTTGGTGGGGTTGCGTTTGGGTGGATGAGGGTTGGAGATGGTTTGGGATGGATGGGTGTTGGAGATGGTTGGGAAGGTGAAGAAGGTGTGGGTGATGGTGGTCTGTAGAACCAGATATATGTTATGTATTAATTAAAACAATTCAATCCAAATTACACGATCCTATATAAAGCACCAAACACCGTGTAGTACTGAAATTAGTTTTATAATACAACGTATGTAAGATTTTTTATAAAATTGTTAGCATCATTTGACACTATAATTTTGAGTTTATGAAAACCGAATTGATTTGAATATTTAAGAGAGTGTTGACCGGTTTAAGCCCATTAGAGATGTGATATATATTTGTTAAGCTTGGTGCACCTTAGCTACATTATTTATGTTAGATATGGTATGATCTATTATATATGTGTGGGCCTGGTAATAATACTATTAGGATTATTGTTCCTTTTGGGATGTAGCCTCCCATTAGGATTGTGAATCCTTTACGAGTTAGGATTCACGTAAGTAACAATATATTGTTGGGATTTATGCCCTAAAGCTTGTAATTGTAAATGTTATAAATTCAATAATAAAAGAAGTAGTTATTTCATTCAAATATATTAATATATGCTAAACATCCAAGATTGCTAGATGTAATCTCAAACTGAGTATATGAATGTTATATACAGAGAAACTCAGTTTGAGACATGCAATCTAAAGAGTCCGTAGAAAGCAAATAAAGCTGGGTACTTTATTTGTGATTAATCTACAGTTGTGGTCCATTCCGTATTGTACGGTCGTCTTATCCTAGACTACTCATATGGTGTTATGAGAATATAGGCACCTTATATGATGTGATCATATAGGACTGGGCCACGATCTATATAAATATGTCACTAAGATCCGTTAATTGAAATGATTCATATATATCGACTAATGATGGCTATATATGGGTGATCTGAATCCTAAGTATCTTACTGACTCCTTCAGGTTAGATCGTGGTTTTTGATTTACTATGAGTGGGATCAAAATAGCATTCTCGGTCAATATCTCCGTATCTTGAAATCACGGTTTGGCTTGTGGCTGGAAAGGTATGCATACAATAGTAGAATCCACTCCTTGTGAGAAATAGATAAGTAGTTCCTTTAAGAGTTCATTCAGGGCTTGAACAATTAAGAGCGCTCTTCTTCTTTCGTAAAGGAATGAAGGATATAATCATTCAAGAGAATCAATGATACTTAAAGGAAAAGATATAATTAGAGAGGTATAACAAACTTTATGATCTAGCTCTAATTATGAACTACTTGTGGAGGATCATGTCATATGTAATAGCTATATCAATGGACACTGATAAATTGGTTGTGTAAAACATCTACAGTTACGATAGTACAACCTTGGGTTTTTAGTGGAATAACTCTAAAGTTAATAATTGTGAAATATTAATTAAAGAGTGTTTTATATATTATTGGAGCTCAAAAATGTGGGTCCACTAGATACCCTTGCTAGCCCTATACGAGAATTGGATGATCCAATTACGAAAGTAACTTAAATATATTTTGAAAATTAATTAAATGATGTGATTATTTAATTAATATATTATTTAATTGTTGAATTAAATATTATTAAATAATATGATTATTTAATTGACATATTAATAATTAAGAATTATTAAATTGTCATATGGAGATTTCAGTTTCTAACCTTGACAAAAGCAATAAAATAATAAGTGATTATTTTTATTTACTCTAAATAGGCCAAAGGTTCAAACCCTAGTAAAGTAATAATTAAAAAGGATTTGGAGTCATATTTTAACTTGGATTACTAAATCCTAGGTTCCTAGTATATAAGATTTACTTGTCAAAAAAAAAAGAAGCGATTTCGGAACCCAACAGAGAACAGAAGGAGTGCACCCATAAAAGAGGAAAAAGAAAAAAAAATATTTCTCTCACTAGGGTTGGCCGAATTCACAAGGGGAAGCAAGGTGTTGTCTTTTGGTTCTCACAAGCCTCCATTCAACTGCTCTCGGAATCTGTGACGTGCACACACACACATTTGTTAGATCACGGGACATAGCTAGGAAGGCTTAGTGGTAAAGGATCGAAAAGAAAACGAATGAGTGTTCTTCAAATGTATGAAAACAAATCTCTTTCTTATATTCGTGTATATACAAAAGGTCCTGAGAAGACGATATAAATTTTTTTCAAACCTATCATTCTTATTTATCTTGATTAATTTCAAACTTTTTTGCCGTGCGACTTACATATATATATATATATATATATATGTATATATAAGGGGTCCCTACTCTCACTCATCTATCACATACGTGATCCTGCCAAAATTGTGTTATATTTCGGCCTTCATTTCCTAGCTTGTGCTCGTTTTCGAGCGTGTTTATGTATATAATGGGTTTTGTTGAGCCTTGTGTAAGTCATTTTCCTTAAGCAAAGTGTTTGAGCTAAAAAGTGTAGATCAGGAAGCAAAAATGAGCAAAAAGTGCACAATTGAAGAAATCAGGCAAAGTGTGCGGGTAAGAACCCATACACTACCCACACACTGAGGGATTGAAGATTCAAAAAAAGGCATATTGTGCGAGTAAGAACCCGCACACTACTAGTGCTAACTCTGCTCAAGGATGAATTTTAGCCATTTTCAGAGGGGCACACTTTTCTTTTCATACCCAATTCGTACCCTAGCTTTGCCAAACTATAAATACATCACTTTGAAAAACTCTCTACACTTCATCTTCTTCACCAAAAGAGAGAGAGATAAAGAGACCTTCAAAGGCATCTACAATGGTTTTCCTCCATGGATTGCCTGACCACCACCACCTTCCACTTGTAACCACCCATCTTTGAAGGAGATTCATGAGAAAAGAGCTTCCTCTCTTGTCTATGAGAAAGAGGAGCTTCAATGGAGCTTGGAGATCCGAGATTGAGACCTTGGGTTTCCTCATTTTACTCTTCTCTTGTATTTTCTTTATTTGATGTGTATCACCATTAGGGAAATATATAAACTTTACACTATTTCAATTTATTTGATTGATTTGTATTCAATATTTTCAAGTATTGTCTCATTCAATTGCTTTATATTGATTCTTGACTTGTGCTGAGTAGGCATGGCAACCCTTTCTTGATGTATGTTTAGGGATATCTCTTTTCTTTACATTCATGGAATGTAGGGTAGAAATTAATATGTGTTCATGATAGGGATTAGGAGTAGATTAAAGTAATTTAGGAGTAGATTAATTAAACATTCCTTGATTGTATGTATGTTGATGGATAATTCGAAATGCATGTTTTTGATTAATTTGAGTGTTTGAGAATTAGGAGTTGTTTGGTATGGAGTCATCTTTGCATGGGAATTGGAATCTCATAGCATTCCCATATTTGGTAGCAGATTTGGGTTTTTTGTTTCCCGGAAAAGTGAATCCCATCTCAATAAGTAGCTTTCAGATTACCCTCCATCTAATTCCCACTGTGGGACCCACCCTCATTAAAAAAATTTGTTATTATTCTTTTTCAATTATTTTCTTCTTCTTCATTCTTCTTCATTCTTCTTCACTTGGTTTGTGATTTTTTTTTTCTTCTATTTTGTCCTCATCTTTTTTTTTTTTCTTCTGGTTTGTGACCTCCATCAAAGAGTGGTGGAGATAGGGACGCTTGTACAGAGACGATTCTCTTCCTCTTCACGCAGCTTCTGAAACTGAACACCAAAAATCCCCAATTTCTTTTCATTGAAATCCTTAATCATTAACCTCTTCTTCTTCAATTTTCAATCACGCAAAACCTAGATCAAATCTTCTCCTCTTCAATTCACCCCCAAATCCCAATCTTAACAATCAATCAATTTTTAAGAAACCCAAACCCAGTCTTGGATAAAGATCTTTTATACATGTCTTGGTTAAAAACCCAATCCCAATCCTGAGAAAGATCTTTTACCATTTCTTTCTCTTTAGAAAATTCTATACATTTTGTTTTTTGAAATAGCAGTGCAATAGCACAGGCAGTCCAAGGATGCCAAATCAACAGCAAGACAAACAAGCAAAACTCTCAGATCCACATAACAGAGATAAGACAAAAAAAAATTTGATTTTATGAAGGATTTGGTGATACATTTTCTAGTAAGGGTTGATCAGTTTTTTTGGATAGGTAATTGGGTTGCAAAATCGGTTTGGCTTTTGATCGATTTGTATAAGGTGGTTTGATTTTGTTTTTATATTTTTTAATGCCCTGCAGAAAAGCCATATAATGAACATTTTTTTTTTTTTTTTTATATATATATTATGGTGATAGTGTTTCTGGACATCATTTTTTTTTTACTGACCTAGGTTTGATTTTTTTTCCTTTTTTTTAGTGCAATATTTTTCTATTAGAATAAAGTAATTTGTAATTTTTTTAAGTTTGAAAATTATTTATTATATGATAAGTCATTTTTTTAAATAAATATATTATTATTTTTTATCTAATTATGGAAAAAAATGAAAGAAAAAAAAAAACAAATTCCTAGGTAAAACCAAACATTGTTACTTGATATTCCTAGGAATCCAACATAATATTCTCATGCATAACTATACACATGTATACAGGTTTCCTAAGAATCACATTATTGGATTTCACTTTCCCAAGAATCACATTATTTTGATTATCCCATACCAAATGGCCCATTAGGATTAAGTAGGTACATCAACTCTCGGCCTTGATTATGTTCTCAATTGTTTGGGTGAAATTCATGATAAGTACATACCATGCCATTGTGGATTTTGGTTCTATAGACCTTCATACTTTATTCGACCCTTGGTCGTTGCTCACGCGATACACCCTCGGTGAGTAGTGATTGAGGGTCCAAATTTACACTTAATGCTTCCATTACATGGTTGTTGCTTACATGTGACAGGTGAGTAGCGATCAATGATCGATCCTTTAATACTCCCTTATGCTACCCTTGATCGTTGCTCGCGCGATACAACCTCAGTAGTGATCGAGGGTTGGCTTTTACGCTTAATGCGGTCCTCGGTTGTTGCTCATATGATACACCCTCAGTGAGTAGGAATCGAGGACTTGACGATTCTCCCCACTTCCATAGCTAGAGGTCGTATCAAAGACTAGGTTGAACCCAATCTTGTAGTGTTTTATGCGGTTGCTTTTTATGAGTGGCACAAACGTTGTGGTGATCATGAGTACCTTGTGTGTCCATCTATATCTCACTCTAAGCCATCTTTATTTTTGTAACTTAAGGTGTTTGCATTTAGGAGTAGATTAATGTAGTTAGGAGTAGATTAACTTAAAAAGGCAAACACCCGGTTACATTTTTATCCTTAGTTATTTTTTATTTCTCTTATCTAATTTCCATTCTCTCACACACGAACATGCTTACACTTCACACACACCACTCTCACCTTTGCCCTGTTCCCATTTACATTGCTTTCAATAATCACTAAAACATGAAACGATCGATGGATGACACCTCCCTGTGGACGATACTATTGCTTATCGCTTTACTAGTTTTCAAAACTTTAGAACACATTGCGTAGGATAACTTTATAAATATCTTTTGAATTCGCAATTTCCTAACGATAGAAAAAGCGCTTTCAATACGTGATTCAGAATATTGTCGCCTCCCCTTTAGGGGATAAGAGTAAGGTGTGATGAGAGTAAAAGACTCTCTTATAATTAACTATTGTTTATGTTTTTAGATTGTTCCTAAGTTATTGAATGATGGTTTCCGTTGCCCTTTCAGGTACTCATTAATTCATATGCTTATGTAAATAATGCGGATTATTTATTATATATTGCTAATAGTGGTATCAGAGCATGTCGTATTGTTGCATAGATTGAATGATTTTGATATCGTAACTAGTGGTTTGTTTTTATACACACCAGATTGAATTATATTATTGCCGATATTGATTAGATCATCTGGATTTGTAATTAAGTTTGTCAATCATAGTATATGTTAACAACAAAATTAAAATCCATGTTAAAATTGTGTGTTGTTTTAACTTGTGTTGATATGAATCTGGTGATGATTTCTTGAACCGAGTTACGTCTATGGTAGATTATGGTGGTATGTACATGTAGGGAAAAATCCGTTTTGGAAAACAAATGTATATGTGGAACTAAATATATATATTTTTTCTTTTCAAAACCTCAACGAATCGTATTCTAAACATAATATAGTTGAATTAATTTAAAGATTGCCTTTATAGTTTAGTCCCTGCAAATCTTCCGCACTTAGCAAATGATAGGATTTTGGTTTATGTTGGCATCATTCTATATCAAACGTTATTTCCCTTGTATTGTTTAGTTTTCTAGGATTCGGTTTATCAATCTTCAAAAAAGATGGACAATGATTCAAGCAAAGTGAAGCCTTCGTGTGAGGAAAGCGTTTTTGACTACAAAGGTAATAAGACCTCTTTCCTCTTACAAGGGTTAGGCACGCACACACACAATTTAATCATAAGTGTCCCTGCATAGTTGTGCCAATTTAGTATAACATATTCACATGTTTTAGTATGCTCATGCATTGAACTCATATTGACATACATTGCAGAAATGCATGCACTAGGACTATGTCTAGTAAATTGCATACTCATGTGACCATGTGTTTATTTGTTTGAGTGTAAGTGATTTGAACTTGAATATGTTTTTAAATGATTCCTTGTTGAGTTTCGTTCATTTCGAATACTCACTCATTTGATTTCAAGTTCAAACGAGGAAGTTACACAACTTTATGTTCATTTACAATACATTGTCTTCTGTAAGGTTCTTGATTTGTATTGGCTTGATTCCATTGAAAAAATATCCAAGACGTTGCTTAAGTGGTTCTTGGTGTAAAGAAGCTTCAAAGGTTAGAAGCAACGTCATATGCAAATATCGTCTTCAAGAGGAAAATTGCATACTTGGATGCTAAGGTATCAAGTTTCTTCTTCCTCTTGAAAGGCGTAAGCGCACACACACACAATTTATTCATGTGTGTCCCTACATCGTTGTGCAAACATTTGGTATAACACATTCACACACATTTAAGTATGCTCATGCATTGGTCTCATATAGACAAACATTGTAGAATTGCATGTTTTATCACTATCGCTTAGATATGACATATTTGTGTGACATTATGTTTATTTGTTTATGTTTATTGTATTTTGGACTTGAACACAGTCTCATATGATTCCTTATTGAGTCCCGGTCATTTCAGTTACTCATTAATTAGGTTTCAAGTCCCAATGATGCAACTAGGCTACTTTGCGTTCTCATTCGTTGAGTTGTCTTCGTCGTCGTTTTCCGAAATGAATTCTCAACCTTTTGTCAAATTTTTTTAGTCTTAGTTGTGCATGAGGGAGTCACAATTTTGTAATCAGAATACAGATTCGAAATTAGAGTTCGGAGGCCCAAATATGGCCGAAGAACACGAAAGGAGTGCGAGAGGTGCAAGTTTGGACAAAAGCCAAGATAAGGTTCCACGTGTGCCACACTACCAGGAAGCCTCTCTGCCCACATGTGGCACACGCGCCCCACACTTGGATTGGTGATGTGTTACCTCTTGATTGATCCTGAAATCCTTCTCCCTCATTCTTTTTAAATACCTCATTTCCCTTCCATTTCATTATAAGAAGAAAATTTGAAAAAGATAGAGTACAAAATTTTCTCTCCAATTTTCCCAACTTCTAAACACCATAACTTTCTCATTCGGACTTTGAATTGATTGATTCAAGTTGGAGAATCTTCGTATTCAAGTCCCCTACCTTCTTCAAAAAGGTTTGTCGCAGTTTGATCGGGTTTTGTGATGGTTCTACCCTCAAAACCGAAACTGCACGGGATTCCTAGGTATTGAACTAAACTTTGTGATTTCTTCTTTTAAGATCTTCAATTGCCTAGGTTTTTCTTCTTCTATATGTATGTGTATGTATGGTGAATGCTATTGAGAAAGATAACTTCATAATCAAACTTAATCAAGTCTAGTTAGAGACAAATGTGAACTAGTTTTCTATGATTCTAGTTTTTTACATGTTTGAGAGTTGTATTGTCATTAGTTTGATATCTAGGGTTATTTGTGATTTGATTGACTCATTTTATGATTAATAACCTTTGCATGTGCTTGGATCCTTTATTTGAACAAATATAGGATTAGCACATTTGATTTTGTGTTTAGAGCTATCTAGGATTTAATTGATAATTCATTATATCCTTGCTCTAAATACTTGCTAGAATATTTATTGATCATATTTTGTGATTCTAGCATTTTTAGTATGTGTTTCTAATATCTTGAATATGTGCTTCATGTATATGATTTATTCAAGTGTTAGCTTTGTCAACGAAACTAGGAATCACATGTGTTAGGTGTTTCACATGCTCTAGGTTTCAATTCATATTTTTATGACTAGACAATATTTGACTTGTGTGCTCACATGATTAAGTCTATGTCTACATGATTTGTACTTGATCCATACATTTCATATGTTCATGCATCATCTTGTATGATTGCGTCACTTGGATTGTTAAACTAGAATTTCATACATTTTGTGCTCATTGTCTAATTCTAGTCTTCATAGTTCATATTGATCATATGTCGTATGTTGAATGTGCTTGCATCATTTGCATCACTTAGATCATTTGCCTTGCAAAAGGTGGAAGTCTCTTGTTAAGGTGAGTGAAGTCTTAATTTGAGCAAGAAGACTTGGCTAGGAAAGTGTTCCAGATAGCCAAGCAAGGAGTCTTAGTTAAGGTCAAGAGGATCCATATAACTAAGCAAAAGTCTCAGGTAGGAGTTTGGTACTCCGGATGGTTGAGCTAGGGAAGTGTGACTAGGATCATTTGTGATCTAGATAACTAAGCAAGAGAACCTACCTAGAGACATGAGCGTATTGGATATGAAGTTGCTTCTTAGAGGGTAGGACACATCTCAGATAGGAAGTAGGCTAGGTGGTTCATTAGACCCAAGGGTAGACTAGGATTTGATAGACTTGAGTGTGTAAGTCTTTTCCATCATAATGAATGGCTTTGCCGGTGGTTATGGATTCAACCCATGGACGTTTCCTCTTCGAAGGTTTACCACATAAAAATCAATGTGTCAAATGTCTCTATCTGTATCTCTTTACCTTTATATGTATGATTAATATAACTTGATTAAGATCCTCATTTTCTCACATGTTTGTAAACAAGTTGTTGGTGAAGAAAGAGATGCACACATTATTGGTTGAATCAACACTTGTGTCTTGTATGTTGTAAGTGTTTGAACATTGTGTCTTGTAATATTCTATCAAGTTGTATAGGTCTACTTAGTGCAATTACATTGTAATATTCAAAGTACAACTCGTGGAATTTGCTCTTCATTAAATATATTTGTATATGAGATGCATTGTTTCTTGGTATATGTTTTATAGACTAAGGGTTTTTAAGTCAAGAAAGAGTTTTTAAAACTGGGGTGTCAACCTATTCACCCCCCTCTAGGTTGTTTAGCATAACCTTGTAGGTATTTTCAATTGGTATCAAAGCGGGTCACTTGAAGCAATTAGTGTGATTCGGGATCTATAAGGTTATTTACTAGGATAACAATTTTTTGTCTATAATCTTTTGTAGTGGTTGTCCTCCTTTGTTGATTGGGAAAATGTATGTTTTGTTGAAAATGCTCATGAAAGACTTCACTAAATCTAGTGATGAGCAATCTTGGTAGAATTGTCAAGAAAGGTTTCTCTTCTCCGTGTTTTATATTGGATGGATTAGTTTCTCCAAACCAATATGTTCATGAAGTATGAATGAGGTTTATTTTTGAGAAATTGAAACTTTTAGATCTTTTTTCCATTCATAGTGGTGTAAGTTTTGAATCACCTTTCTCTTAATAAAGATTCAAATATGGCAAAAGAGGTATGAAATAGATTCCAAGCTATTTGTGATCAAGGTTTTTCTTGTTTTATATTTCATTTGTCTATTAACAATTTTGTTGATAAGCTTAAAAAGAATGTTAGTGATAAAAGCAAAGAAGAAGAAGTTTTCCTAGAGGATGATAGTTCTAGACATGATCACTTGACCTTGTAACTCAATGAAGTGGATTGCAAATCAAAGATCACCATCTTCAACTTGATGACAAGAGTTCAAACTCTTGAGAAGGAAAGAGATGAAGAAGTTGAAGTGAACAATGAAGTGATCAAATGTCTAGAAAAGAAGACAGTTGAAGATGCTCTTGTGTTAGATTGTTTATTGAGTGATTTTGCTAATAATTTGTTTTTCTTGAAGGAAACGATCAAAGGCAAGGAAGATGAGTTGGCAATGATGAAGACCAAAGAGCTTGGTAATCTTCATGAAGATTCAAGTGACTTAAGCTTTGTAGTTGAGCAAGTTGAGTCTCCTACAACTAAAAGCGAGTCACTAAGGAACAAAAGGATTTCAAAGGCCAATATTCAAACATTTTAGAATTACATGTTTTATCACTATCGCTTAGATATGACATATTTATGTGACATTGTATTTATTTGTTTATTTATATTGTATTTTGGAATTGAACATGATCTCATATGATTTCTTATTGAGTACCGGTCATTTCGGTTACTCATTCATTAGGTTTCGACTCCAAACGATGTAGCTACGCTACTTTGCGTTCTCATTTGTTGACTTGTCTTCGTCGTCGTTTTTCGAGATGAATTCTCAACCTTTTGTTAAATTTTTATAGTCTTCATTGTGTGTGAGGGAGTTACGATTTGAAATCCGAAGACAGATTCGAAATCAGAGTTAGGAGGCCCGAATACGGCTGAAGAACACGAGAGGAGCCCGAGAGGTGCAAGCTTGGACAAAAGCCAAGCTAAGGTTCCATGTTTGAGCCACGTGTGCCACACGGCCAGGCAGCCTCTCTGCCCACATATGGGACACGCGCCCCACATGTGGATGGGTGATGTGTCACCTCTTGATTGGTCCTGAAATTCTTGTCCTTCGTTCTTTTTAAATACCTCATTTCCCTCCTATTTCATTCTAAGAAGAAAATTTGAAAAAAATAGAGTGCATAATTTTCTCTCCAATTTTCTCAACTTCCAAACACCATAACTTTCTCATTCGAACTCCGAATTGAGTGATTCAAGTTGGAGAATCTTCGTATTTTAGTCCCTACCATCTCCAAAGAGGTTTGCAGCAGTTTGATCTAGTTTTGTGATGGTTCTACTCTCAAAACCGAAACTGCATGGGATTCCTAGGTATTGAACTAAACTTTGTGATCTCTTCTTTTTGATGATCTTTAATTACCTAGAGTTTTCTTCTTCTATATGTATGTGTATGTATGGTGAATGATATTGAGAAAGATAACTTCATAATCAAACTTAATCAAGTCTAGTTAGAGACAAATGTGAACTAGTTTTCTATGATTCTAGTTTTTCACATGTTTGAGAGTTGTGTTGTGATTAGTTTGATATCTAGGGTTATTTGTGATTTGATTGACTCATTTTATGATTAATAACCTTTGCATGTGCTTGGATCCTTTATTTGAACAAATCTAGGATTAGCACATTTGATTTTGTGTTTCGAGCTATCTAGGATTTAATTGATTATTCATTATATCCTTGCTCTAAATACTTGCTAGAATATTCATTGACCATATTTTGTGATTCTAGCATTTTTAGTATGTGTTTCTAATATCTTGAATATGTGCTTCATGCATACATTTTATTCAAGTTGTTAATGGAAAATTATCACTGGGTGAATCTCCAAATAACAACTTTAAGGACTAAGATCGAGATAGATCCCAGTCGGAGGGGTATCACGTAGTTCGATACCAACAAGATTCTTGTCAAACCAAACTAAAACCCATACAAGAAAAGATTAATAGGTGCGATTTTATTGATGAAAACATGTATACAACTAATAAGATTAGAGATATGGCGATATATGGTGGTATTCAAGGTTTTTGTTAGGTGATGGAGATGGCGTGCTCGTGCCCGTCGATAAGTATAACGGAATGCAAGTGTAGGGTTTGAGGAGGCGAATTTTCGACCCCCTGTCTAGTGAATGTGGTGTCGTATATATAGGTCCCGTTACTTGCCATGCATTCCTATAATTTCGGTCTAGGGTTTTGGCGATCACATGACTTTTTTTCCTTCGAGGAGACAATCTTGTAGGAGCTTTAATTATCTTAATCAAGTTATTCCTTTTGGAGAGGATTCTAATAAAAGTGCACTCCTTATTCTAATGGAATTCTTAAGTGGCAGGGAAGAGTCTACCTTTTTATCGGGACTTGAATGATAGCATTTCAACCTCCTTGCTTTGGAGTCTTCAAGACTTGTATGTCTAGACATATGGATTTGGAATTCTGTAAGTGTTTCTTATGGTTATCTAGCGAGAGGATCCTAGGAGGTATCTGGGTTCTCTTGTACCCTGCCTCTTGCTAGTTTTATGTTTTCCTTGTTAGGTACTTGGTCGACGGGGTATCCTGATATCAGATGTTCTTGCTGCGGGGTACCTAGCTGGATGTAGAAGCGGGGTACTTAGCTGATGTAGTATATGGATGCCTGTTTGATGTGGCGGCGGTGTACCTTGTTGATGTAGGAGCGAGGTATCCGGTTGATATAGTAGCGGGATACCTGTCTGACGCAGTAGTGGGGTACCCCACTGAGCTCCGTGACAGGATTCTGAGTAAAACTCCATGTCGGGATACTTAGGGGTTATCAATTGCTAAGCTTGTTGGCTTGAACTAGGGGGTGAGGTAGGTATCCAAGTTTGATTTTAGCATTCTTCTTTCTAGAAGTAACTAGGTGGTATCTTGGCTCGTGTCTCTTCCTTGTATCTAGGTGGAAAATTCTTCTTTGGTCCTTTGCCGATTTTGGCGGTTTACAAAAGTCCCCCCTGACTTGAACACCGATGTCTTATCGGGGTTAGAGTTAGGATTCCACTTTTGCTTGAAAGATTTTCTATCTCGCTTTGTCCACTTATTTTTTATCTAGCTGGGTACCGTTACTGGAAGGAAATCCCCCTAGATATGCTGATAATCATTGTATTAGCCACCTGTCAGATGGTGATTAGCTTACGAATTTAAAAAACAAGTCGTTTTGGCGCGATTAATGCGAAACCGCTGATGGCATGTCTTCTAAACACATTACCGGTCAACCACTCCTCATCAATTCCGGTTTCCTTATGTGTAACCGCCTATCTTCGTCTATAAATAATTCTGACCTTTCTTCTCACTACACACCTGCTGTAAAAAGAAATCTTCTTACTAAACCTAACCCTTCTTCTTCGATCTTTCTTAATTTCTTCCGCTTTCCACTTTCGTAACAATGTCGTCTCCTTCCAAGATGCCAACTCCTTCCCAAGTCTTCTTCCCACTTCCTCTGAACCTCGTCCAGATTTGCCTCCTTCACCCGACAATCTCAATGACTAGCACAGCAACCAGAGGCGGGTTCTTTGATACAGAGAGGAAGAAAGAGAGGTCGAGGCGAAGTGGATGATTCCGACGATGAATAAACACCATTACACCATCGTTCTATAACGAACCCAAGAATCGGGTCGGGTCAGGTCGGGTTTCCATAATAGGTTAGAGGACCTGGTCTAACTCACCGAAGAAGAAGACACCAGGATCGTTGGTGAGGTAGAGGAGGCTGGTGCTGTGCTAGTCATTACCTTGACCGGGGTGCATACCGGTTCTTTCACTTCTTTTCATGATAGACGTATCATTCCCGATTCGATGTGCACGGTGGAAACCCTAGCTAATCTATGAGAGGAGTATTGGATCCCGGATGACATTGATCTCTCCCTTCGTCATCGGGGATATGACGTCTACACCTCGCCGCAGGATGTCCTTCTCATCCACAAACGGCTTTTGAATGCAGAGTCCGGTCCCTCTTCATCCGACCCTTCACTGGGCTTTGGTCTCCCTAGAACTAGCACCCCTCTAAATCTCACCGGGTTATTGGAAGCATCTGACGGGCTTCTTGGTGCTCTGGAAGGAGAGCTGTGCTAGAGACAATATAGACAGGGAGCCGGGCTTCGACGAGCTCCGTTACTTATTCCAGATAGTGAACTTGGTACCCCGGGTTCAGTTCTATTTAAGGGCTTCCAATGAGATGAAGTTCATCGTTCCTGGTGCGAATGTGAAATATGCTGCACCATGGAAGGAAGAGTGGTTCGTTCTCAAGGGAGAATGGGGGAATACGGCCTATATTGGCGGATTTGAGTACCCCGTCCCAACCCAATTCACAGCTAAAGACAAGTGGGTGAAGGGGGTACTTTCTCCAGAATCCTGGGATATCCTAGGAAAGATTTTAAAGAGGGGGTACATCAATGTGCAGTATCCTACTCTGGATCCTTTCGAAGAAGCCCGGTGGAGAGCTCTTTAAGGATCTCTTCGCGCTTCTAGGTATAAAAACTTCATTTGTCTTCTTAGTTAATGTATATGCATTTCCTACTCTCCCTTTTCTTACTATGTTATCTTCTTCTTAACAGTCTCTGCTAAACCACTGGTGACTGGTTCTCCCACTTCCTCTAGGACAGAAGGTGTGGCTTTGCCTTCTCCTATTTCCCTTGTTCCTTCTCTCCCTCCTTCTGCCTCCAACACTGCCCAAGTTACAACCGGGTTTACTCAACCTGACACAGTCTTTATCCCTTCTCCTATTTTATCTAAGTCTCATGTTAAGATCTCTTCACCTCTTCCTACTCCTGTGGGATTGCTTGTCAGGACTCCTGCTCGTCCCTCTACTCGTACCCCGGGACGCCAATCCATAAAGGCAATGCTAGCTCGAGCTGCTAAAGCCCGGGGCTCATCAGAACAATCTCAAAGGAAGACCAGAAAAGTTGTTGTTTTTCCTGTTGTGGGCACTCCTTCTAATCCTCCTCTAGTAGTAGTGCCTTCCAAGGAGCAGCCTGGAATTACAGAGAAAGAAGCTGCTCCTGTCTATTTTCCCACCGCTGATGTTCCTCCAGGATTGGGGTTAGGAAGTGCTACCCATGACGAGGTGGTATCCCAGTTCAAAGCATCCTACCCTAGAGAGAGCTTAATGAGCATGGCGAAGCTTTCTACTGAAATTTTGGCGGCCAAGGGGGCTTCCTATTTTTCCTCTTGTTATTCTCCTCTCTTTTCTGCAGGTACTGACTCTTCTTCTTCTTCTTCTTCTTCTTCTTGCAGGGTTTTAAAATTTCTTTGGCCATGGAGAAACAGCTGATAACTCTAAAGGAAGCCTACATAGGGCTTCAAGCCAGATTGGAGGATACCCAGAAGGAGTTGGCTCAAGCCAAGCAAAGCATGACCCCTTTACTCTAGACTGCTAAAGCATCTGAAGAGAGTAGGTAGGCTGCCATGGTGTAGGTCCAGTGCTATTTACGCTACCTGGATACCGAGACAATCTGGTCACTACGTCGGTGTGAGGGGAGGGGAGGGAATGATTGAAGAGAGAGAAGAGGCTCCTTCAAGATGAGATCCGTCTTTTAAGGGAGACTGTGCAGAACTTGGAGGGCTAGGAAGGTCCTTCCTTTGAGGATGGGTACTTTACAGCCTGCTATGGGGTGGCCACGTCTTTGCATCTTCCATTTCATCTTCAAGCGGCCTTGAACTGAGATCGAGAATAAATTATGGTGAAGGCTGCCCAGCTTGCAGGTAAGGATTAGACACAAAAGGATCCTCAACAAGATGATGCATATCCAAGTCAAAGGTCTAGCCTCCCTACTGGAGCTCAAATTGACCCTCCTTCTACTCAGGAAGAACAAACACAGGACCCCGTGCCTTATTCTGAAGTTATTCTAGTGGAGGAGGAAGAGGATGATGCAGCTGGAACCGGGGTTTCAACAGTTGAGGCAACCCAGGATGGTTCCGCAGCTGAGGAAGAGGAAGGTACTCCAGCTAGATCTAAAGTTCTAGCAATCGAGGAGACCCAGCCTGATACTGCAGCTGTGGTGACCAAGGAAGGAGCAGCCGATCAAAGTGATAACCTAAAGGAGGAAGAGAACACCTAAATCGGCATTCGTGTATTCTTTTTCCTTTATATTTTTGTTGCCTAAATATGGGGAGTTATGTGCCCCATCAATTCAATGAAACTTCTTCATTTGATGATATAAATTATATCTTACTTGCTCTTCTGATTTGGAGGGAAATTGACTTAGAAAAAACCTTGACCCAAGTGAAATCTTGTAGCTTGCGTACTTGTGAACGAATGAATCTAAATTTGGAAACCTGTTCCTTGATCGGGATACTCGATAGTCATATAACAATTTTGTACTTTGTCACTGTAAACACTAGCGGGATCTAGCAAGTGAGCAGGTCCCTTTCTTTAATCGACTTTTGATGAGTATATAGTAGTTTGAGGTTCTAGATACCCGTGTTAACCACCAAAATTGGCGAAGGACCAAAGAAGAATTTTCCACCACGAAACGAGGAAGAAACATATGCCAAGATACCATCTGGCTACTCCTAGAAAAAAGAATGCTGGATCAAATCTGGATATCTACCTCATCCTTCAGATCAAGCCAGCAAGCCTAGCAATCCCGATAACCCCTAAGTATCCCGAATCAAAGTTCTACTCAGAATCCTGTCACGGAGCTCCATTGGATACCCCGCTCCTACATCAACTATGTACCCCGCTGCCGAATCAGACAGGCATCCAAAAACTAAATCATCTCAGTACCCCTCTACTACATAGTCCAGGTACCCCTCTACTATATAGTCTAGGTACCCCGTTATTGCATTAACCCGGTATCCCGATATCCTGACATATTGATATTGTGGTCCAGTAGAAGGCAGAATACCTAGGTACCCCAATCCCTCCTAGAACCAGCTTACCAAGCAGTAAAAGCATCAGATTAAATAGACTATCAAGATAAGACCAAGTACACCAAGATCAAGCTACAAAGAAAGACAGTATATGATGACGTTTAAATAACAAGGACATTGTCTTGTTCCCACCATTCAAGAGTCTCATTCAAAAGTGGAGTCAACTCTTTCAGTTCTAAAAGGAATCACTTGATTCTAGGGAATCATTCCCACGATCTTCTTGCCTATCACCATGGAACGCCCCGTAAATTACTAGGTCATTAGACCGAATTTATAGGAGTGAACAACAAGAAATAATACCTATATATATGACATGATATTCTTCAGGAAAGGGGACTTGATCTTCTTTACCACAAAGAGCCATTTTCTAGCCTCCACGGCCTGATCTTCTTATTCTCCAACAAGACACATATTATTCTTCTTCTTTTTTACGGATGATAGAAAAAGGTCTAAGCCCCCTATTATTGTAAGCTCTCCTTGAAGCACTTATGATGTATTATTTTCCTACTTGTGTAAGCTCCCCGGAGCACGCTTTATTGATAAATACATAAAGAGCGGTCACTCCCTCCACCGGATACTTCCTAGGGGTTTTTCAGCATGTGATCATACGTGATGTTTTTTTCCCCCTAAGCCAATCCACCTTCTTCTAAAAGACTTGTTATTCTTTCCCTATCTATCTATTTTATTATGCATGTATGTGTGTATGTGAGTTAGATTCTGACTTCACTGGTCTTAGTTCTCTTTTCCACCTGTCAGCACACCAAGTCATACACGAAGAAGGGGAAAGAATATTCAGACTAGCTAGAAGAACCGAGGTGGTCTGATCTTCCATGACCACACCTATATCACTGAAGAACTCTTACCCCTCCTCCTTCATGCTTGCTATCTGGGTCTGGGAACTACAAAGGAGATCTAGAAAAATAATACTAGATACGAGGTACGGGGTACGGGGTACGTGGTACGGGGTACGCGGTACGGGATACGGGGTACGAGGTACGGGTACGGGGTACGACGTACGGGGTTCGGGGTACCTAATCCAGGGTACCATGCATATAAAGAATGATCAAAGCTCTTACACCAGCATGGGAATTCCAAGCGCCATATCTTCTCCACATGCTTCAAGCCCTAATGGGCAGGGTAATTTTTCTCCTACCTACTGCACCTTACTCTAGATTTTTTACTCATACAAAACCACGGTACCTAGAGGTACCTACCCTGCTGTAACCTATCAGGTAGCAGTTTGAGGTTGTTAATTGAAATTCCTCACCAAGAGCGAATTTTTGGTTAACACCCAGATTGATAATTAAGACTGCTTTAGCTATAAAAGTTCTTTGAAGAGGCAAGTCATCAGGTTCCTTGGTAAGGTATCATATTTCTTTTGATATTCTATCATGATAGGCAACTTAGATTGCTTTGGCATCAGGCTTCTCGGAGGTGGGTATACCCCGACCAAGGTAGCTGGAATGCCCTAAGGTCATTTCTTCTTGGAGAGATGGATAAGTAAGGAACTGGGTATCTCAAAAAGGTATCCCGATCCTTCTGATGGTCTGTCCTGGTAGGCAACTTAGGTCACTTTAGCACCAGGCTTCTTGGAGGTGGGTATACCCTGACTAAGGTTATTGGAATACCCTAAGGTCATTTCTTCTTGGAGAGATGGAGAAATAAGGAACCAGGTATCCTGAAAAGGTATCCCGATCCTTCTGATGGTTTGTCCTAGTAGGCAACTTATGCCACTTTAGCACCAGGCTTCCTGGCGAAGGGTATACCCCGGCCAAGGCAGTAGGAATGCCCTAAGGCTATTTCTTGGTCTTGAGGATACAGCGGGCAACTAAGGCCGTGAGTCTAGATCCTTAGTCTGGTGTATTATATCCTTTATGAAAGAGGGCATATCTTGACTTAGGTAGCAGGAGTGTCCTGAGGCTATTTCCTGATCTTGAGGATACGACGGGCAACTAAGGCCACGAGTTCGGATTCTTAATCTGATAATCCAGAATCTTCTTGGAGGAGCGTATACCCCGACCAAGGCAGCATGAGCGCCATAAGGCTATTTCCTGGTCTTGAGGCGATTCAGTAATGACGAAAATGATCTGTCCTGGTACGCAACTTAAGCCACTTTAACACCAGGCTTCTTGGAAGAGGGTAAACCCCGTCCAAGGCAATAGGATAAGTGATAGAAGAATCATGTAAGAGAGCTCGCAGAGTGAACATTGGAGAATCATGTAGGAGAAATAACTGATTTTATTGAATTTCTTAAGCAGTACACTGTAAAATCGGGGTATCTATTACGACCGATATAAATTGAATTACTAAGTGTAAAACTTCTTGAGGTGATCAACATTCCATGTATGATCTACCGGGTATCCCTCCATGTCTTCCAGCTTGTTGGCACCACCCCGGAGCATTGCTTTAATTAGATATGGGCCTTCCCAGTTAGGGGCTAGCATCCTGTCAGACCTTTTTCGTGTGTTATGGGTTACCTTCCTAAGAACCAAGTCTCCTTCTTTGAAATTGTGGATCCTTACTCTCTTGTCCACTAAAAAACTTAAATTGCACACTTGAATTAAAATAGAATATATTAAATATTTTTACCCTAAACAATTGTGTGAAATATGTATCCTCATGAAAAATACCAATAATTAAAATGCCTTTTGACCATTGCATTTTTAATTATTTTATTTCTTAGGCACGTTCTTACATCTTAATGGATAATTTGATTTATCATAAATCATGATTCAATAACTCTTTATTGATACTCAGGACCAAGATTTACTACATAATCTCTCATAAGACCCATAAGGTGGTATTTACTTTTATTTAATTATAAGAGTCATGATATCCATATTTATAAATATATGTCTGCTATGACATATAAATCAATAACACCAAACTATCATGATTAAACCGTTATTCCCTGGTCGTACCCATTGATAGCACAAATGTTACAACTCATACACTACATGAAAATAAGGTATTTGTTAAAAGTTAAAAACTGTCACCAAAGGTATTGTTGACAGTTTTTAAAACTGTCAACAAATCCCATGTCAAGAATGTTGATGATATTTTTTTTTTCTTTTAATGACAGTTTAAAACTGTCAACTATGAATTTTTTTTTTAATTTTCATTATTTAATATTAATATTTAATAACATTTGTACATCTCCCCACTGGACAGCCGCCGTCGTCGGGTAGATTTGGCCGCCCATGACCACCACCACCACCACGGCCGCTGCCAACGACCCACCTCCGACGCAAGGGACCACCGTCGGCTACCGGACATCCACCGCCACTGCAGCCCACCTCCGGCAACCTACAGCTATCGGTAACCCACCTTCGGTGTTAGGGACCACCGCCGGTGACCCAGTCAGCCATCCACGGCCACTGCCACCTACCTTCGGTAACCCATCGTCGTCGCCGACCCACCTCCGGCAATCAACCACCGTCGACCTGTCTCCCGCCGCCGCCTACCTCCGGCAAACCACCTCTTCCAAAGACCGCCATTGCTGACCCACCTCTGGCAATCAACCACCGTCGACCTGTCTCCTGCCGCCTCCTACCTCCGGCAAACCACCGCCGTCAACGACCCACCGCCGCTGCTGGAGACTGACCCACCTTTGGCAACCGACCACCGACAACACACCTGATAATAATGACAATTAATTGTCATTAGTGGGAGTTGAACTTAAGACCTCAAGTTTAAAGATTAAAAATCTTTACCACTTGACTATAACCTTAAATGTGATAATAAATGAACAATATTTATATATAAACTATGAGTTGTTAGAAATTAAAAATAAATAAATAAAAAAAAAACATTTTTAGATAAATTTAAATTTTTTTTCAACTAATCAAAATTCTAATTTCTACGACAAACATATATTTAAAAATATTTATTGAAACTTTTAATAAAATTATAATTTCAAAACATATATAGTCGAGTTTTGGTTAATACTCTATGATCACGTTTGGTTACATGGCGAAATAGTAATTGGAATTGTAATGGAAATGAGAATGAGAATGAGAATGCAAAGGAAAGGAAAACTAAGTTTTTTGTTTAGTAGGAACTTTAAAATTAGTCTATGGATCAGTATTATTTTGTTTGGTTAACAACGGAATGGAATGGAGTTAACTGTATTTTGACCAAAATACCCCTAATTATGAATGTATAATAACATGATATATTATGGATAATAATAATAATAAAATATAAAAGTATATTATATATATAATTATATATTATCTAATATAATAATATATAATACATATATATTATATATATTATATAATATAACATATATAGAAATATAATGTATATATATAAATATATCATATATATATAAATATAACATATATATATAAATATAAATATATATAATATATCTTATATTATACAATATATATAATAATATATTTATACAATATATTTATATAATATAAATATTTAATATATTAATATATAATAATATAATATATATTTATATAATATAAATATTTAATATATTAATATATAATAATATATATTAATATATAATATATATTATATATAATAATATAATAAGTAAATTTTTAAATTTAATACATTTACTTTTAAAAATTTCCAAAAAAAATAAATAATTAATTGTTTGTTTATTTTGCACCCTCTCACTTATCCAATATCAGTTTGCCCAAAAGTCGATATCTTATTGTAAAATAAATATATATCGGGATTTTGTTTGGTATTGAGAATAGGAATTAAAAGTTTTACCAAAGATAAATACCCTAATTATAAAACATTCATAATATATAATATAAAATATAAAATACATATATATTATATATAATACATATAATAATATAATATTATAATATATATAATATATATTATATAATAATATAATATATAATAATTGTCAGGAAAAAACTGTCAAGAAAGACCATCTTTCTTGACAGTTAAAAACTGTTAAGAATTTGTAATTGTTGACAGTTTTTGAAAACCGTCAAGAAAAAACTGTCAATAAAGATGGTTTTTCTTGTAGTGACAGTACATATGGTTCATTGTTAATCGATTAACAACACATTCACTACCACTACCCCCCAACCCAGGTTGAATTAGACACACCGTATTTATTTTCACAAAATATGAGCAACTTACAATCTCCTATTTTGGTTATTTCGTGACAAAACTACCACTCACAATTAATCCTCACAAATAAAAAGCTAATGGTCAACAAATGTTTTTCTACATTACATAGCGATACCTAAAGTCTAGATCTTCAAGTCTTCAATCTCTTATAGAATAAACAAACCCTACAAAAACATAGAAACTACACTTTCTAAGACAAGTGTATGTGAGGTAATAAAAAATGAAAGCTCAAATATAACAGCATATGCATTAAAGAAGAGCAAAATAAAATAGTGCAAGGCAATGCTCCCCTTAAATATGTTACTCCCCCTCAAGGCATAATTCTCCCATAGCAAAAACTCCCCTCTATCTTTCATAAATACTACTTCTCCTTTTTTTTCATGAGATAGACAGATGAGTATCCCCAACCGGGTTGTTTTAGCAAAGAGAGTTATTAGCACAAAAGACATGTATAATCATATAAACGAACTTTGTGCAACTTAAATAATTGAGAGAGATTCAAGGAGAATTATTTTAAGAAGAATGTGTGAAGTTGTTGCTTTGTATGGAAGACATATAACATCAAAGTTCAGCAATGGTATTGTGCAAATCAAACATCGAAAGGGTTTCCAAAGAATTCAAACCAATTTGTACTCTTTTTGTCATAAGCAAGCAAGATATAGTTTCTAAAAAATTATTTTAAGGAAAAAAAAAAACTATATCAATCCTTGAAAGCAAACCCAGACATGGATATGAAATCCCTTTTGATTTTTCAGGATGAGACATCCATATGATAGTAGTCTTGTTTATACCATTAAGAAGAGAGACTACACTACATTAGATGTAGTATCCTTATTGATTGAATGGATACAAGATCCTTACTAATTGTAGTGTTATCATTTACTTTCACACACATTTGCATTCAAAGTTGAGCAATCAAAAATATCATGCATATCAATTCAAGCATGTCATAATAAAGTTCTCATATCATGGAGATAAATTATAAGTCATTCAAGTGTACTTCCCAATTACTTCTCCTTGTCCAAAAATGCATTATTGAACTAAAAAAAATGACATGGATTACAAACAAATGAACGAACCACATTTATTATATAAAATACCATATATGTGCAACCAAGTTTCTCAAGCAATTAATGGAGAAGCATAAAGTTGATCAAATTTTTGCACATTTCAATCATGCAAGTTCGCTCTCTTTACTTGAGCTCCCCTCAAGGGATCAATCCAACCGAGTTAATGTAAGGCATGAGCCCCTATAGACCTACCAAGTCCATTAGACCTAGTTATATCTATGGATGACAAGTTAGCATAATAGCAAGCGGGTTCATCTTTTCTAATTCACCTAGGTGACACATTTTCATTCATAGTGGTCATAGTCAACATGTTACTTGATTTCCTAGGATCATTAAGTCTAGATTTCCTAGGCATATGCATATGAGCTCTTCTAAGTCTATTTCTTTCCATCATGCTCTCAACCCTATATTTCTTAATGTACATAAGACAATTTGGCCTGATATGCCCATTAACACCACAAAAATGACAAGTAGATATAAAATGAGAAGTCATACCATATCCTTGTGAGGTCATAGTAGACTTGTCATACATTTGACGGAAGCGAAAAATATATTTGTATGTTTTTAAAAAGTTTCCTTTAAAAGAGAACCTTAACCCTTGATTAATGAACATATAATAAAAGGATATTGTACCATTTTACACATGACGATTGATGTTGCATCTATAATAATCCGTAAGATCTTCTAATCCAATCACGAACGTGAATCACCTAGGAGTGTGGGCTCCCTTTCTTTGAATTGTGTACCTAAGGATGGATAACAAAAAACTTTTTCTTTTGTTAGTCACAATAATCTTTTTAGAGAAAAACGAAGAACGTTCGGTCACTTTTGAATTCTCAATCTTTTGATCGAAACTCCTATGAACCTT
This sequence comes from Acer negundo, assembly GCA_035582765.1. Taxonomy (NCBI): domain Eukaryota; kingdom Viridiplantae; phylum Streptophyta; class Magnoliopsida; order Sapindales; family Sapindaceae; genus Acer; species Acer negundo. The sequence goes on from CM069238.1 coordinate 4,895,307, forward strand.
ATTTAAAGTTGTGCACAAAGCCTTTTTGATATAAAAGCTAGTAGTGCACTATCAAAAATAAAACGTTTCTTCTCTCTTTTTCCTCTTGGCCAAAAATCACACACTATGTCTTAGAGTTGGATTATTTTTAGGCAAAAGAAAAAAAAAAACTTTCTTTTAAAAACTAGGGTTGGCCGAAATCCTTACCCCAAACGAATTAGGGTTGGCTGAATTCTTTCCCTTAAATATTAGGGTTGGCCGAAATCCTCATTAAAGAGGATTCATTCCTTGTGGCCGAAATCCTCCCATTAAGAGGATTTGTGTTTCACATAAAGATTCTTATCATTCTTTAGAATTCAAAACCCCACTCCAACTCTTTAGTGTATTATCCAATAATATATTGAATATAAATTAAATTGTGACTTAATCAAAAACTTCCTAACTTGACTAGATAAATAAATTCATTTTTTTTATCTACTTATCAAATAAAGTATTTGATTCGTATTATACTACCAACAATAGTATAACACTAAGAAACCTATTTCCTAGTTAGAAAAAGATTTTGATTTTTAATTAAATATTTAATTAATTAATAAATTAATTTTCTTCCATTTAATTAAATAATAGAATAAAACAATATAATAGGCCAATATTTTTAGCCTTGCCGCCCATGCCAATAATATGAGCAATATATTGGTTTTTCTATTTTATTAAATCCATTGGGCTTTAATAAAAAGCCCACATGTGAACTAGACACATTCTTACTAAAAGAAACAAGTCCACATGCCTTAAATTAATACATTAATGTAATTTAACAGCACACTATATAAAAAATGTGCAAATTATATTCTTAATGTATTAATTAATATTCTAGATGGACCCATAAATTAGTCTGGTAGAATATATCAATTGATTCATGCAAGTTCATGTGGATTGAGGATCTTGGCAGGCTATTTAAATTTAAGCTTCAATAGACATAACCTAATTACAATCAACAACTGATTCACTTAGGTTCGATCTTTTAATTTTCGCTCATTCCACTAAAGAACTAAAATTGAACTCTTTAATAAAGATAGAATAAGTAAATGTTTCTCATTCATACCCTAGACAACCTTATTAGAGATAGTGTATCCTCGTGATAAATATCAGTAATCGCAAAGAGCTCATAGATCGCCTATAGCTCTCCTAGTTACCGTATTTACTCATATGACCATATTTTGAACTTGGATATGTTGACTTGTGTAGAAGCCATGTTTCAATAGACACTATAGAAAACTTAACTTTAAGATTCAATATCCAATACCTAAAAATATCCATATGATGACATTCTACTCTCATTTAATAAATGAAGCCACAATGTCCATATATATAAATGAAGTTCTCTATTGATTAACCAATGAATACCACTAAACTATCGAGGATAGACTATACTATATAATCGTACTCATTGATATCTCAAATGATAACACTCACAATCATAAGTCCATCATTTATCTTAAGATTAAGATAGACTCTCCGATTGTCCTCATAATGAAAACTTTTATCCACTGACGGTTCTGGATAAAATATTTCATTGTGATCCTATTCAACGGACCTAGTGCACTAAATTCTTTTACTCAAATATACTTTGATGATTTTAGACTCATCATAGAACATTTGATCTCACTCAAATGCTAGCAAGAGAATCTACAACTTTAACAAGGTAAAGGTGCCTAACTTTTATCTTAAGTTGTGAACTTATTCAAGACTGACTAAAGAATTGTGTCTACCTCATACGTATCCAGATGTATGAACAATTATTCATTTCTCATAGTCTTTTGACCTTATGATTATTTACTTTTGACAATTATAATAATTAAACTATAAATGCTACAAGATTTGTTAAATCAGAAATCACTTTATTAATATGAAAAGATTGTCAAATACATTATTACACTGTTGCTATTGAGCATAATCCTAGCAATCTCACACTTGCGATATAGCAAGTTAGTCATATCTCTAATTCCCATGTTCTCTAGGTGCCCATCAAAACACTTCTGTGGTAGAAACTTTGTGAAAGGATCTGCTAGATTTTCTGCTGACGCGATTTTAGTAATCGTCACGTCACCCCTATGCACAATTTCCCTTAAAATATGATACTTCCTTTCAATGTGTTTTCCTCTCTTATGACTTCTTGGTTCTCTCGAATTAGCCACTGCTCCATTATTGTCAAAGTAAATAGTGATCTACTTATTTGCATTAGGAGCCACTTCCAAGTCAACCAAGAATTGGTGGAGTCAAACAGCCTCTTTGGCAGCTTTGCATGCATCAACATACTTAGCTTCCATGGTGGAATCAGCAATACAGGATTGCTTAATACTCCTCCATGTGACTACGCCTCCTCCAAGAGTAAACATAGATCCTGATGTGGATTTTCTAGAGTATAAATCCGACTGGAAATCATAATCTGTATACCCAACGGGAATTAAATCCCCTCCAGAGTATACAAACATATAATCTCTTGTTCTCTTAAGTTATTTGAAAATATGCTTGACTGCCGTCTAGTGATCAGGACCAGGTTTTGATTGAAACCTGCTAACTATGCCAACAACAAAATAAATATTTGGTCTAGTGCAGTGCATTGCATACATGAGACTTCCAACTGCCGAGGCATATGGAACCCTACTCATGAATTGCTCTTCATGCTTATTCTTAGGAACTTGTTCCTTAGAAAGTTAGGTTCCATGTTGAATTTCTTGATTGCATCAGTTTGCATTTACATGATCACACTAGGAAGTCTTTGTTAAAGGCATGAAGTCTTGGTTAGAACGGGATGTCCAGATAGCCAAGCAAGAACTCTTGTTTATAGTTGGGATGACTCGGATAGCCAAGCAAGAAGTCATGGCTAGGATCGGGAAGGTCCTGATAGATATGCAAGAGAGACTCTCTAGAGGCATGAGTGCCTTGGATAGAGAGTTGGCTATATTATTGGTAAGCTGAGGTGTATGGATAGACATAGACTCCAATAGAGCAGGGTACACGGGATGTGTATGCACTCTTGAGGAATTTCTAATCTTCCATCGATGTTGGTTTGGTATGTTGTCCAATAGATAGTGGCTCCGCTTCATTGAGGGATTTCATACTTTCCAATAAGGTTGGGTAGCCATAGACTCTACATGGGTTAGTGATTTAGGATTGGTCACTTTGTAGAATTTCTAATTTACCATCCAATATATATAGTACGCAATGGTTGTAGTTCAACCCGTGGATGTTTCCTCCTTGGAGTTTTTACCACATTAAAAAATCTCATGTGTTAATTCTTCCTATCTCTCTTTATTACTTATATATATATATATGTTTGCTCTTAATCTTGTAGTACATTCATCACTTGTGAAGTTTTGGAATCAATATTTGTTAAGTGTGATTTGTAAAGCAATACATATTCGATCATTCTTAGATTCTTTATTGTTTTGTATATTGTTACTTTGATGTATAACTATATTTGTTAACACTTGTAATTCCTTGAACAATATCATAATACAAGTATTCTTTGTTGTTGAGATTTTTATGTTCTTTACCTTATGCAACTCCTTATATATGTAGACATTGTTTAAATTGATCACATGATTATGGGCTACCCTTGGGTGCAACGTTACATGATGCAACAAAATTTTTTTGACTGTGATCATGTTTACTTTGGTACAGCCACATTGGCTAATATGTGATTGTATGTTCTAACATTCGATCACAATAATTTCATTGTGTGATCACATGCAATTCATATGCGATAACATTATATATATTTATGATCACATGTAATCATATGTGATCACATACTATTTTTTAAAATTGTATGGTGTCATGCTGCACTCAAGAATAAGCCCATGATTATATTGTTTATGTATGTATGTTTTGGATTATATGTTGTATGTAAAGCTACCTTGAGGGAAAAACGAATGTTTGTTTCAACGGATTGAAAAAGGAGTAAAAACCTATTCACCCCCTCCCCCTCTAGGTACACTTTAAGCGATTTAACTATGTTTGTATTATTTTCAGATAGTGTCGCCACAGAGACAACAAACCACGACACCCTGCCACCTCAGCATTTCAAGCAGTTAAACAGTACAAATTCGAGGCCTCTATAATTATTCTTCTTCTCCAACAAGTAGAAGAGACACCAGACATTAATAGAATGAATTCTCATATTTGAGCTTAGTGTTCTCTCCTCTATAGTTCCCTTTTCAACATCCTCCATTTCTCAACTTGAACTAATCTTTTCCATCCCAAACTCAACATCAAAATCTTGATTATTTCACTAAATCTTTCCTCTCTCCCATTCTCTACATCTTAATTCCTTTGTCACTACCCATAGACATCCACCTATCTAGCACATCCTCATCTTCCACTCTTTGCACTAGGAGCTTCTAAGGAAAGAAAGGAGAAAGCATTAAAGAAAGAGGCCCAATGGTGATTTCCTTATCTATCATTTCCTTGCTTTTGATTGTAACTATATGTAACTACAACCCCATTTCCAAGGGATAGATATAAGGAACATTTGGATTTGGGTTTTGCTTAGTATTTAATATATTTAAATCTCTATTTGTGTTCTATTCATTTTATAACTAGATCTTATTCATTATATGATTGACATGTATACCCACTAGTTGATCATACTCTTGTCTAGGATAATTAGTTATGGAATCAAACTTGGATTGGCAACCCTTGTGAGATTAAGAACATAATGAATATGATAGATTGTTGGAAGGTATATCAACCGCAATAATCTAAATCTTGATTTGTAACAAACCGATCCCATCTTGACCCCCTCTCCTTAATTGGTTAGACATTTTGGTAGGAAGTTGTTTAGGGTTCATAGTGATGGTCTAAACAAATTCAAGAATACAAATCGTTACCAAATATGAGATTGGTTTATTAATGAAGCTTGAAAAGCATTTCCCATAATCCACTTACTAATCCATCAATTCCCTAATATCTCTCTTAATTGTTTACATCCATTCCTCTTATCAAGATTGTTGAGTGTTCTATTTTTCCTATCACATTTTATTACTTTTACTTCTAATGCATGTTTGGTGGTTTCCCAAACCACACACTATCCCTTTACTATGTTTTACTTTATTGCAATTTTAGATTAGTTAATCAATCTCATACATTACTCTAATTCCCTGTGGAACGAACATTTGCTTGCCATTTTACTAATTTTCATCCTAAGAGGATTCTTAAGGGCTGAAAAAATGGTTTTCAAATGATCACATAAATACATCATTTTTGTTATGCGAAATGACCTCATCAAAAATTGATGTCGCTGTCGGGGAATTGGTAGCAATTATTGAATTGATTAACTTTTCTTTATAACTTATAATCTTATTTAGATAGCTTACTATTTTTTACTTTTGTATAATTATTGATAGTGTTAATTGTTTTTAGATTTTCGTAGTTCTTTTTACCTTTTTGTGTTTTCTTTTATCTATTCCATTTTCAGGAGTTTAGGTGCATGCACGATAGGAGATCCTTAGAAAGAGGATTACACTCACCACTGGATGAATCTGGCCATGTTGGAAGAATTGTGAGGGAATTTGAAGAAATTCCAAGGCAAACTCCGAATATGGAGAGACAAGTACCAAGAAGGGGGGAAGAAGAAACTCATGAGACTCCTACTAACCATGGCCAAAGGATGACCATAGGGAAGTATTCCTTATGAACGATTGGGAATCAACCTTCACCAATTGTCTTGGATCCGATTGCAATGAGATATGAGCTTAAAAGCATGCACATCAATCTTTTACCTTCCTTCTATGGGAAGTTGAATGAGGAATGCTTGCAATTCATGAAGGAGTATAGCGCGATCATTAAGACATTTTCGATCATGCAACTCTCTCGGGAGCAACTACATATGAGATGTTTCTAATATTGCCTTAAGGATTTGGCAATGAAGTGGTTGATGGGACTTAGGCCGGGGTTTTTGACAAGTTGGGGCCAAATTTATGGTGTGTTTTTCATTAGATTTTTCCCCACTACGAAGTCGAAAGAGCATAAGGTTAAGATAGCGGACTTCAATGAGAATGAAGGGGAGCTATTCCATGAGTCATGGTAGAGGTATCAACTCATTTTGGCTCTATGCTCTCCTCACATGTTTACCGAAGAGTACAAGGTTTCATGCTTCCGAGGTGCTCTCACCCAATTTTCTCAAGTGTTGGTGGATAATGCTTACGGATGTTCTTTTGATACAAATACAAGGAAAGCCCCATACCCCGCAAACCAAATTCTTAAAATCAGGATGATCCAGCCACATGCGTTGAAAATGTAAAGGTCTAGATGAAGAAATATGGGCCTCAGCTAATCAAATCCAAAGCAGACAATGATTAGAAAACCGACAAGGTAGAGTTACACAGGAGATACCTTGCTAGTAGGAAATGCAACCCTAAAAAACCAAAGTCCTGTCCAATCTCTGCTCAACTCTATTGTAAAACAAGCACCTTGAGAATGAACACTAATTAGATTGCAATCCTCAATCATTGATTTAAAGTCCTCACAAGAACCCTTAGCTGGAGAGCGAGACCCTAAACACTCATGAGCACCCAAAACGGCATTGAAATCACCAACCACCAATCAAGAGGAAAAAAAAAAAGAACCAGCCATCTCCTGAAGAGAATGCCAAAGCCGTTGGCGAACCGAGGCAAAGGTACCAGCATAAAAAAAAAAATGTATTAAGTGTTAGAGACCTGATAGAAATAGAGATGGTGAAATGCTACTCATGACACAAAACTATTTGAGTATTTGCAATAAAATCACAATCAAGTACCCAAATGGACGGAATCAAACCACCCATATCATTCATACCCACCAAATAAAGACCAAGATAAGACCAAAAACTAGTAGAAATCGAATCAAAAGCCACCATGGGCTCCGAAATGCAAACCAAGAAAGGTCGATGGGAACAACATAAATCTCTGAGAACTTGTTTCGAAGAGTTGTTCCCAATACCTGGCAGTTCCAATAAAGGATACTAATCATGGAACTGCAGGAAGGAGTCTGAAACTCGTACTTATATGACTCCAATCTTTGTTTGATCATTGTGGTCCTTTGAGCAAAATCCTTAAGAACATGGTTAATTAATTTGATAGTCCAAATTAATTAAATTACGAAAGTGACATGAATAAATTTAGAGAACTAATTAAATAATATGATTATTTGATTAGTATATTAATAATTGAGAATTATTAATTGTTTATTTATTAATATGAGGTTATAGGTTCAACCATGACTAAAAAAAAAAAAGGATTAAAAATAATAAAGATTATTTTAAATCCTAGAGGTCACAGGTTCAAGTCCTAGTGGTGACCGAATTAAAATAAGATTTATAATCCTATTTTGACTTGGTCAACTAAACCCTGGGATCTTGGTATATAAGATATACTTATCAAGAAACAAAAAACAACATAAGCCTAATATAGAAACAAGGGTTGTAGCAAAGGCAAAGAAGAAAAAAAATAAGAATTTTTTTGTTCTCTCTCTTGTAGGGTTGACTAAACTGAAGAAAGTAGGCAAGGTGTTGTCTTCCCAATTCTCTGTCTAATCCTGATTGCATCTGTGACGTGCTTACACACAAGTTATCAAATCGCGGGTCATAGCTCGAAAGGCTTGGTGGTAACGAATCGAAAACAAACAAAGGAGAAAACTTCAAAGGTATTAATTGAATCCTTCTCATATTCATGCATACCGAAAAAGGTCCAAAATAATTTTAAAACCCTCATCCCTTTCCACTGCATGACTTACAATTGGTATCAGAGCCAATTTTTTTTCGATATACACGAATATCTTAATATAGTTTTCTATTTGTTTTCGATATGTATGATATGTATAGGCACAATCTAGGGTTGTATGATGTTTGAAAATAAATATTGTATGTCTAATACAACCTTGAAAGGGGATGGGTGGTGAATGGGTTGCTAATCGATTATTACCAACTTCTTCGATTAGTTAATATTAACAATAAAACCTAATTCAACGAACAATAAAAATCAAGTAAAAGTGCAGAAATATAAAGAACACTTGATTTTTATATGGAAACATTCAACAAGGAAAAACCACGGGATTAGCCACGCTAGCCACTTAAGCCACAACAATCCACTATATAAAAATATGGTTACACCTTCAAGTGATACACGGACTCTCATTCACGATAACCTCAGGCTATGGACACTACCCTTCGCCACTCTTGATTTAATCCTAGTGATATCCCCTGATCCACTATTCTTGGTGTGAGCACCCTTTAATCTACCCGTAGGCCTTTTATAGCAATACTTAGCAATGCTTGCTAACCAACCCTTGGTTGCTTCACTTGCTTGTGCAACTTCACCTAGAAGCCACAAGACTTTGACTCATTAAAGAGAATTAAAAGGTCTAAGTGAATATGAGCATTCTAAGTGCAACAATGTTTAAGACCACACGCAAAATGCCTAACTAGATATTATAATGCAATTCAACACTCTAGTTATCAACAATGTCTACATGATCATACATGAGGACTCAATTAGATGCAAAGAGATTCTAGTAACCTAATTGTTAAACACATTTACATAACATTCATAAGCTTGACTAGATGCGCAAGGCCAACATAATCATCAATTAACATACAAGAACATTTATGGATTAGCTATTTAAGCAAAATCAACCTAATCAATTAAGCTATCACAAACAAACCCAATCATGTTATCAAGACTCATAAATATATGCAATAAATGAGTCTAGGTATTTAATCAAGCAACAAATACCTAATCTAGAGTAAGAATAACAATAAATGAGAATTAATGTGGTTGTAACTTACCCAGTCATGAAACCAAGAAGACTCAAGAAGATTGATGCATGAAAGATGTTAGATGCACAAGGGTTTTGGGTTTGGAGAGTTAAAGAATAACTCATGGAGCTTCTCTCTCTAGGGGAACTCTTCCTCTCTTAAAAATGTGAATTTTAGAGTTCTAGGTCAACCAAAGGAAGAAGAGAAAGCATATATAGAAGGGCAAGACGAAACCATATCGTTTTGAAAAAGTGCCTAGAAAAACCCGTCTAGTGCATTAGTGGTGCACTGGTCGAATAGCATACGACCAGCGCACAACGCTAGTGCTGTGTAAGTAAAGTGACCAGTACACACCTTTAAGGCCAAAACTAAGGATAAATCCAAGAGAAGAGTAAGACTTTCTCAAATAGTCACTCATTGCGCTATGACAAACACACCATCGTGCATGCGCGGACGTTTCTGACCTATATTCGGGAAACGAATTACATCACACAAAACCACACTTAATTCTAAGAATGATGTGCAAGTGTGATGGTTGTAAAGGATGCACAAATATGAATAATTAGAACACAAATGTAAGATGAACAAAGCATGCATGAAGTGTGTGTGTGCACCTAAACTATTCAATAATCAAAGTCAAGTGTTATACCTTTTGAAGCTCATGATCTTGAAGTCATGGAGATGCTTGGAAGCTTGGAAGCTTACCTTGATATTCATCAACAGGATCTAAGCTACCCATTACACAATCATCCCCAATGTGGTTTGTTATGAAATAAGCCAATCACAAAATAAAGATCCTTACAATGTTTATATATATATATATATATATATATATTAAAACATGGTTGATCGTTAATTGTATGGTATGATGAGTTTAGGTTTAAATTTAATTTATTTTGTGTCAATTTTTCTGTTGTAAATCTTCTCTTGTAAATAAATGTTTTTGTAATATATTATTGTAATATTATTAAAAAAAATGATTGAAGAAGATGTAGAAGACGGGCATGTATTGGACGCACAAGCAACAGCTGTGCGTGCTTCAGACGACGGCAACCGCAAGGCTTCGCGCAAGCAGTAGCTACGCATGAGCTGAAGGCACAATGGCAGCAGCTGCGTGCATTTCACGCAAGCGGCAGCAACTATGCTTGCTTCACGCAAGCGTAGGCTGTTGCACGCACTTGGCGCAAGGCATGGCTGTCGCCCACGTTTTGCGCAAGTGTGGCAGATGCATGCCTTTTGCGCAAGCAATAGTGAACAGCAACCCATGTGCACGAATGACAGTCGTGCATGATAAGCTCCAGGGTTGCACATTCGCATGTGCGTAAGAGCCGTTTTCGAACACCTTGGGCCTCCGATAAGTGTTCGGGTAACACTTGGGCTTTAAGCTTTCAATCCATGAGATATGTTAGGATTTAGATTTGTATTGGCTTGATTCCATTGCAAAACTCTCTTAATTTGAAATGGTTAGTTGCTTAGGTGTTTCTTGGTGGAAAGGAGCTTCAAAGGAGAAAAGCAACTTCTCATGAAAATATCATATTCAAGAGGATAAGCGCTTTCTTGGATGCTAAGGTATCAAAATACTTCTTCTCTTGCAAAGCGTAAACGCACACACACAATTCATACATGTGTGTCCCTACATCGTTAAACAAACCACACACACATACAATGCATTTATATTTGTCCTTGCTTAGTTGTGCTACATTTGGTATAAAACATTCACACACTTGATAAAGTATGCACATGCGATGATCTCATATTGTCATACATTGCAGAAATGCATGTACTAAGACTATGTCTAGTAAATTGCATACTTGTGTGATCTTATGTTTATTTGTTTGGTTTTGTTGTCTTGAACTTGAATATGATCTCATATGATTCCTTGTTGAGTTCCGATCATTTCAGTTACTCACTCATTTGATTTCAAGTTTAAACGAGGAAGTTACATTACTTTACGTTCTTTTACAATGCATTGTCTTCGTCAACATGTATCGAGTCGATTTCATATGCAATTGTCAAAGTTTCATAGTCTTCCTCGTGTGTCATTACGTTATGATTTGTAATCTGAAACCAAATTTTAATTTAGAGTTTAGAGACCGAAGAACGGTTGTAGATCGCATGAGGTGCGCGAAAGGGAGCGAATAAGAGGAGAAGTAGCAAAGGGCCACCTTCCCTCATTCCCGTGGTGGCCACTCTCCTCAACGGGAATATGGCTGAAAGGTGTCTCATTCCCATTTTGCCCATCTTCCCTCTCCATTTGATTTTCCCTCCCTATATATTTCAAATTTTGTGTAAACCTCCATAAGATTTTTGCATTTTTGTTTAAGTCATATCTCTCTTATTTCAACTCCGACCTGAGTGATCTAAAAGCCAAAATTGTTGGCCTTGAAGAGAGGAACAAGTCCAGATTTCTCGTGGTGATCTGATCTCAGTTTGACTTTCATCTTTTCTATTGGTAATCATCTTCTCTACATTTTTCTTGTGATCAACTTGATAGATCTTATTTCTTAATTGATGAAAAATGTCAAGAATGATTTTGATTCCTATTTTAGACTTGTTTGAATGATTTTTGAGTTATAGCTATTTGTGATTTTGATTGAACATCTTTGAAAGCTAAACTTGATTCACATGAAAATTGATTCTAGAAATATTTTGTGATGAGCTTGATTATTGATTTCTAGGTTTTGATTTTCATGATCTAAGGACTAGGATTTGTGATTGCAATATTGAATATTCTAATCTAATTCTTATTGATTCACATGCTTAGATTTATAGATAATTTTGTGATTGAGTGTTGAAAGCATATTCTAGTAATCTAATCTCTTGCATGTTCATAGAGTTTAAGTGATCATCTTTCTCTATTTGATTGTGTTAATGGAAAATTATCACTGGGGTAAATATCCAAATAACAACTTTAAGAACCAAGATCGAAATAGATCTCGGTCGGAGGGGTATCACATAGTTCGATACCAATAAGATTCCTGTCAAACTGAGCTAAAAACTCATACAAAGAAAGATTAACAAGTACAATTTTATTGATAAAAACCTGTATACAACTGATGAAAATTTTGGGTTATGATGATCTTTGGCGGTATTCAATGGTTTTTGTTAGGTGATGGAAATGGCATGCTTGTGCTTGTCGATAAGTAGAATTGAATGCGAGTGTAGAGTTTGGGGAGCCGTATTTTTTTCTCCCCCTTTCTGATGAATGTAGTGTTGTATATATAGGTCATGTTGCTTGCCATGCACTCCTATAATTTTGGTCTAGGGTTTTGGCGATCACAAGACTTTCTTTCCTTCTAGGAGACAACCTTGTAAGAGCTTTAATTATCCGAATCAAGCGATTCCTTTTTTAGAGGATTCTGATACTAGTGGACTCCTTATTCGAATGGAATTCTTGAGAGGCGAGAAGGAGTCTACCTTTTCATTGGGAGATGAATGATCGCATTTCATTCCCCTAGCCTTAGAGCTTCAAGACCTGTCTGTCTGAATATATGGATATATAATTCTGTGAGTATTTCTTATGGTTATCTGGCGAGAGGATCCCAAGAGGTATTTGGGTTCATCTCCGCCTTTTGCTAGTTTGATGCTTTCCTAGTTAGGTGTTTGGTTGACGGGGTATCCCGATATCTATTGTTCTCATTGCGGGCTTCCCGGTTGGATGTAGAAGCGGGATATTTCAGCTGAAGTTGTACATGGATGTCCGTATGATGCGACAACGGGGTACCCTGCTGAAGCAGTAACGGGGTATCATATTGATCTAGTAACGGGATACTTGTCCGGTGTAATAGCGAGGTACCCCATTGAGCTCCGTGACAGGATTCTGAGTTTAACTCTACGTAAGAACATTTTAGGGGTCATCGAGATTGCTAGGCTTTGTTCAGGTTACTCCGAGGAAGGAGGTAGGTACCAAGATTCGATCCAGTATTCTTCATTTTAGGAATACCTGGATGGTATCTCGGCATGTGCTTCTTCCTTGTATCCAGGTGGAAAATTCTTCTTTGGTCCTTTGCCAATTTTGGTGGCTAACAGAAGTCCCCCATGACTTGAACATTGCTGTCTTATCGGGGTTGGAGTCAGGATTCCATTTTTGCTTGAAGGATTTTCTACCTGTTAGTTGTTCAGTTAGGTATCATAGCCGGGAAGGAAATCTCACCTAGATACGTTGGTAATCATTTTGTTTTAGCCACTTGTCAGATGGTGATAGGCTTACGGATTTCAAAAACGAGCCATTTTGGCATGATTAATGCAAAACTGCCATTTGCATGTCTTCCAAGCACATTGCCAGTCATCCACTCCCTATCAATTCTGGTTTTCTAGCACGTTACCGATTACAAACTCCTCATCAATTCCGGTTCCTTATGCATGACCGATTGTCTCTCTCTATAAGTAACCTAGAATTCCAGCTACCCTTCCTCATTACTTTCAAATTCAAAAGCAGCAAAGAAAAAACCCTAGCCTTTTTCTTTCTTTCTTCTTCTTACCAGCAATCTTTCAAGCTTTCCTATTTCTTTTCTAATGGCGTCTCTTTCAAAACTTCCAGTTCCTTCCCCAAGTCTTCATCCCACTTCCTCTGAACCTCGTCCCGATTTGCCCCCTTCACTCGACAGTCTCGATGATCTTCTTCCAGGGGGATCCGAGGCCGGTTCTCTGATACCACAGGGAAAAAAGAGAGGTCAAAACAAAGTGGACTAGTCCAGTGATGAACAGACACCGTTACACCGTCGCTCTACAAGGAACCCAAGAATCGGGTCGGGTTTCTACAATATGCCAGAGGACCTGGTTCACCTCACCGAGGAAGAAGATACCAGGGTTGGTGGCGAGGAAGGGGAGGCTGGTGATGCGCCAGTCGTTACATTAACCGGGGTGTATACCAATTCTTTCACCTCTTTTCACGATGGGCGTATCATTCCAGATTCTGTGTGTACGGTGGAGATCTAGCTAAGCTGCGGGAGGAGTATCGAATCCCGGATGACATCGATCTCTCCCTTCCTCATCGGGGATATGACATCTACACCTCACCACGAGATGTCCTCCTCATCCATAAAGTGGCTTTTGAACGTGAAGTTCGGCTCCTTCTTCATTTGACCCTCCACCGGGCTTTGATCTCTCTAAAATTGGCACTTCTCCTGATCTCGCCGGGTTTATGGAAGCGTTTGACTGGCTTCTTTAGAGCTCTGGAAGGAGTAGTGTGCAAGGGATAACATAGACAGGGAGACGGGCTTTGACAAGCTACGTTACTTATTTCAAATAGCGAACCTAGTACCATGGGGTCAATTCTGTTTGAGGGCCTAAAATGAGATGAAGTTCATCGTTCCTGGTGCGAATGTAAAATTTGCTCTACCATGGAAGGAAGAGTGGTTCGTTATCAAGGGCGAATGGGGAATACAGCCTATATTAGAGGATTTGAGTACCCCGTCCCAACCCAATTCATAGCTAAAGACAAATGGGCGAAGGGCGTGCTTTCTCCAGAATCCTAGGATATTCAGGAAGAGATTTTAAAAAGGGGGTATGTCAATGTGCAATATCCTACTTTGGATCCCTTCAAAGGAGCCCGGCTAGAGAAGTCTTTAAGGATCTCCTACGCGTTTCTAGGTATAGAAACTTCATCTGTCTTCTTTGTTCATGTATTTACATTTTTTACTCTCCCTTCTTTACTAAGCTATCTTCTTTTTAACAGTCTCTGCTACCCCACTGGTGACCGGTTCTCCTACTTCATTTGGGAAATGGACAGGAGGTATGGATTTGCCTCCTTCTACCTCTCCTGTCCCATCTCTTCCTCCTTCTCCCTCCAATACTGCCTAGGTCACAACTACTCAGCCTGACGCGATCCTTATTCCTCCTTCCTCCTTCCTCCTTCTGTTTTGGCTAAACCTCCAGCCAAGGTCCCTTCGCCTCTTCTTGCTTCTGCGTGATTGCTTGTCAGGACTCCTACTCGCCCCTCTATTTGTACCCCCGGACGCCAATCCATAAGGTCAATCCTGGCTCGATCTATCAAAGCCCGGGGCTCCTCAGAATAACCCTAAAAGAAAACCAGAAAGGTTGCTGCTCCTCCTACTATAGGCACTTCTCCTAATCCTCCTCCAATAGTATTGCCTTCTAGGGAGTAGCCTGGAATTATAGAGAAGGAAGTTGCTCCCACCTCCTATCCCGCCGCTGATGTTCCTTCGGGATCAGGGTCAAGAGGTGCTTCCCACGACAAGGTGGAATCCCGGTTCATAGCATCCTGCCCTGGAAGGAGCTTAATGAAATGGCGAAACTTCCTATAGAAATTTTGGCGGCCAAAAAGGCTTCTATATTGGCTGAGGTAGCATTCTACTTCTCCCCTTGTTATTCTCCTATCTTTTCTATGGGTACTGACACTTTTTCTTCTTGTACGGTTTTAAATTTACTTTGGCCTTGGAGAAACAGCTGTTGACCCTGAAGGAAGCCTACATAGAGCTTTAGGCCAAGCTGGAGGATACCTAGCAGGAGTTGGCTCAAGCCCAGCAGAGCATGGCCCCTCTACTCCAGGCTGCTAAAGTATCTGAAGATGGTAAGCAGGCTGCCATGGTGGAAGCCCAACGCTATCTACGCTGCCTAGATACCGAGACAGTTCGGTCCTTGCATCGGCATGAAGAAAGGGAATGGCTGAAGAGGGAGAAAAGGCTGTTACAGGATGAAATCCGTCTTTTAAGGGAGACAGTGCAGAACTTAGAGGCTCGGGAAAGTCCTTCCTTTAAAGATGGGTATTTCACTGCCTGCTATGAGGTGGCCACGGCTTTGCCTCCCCCCTTTGATCTTTAGGCAGCCTTGAACTGGGACCGAGAGCAAATCATGACAAAGGCTGCCCATCTTGCGGGTGAGGATTAGGCTCAGGAAGATTCCCCACATAATGATGCCCACCTAAACCGGAGGTCTAACTTTTCTACTTAGACTGACCCTCCATCTACTCAGGAAGGACAAACACAAGACCCCGTGCCTCCTTCAGAAGTTATTCTAGTGGAGGAGGAAGAAAAAGATGCAGATGGAACCGTGGTTCCAGAAGTTAAGGCAGACAAGAGTAGTTTGGCAATCGAGGGAGAAGAAAATGCTTTAGTTGAATCTATGGTTCCAGCAGTCGAGGAGACCCAGCCTGATACTGCAGCTGAGGTGTTCAGGGAATGAGCAGCCAGTCAAGGAGAGAACTTCGAGGAGAAGGAGGACGCCTGACTTGTCTATTATATATATATATATATTTTTTGTAGCCTTTAAGAGGGAGTTAGGCACTCCATCTGTCCAATAAAAGAATTTTATTTGTTGAAACAAATTATAACTTGCTTGCTCTTTTTATTTAGAAAGAAATTGACTTAGAACAATATGGACTTTAGGAAAAATCTTGACTTAGGAGAGATTCTGATTTGGGGTGGATCCCACAACTTCCGTACTCATAAATGAATGAAACTAACTTTTGAGACCTGCTTCCTAATTGGGATACTTGATAGCCATATAACGATCTTGTAACTTGTTGTTATAAACATCAACGAGATCTAGCAGGTGGACACATCCCTTTCTTTAGTTGGTTTATAATGAGTATGCAGCAGTTTGAGGTTCTGGATATCCCTGTTATCCACCAAAATTGGCAAAGGACCAAAGAAGAATTTTCCACCCGGATACAAGGAAGAAGCACAGACCGAGATACCATCTAGGTACTCCTAAAAAGAAGAATACTAGATCGAATCCAAATACCTCCTGGGATCCTCTCACCAGAAAACAATGAGAAATACTCACATAATTATATATCCATGTGTTCAGACAGATAGGTCTTGAAGCTCCAAGGCTAGGGGAATGAAACGCGGTCATTCATCTCCTGATGATAAGGTAGACTCATTCCTGCCTCTTAAGAATTCCATTCGAATAAGGAGTCCACTAGTATCAAAATCCTCTCAAAAAGGAATCACTTGATTCGGATAATTAAAGCTCCTACAAGGTTGTCTCCTGGAAGGAAAGAAAGTCCCGTGATCGCTAAAACCCTAGACCTAAATTATAGGAGTGCATGGCAAGCAACGAACCTATATATACGACATTATATTCACTAAAAGGGGGATCGAAAATTCGCCTCCCCAAACCCTACACTCGTCTTCAGTTCTACTTATCGACAGGCACGAGCATGCCATCTCCATCACCTAACAAAAACCTTGAATACCGCCACATATCGCCATAGCTCGAATTTCATCAGTTGTATCCATGTTTTTATCAATAAAAGCATACCTATTAATCTTTTTTTGGATGAGTTTTAGTTTTGTTTGACAAAAATCTTGTTGGTATCGAACGACGTGATACCCCTTCGACCGGGATCTATCACGATCTTAATCCTTAAAGTTGTTATTTAGAGATTCACCTCAGTGATAATTTTCCATTAACAATCCCGATTGATAATCAAGCATGCTTCAGCTATAAGTATCTTCAGAAGAAGCAAGTCATCTGGTATCTCGGCTAGGTATCCTGATTCTGTCTTAATAGGCAATTTTAGATTATTTTAGCATCAGGCCTCTCGGAGGTGGGTATACCGTGACCAAGGTAGTTTGAATACCCTAATGTCATTCCTTCCCGGAAAGACGGAGAAGTATGGAGCTGAGTATCCTAAAAAGGTGTCCCGATCCTTCTAATGGTCTGTCCTGGTAGGCAACTTAGGCCACTTTAGCACCAAGCTTCCTAGCAGAGGGTATACCCCGGCTAAGGCAGTAGGAGCGCCTTGAGGCTATTTCCTGGTCTTGAGGATGCGGCGGGCAACTAAGGCCGCGACTTTGGATCCTTAGTCTGGTGTATCAAATCCTTCTTGGATAAGGGTATACCCCGACCAAGGCAGCAGGAGCGCCCTAAGGCTATTTCCTGATCTTAAGGATGCGGCGGGCAACTAACGCCACGAGTCCGGGTCCTTAGTCTGTTATATCAAAATCTTCTTGGAGGAGGGTATTCCCCACCCAAGGCAGTAGGAGCACCATAAGGCTATTTCCTTGTCTTGAGGCAAATCAGTATTGGCAAAAATTATCAATCATAGTAGGCAACTTAGGCCACTTTAGCACCAGGCTTCTCGGAGGAGGGTATACCCTGACCAAGGCGGCAAGGAGAATTATGTAGGGGAGCTTGCAGAGTGATCATTAGAGAATCATGTAGGAGAGATAACTGACTTTATTGAATTTTTTCAAATAATACAATGTAAAATCGGGTGTGTATTCCAGCCGATGTAAATTGAATTTCTAAGGGTAGAATTTCCTAAGGTGATCAGCATTCCACGTGTGATCCACCGGGTATCCCTCTATGTCCTCCAGCTTGTAGGCACCACCCCGGAGCATTAATTTAATCTGGTAGGGGCCTTCCCTGTTAGGAGCAAGGACCCCGTCGCATCTTTTTCGTGTGTTCTGGGTTACCTTCCTAAGAACCAAGTCTCCCTCTTTGAAGTTACGAATCATCACTATCTTGTTGAAGTGTCGGGCTATCTTACTCTGGTATACTACTAGCCTTTCAGCGATCTTGCTTTGTTTCTCCTCGAGTAGGTCTAGATTGGCTCTTAACTTAGCCTCGTTATCTTCTGGTACATAGTTTTGAATTCGGAAAGATATAAGCTTGTGTTCGATAGGCAAGACTACTTCAGTTCCGAATACTAATGAGTAAGGGGTTTCCCCTGTTGCAGTCCTCATGGTTGTCCTGTACGCCCATAGCACATTGGGCAATTCTTCAACCCATAACCCCTTCTTCCGTTGGAGCTTTTCTTTAAGAGCTTCTTTATTGTCTTATTGGTAGCTTCTACCAACCCATTGGTTTGAGGGTGTGCCACTGATGCAAATCGGAGATCAATGTTTCGATCTTCATAGAATTTTCTGAATTTGGCGTTATCAAATTGCTTTCCCTGATCAGTTATGATGGCCATCAGGGTACCGAAGCAGCAAACGATACTCTCTTTAACAAAACTAGTGGTCTTTTCTTCAGTTATCCTGACAAGTGTCTTAGCTTCCACCCATTGGGTGAAGTAGTCTATTGCTACCGCTGCATGTTTAGCCTGGCCGGGTGCAGTAGGAAGCGGGCCAATTAGATCTAGTCCCCAGATTGCAAAGGGGTAGGGTGTATTGATTAAGGAGAGCCTTTCCCAAGGGAGGTGATGGAGGTTTGCTATTTTTTGGCAAGCTTCACAGGATTGTGCTAATTGTTTTGCATCTTGATGTATAGTCAGCCAAAAGTAGCCCATTCTAAGTATTTGGTAGGCTAGTGTCTCGCCTGCTGCATGATTACCACAGTCCCCTGAATGTACCTCGTTAAGTGCCCAGGTAGCATCATCTGGGTGATGGCATCTAAGTAGAGGGAGGGATATCCCTTTGCGGTAAAGGTATCCGTCCACAAGGTAGTACCGGGTAGAGATTCTCTTCAGTTTGCGTGCTTGATCTAGATCTGCAGGTAGAGTGTTACTTCGGAGCTAGTCCGCTATCTGATCCATCCAACAAGGGAATCGGTTGACTGGTAGGATCTCCACCCCTTTGGCTATGCTGGAACAGGGTATCAGTTGGAGAGGTACCCCCCTTGGTAGGGTATGCCCCTCACTTGCCACAATCTTGGCTAGAACATCTGCCCGGTGATTTTTCTCTCGGGGTATCTGTTCCATCCTTACGCCTTTAAATCTCGACATTACTTCTCGGACTTTAGCAAGATATGCTACCATATTGTCTCATTTTGCCTGGTACAACCCCAACACCTGGTTGACCACCAATTGGAAATCACTCTTGACTAGGAGGAATTCGGCCCCTAAGGCTTCTACTACTCCCATTCCCGCTAGTAAGGCTTCATATTCAGCTTCGTTATTAGTAGCCTTGAACTCGAACCTGAAACAGTGGCTACATTTGACTCCCTCTGGGTCTATCACAACTGTTCTAGTTCTGCATCATGATTGACTTGATGACCCATCTGTGTATAGAATCCAGGTCTTGTTATCTTCAGCCAGTTCAAATCGGTCTGATTCGAACAAGGGTCGGGCTTGGTAACTGGGTCCAGATATACGTTGAACTCCACTACAAAGTCGGCTAAGGCTTGTGCTCTGATCGTAGACCTTGGCTTGTATTTGATATCAAATTGGGTGAGCTCTAGGGCCCATAGAACTAGCCAGCCTGACACATCCGGTCTCTGGAGGAATTGTCGTAAGGGCTGATCAGTGACTAACACGATAGTGTGTGCCTGAAAATAGGGCCGAAGTTTTCTGGTTGCAGTTACCAAGGCATAGGCGAGTTTTTCCAAGGGGGTATAATTTTTTTCAGATTTGGTGAAAGCACAGCTCACGTAGTACACTGGTCTCTGTATTTATCTTGGTACCCTACTATCAAGACATACTGGTACCATGGACCAGCAAGAGGCAGGATATCTAGGTACCCCGACCTCTCATAGAACTAGCCTGCTAAGTAGTAAAAGTGCCAGAAGAGCAGATTTATCAAGATAAGACAGGTACGCCAAATACGTTAAGATCAAGCTACAAAGAATGATAGTAAAACTCCGACATTTAAAAAACAAAGAAGTTGATTCATTCCCACCACTTAAGAGTTTAATTTGAAAGCGGAGTCAACTCTGCCAGAATCTTCCGAAGAAGGAATCGCTTGATTCTAGGGATTAAAATTCCCACGATCCTCTCACCTATCGCCATAGAATGTCCCGTCAATTGCTAGGTTATTGGACCGAATTTAGGGGAGTGTACATCAAAGAACGTGGCTTATATATATGACATTATAATCAACAGAAAAAGGGGCTGATTTGGAAAACCACTTTCAGCAACCCTAACAGCTTTACAATTTTTTATTTCTTCTATTCTACGGAAACGCCATCTCCAATTATTGTAAGCTCTCCAGAGCACTTAAGTTCTGTTACTTTACCAATTATTGTAAGCTCCTCTGAGCACGCCTTATTCATAAATAATAGAAAGGATTGTCACTCTTTCCACAGGATACTACCAATGGGTTTTTCAGCATGTGATCATATGTGATGCTTTTTACCCCTAGGCCAGTCCACTTCTATCAAAAGACTTGTTCCTCGTATCTGTTTTATTATATATGTATGTGAGTTAGACTCTGACCCTGCTGGTCTTAGCTCTTTTGTCCACCTATCTACATGCCAAGTCATACATAAAGAAGGGGAAAGAACCTTCAGACTAGCTAGAAGAACCAAGGTGGTCTCATCCTTCATGACCACACTTGTATCATTGGAGATCACCTATCCATCCTCCTTCATGCTTGCTATCTGGGTCAGGGAACAACAATTAGATCTAGAAAAGAGTACTAGATATGAGGTACGGGGTACAAGGTACGAGGTATATGGTATGGGGCACAGGGTACGGGGTACGGGGTACGAGGTACGGGGTACCACGACTAAGGACCAAGACCAAGGATCAGGATACAATATAATATATTGATTTCCCTTCACCTTTAATCACCATTGTATCTAGCTTATATTATTGAACACACACAGGTATCGAACTACGTGATACCCCTCCGACCGTGGTCAATTTTGATTACGGTCTTTTAAAGCCGTTAATTGTAATTCCACCCCGCTGGTAAATTTCAGTTAACACTTTTTTGCACCATCTGTAGGAAGTTCACTTGACCAACGTGGCTTCCTTGTCTCTTCATGAGTGTATGTTTCTTTTTCTCTTACATATTAACACAATACATGTGATTTAACGCATCCCACTGCTATGTTCACTAATTGCTTATACCATGATACTTTATTTCACCCTACTAGTTCCTTTATTACTAGTGTGATTATATAAATTAAAATATATATATATTGCACGGATCGTGTGAACTAAATGAACGCCCATTATAATTGGTTGATATTTCGCCTTATATATGTTGCTACTTAAATATGTTGAACATGTGGAGTGCACCATGATGTAGATCCATGAGATCTAAGTAATTCATTGCCATGTAAGCTCAACCTTCTACTATTGAGGTGATAGATTCATTACTCATGGCATATTATTCATGTGTTTATACACTTTCTCCATATTTGTATATACTGCATGTGCACCATGAATGGTGCTCACTTTGTCATTTGACGACTTTTGTTTGATGTGGAGCAAATATGATGTATAGGACTAGTGGAGTCGATACCCTATGCTGCCCGGATGCAGCAAGTTTGCTTATATACTTGTAGAGCTCATCTACAACCGCTCCACTATCAGTAGATCTCCTATTTAGCAGATTCGCTCCAGTACACTTAGAGCTCCTATGTAGTAGAGTTTTACCTCTCTGCTTCCTTACAGAAGATTTGCTCCGCTACCGGTAGATCTCCTATCTAGCAGATCAAACTTGGTACTCTTAGAGATCCTATGTAGTAGAGCTGTACCCATCCTGCTTCCTTGCAGTGGAGTTACTCTAGTACCGGCAAAGCTCCTAACCAGTAGATATACTAGATTTGCACTTATACATACGGATCCCCTCATGTCGCCGGATTCACTCTTCAAGTAGCAAGTCAACACGTGCACCCGGGAAGCCAACTCAACTCTGTGATCGTAAAAGCAGCACGACCTGTAGAAGACCAGTGGCTCTTCACTTTTTATACCGGGTCGAACAATGCCCAAGTAAGCCACTGCGGTTTCAATTCCATTCAGCGGGGTCTAGAGCCTCATTTCAGTTGCTGAGGACTTCTAAGATCCCAAGCACACCTTTAGACCAATATCATGTCTGTGGCTCCTCTCACTTTATACTGGGCCTTTCAATGCCTTAGTAAGCCATCAAAGTCCCAATCCGTTTGAGGAGAACCCAGAAGCTTCCCACATTTGTTGAGGCCTCTTACATGCCTAAGCAAGCTTTTGGAGTAGCAGCACCACTTCCAAACCAGTGGCTCCTCACTTTTTGTACCGGGCCGGATAACGCCCAAATGAGCCACTACGGTTTCGATACCATTTAGAGGGGTCTAGATCCTCATTTCAGTTGATGGGGACTTTTGGGATCCCAAGCACGCCTTTGGAACAGTAACATGTTGGTGGCTTCTTTCACTTTATATTAGGCCGTTCAACGCCCTAGTAAGCCACCGAAGTCCCGATTCGTTCGAGGAGAACCCAGAAGCTTCCCATATTTGCTAAGGCCTCTTACATGCCTAAGCAAGCTTCTAGAGTAGCAGGACCGCTGCCAGACCAGTGGCTCCTCACTTCTTTTACCGGGGCAGACAACTCCCAAGTGAGCCACTGTGGTTTCGATTCCATTTAGTGAGGTCCGGAGCCTCATTTCAGTTACTAGGGACTTCTAGGGTCCTAAGCTCGCCTCAGGACCAGTATCATGCTAGTGGCTCCTCTCACTTTATACTGGGCCCTTCAATGCCCTAGTAAGCCACCGAAGCCCCGATCCGTTCGAAAAGAACCCAAAAGCATCCCATATTTACTGAGGCCTCTTACATGCCTAAGCAAGCTTCTAGAGTAGCAGCACCACTGCCAGACCAGTGGCTCTTCACTTTTTTTACCGACCGGACAATGTCTAAGTGAGCCATTGCGGTTTCGATTCCATTCAGTTGGGTCCGGAGCTTTATTTCAGTTGCTGGGACTTCTAGGGTCCTAAGCACGCCTCTGGACCAGTATCATGTTGGTGGCTCCTCTCACTTTATACTGGGCCCTTCAACGCCCTAGTAAGCCATTGAAACCCCGATCCATTCAAGGAAAACCCAAAAGCTTCCCATATTTGTTGAGGCCTCTTACATGCCTAAGCAAGCTTCTGGAGTAGTAGCACTACTGCTAGACAAGTGGCTCATCACTTCTTATACCAGGCCAAACAACGCCTAAGTGAGCCATTGTGGTTCTAATTCCTTTCAACGGGGTCCAGAGCCTCATTTCACTTGCTAAGGACTTCTAGAATCACAAGCACACCTCTGGACCAGTATCATACCGGTGGCTCCTCTCACTTTATATCAAGCCCTTTAACGCCTTAGTAAGCCACCGAAGTTCTGATCCATTCTTGAAGAACCTAGAGGCTTCCCACATTTGTTGAGGCCTATTATAGGCCTAAGCAAGCCTCTGGAGTAACAGTACCACTGCTAGACCCGTGGCTCCTCACTTCTTGTACTAGGCCGGACAACGCCCAAGTGAGCCACTACAATTCTAATTCTTTTCAACAAAGTCTAGAGCTTCATTTCAGTTGCAGGGGACTTCTACAATCCTAAGCATGCCTTTGGACCAGTATCATACCGGTGGCTCCTCACTTTTGTACCAGGCCCCTCAACGCCTTAGTGAGCCACATACAATCCCAATTCATTCAAGGAGAGTTTAGAGCCTCATTTCAGTTTTTAGGTACTTCTTGATGCCCTAGCAAGCCTCTGGACTAGCATTATATAGAAGGCTCCTCACATTTTGTACCAGCCCCCATTTGGTTCTTCAATAAACTGCAAACTTATCAAGGTTCTACCTTATGGCGTTCAAACGTGACTTATCACTCACCTTCTTTCTTGTTCTTGAGTGTGCCGTTTACAACCTTCTTGATACCATTGGTTCTTATCTCTTTATAGATAATGGCTCACGGTCCTTTTTTATTTTCTTTGTTTATAAACTTGAATTTAGAAAATTATCATTTGAGTCCATATATTGGTACCGGGTCTCACTACTCTTGGTGAGGTTCATATCAGTTACATAGAACTCCAGATGCCCTAGACTGGGTCAACCCCTCTAGGAGGATCTCCATAACCGATTGCCTTAAGACCAGGAAAAGCAACATGGCATTCCTACTACCTTGGTTGAGGAATACCCTCATCTAGCAAGGATCTGGTGCACAAGTGCTTAAGTGGTATAATTGCTAGCAAGACTAAAGATGCGAAGTAATCCTCTATACCAGGAGAGCCTTTACCGTAATCCTGAAGCTTCAATCGGGGAATACTCCCCTCCAGGACATATCACCTAAGGATCAAGATCCCCTAGCGGAATGCCTAGTGTCGAAGATTCACCAAACGGAAGACCAGGAGAGCCTATACGGCACTCTTGAAGCATCGAATGGGGAATCCCCCCTCCAGGACATATCGCCTAAGGATTAGGATCCCCTAGCAGGATGCCTGGTGCCGAAGATTCACCAAACAGAAGACCATGAAAGCCTATACAGAACTCCTGAAGCCTCAGATAGGGAATCCCCCCTCTAGGACAAATCGCCTAAGGATCAGGATCACTTTGCGGGATGCCTAGTGCCGAAGATACGCCAGACGAAAGACCAGGAGAGCCTATACGGCACTTCTGAAGCCTCGAACGGAGAAGACCCCTCTCTAGGACAGATCGCCTAAGAATCAGGGTACCTTATCGGGATACCTGATGCCATATATTGACCATATGAATGCTTGGTGCGAAAGTGGTCTTAGTTGCCTACCGGGATCTTCTCGCCAAAGTACCAGGACTTCTGATGCAGGAATGCCTAGTATCCTGGTTTGCCTAAGCCATATGTCTTGTGAACTATTTCTGTTTCAAGTGATGGTTACTAGTAAGAAGCAATGAGCAAAATTCTTCAAGCATTATAGATCATGACTCTAACCCCTAACCAGGTACCAGTGTTCAAGTTAGGGGGGACTTCTGTTAACAGCCTTTTTTGGTAGGGGTCCAAAAAAGAATTTTCCATCCTTGCCAAGACCGTATGGAGTAGAAAGATGTTGTAAGAAGCATTTAGCCACCCCGTAAAGGAACCAGAATCGACATACCCATCTATCAATCGGGATCCAGATCAAGGACGCATGGATCCCAAAGTACCAAGAGACACAGAAGCTAAGGTTCTAAAGACCCAGTTACTACATAGAC
Source organism: Acer negundo (assembly GCA_035582765.1). Classification (NCBI taxonomy): domain Eukaryota; kingdom Viridiplantae; phylum Streptophyta; class Magnoliopsida; order Sapindales; family Sapindaceae; genus Acer; species Acer negundo. Next base: position 4,920,827 of record CM069238.1, read on the forward strand.
TTGGTACCCCGCTATAGCGTTATCCTAGTAACCTACTATCCTGACATACTGGTACCATGGACTAGCAAGAGACGGGATATCTAGGTACCCCCGACCTCTCATAGAACCAGCCTGCCAAGCAGTAAAAGCGCCAGAAGAGTAGATTTATCAAGATAAGACAGGTACGCCAAATACGCCAAGATCAAGCTACAAAGAAGGACAGTAAAACTTCGACGTTTAAATAACAAAGAAGTTGATTCATTCCCCCTACTCAAGAGTTTAATTTGAAAGCGGAGTCAACTCTGCCAGAATCCTCCCAAGAAGGAATCACTTGATTCTAGGGATTAAAATTTTCACGATCCTCTCACTTATCGCCACGGAATATCCCGTAAATTGCTAGGTCATTGGACCTAATTTAGGGGAGTGCACATCAAGGAACGAGACCTATATAAATATCATTATACTTAACAGAAAAAGGGGCTGATGTGGAAAACCACTTTCTGCAACCCTAAAAGCTTCACAATTTTCTACTTCTTCTATTCTACGGAGATGCCATCTCCAATTATTGTAAACTCTCTGGAGCACTTAAGTTTTATTACTTTACCGATTATTGCAAGCTCCTCGGAGCACGCCTTATTCATAAATAATAGAAAGAATGGTCACTCTATCCACATAATACTACCTAGGGGTTTTTCAGCATATGATCATATGTGATGCTTTTTCCCCCTAGACCAGTCTACTTCTATCAAAAGACTTGTTCCTCGTATCTTTTTTATTATGTATGTATGTGAGTCAGACTCTGATCCTACTGGTCTTAGCTCTCTTGTCCACCTATCTGCATCCAAGTCATACATAAAGAAGGGGAAAGAACCTTCAGACTGGCTAGAAAAACCGAGGTGGTCTCATCCTTCATGACCACACCTGTATCATTGGAGAGAACCTATCCATCCTCTTTCATGCTTGCTATCTGGGTCGGGGAACTACAAATGAGATCTAGAAAAGAGTACTAGATACGAGGTACTGGGAACAATGTACGGGGTATTATGGGGACATCTAGGATTCTAAGCACCCCGTAAGAAAGATGTCATAAGAAGCATCTAGCCACCCTATAGAGGAACCAAGATCGACACACCCATCTATCAATCGGAATCCAGATCAAAGACGCATGGATCCCATAGAACCGAGAAACATAAAAGCTAAGGTCCTAAAGACCCCATTACTACATAGACTTGGTACCCCGCTACAGCGTTATCCTGGTACCTTGTTATCCTGACATACCAGTACTATGGACCAACAAGAGGCAGGATATCTAGGTACCTCAACCTCTCATAGAACCAGCCTGCCAAATAGTAAAAGCGCTAGAAGAGCAGATTTATCAAGATAAGACAGGTACGCCAAATAAGTCAAGATCAAGCTACAAAGAAGGATAGTAAAACTCTGACGTTTAAATAACAAAGAAGTTGATTCATTCCTACCACTCAAGAGTCTAATTTGAAAGTGGAGTCAACTCTGCCAAAATCCTCCCAAGAAGGAATCGCTTGATTCTAGGGATTAAAATCCCCACGATCCTCTCGCCTATCGCCACGGAATGTCCCGTAAATTGCTAAGTCATTGGACCTAATTTAGGGAAGTGCACATCAAGGAACGGGACCTCGTATCTCTTTTATTATATATGTATGTGAGTTAGAGTCTGACCCTGCTGATCTTAGCTCTCTTGTCCACCCATCTGCATGCCAAGTCATACATAAAGAAAGGGAATGAACCTTCAGACTAGCTAGAAGAACCGAGGTGGTCTCATCCTTCATGACAACACCTGTATCATTATAGATCACCTATCCATCCTCCTTCATGCTTGCTATCTGGGTCGAGGAACTACAAATGAGATCTAGAAAAGAGTACTAGATAAGAGGTACGGGGCACAATGTACGGGGTATAAGGTAATGGGTACGAGGACCAAGTACCAAGACCAGGAACTAGGACCAAGTACCAAGACCAGGAACTAGGACCAAGGATCAGGATATAATATAATATATTGATTTCCCTTCGCCTTTAATCACCATTGTATCTAGCTTGTATTATTGAACACACACAGGTATCGAACTATGTGATACCCCTCCGGCCGTGGTCAATTTTGATTATGGTCCTTTAAAGTCATTAATTCTAATTCCACCCCGCTGGTAAATTTCGGTTCACAACAGGTATGCTTGTTTGTGGGTTATTCCAATGAGACTATAGGAGGAAACTTCTATAGTCCTCAAGAAAACAAAGTGTTGGTATCGATAAACGCAACATTTATTGAGGAAAACTATATGAGTGATCATAAGCCTCGAAGTAAGATTATATTAAATGAATTAGAACCTTGTTTGACTAGTAATCAATCAATAAAAGTTATTGACAGATTTGTTGTTCTATTAGCGTCTGATAGGCAAGCAATTCCTAGTCAAATCACACAACCACCTAAACGTAGTGGGAGAGTTGTATGACAACCTGATCATTATTAAGGTATTAGAGAGGCACAGGGTATCGTCTCTGATGATAGTGTGGATGATCCATTGTCATTTAAACATGCAATGAAAGATTCTAACACAGAAGAATGGCTTAGAGCCATGAATCTCGAGATGGAGTCTATGTACTCCAACTCAGTTGAGGAACTTGTAGAATTACCTGATGGGATAAAACCCATAGGGTGTAAGTTAATCTACAAAAGAAATAGAGGAGTAGATGGAAAGGTAGAGAACTTTAAAGCAAGGCTAATGGCAAAGGGTTACACCCAAAAGGAGGGGTTCAATTTTGAAGAGACCTTCTCGCTAGTGGCTATGTTTAAGTCTATTAGTATACTCTTATCCATTACAGCTTATTTCCAATATGAAATTTAGAAAATGGACTTCAAGACTATATTTTTAAATGGCAATCTTGATGAGAACATCTACATGATACAACCAGAGGGATTCGTGTCCCAAGATCAAGAGCAAAAAGTTTGCAAGTTACAAAGATCCATTTATGGACTGAAGCAAGCATATAGATCTTGGAACATCATGTTTGATATTGCTATCAAAACCTATGGTTTCGAGCAAAACGTTGATGAATCTTGTGTCTACAAACGAATCATTGACAAGAAAGTAGTTTTCCTGGTCCTTTATATAGATGATACCCTACTCATTGGGAATGATGTAGGAACATTATTGAAAGCAAATGGCTAGCTTGCTAACCAATTCCAAATGAAAGATTTGGGAGAGGCAAGTTATGTTCTTAGGATCCAATTAATAAGGGATCGCAAGAACAAACTGTTAGCGCTGTCTTAAGTATCGTATATCAACAAGATACTTATGTGATTCTAAATGGAGAACTCCAAGAAAGGTAATTTGAGCTCACTTGTCTACGGAGTAGTGTCCTAAGACACCTTAAGAATTGAGGATATGAGACGGGTTCTCTATGCGTCAACAATAGGCAGTCTCTTGTATGCTATGTTATGTATGAAAACCTGACATCTGTTTCGCAGTAAGAGTAGCCAGCAAATTCCAGTCTAACCCAGGATTGGATCATTGGGTTGTTATGAAGCTTATTCTCAAATATCTTTGGAGAACGAGAAACTATATGCTAGTATATTCAAAGGATTTGATCCCGTTAGAATATACGGATTCTGACTTTCAAGCAAACATGTATTCTAGGAAATCCATGTCTAGGTCAGTGTTCACCCTTAGTGGTGGAGCCATAGTGTGGAGGAGTATCAAGAAATCTTATATTGTTGATTCCACCATGGAGGCCGAATATGTAGCAACTTGTGAAGTAGCTAAAAAGGCTGTATGACTCCATAAGTTTTTGAGTGATTTGGAAGTTGTTCTAGATTTGGATAAGCCTATGACATTTTATTGTGATAATAGTGATGCTATGGCTAATTCTAAAGAACCAAGAAGCCACTAAAGAGGGAAGCATATAGAGAGAAAGTATTATCTCATCAAGGAGATAGTGCAGAGAAGATATGTGACTGTAACAAAGATCGTGTCGCGGGATAATCTTATTGATCCATTTACGAAGACCTTAACAACTAAAGTGTTTAAAGGTGACCTAGAGGGTCTGGGATTATGAGATATGTCTCACCTATTTTAGTGCAAGTGGGAGACTGTTGGGATTTATGCCTTAAAGCTTGTAATTTATAAATGTTATAAAAGCATAAATAAAAGAAGTAGTTTTTTTGTTCAATAAATATGACTCATACGCTTATATCATATGTGCTATACGTCCAAGATTGCAAGATGTAATCTTAAACTGAGTATATGAGTCTCATATTGTAAGGTTTTAGATTTGTATTGGATTGATTCCGTTGCGAAACTCTCTTTATTTGTAGTGGTTAGTTGCTTAGGTGATTCTTGGTTGAAGAGAGCTTCAAAGGAGAAAAGAAAATTCTCAAGCAAAGATTGTCTTTAGGAGGAAAAACACTTACTTGGATGCTAAGGTATCAAAATATTTCTTTCTCTTGCAAGGTGTAAGCGTGAACTCACACAATTCATACATTCGTGTCCCTACATTGTTACACTAACCGCACACACACATATATTTCATTCATATGTGTCTCTACATAGTTGTGCTCAATTGGAATAACACACTCACACACTTGTTGAAGTATGCACATGCATTAGTCTTAATTTGACAAACATTGTAGAATTGCATGTTCTAGGACTATCTCTAAAAAATAGCATATTTGTGTGATCTTGTGTTTATTTGTTTGGGTTTTGTTGTTTTGAACTTGAATATGTTCTCATATGATTTCTAATTGAGTTTCGGTCATTTCGGTTACTCACTCATTAGATTTCGAGTTCAAACAAGGAAGTTATGTCACTTTACGTTCTCTTACAATGCATTGTCTTCATCGCCGTGTATTAAGTCGAATTCATAACCTTTGGTCAAAGTTTCATAGTCTTCCTCGGGTGTCATTAAGGTATAGTTCGTAATCTGAAAATGGATTCAAATTGGAGTTCGGAGACCAGAGAACGGTCGAAGAATGCATGAGGTACGCGAAAGGGTGCGAAGGAGAAGAAATGAGGCAAGAGGCCACCACCCTTCGTTCTCGTGGAGGCATATGGCCACCATAGGAAGAAGGCCTCTCAGCCTCCCCACAGTGGCCACGTGCCTCCATGGAAAGGGTGGCTGATTGGTGGCCAAATTACTCCCTTGCCCTTCTCCTTCTCCTTCTCCTTCTCCTTCAAATTTCGTGCCAAATTCCTCACAACTTTTGAATTTTTTTTTGTCATATCTCTCTCATCGCAACTTTGAATTGAGTGATCCAAAATCCAAAATTGTTGGTCTTAAAGAGAAGTACAAGTCCCAAGCATTTTCAAGGTGAAAAGACGTCTAGATTATTCACGTTGATCTAATTTCAGCTCGTAGTTCATCTTTTCTATTTGTAATCATCTTCTTTGCATTTTTCTTATGATCAACTTGATGGATCTTATTACTTGATTGATGAAAAATGTTTAGAATGATTTTGATTCCAATTTTAGACTTGTTTGATTGAATTTCGAGTTGTAGCTTTTTGTGATTTTGATTGAACATATTTCAAAGCTAAACTTGATTCACATGAAAATGATTATAGAAATGTTTTGTGTAATGAGCTTAATTACTGATTTTTATATTTAGTTTCATGATCAAAGAACTAGTACTTTTAATAATGATACTGATTATTCTAATCTAGTTCTTATTGATTCACATGCTTGGATTTCTAGATAACTTTGTGATTGATTGTTGAAAGCATATTCTAGTTATCTAATTGCATGTTCATAGAGTTTATGTGATCTACTTTCTCTATTTGATTTTGGATGCATTATTTGCATCATTTAGATCATTTGCCTTGCAAAAGGTAGGAAGTCTCTTGTTGTTGAGTGATTCTTCAACATAGAACAAGGAAGATTTAGTTAGGACATGTGGTCCGATTAACCAAGCAAGTAGTCTTAATTAAGAGGAAAAGGCTCGAAATAACTAAGTAAGGAAGTCTTGGCAAAAAGCATGTGGCTTCAATTAAGACCGAGCAAGGAAATCTCCCTAGAGACTTATGAATAGTCTAGGTTAGGGAGTTGCTTTCTAGAGGTAAGCGAAATGTCTTGGTTAAAAAGTTGAGGCAAAGTGACTCAATAGGCCCGAGGGTAGATTACAAGTTGATAGCTTGAGGAGTGTATCATATGTTGATTGCCTTTGAGTGTGTATCTTCTTTTCGTCATAGTGAATTGCAGTTTTCTGGTGGTTGTGGTATCAACCCGTGGACATTTTCTCTTAGAAGGTTTGCCACGTAAAAATACTTATGTCAAGTTTCACTTTAAGTTTCTTTACTTCCATACCTTGTATTGCTTGTATCACTTGTGTATTGAACTCTCATTGACTTGTTAAAACAATCCATTTGTTAGACACACCAAGTGTGCACATACCTTTTGTGTTGAAAAAGAAATTAGAAGAATTGAACACATACCTATTCACCCCCCCTAGGTATAATTACACTATAATTGCTTAAGGGAATTTCATTTGGTATCAAAGCGGGTGTCTAGAAGCAATTAGATAGATTCTTTCATTATAGTGTTTATGGTTTGCTTGTGATATAGTCATGATTGAGGAAATTGTAAGTTTCTCATTTTTGATTGACTTATTTCGGTTACAAATCACAATTGGGGTTTGAAATGTAAGGGTAGCTTAGGCGCTTAATTGTTAGTGATCATGCTCAACAAAGGCCCTCTCAAGACCTCAAGATGGAAAGCACTTCAAAAGTAAATCACTTGTGCTTATTTTCATTCACTACAAGAAAAAAAAGGTTTTATGATGGAGGCAAACCGTCATAACAAGCAATTCGTGACGTTTAAAAACCATCATAAATCTCAGCGTCAAGAATAGTTTCTTAACGGTTTTAAAAGCGTCATAATTTTATGACGGAATTTGGTATCATAAATTCTTGATGGTTTTTAAAAGTCATAAATGAGTGTCATTACATATTGATAGTAGTAAACCATCATAAATTTACGGTGGTTATAAACCATCATATTGTTTTCTTATAAAATAAAATAAAAACTATTTCTACCATCTATAATAAATAAATATAATATTATATAAAATTGAAACTCAACATATTTAAAAAAATATATAAATAAATAATTTTTTTTAAAATAAAATTGGATTGATCTAAGGGGAAAAAGCATCACAAACGATCATATGCTGAAAAACCCTTAGACAGAATCCATATATAAAATAATAAAAATAAAATAAAAAAAGAGAAAAGAAAAGTAAAAAGAGACAAAAAGCAACAAAGCACAAAGAACCAAGGGGAAAACAACTCCAAACAAAAAGAGACACGTAGGCCACACAAAAAAGAAAAGAAAAAACATCAAGAAAAATGAAAAGACTCTTGACCCATGCAGTCGTTGCCAACTAAAGTAGAACAGAACGGTGGGGCAGAGAACCACCAAGAATCACCCTGAAGCTCCAAAGCATGCTTAGAAAGTGTATCTGCAACCTGATTCCTCTCTCTGAAAATATGGGAAACCTGAAAATCAATCTGCGAGATCTGGAAGATGCAGCGCTGCCACACTTAACGAACCCTCCAAGGAACCATCTCAGAACATGAAGAAAGAAGCAGAACCATATAAGAAGAATCGCTTTCAAGCCAGAGACGATGCCACCCATACTTCCATGCAAAATTAATGGCCAAAGAGGCCACTAGAAGCTCAGCCTCAAACGCAAAAACCTGACCAAGAGGAATAGCAAAGCAACCCTTCATAAAGGCTCTACAGTTTCGAAAGATACCACCACAACCACCAAACCCCGGAGAGCCCATAGCAGTGCCATCTGTATTCACTTTGATCCAACCAGGAACCAGAGGCGACCAAATCACACTCTTGATCACCGGAATGTATCAGGATACTTCTTCCTCTTACAAGGCATAAGTGAACACACACACATTACAGTCATATGTGTCCCTGCATCATTGTGCTACATTTGGAATAACACATTCACACACTTGATAAAGTATGCACATGCATTAGTCTCATATTGACAAACATTGTAGAATTGCATGTTCTAGGACTATCTCTAGGAAATGACATACTTGTGTGACTTTGTGTTTATTTGTTTGTGTTTCTTTTGTTTTGGACTTAAACATGATCTCATATGATACTTTATTAAGTCCCGATCATTTCGGTTACTCACTCATTAGTTTTTGAGTCCAAACTAGGAAGCTACGCTACTTTACGTTCTCATACGTTGTGTTGTCTTCGTCGTCATGTACTGAGTCAAATTCTCAACTTTTTATCAAAGTTTCATATTCTTCCTTGTGCGAGAGGGAGTCATGGTTCATAATCCAAAAATGGATTCGAATTCAAAGTTCAAAGGCTGGAGAACAGTCGAATAACGCTAGAGGAGCGCGAATGAGGTGATGGCTAAAGGCCATTTTGCACCATCTTCTTGTGAGGGCACGTGAGCCTCACAGGAAGGCCACCTCTCTGCTCTGTGAGGCTCACGCGCCTCTCACGGGGAGCTAAGGTGGCAATACCTTATTTGGTGGCCGACTCTCTCCCTCTTTCATCTCATTTCCCTCCATTTAAATTGAAATCTCGAGCAAAAATTTTTATAACTTTTGATTTCTTGTTTTGATCATATTTCTCGCAAATCAACTTCAAATTGAGTGGTCGAAAATCCAAAATTGTTGGTCTTGAAGAGAGAAACAAGTCTCAAGTATTTTTAGTGCCTAAAGATGTCCAGGTTTAACGTAGTCATCAGATTTCAGTTTGTGGTTCATCTTTATGTATGGTAATCATCTTCTCTACATTTTTCTTATGATCAGCTTCATGGATCAACTTCATGGATCTACTTTATTGATTGATGAAAAATGTTTAAAATGTCTTTGATTCCATTTTTAGACTTGTTTTATTGATTTTCAAGTTTTTGCTTTGTTACATGTTTTAGCTAAACTTGATTAACTTGAAATTGATTCTAGAAATGACTTGTATGATGTGCTTTATGATAATTTCTAGGTTTAATTTCATGATCTAAGAACTAGGATTTTTGAGTGTGATTTTGAATATTCTAATCTAGTTCTTAATGATTCACATGCTTGGATTTCTAGATAACTTTGTGATTTAGTGTTGATAGCATATTCTAGTTATCTCTTGCATGTTTATAGAGTTTGTGTGATCAATTTTCTCTATTTAATTGTGTTTGCATCACTTAGATCATTTTGGCTTACATAAGGGAAGTCTCTTTCAAAGTGAGTGAAGTTTTGTTTAGAGCAAGAAGTCTTGGCTATGACATGTGGTCTGAATAGTCAAGCGTGAAGTCTTTGTTAGGATCAAGGGGATCCAGATAACTAAGCAATAAATCTTGTCTATGGTCAAGGGGATCTAGATAGACAAGCACGAAAGCTTCCTAGAGACTTTTGCGTCTTGGATAGGAAGTTGCTTCCTAGAGGTGTAGGACACATCTCGTATAGGAAGTAGGCTATGTGATTCACTAGGCCTGAGGGTAGACTAGGAGTTGATAGTCTAGGGTGGATATCATGTGTTAATTGCCTTAAGTGTGTATCTCCTTTTCGTCATAATGAATTGCTTGCCAATGTCAACCCATGGACGTTTCCTCTTAGGAGGATTTACCACGTAAAAATACTTGTGTCAATTTTCACTTTACGTTTCATTATCTTCCATAACTTGTATTGATTGCATCACTTGTGTATTGATTTTTCGCCTGTGTTGATTAAAACAATTCATTTGTTAGACACACAAAGTGTGCATATCATTGTTGTATTTGAGAAAAAGGTATTTGGAAGAATTTCGGCCTATACCTATTCTTTTAGGATTATGCTCAATAACAAAAGTGTAATAATGTATTTGATAATCTTTTCATATAAATAAAGTGATTTCTGGTTTAAAAAATCTTATAGCATTTATAATTTAACTATTATAATTGTCAAAAGTAAATAATCATAAGGTCAAAAGACTGAGAAATGAAGAATTGTTCGTACATCTGGATATGTATGAGATAGATTAATTCTTTAGTTAGTCTTGAATAATGTTCACAATTTAAGATAAAGGTTGGGCACATTTATCTTGTTAAAGTTGTAGATTCTTTTGCTAGCATTTGAGTGGGATCAAATGTGCTATGATGAGTCTAAAATCATCAAAGTATCTTTGAGTAAAAGAATCTAGTGCACTAGGTGTATTAAATAGGATCACAATGAAATACTTTATCTAGAACCTTCAGTGGATAAAAGTTTTCATTATGAGGGCAATCATAGAGTCTATCTTAATCCTGAGATAAATGATGGACTTATGGTTACAAGTGTTATTATTTGATCTATCAATGAGTACGATTATATAGCATAGTCTATCATCAATAGTTTGGTGATATTCATTTGCTAATCGATAGAGGACTTCATTTATAGATATGGACATCGTGGCTCCATTTATTAAATGAGAGTATAATATTATCATATAGATATTTTGAGGTATTGGATATTAAATCTTAACGTTGATTTTTCAATAGCGTCTATTGAAACATGGCTTCTAGACAAGTCAAAATATCCAAGTTCAAAATGTGGTCATATGAGTAAATATGGTAACTAGGAGAGCTATAGACGGTCTATGAGCTCTTGGCGATTACTGATATTATTTACGAGGATACACTATCTCCAATAAAATTGTCTAGGGTATGAATGAGAAACATTTACTTATTTTATCTTTATTTAAGTGTTCAATTTTAGTTCTTTAGTGGAATGAGCTAAAATTAATAGATCGAACCTAACTGAATCATTTGTTGATACTGATTGGGTTATGTCTATTGAAGCTTAAATTTAGATAACCCGCAAAGATCATCGATCCACACGGACTTGCATGGATCACTTGATATATTCTACCGGACTAATTTATGGATCCATCTAGAATTGTAATTAATACATTAAGAATATAATTTGCACATTATTTATTTAATGGGTTGTTAAATAATATTAATGTCTTAATGAAAGGCATGTAGACTTGTTTCTTTTAGTAAGAATGGGTCTAATTCATATGTGGACTTTTTATTAAGGTCCATAGATTTAATAAAATGGAAAAACAATATATAGCATTTGCTTATAGGCATGGGCAGCAAGGCTAAAATTATTGGCCTAAAATATTGTTTATTTTATTATTTAATTAAATTGAAGTTAATTAATTAATTATTTAATTATTTAATTAAAAATCAAAATCTTTTTCTAACTAGAAAATATGTTTCTTAGTATTATACTATTGTTGGTAGTATAATAAATATTAAAGATTTTATTTGGTAAGTAGATAAATAAAATGAATTTATTTATTTAGTCAAATTAGGAAGTCTTTGATATAGTCACAATTAATAATACACTAAAGAGTTGGATTAGGGTTAAATTCTAAAGATTGATAGGAGTCTTTGGTGGAAACACAAATCCTACTTGGGAGAAGATTTCGGCAATTACACATGAAATCTATCTAGGGTTAGGATTTAGGTTACAAGACATAAATCCACCTCATAAGAGGATTTCGGTTACCACCCTATTGACCTATTAAGAATTCGGCCAACCCTAATTCTTGTAAAGAGAGCTATTTCTTTTGCTTTAAAAAATTATCCAACTCAAAGCATAGTGTGTAGAATTCGGCCAAGAGAAAAAAAAAATAGAAGAAACGTTTTATTTTCGATAGTACGCTACTAGCTTTTACATCGAAAGGCTTTGTGCACAACTTCGAATAAGGGTCACGCGAGTTTCGATCAATAGATTGAGAATTCACAAGTGACCGAACTTTCTTCGTTTTTCTCTAGGAAGTTTATTGTGACTAGCATAAGAAAAAGGTTTTTGTTATCCATCCTCAGGTATACAATTCAAAGAAAGGGAGTCCACACTCCTAGGTGATTCACATTCTTGATTGGATTAGAAGGTCTTGCTGATTACTATTGACGCAACGTCAATCGTCACATGGAAAAAGGTACAATACCCTTTTATTATATATTAATTAATCAACAGATGGTGCTGCTATGGGCTCTCCAGGGGTTGGTGGTTGTGGTGGTATCTTTCGAAACTGCAGAGCCTTTGAGAAGAATTGCTTTGCTATTTCTCTTAGTCAGGTTTTCGCGTTTGAGGCTGAGCTTATGGAGGCCTCATCGACCCTTAATTTTGCATGGAAGTATGGGTGGCATCGAATTTGGCTTGAGAGCGATTCTTCTTATGTGGTTCAACTTCTTTCTTCTGGTTCTAAGATGGTTCCTTGGAGGGTTCGTTAGGCATGACAGCGCTGCATCTTCCAGATCTCACAGATGGATTTTCAGGTTTCCCATATTTTCAAGGAGGGAAATCAAGTTGCAGATACGCTTTCTAAGCATGCTTTGGAGCTTCAGGATGATTCTTGGTGGTTCTCTGCCCCGCCATTCTGTTCTTCTTTAGTTGGCAACAATTGTATAGGTCGAGAGTCTTTTCGTTTTTCTTGATGTTTTCTTTTTCTTTTTGGTGTGGCATGCGTGCCTCTTTTTGCTTGGGGTTGTTTTCCCCTTGGTTCTTTGTGCTTTATTGCCTTTTGTTACTATTTTCTTGTCTTTTATCTTTTATAAATATGGATACTGTCTAAGGGTTTTTCAGCATATGATCACTTGTGATACTTTTTCCCCTTAAATTAGTCCAATTTTATTAAGAATATATATTAATTAATCAAGGGTTAAAGTTCATCCTTTTAAAGGAAAATTTTTGAAATATGCCAAATCTATTTTTCGCTTCCGCCGCGTGTTTTTTCCCTACAATCCCCCCCCTCTCTAGGTATATATTACACTATATTGTTTAAGGGAATTTCACTATAAATATACTATTATCTCATTCTCTTGTTCTTAGCTCTTCATATCAAGAACCCTAAAAGAGACATTAAGAGATACTTGAGAGAAAAGGCATAAAGATTGCTCTTTTAATTCTCTAAACTCATTTCCATGTGCATCAAACATCATCTAAACATCATCTAGGATCATCTAGGATGTATCTATGCATGGGTCTTCTTCAACACACATGACTTGGTAAGTTGAACACCATCTATTAATTTTTGTGTTCTTACTTATCAAGAAATCTCATTTTTAACTTGTATTCATTCAGATTATATTATATCTACAAGATTGAGATTATTGTGTTGATTGATTGTGAGTTGTATATTGATAGCTATTGTCTAAGATTGCTCTATTTAATATAGCTAAGTTGTATGTCATGACATATAGCAAAATGATATTTATGATTGATTTTATTGTCATCTTATAATCTCTAGATAAGCATTTAGTGTTACCTAGCATTAATTGCATTTTGGATATTTCATAATATTCACATAGGTTGTTGATCTCTTCATTGAGAATCAAGTCTTGTGACTAAGGTGGCTTAATGCGCAAGCAAGTGGTCTAGGTTCGCTATTAAAGGCCCGCAAGATAGTAGTGGCGGGTTAATGACCAAGAATGGTTGAGGGCAACCTAGGTTGTAAACATCATTACAAGTAGTGGGTTCGAGGATCAAGTGTGGCTAGATAAATAACTCGTGGTTTTTCCTTGTTGAAAGTTTCCACGTAAAAATCAAGTGTTCTTTAATTTCCTCATTTTGTACTTGATTTTATTGTTTGTTGAATTGGAGTTATTTTTGTAATATTGTCTAATCCGAAAAATTTGGTAATAATCAGATTAACAACCCATTCACCCCCTTCTAGGTTGTTTTTAGACACACACGTATAATTATATTTATTTCAATTGATATCAGAGTAGGTTCCTAGACATACATAGAGTGATCTTTGCTATTTTTGCATGTTTTGCATTTGTGTGCATTTTGATTGTTGCATTCATTTGCATTCATTTTACTCAAACACTATGTGTGATTTTGAGATGTTAGAGGGTGCATTGATCTCTGAACCACCATTGCTCACTAAGGATAACTATTCTTCTTGGAAAGTAAGAATGGAAGTCTTTTTGATGGACTTCGATGAGCACGTGTGGATGTTTGTGGAAGAGGGATATTCACCTCCCACAAAGACACTAGAGAATGGGGCTTCTGTGCCTAAGCCCAAGTCCAATGGACAAATGACGAACTCAAGGCTACATAATGGAACTCAAAAGGCATCCGTGCCTTATCTTGTGATGTGGATGAGATTCAAGCCAAACTCATTTGAACCACTTGAGATGTTCAAGAAGCTTGGGAAGTTCTTAGAGTCGTCCATGAAGGTATCGTGAAGGAAAAAGATAAGAATTTGGGTACCTTGAAGATGAAGCTTCAATGTTTTGATTGTGGCGGCTATGGGCACATCTCCACGGATTGTGGAAACTCGAAGACCAAGAGTCGAAGAGGCAAATCAAAGGCCTACTCTTGTAGTGAGATTGAAGAGAGCTTTTAGGGTTCTGACAGATGTGATAGGAATGACATAGCCTTTCCCGCTTTACATGATGACAACTTAAAATCAGCCACAAGACACCCATCACTTAAAGTCAATAACAAAGAAGCTAGTTCAGATGATGATTACCACGAGAGCAAAAGTAGTAGAAGCTTCGATGAAAAGAGTTCAAGTTCTAAGAACTTAAGTGATGAAGGTTGGAGTTATAAAGACTTCATGGAAAGTTTTCAAAGGTTTTTGAAGAAGAAAGAAGAAGAAATCAAGAAGTTGAAGAAGGAAAACCTTCAACTAAGGACCAAGATAAATGACTCCTTGAAGATGGACTTGATTGAAGTGTCCAAGTACAAAAAAGAGATTGATGATTGCCATCAAAGGATAAAGGCAGTGAAGGATGAACTTGCCAACAAAGACATCTCTTTGAAGATTGTCAAGGAAAGAGAGATGAGGTGCCTTAAAGAATTGAAGAAGGCCAAGGTCAAGGCAAATGCAAAGTTTCACCTCCTTAACATCCTAGGAGGAAATTTGATATTGGAAAGTCATCCAAGAATGGTCAAATGAAGATGCCAACAAAAGGTGTCATTAATTAAATAATCTCATTATTAAATTAATCCCTGAATAAATACATGTCACTTTCGTAACACAATAGATTGGACAATCCAATTAAGTAACCATGACCCTTGTTACCTTTAATCAATCGGGCTAGCAAGGGGACCTAATGGACCCACAGTTTTGAGCTCCAATAATACTTAGAAATAATTAATTAAACTCTTTAATTAATATTTCATTATTATTAACCTCGGAGTTATTCCATTAAAAACCCGAGACTGCACTCTCGCAACTGTAGATGTATTACACAAACCAAAATTACAGTTGTCTATCGATATAGCTATTGCATATGGTATGATCATCCACGAGTAGTTCATAATTAGAGCTAGGTCATAAAGTCTATTACACCACTCTAATTATATCTTTTCCTTTAAATACCATTGATTCTCTAATGAACAATAAATCCTAACTTTTTTACGGAAGAAGGAGAGCACTCATATTGTTCAATTAACCCTTAAGGGAACTACTATCTACTTCTCGCAAGAAGAAGTGGATTCCACTATTGTGTACAGACCTTCCCAGCCACAAGTTAAACCGTGATTCTAACATAAGAAGTTATTGACCAGGAATACAACTCTGATCTCACCCATGGTATATCAAAAACCACGATCTAACATCAAGGAGTCGATAAGACACTCGGGATTAAAATCACCCATATAGCCATCAATTATAAATATATATGAATCTCATCATATAACGAATCTTGGTGAGAGATTCATATAGATCGTAACCCAATCCTATATAATCACATCATAGGAGATGCCTCCATTCTCATATCACCATATGAATAGTCTAGGATAAGACCACTATACATTATGGAATGGACCACATCTATAGATTAGCCACAAATAAAGTAACCAGCTATATTTTCTATCTACGGATTCTTTAGATTGCTCATCTCAAATTGAATCCCTCTATATATGACATTTAGGAAAATACCTACAAGGTTATACTAAACAACCTAAAGGGGGGGTGAATAGGTTGACACACTAGTTTAAAAACTCTTTCGTGACTTATGTCAAAACCTTGGTGAGCATACAAATTAACCTTTAACATGATTGTTATGAGAAAATAATTAAAACATGTATGCTCAATTCACCACCCTTAGTTTACAAAACATATACTAAGAAACAATGTATCTCATATATAAGTATATTCAATGAAGAGCAAATTCCACAAGTTGTACTTTGAATATTACAATGTAATTATACTAAGTAGAACTATACAACTTGATATAGAATATTACAAGATACAATGTTCAAACACTTACAACATACAAGAGACAAGTATTGATTCAACCAATAATATGTGTAGCTCTTTCTTTACCAATAACTTGTTTACAAGGATGTGAGGAAATGAAGATCTTAAACAAGTTATATTAATCATACATACAAATATAAAGAGATAGAGATAGAGATAGAGACACGTTGATTTTTAACTGGTAAACCTCCAAAGAGGAAACATTCACAGGTTGAATCCACAACCACCAGCAAGCAATCCACTATGACAAAAAGGACTTACACACTCAAGGTTATCAATTCATGATATCCACCCTAAGCTATCAAATCCTAGTCTACCCTCAGGCCTAGTGAACCACCTAGCCTACTTCTTATCCGAGATGTGTCATACACCTCTAGGAAGCAACTTTCTATCCAAGACGCTCACGTCTCTAGGAAAATTCCCTTGCTTAGCTATTTAGATCACAAATGATCCTAGTCAAGCTTCCCTAGCTCAACCATCCGGAGTACCAAACTCCTAGCTAAGACTTTTGCTTAGTTATCCGGATCCTCTTGACCCTAACTAAGACTCTTTGCTTGGCTATCTGGAACACTTTCCTAGCCAAGTCTTCTTGCTTAAATTAAAGCTTCACTCACCTTAACAAGAGACTTCCACCTTTTGTAAGGCAAATGATCTAAGTGATGCAAATGATGCAAAGCACATTCAACATAAGACATATGATCAACATGAACTATGGAAACTAGAATTAGACAGTAAGCACACAATGTATGATATTCTAGTTTAACAATCCAAGTGATGTAATCATACAAGATGATGCATGAACATATGAAGTGTATGGATCAAGTACAAATCATGTAGACATATACTTAATCATGTAAGCACACAAGTCAAATATTGTCTAGTCATAAAATCATGAATTGAAACCTAAAACATGTGAAACACCTAACACATGTGATTCCTAGTTTCATTCATAAAGCTAACACTTGAATAAATCATATACATGAAGCACATATTCAATATATTAGAAACATATACCAAAAATGCTAGAATCACAAAATATGATCAATGAATATTCTAGCAAGTATTTAGAGCAAGGATATAATGAATAATCAATTAAATCCTAGTTAGCTCTAAACACAAAATCAAATGTGCTAATCCTAAATTTGTTCAATAAAAGGATCCAAGCACATGCTAAGGTTATTAATCATAAATTGAGTCAATCAAAACACAAATAACCCTAGATATCAAGCTAATCACAGTACAATTCACAAAAATGTGAAAACCTAAAATTCTAGAAAACTAGTTCGCATTCAAGTCTCTAATTAGACTAGATTAGCTTTGATTTGAAGCTATCCTTCTCAATAGCTTTCATAAAACATACACATACATATATAAGAAGAAAACCCTAGGTAATTGAAGATCATAAAAGATTAAATCACAAAATTTAGTTCAATACCTATGAATCCCGAGCTGGTTTGATTTTGAGGGTAGAATTGTCACAAAAGTCAATCGAACAGCTGAAAACCTTTTTGGAGAAAGTAGGGGACTTGAATACGAAGATTTTACAACTTGAATCACTCAATTCGGAGTCTGAATGAGAAAGTTATAGTCTTTGGAAGTTGGGTAAGTTGGAGAGAAAATTTTGCACTCTTATCTTTTTCAAATTTTCTTCTTATAATGAAATGGGAGGGAATGAAGAACATTTAAAAGAATTCAAGAAAGGGAAAACAAGGACCAATCAGAGGTAGCCATGTCAGCCCCACGTGTGGGGCATGTGTGGCACACGTGGGTAGATGCTAATCTGGACGTGTGCCACACGTGGACTCCAAGCTTGGCCGTTGGCCATGCCTGATCCTCTCGCGCTCCACTTGTGTTCTTCGGCCGTATTTGGGCCTCCGAATTTTGATTTTGAATCTATCTTCGAATTATAAATCATGACTCCCTCACACACAATGAAAAATACAAAAATTTGACAAAATGTTGAGAATTCATCTCAGAAAACGACAACGAAGACAACTCAACGAATGAGAATGCAAAGTAACATAGCTACATCGCTTGGACTTGAAACCTAAAGAATGAGTAACCAAAATAATCGGGGCTCAATAAGGAATCAAATAAGATCATGTTTAAGTCCAAAATACTAGAAACACAAACAAACAAACACAATGTCACATGAGTATGCCATATCTAAGCAATAGTTATAAAACATGCAAATCTATAATGTTTGTCAATACAAGACCAATGCATGTGCATACTTAAATGAGTGTGAATGTGTTATACCAAATGTTTGCACAACGATGCAGGGACACACATGAATAAAATTTTTGTGTGTGCGCTTACGCCTTGCAAAAGGATGAAGAAACTTGATACCTTAACATCCAAGTATGCGATTTTCCTCTTGAAGACAAGATTTGCATAAGACGTCGCTTTTAACCTTTGAAGCTTCTTTTCACCAAGAACCACCTAAGCAACATCTATTACAAATATAGAGAGTTTTGCAATGGAATCAAGCCAATACAAATCAAGAACCTTACAACTCATATACTCAGTTAGAGATTACATCCGACAATCTTGGATGTTAAATACACATTATATAAATGTATGAGATAGATTTATAGAATGAATAAACTACTTCTTTTATTAATGTTTCATTCACATTTACAAATTACATACTTTTGGGCATAAATCACAATGGTAGACTACCCGTAATCAGTGGATCTTTGAAGGGAAGTCGGTAGACTTTAGATCCATCCTTTCTCTGGTTTGGCTTGTGGTTTTAAAGGCTAATCACCTAGAGATTGGTTGGATGCGTAATTGTATGGACAACCTTTAGATTCTTCATCGATTTGGTCTTCGAGGTCGCCCTTCTAAAACCTCGGTGATTAAGAGTGTGATTTGGTCGCCTCCAGCTCCTGGTTGGATCAAAGTGAATACAAATGGTGCTGCTTTGGGCTCTCCAAGGGTTGGTGGTTGTGGTGGTATCTTTCAGAACTGTAGAGCCTTTGTGAAAGGTTGCTTTCCTATTCCTCTTGGTCAGGTTTTTGCGTTTGAAGCCGAGCTTCTGGTGGCCTCATTGGCCATTAATTTTGCTTGAAAGTATGGGTGGCATCGAATATGGGTTGAGAGCGATTCTTCTTATGTGGTTTAACTTCTTTCTTCTTGTTTTAAGATGGTTCCTTAGAGGGTTCATCAGGTGTGGCAGTGCTGCATCTTCCAATCTCGCATATGGATTTTCAAGTTTTCCATATTTTCAGGGAGGGGAATTAGATTACAGATGCGCTTTCTAAGCATGCTTTGAAGTTAGACTCGGCACGGTTCCGGTTTGAACTAGGGAACTGAACCGTAAAAACCGGAACCGGAATCGAGAACGAAAAATTCGATTTTGATTCTAGTTTTCATGGAATCGACCGGTTCGAACCGGAATGGAACCGGTGGTTCCTCGAACCGATCGGTTCTGGTTCAAACCGGCGGTTCTTGTGTTATTTTTAATTTTTTAATTTTTTTTTCAAAAGTGGTTGACCGTTGGAGGCTTAACGGTTGGCCCAATGGCCTGCTGACATCAGTAGACTGTTGCGGCCTCCAACGGTTCCCATTTTTTTTTTCTTATCTATAAATACCACCCCCCCACCCCCACCTTCATTTTTCCCCACTCCAATTTTCTCTCAATTCTCTCTAATTCTAATTTCTCTCTCAATTCTCCAACTCTCCAACTCTCCAACTCTCAAATTACTAAGTTTTTAATATTTATTTTATTTGCAATTGTTTTATTTGCAATTAATTTTATTTCCAATTTATTTAATTTGCAATTAGTCAATTACTAAGTTTCCAATTTCATTTATTTGCAATTTATTTTATTTGCAATTACTACATACCGAGTTTCCAGTTCTCTCCCAAATTTATTTCTAACAATTTATTTACATCAATTTTTTTTAACATTTTTTGTTCAATGAATTTTACAATTCAATTTTTAAATGGCAAGTGGAAGTGGAAGTGGAAGGGGTGACGACCGTGATGGTCTTAGGCATTCAATTTCAAAGAAAGGTAAGGGTCGTATGACTAATAATCTCAGTCGTGACGACACTGCCTATCACGAGTATGTGTAACGGCAGACCTATGCTGAAGACCTAGGCCTAAACTCTCATACTCACTCTTCTAACAATTTTAGAACCCGATCCCAATGACACCACCCAAAATTTGACAAGCCAGTTAGAAAATATGTCTGATCTCCCTCTATATTTTGAATTTAATCCACCAGAAGGTCCAGAACAAGAAGAGGAGGAAGATGTGTTATAGAAGCAAAGCAAATTTGATCTTTTCATAAAACATATGAAGAAAATTAGGCAAGAAGATGGAAGTTATGTAGTGGTTTGCAATTACTGCAAAAAAGTATATAAGTGGCACAAATCTATAGGATATGACATTTATCGGAAGCATATTTTAACCAAACATCCAGAAGCAGAGACCAGATCGAGGTCACAATCATAAATTCTCAGGTACGCTACTCCTAACCAACAATTATTTCATTATACTGATGAACAAAATAGAGAAGAATTAGCTAGAATGGTAGTAGTAGAACACTTATCATTTAGTTTTGGTGAAAATGTTGGTTTTATTAATTACTGTCGACGAGCATTAAACCACGTTGCATGTTATGTTCCTAGAGCCATGCTCACAGCAACACTTGAAAAGATTTATGAAAAAGAAAAAAGAAAGTTGGAAAAATATTTTGAAAAATATAACGGTCGTGTTTTCGTATATGTCGACATATTGAGTGACCATTGGCGATCACATTCATACTTGGGTGTCACTTGCCATTATATGGATGATGCATGGAATATCCAGAAAAAAAAATTCTTGCATTTAAAGTTTTTGATGAATCACACAGTGCTCATAATATTTTTAGACAGCTTAGAATTATTTTTGAAGAGTATAAAATTGAAAACAAAATTTTTGCAATTGGTTTTTGATAATGCTTCTAATGATACCGCAGTTATTCCTGATTTACTTGATTTATGCAAACCTTATCTTGGTGGTAAATTTTTTCATCAAAGATGTGCATGCCATGTTTTAAATTTATGTGTTCAAAAAGAATTAGACACTTTTGAACATTTTATTCAACCTATTAAAAAAAGCCCTAAATTTTTTGTGGAGACATCCCTCTATAATGAAAGCATGGACAATATATTGTAAACAAAATGGTAGATGTGTCGTTAGATTTCCTCGTGATGTTCCAATATGTTGGAATTCTACTTATAAATTGCTTACTAGAAGTTATGATTATAGGGATTTATTGGTTTCTTTTATTCAATTTCAGGTTAGTCACATTAATCTTTATCAAACTTATTGGGTTGCTTGTTATAACGTTTTTAATTTATTAAAAGTCTTTTATAATGCTATTAACAATTTATCTGATGTTTATTATTCTACAAATCATTTATTTATTATTGAGAGTCTTAATATTCCTGGTGTCTTTACTTGTGAATCCGACCTAGAATTAGCAGAGTTTGTTAATGCTATAAAGGGAAAATGGTTAGAATATTAGAAGGAGTTTCCAAATATTTATTTGATTGCCATGTTTTTTTATCCACGTTGAAAATTAGAAAATTTGTCTTATTATATAACTGGTTATTATCCACAAGATTTAAAAATAGAATATGATGCTGATGCGTGTTGTGATAAAGTTAAGAAATTATTGTATGAGTTATATGATGAATATGTTACAGTTTATGGATCCTTATTAAACTTAGATGTTACATGAACACAAAATGTATCTCAGTCCCCATCATCCCCCGGATTTATGAATTTATGGTATAATATATTATAAAAAAAAATAATAATAAAAATAATAATAAATAAAAACCAAAAAATTACAAGGTTATTCTTCATTAGACTCCAACAAGTATTCTGAGCTTGAATCTTTTCTAATTAACCCTTTTGAGTTTATAGAAGAAACGGAAGATAAAAAATTTGATATCTTACAATGGTGGAAAGAATATGAAAAGTACTTTCCAATCATGGCTATGATAGCTACGGTGGTGGTGGAACAAGAGTTCAGTGCCGAGGGGAATGTCTTGGATGTAAAACGTTCGGCGGGGCAGATGCGGATCATGACGACATGACAACAATTAGTCCACGTCATCACCAAACATGCAATTAAAGGTAAGAGAACTACGTTGTCTTTGATTCCTCCAAACCCCCCAAGAGGATACGTAGGCAACATGATTGTGGTAAAAATTAAGTGCAAGATTAATAACTTTACAATTTTTTTTAGGTTTATTTTAATTTAATTTTGTAATTTGTCATTTATTTATTTTATGTTGTTTTCGGGTGACCCAAATACCCAATGAAATATAATTTGTAATTTGTCATTTTGTTTAGTTTTATTTTAATTTAATTTTGTAATTTGTCATTTGTTTATTTTATTTTATTTTCGGGTGATCCAACCCAATGAATTTTATTTTATTTTATTTTGTAATTTGTAATTTATATATTTTATTTTATTTATAATTTTACAAATCTATTTGTTTTATTAACAAAGGAAAAAAAGGTTCATAACCGCCAGTTCCTTCGGAATCGGAACCGGAACTGGAACCGTGCCGGGTCTATTTGGAGTTTCAGGCTGATTCTTGGTGGTTCTCTGCCCCGCCGTTCTGTTATTCTTTAGTTGGCAATAATTACATGGGTCGGGAGTCTTTTTCGTTGGTTTTTCAACATATAATCCCCGTGATGCTTTTTCCTCTTAAATTAGTCCAATTTTATTTATAAAAAAAAAAAAAAAAAAAAAAAATCTTTTTTCTTTCCCAAGAACAACGACAACCTGTCTTGTATCGTTTTACAAGGACATTTTTGTTTTTATTTTCCAAATCCAATTTCGAATACGCATTCGTTTACGTTTCCTATTTTGTTTTTCATTTTATTTTCAAAACAAAAACAAAAACAAAAACAAAACACAACATCAGTGTTAAAAGTGAAAATTTTCCAAAACAACTTTTTGATATTTTTTATTTTGTTTTTCGTTTTGTTTTCCAATATAAATAAAAAAACTAATTTTTTTTTCTTTTTTTCTTCTTTTTTTCTTCTTGCTCGACAGACTCCATCAAAGTTCTTATTCTTCCTTTGCTTCTCTCTTCTTCTACTTCTTCTTCTCCTCCTCTGATCACTGGAATCTTCTTCTTCCTCCTTCTTTCCCGCCGATCTCTTCTCCTTCTTCACCGCCGATCTCTTCTTCTTCTTCTTCTTTTCGATCTGCTTAAGAGAGGAAATTTGAAAATTTTCTAAAAAATTTACAGTTTTCTAGAATTGTTAATTAATAAAATCTAGTATTTTGTTGATAAATCTAATATTTTGTTGGTATTTTGTTGATAAATCTAGTATTTTGTTTGATTGGAATGGGTTTTTGGTGTTGTGGATTTTGATTTCAGATATTAGTGATGTTGGTATTTTGATTTGGATTTTGATTTTAGATTTTGATTTCAGATATTGGTGTTGATTTTGTTGGTATGTTGATTTCAGATTTTGATTTGGATTTTGATAAATCTGGTATTTTGGTGTAGTTGGTATTATGTTGATAAATCTGGTAATGATTCTGGTAATGAATTGCCCAGAATTGGATGGATGATTGGTGATAATACCGGTGATGAATTGCCCAGAATTGGATGCTTTTTGTTTATGCCCGGAATTTTTTTGTTTGTTTTGTTTTTTTTTATTCCCATAAATTTTTCGGAATACAAGTTTCAAGATATGCTACCAGACGTTTTTTTTTACGTTTTTATATTCAGAGTACATATTCCATAATATACTACCAGATACGTTTTTGAATTTTAAAACTGAAATAAAAAACACTGTTTTCATTTTTATTTTCTAAAAATAAAAACAAAAACAGTTTTGAAAAATGTTATATGATGTACAATAGTTCATATTTCATAACAGAATGCTTGAATTGTTCGTGTAATTACAAAATCCTATCCAATTTGAAAATTGAAAGAAGCATATTAGACGAATGAAGCGTGTTCCCTCACGCGCACAGACAGCGCGTTTGTAGGTCTTCCCCACTATCGGTAACCTATCAGCTTTCATCTTCACCGTAATTCAAATCCCTGGTCCAAACAACCAATAATACAAGCACACGTGGCATGTTTTAAACCATTTAAGTTGATTTGACGAATCACACACATTCACTAGAAAAGGCTAGAAAATATAGAATAATTACCCACCAGTTACTTAGTAATAAAAACCATTTGGAGAGAGAGAGAGACCACGTAGTGGAATTTGGTCCGTGTATCAAACCAAAGAGTAAGACTGAGGACACACACTGCAACACGATGAGCACTCTTTTCTCTTCATATTCTCTCTTTGCCTCTTGATTTCTGTGCTTTTATTTTTTAAATCCTCTAATGTCTGCCCAAACGACGTCGTACTTGCCGTTCAATTTGGAGGGAATCGACGATGTCGACGACTACACTTGGGTCAGTTTTCAACTCGAAAATGCCGGAAATTTGGTATTGGATTTTCAAAACTTTCCGACTTATGTTTGGTTTTGGAGGCTCAAGTTTCCATTTATAATGTTCAGTCAGCCATTTTTTCTTTTCCTTTCTTTTCTAATGATTTTCTTGGAAACCAAACACAGTTTTCTTAATTTTTGTATTCAACTTTGTTTTCATTGTTGACTTGTTTGGTTTGTTTGCTAGCAAAGTAGAACTTGGGAAAAAACAAGTATTTGAGTTTGGTTGTTTTCATTTGTATTTCCTTTTACTTTCTCTTTGGTTGCCGAGAAATCCGAGGAGAACCATAAAAGGTTGATCCATTTTTATTTTTTATTTTTTGGTTTATGTTGTTTAATTATTTCTTTTTGTTGTTGAGTTTATTGATTAAAATTATAGTTTTCATGATTGATGTGTTATCTGAAATCTTTTATAAAAAAAATTGAATTGACGGTTCACTAGCTGCCTGGGAGTGAGAACATATTTATCCTTCATTGACATTTGTTTTGTGAAATAATTGCATTAGGTTACTTAGTGAAAGTAACCGAAGGTGCTTGCTTTTGTGATTTTAAATTAAGAATATGAAAGACATTTTTTGTTTTGTTCGGTATTCAGTCTTTTCTTATATGCTGAATGGAGTGTTTATCTTGTTATAGTTGAATAGTGTTTAGTATTGACAATTTAAGACCGTTTGGAAGTTTGGTGGACTAAATATTATTTAAATGCAGGGAAATGAAGGAGAGGGATCTTTGCCATGGGATCGGTACAGTCATGTTTTTGATTTAATGCAAAATGGAAACCGTGCATTTCGAGAGAATCACTTTGAAGAGGTGAAATTTTACCATTGATGCAGTCTATTCAGTTTTGAATGCTGTTTTTTGTGCTTTCCTGGCAATTTGATATTCTATTATTTTGGTTCTGTCATTTGGGAATTCAAAGACTAGTAGAAAAGGGGTTGGGGGAGTCTAGCACTAGAATGGAAGATTGGGCTGGTCCTGATTTGTACAATAATTCTTCATATAATTTTACTTCTAGAGCTTTTTTTATTATTAATGTTTGTACAGTAACTAGTAATAACTATTCAAGCTGTTTCAATGCACGCCGTGACTGCATTGGGTTTAGCCCCAACTTTAGGTAGCTCTTCCAAATGACTGTAAGATGGAACTTAACATGAAAAAAGTGCAATAACCCTGGAGCCATTAGAAACAACTAAAACCCCAAAGTTAATCGTATGCAGCATAGAAGCCCCAACCAAACTATTCAAGCTGTTTCAATGCACGCCGTGACTGCATTGGGTTTAGCCCTAACTTTAGGTAGCTCTTCCGACCTACAGTAGATGAACTGGGTTTGATTAGCATCTGTCTGTTAATGATTGTGTCTTGAGTTGCCTCTCCATTGGTTGGTCATATTGTAGCCCAATTTTGAATGTGAATATGCTCTAATACTGCATGGTATTTTAGCTGAGCAATACTATATGTCATGGTAAGCACTTGTGCTCTTTTAGATCTTTTTCAGTTGTCCGACATGAGAATTCATAAAGCATAAATGTGTAATAATAGCTGAATTTGGGTATTAATTTTCAGTCTATTCAACTGCTTATATGATGCTTTTCTCACTTAGAGCAAGAGAAGAGCTAGAAGGGAGCTCTTCCTCTGCCCTTCTTTTAGTCTCGTTTTTGTGGTCTCTTAGAGCCATTAATACCAGTAGTAGCATTATTTATAGGAATATATCACTTTACTTTTTTTTGGAGTAGTCAAAACAATTTCATATATGTAGCTTTAGGGTGCAAAATCCAGTATCAAGAACTTAAATAAGTTCTGTATTTTGAGCTATCTAGTTCTTTTCACCGGACGTTGGAGTTTTGAGATTGGATTTTGTCTTGCTTATGGCATCCTTATCTTTCATTCCTTGGACATCCAAGGTGTTTAGTAACTTAGTGCTGTTATGGTCAAGAAGATGTTGATATGAGAACCTTAGAGAAGTAGGAAAGAGAAGCAGACGACAGTTTATATCATGTGTTGTTAAATCAAGTTTATTTTAGTCAAAGATTTTATTTTATTTTCTAAATCTGTTTGTTCTAATTTCCTAATTTTGTATTCATTTGCAATTAGGTAGCTTTCCTATTTTGTAACTCTGATTGCTAATTTTAGGGCAGAAAGGTAGGAATTAGTTTCCCCTTTTTGTTTGTATAGCTGTCTACAGTTTTCTCATTCAGAAATAAAGAAAGTATTCAACTTCATCAAGTTTACCCCTTGAGTGGTAATACTACATCACACGTGGTTTGATCTATAAAAAACTTATTGAATCTTGAATATCTTTGTGCTGAATTATGTGGAACTGTTGTCTAGATCTAGACAAGTGTGTATATTTGATTATTTTCTGTCTGGATAATGTTTGAATAAGCTTTAGTATCATATCTTGTTTTCATTCATTTTGTTGTAGGACATGCTCTATGATTCCCCTGAAAGAATTGGCTAGATGAATTTATGGTTGCTAAGTTTGAACTTGACTTAATACTGATAGTACATAAATATTGAAAATGTGTGTGCTTTTTATTTTTATTTTTATTTTTATTTTTTACTAAAATCTGAATATAAGAGTCATTATTATTTAAGACAAAACATCTAAAACCAAATAGGTAAATATTATGGGGATAATTTTGGAAGTAAAAACTTCATATATGATTTATCTGCTCTATTTTGTGGAAAAGTGGAAAAGTTTCAAATTTTCAATTAGGTGATTTTAGGGGCTATTTTAGATCTTTTAGCACTTAATAAATTGCACAAAAGTGAAATGCTCTCATTCAGACCCAATCAGTGATCAAGCCAAAAAAAAAAGCAAGTCCTAAGAATAGATTTTAGAACAGTTTGGTATCATTTTGTTGGATGTCAAGCAATATGTGAATTGTTCCCTTTTTAAAATTCTCTTGTATCAAATATATCCTTCTCTTTGTCCCAGATTATTGAATATATTATTGAATATTCAATCGATAAAGTTACATATGCTTGACAAAAAAATTGCTATTCTTGTGCCACTTTTTCTCCAGTACATTGTTCATAGTTCTCTTTATCCTGCCAACCCATTGGAATCTGATGCAAATATTATTGGTGGTCCTGTCTTTCTACTGTAGAAGCTTATGGCACCAACTTCACTGCAGCATAGAATAGTGAGGGACTTTTGGGTTTTTACCTATGTTTTTATATAGTTACACTTCTTGTACCTGGTTTTCTTCCTGCTTAGACTTGAGATTTGGCTTTTGCTTTGTTCCAATAGGTGTTTAAGCTCACATTGAAGAGTATAAAGTTTGGTTGTTTGATACTCTTACATCTCTTGGCAGCGCTTAATAAGAAGGAATAGCAGTATGCTATTATGTCAAGTTTTCCGATCAGTGTATCCTAGTCTTATGTTTTTCCATTTTCAGCTTGTTTTCTCTTCTTCCAAAACTGAAAGAAGTATCACATGTTATAAGAGAACTGGCTTCTGATTGTCTTCTTGAAACACTTGGATCTGTTATTATTTTGATTGCTGACTATTGAGCTTCTTGTTCAGGCGATCAACAATTACTCGAGAGCCAATAATATCAAACCAAGTGATCCTATTATTCTCGGAAATAGAAGTTCTGCTTATCTAAGGTTTATACTTTTCCCTATACGTAGTTGTATCATTTGATTGATTCGATGCATTTTTAGTGGTTGTACAATTGTTCAAATCATCCTGTGGATAGGATGTGGATGTATGTTTCATTTTCCTGATCAATTTTTGTTGCAATGAATTTTTTCTTTACACAGAATTTGTCAATTCTTGAAACACAGACCTCCATCAGCTTCGGAGTATAGTCCATTGAGTGGGCTAGATCCTACGACACATGCCGAAGTATTTATTCTTGCTTCATTCTTTATGTTATTAAGAAAGGGTTTCATTTTAAGTTTTGTATCTGTTACATTTTCTTAAATACTTTTTGTATTTATTTTTCAGCTTGCTGTAAAGGATGCTGAGAAGCTATTGAACATTCTGAATAATTCAGTAAAACCATACATTCTAAAGTCCAATGCCCTAATTTTGGTGAGAATTGGTTGATAATGAATTATTTATTTATTTTCTCAACGATCTTTCTTTAAAATAAAGATGGATGGTCTCAACTAAAGATTCTGGGGAGTCTCTGTCTGTGTCTCTCTTCTTTTTAATTGCTCCCTTACAGTGTTTGCTTCTGTTTACGTGTGCACTTCCATGCATGTGTGTGCGTTTATGACCTATGCCCTAGCCTAGCCCAGTTGACTTCAGTACGTGTTATTTTACCGAAGTCCAATTTTCAGAAGTTATAGTAGGCATTTTGGTTATAAGTTTTATTGTTTTGTTAGAGTTTCCATGATAATTAAAATAAGTAAAAAAGATCATCTACATAGACATGACGTCACTGCTGCAGAATGATTCTGTACTTAGTGAGGAAGGAGATGATAAAAAGCAATTAGATGTAGAGATGTGGAATGGATGAGACTTCAGATTAGGAATATTGCCTTTAGGGTTTGAGATATTATTTATGTTACTTCCTATTAGTAATTCATGTGCTCAGTTTGGCATACTTAAATAAATACATATAAAATGAATAAATACACATCAAAATGGCTTGGTCTTTTGGTTGCTTTAAACCTAGAGTAGCTGATTTCAGGTTTGGCTGGAATTTCCCAGCCCAAGCCAACCGGACCCCCAAAAATTCGAATAATGAATTTGATGGATTTCAGGGTTGGGCTATCCTAGCTTGCAGCTGTGTGTGCATGTGTGAATGATTTTCTTTGTCCATATTAAGATACCATTTTCTAAATTTGCAGTTGGAAAGATATGAGGTTGCTCGGAATGTTATACTTTCAGGACTTCAGGTTGATCCTTATAGGTAATGTAGTCGATTCACACAACTGTTCTTCTTTTTCTTTTTAATTTTTAAAATTTTTATTTTCCAAGTTCTTTTGAAGTGATGGAAATATTTTTCTATATGGTTTTGATTGATAATTATTAGATATAGAATATTCTATTGATTA
Source organism: Acer negundo (assembly GCA_035582765.1). Lineage (NCBI taxonomy): Eukaryota > Viridiplantae > Streptophyta > Magnoliopsida > Sapindales > Sapindaceae > Acer > Acer negundo. The sequence continues at coordinate 4,950,536 of CM069238.1, forward strand.
AAGTCTTGTGTCTTTGCTTGGTCTTATGTAGCAATACTCTCAAAGCTTCTCTACAGAATTTGGCGAGGACCTCATCCAGTTTGATAGGGAATAGAAGTCATGGGAGACCAGAACGCACAGATGACTTTGATTGCACACTTTGTCTGAAGTTACTGTATGAACCTATTACCACTTCTTGTGGACATTCGTTTTGCAGATCATGTCTGTTTCAGTCTATGGATCGTGGTGAGTGTTCTGCATTTGTTTAGTCTATTTGTATTGATACCTTTAAATGATTTTAATTTTTCTGACAGTATATCTAAAATGTTAGGTAACAAATGTCCATTGTGCCGCACAATTCTTTTCATCAGTCCTAGGACATGTGCAGTCAGGTGGGTTGCTTACATGTTAATTATATTCTTAATTTCTTGTCGAAGTGTAATAAGGGAAGAATCTCTCTTATCCATGTCTTTTGTATTAGCACTTGTATCTTGTCCAGCATCAGATATCCATGGTTTTCACCAAGTAGATCTAGGTAGCTTATATAATGATTAATGCACTAAAGAGATTCTCAAATTACTAAGTGAGTCATTCTCTGTTTGCAATTTTGGTGGGGACCACTTAAACTGTTGTCCTGTTCACCATGTATGCAATGCTAGGCAAGTGTAAGTCAGTGAGCATGGAAGCTGATTTCTTCTTTCCAAAGTTGCGTTTTTCCATAATTGTTGTATGTCTTTTAAAGAGCTTCAAGGAATGTGTGTTACTTTTCTTTGATCCATTTATTTCTTTCTAATGCTATAATCATTTACTTGGCCTTGTTCTAGTGTGACGCTGAACAACATCATACAAAAGAATTTTGCAGAGGAATATGCTGAAAGGAAGTTGGAGCATGATAGTTTGATTAACTTTGGTGCTGATCTGATCCCTCTCTTTGTTATGGATGTTGTGATCCCTTGTCAGAAGTTTCCACTTCACATATTTGAACCCCGATACAGACTCATGGTCAGTTGGTCATTCTGGTTTTAATTTAACTTCAGACTCGTGTATGTCTTTAATACTTGACTGCATCCATTCAATGTGACAAAAGGATTTTCATTGATTGCACCAGCTCTTTAAGACAAGACGTAATTAAGTTAAAAACATTGGTTAAATGAGAAAAACAATGATCAGTGATTGTTAGGTGATGGATGAATTGATAGGTAGAGTTACTAAAGTAATCTGAAATGTAATTTATAGTTGTCTTGTGCTAAGAATATACCTTCTGGCCATTTATAATTCACAGCAAATAATGATTTAGCTCTAGATGTCACATGTTTGTTCTATTTTTTTCATTGGTGTCGCTACTGTTGAACATTGTCCAATTATGAGATACTCAGGATGCTTATTTTAGCTATGTTGTACCATGGATACATAGTTGATACTTGATAACAATCTTAAAACTTGAGAACTGGAGCAAACCACATTAAAATCTTGCTTTGCAAACCCAAGCCAGCCTCTGATGGACACATAATGAATTCATGCAAATTCTCATCCACGTAGTAACTTTGGTGGAGCATTAGAAGTGTGGCGGTTTAAATGTGTAATTGTACATGACAAAGTTAAGAGTCATGCATTAACAGGAGGCATTTGTGATTGGCACCTAATTTTGTTTGGTAACTTTTGTACTTGAGGAGATAGAAGAGGCAACGGGAGATTTGAACAGAATGATATTATTGCTCGATATTATTTTTTTAAGATAAATTGATGGTCCCAGGTATACCACACATGATGTTACTGCATCAAAAGAAAAGCAATAAATACAAAAAAAGATGGTAAATTTCCATAGAGAAGTGGCATGACCCCTGCAAAAATGCCACCAGAATGTGATGCTAATGAAGCAAAAAGAAAAAAGAAAAAAATCTTTTATGTGTAGTACATCTCTATTTTTTAATTCTCTACAGTAGATATTCTACTCTAACTTTGGTATGCTTGAATGATAGGTGAGGAGAATAATGGAAGGAAATCGTCGAATGGGAATGGTAGATTTTTTCCCCAGTCCTCTTCTTTCTTTTTCCTTCCGCTAGGTGTGCCAAGTGTAACGAAACTCCCTCATTATTAGTTAATGTGATTCATCAATTTATTTTGTAGGTTATCATAGATCCTACAACAGGTGATGTCGCCGATTTTGCATGTGAAGTGGAGATAACGGAGTAAGTGTTGTTTGACATACTTGATAGTTTGCATCCCTTTATGTTTTTTTTTTTTTCTTCCTAATATGTTGGCTATTCTTATGCACTTTTATGCATGGACTCGTTTTCTTGATTCAGGTGCGAGCCACTTCCAGATGGACGGTTTGTTTTAGAGGTGAAATATGACTTATGCATTCTGTAAACCTCGTTTATGTTATATTATATATTTATTTTCAATTTGATGTAGCAGTCTCTTGTTTTACTTTGGTATACTTATGGAATTTGTACACTTTATGCAGATTGAAAGTCGCCGAAGATTTCGAATCCTTCGATCTTGGGATCAAGATGGGTGAGTGTTGTGATTACCGAATATTTTGTTTTAGTTGTAATCCCTACTTACATATGGTTCTGCAGCTATTCACTGTGTTAGTTACGCATGTCACCATCCTAATGTTACTTGCAGGTACCGTATCGCAGAGGTTGAATGGGTGCAGGATACAGTTCCCACAGGGGCAGAAGACAGAGAAGAAGTAGGTTTTCTGTTATTGTGGTTTCCTTATCTGACTTTTATTTTTCTTTTTAACTTCTGAAGTAAATCAAAAAAAGTTTAAGCATGATGGTTGCATAGAACATCGATAGACTGTAAACAGTGTAAACTGATGGTAATTCTTTATGTTACCATGTAGTGGTATGTTCAATTTTGTCCTGCAGTAACAATATGCATCAATCTTCTAGTATAGTAACTGCATTTGTATACAGACATTGATACTGTGGATTAACTTTTATAAAATGTCTTCAATGAGGCTACAACTACTAACTTTAATAGTTGAAAATGGTGTGCCAATGTGGAATGCTGAAAGCCTGATAAGAAGGAAAATTTACGTAAAGAGATGTGCCCTAATAATCTTAATTTGTACTTTTTAACAAATATATTTCAATGAGTTGTCATTGAATGAGGCCACTAATTTGTTGCTCTGACAAATGCATTCCTCTGTTTGAAAGACATGTTTGACCCGTTTATTGATCTGGACAGTTACAGGAATTGACCAATAATGCAGCTGAATATGCTCGGTTATGGTTAAGGAGGGAAAAAGAAGCAGCACGACAAGGTAAAATTCTAAAAATATCATAAGACTGAGCACTGCAAGTGCAATTTCAGTTCCATTAGCTATTGGTTCTTCAATTTTTATTGGCATGATTATTCCAAAACAAGTGTCTCCGGATGCAATTCCTGTGTGGACTAAACTAAGATGCCATCCATATATATATTTTTAATGTGTTGGCTAAACCTTAAGCCTTGTCTCATATATATATATATATGCATATAATTTTTAGTTGCGGACTAACAGGAACTCAAAGTTTAAGTTCGTTTGAAAAAGACTTAAATGTTTTCAAGCACACATCCAAACAAGAAAAAAAGATAACTATAAAACAAAGCATTTTCATTATTTTTAATTTTTATATTTGTAGCATTTTTGCAATGTGATAATGGTGAATGTGTGTACAGATCGAAGAAGACTGGAGAAACTCCTTAATGTGGAAGTGATGATGCCCACTTCACAGGATCCTGAGCGCTTCAGTTTCTGGGTATGCTTCATGATATCCATTAAGATTATGTAGGATTTAGATATAACTTGTACATGATTGCTGCCACTACCATGTCTGTGATGCAGCTTGCTACCTTACCGGAGCGGAGGCCATCAGAAAGATTAGAGCTCCTGCGCATAAGAGATACTAGAGAGGTATTTTTACCTGTCATGCAACTGCACTGGATTGTATCTACATTCTGCATTCACCTTTTTAATTAAATTTTCTTTTACAGAGGGTAAGGCGTGGACTGATTTTTCTAAGAGCAGAAGAACAGGGCTGCAGAGTGCAATGAGAGGAATTTGTAATTTTCATTTGGTATCGATAAAAGAAATATATCATTCATTTACTAGAAATTTAATATTCTTTGATCCACATAGGAAATTTGTGTGGATTTGTAAGTTTTGTTGTAATCAAGGGTTAATTTATATCCGATTGTTCAATAAAATCAAATATGAAATCATTTAAAGTTAAATTTTATTTGTGATGTTTTATATTTTTTATCAAGAGAGCAATTTCTTGTATATAAATACATATTCAGTGGTTCTGATTGAAAAGCTTCTTCTTTTTTAATTTTTATTTTTATCTTTTGATCACGCTATAAAAGCTTTTCAAAAAGAAAAAGGTTGTTAACCATATTTAGAAGTATGATTGTTACTAACCAAAACCAAGCAAACAATGAGTACTTAGAAGTTGAGATCTTAAATGATTAATGATGAAAACCACTCCTACCGACATGGAAAGGAACCGCCTGAACTAAAGGCATTTTGGTTCAGAAACAGAAGAAATATCAAGGATTCATCGACCAATACACAAACAATAGAGCATGTCAGCCCTTATTGCGACCCAAATCCGAGCATTGTTAGGTTTTTGTTTAGTGTTGGCTTTGATTTCATAACAAAATTCAAAATTCAAAATTCTTCATGAAGCAAGCCATTCAATGGTTCGTGCTTTGAAGATCTCTTTGGTCACTTGATACTATTTCATTCAAGTAGTTTAACATGTAGATGTTATTTGCTCACGGAATCAAGCCAATATAAACGCTAATTCACGACCTCATAATGTTTGGGATTTGAGGGCCATCCACATGCTCCGGTCGCAAAAACATTTAAATATGTTCAATATTCATCCACCAGAATACCATTTGTTTTTGACTTTGTGAAAAATGATAAACAAACGATGCTCCATGGTAACAATCAGAGACAGCGACTGCTCCGCCATTTTCCCTCCAATCAACCACGAAAATCTCCACATTCAACAAGAAGAACACAAACACCAAAACCCATCATCGACTTCTAAGGAGCTTATTATTAGTGGCCGGTTGGCCAAGATTTGTAATCTATTGGGTAATAATGGGGCTATTAGAGGGCTATTTGGTTCTGCCGCCGGTGTGGCCGTGTTCGTCATCTGGTGGTGGTTAAGGCACCGACGGACTCAGAGAGAAAGTGTAGACTATTTGAAGCTCACTATCAAACAAAAAGATGAGGTATGATTTTATTTGTTTTAGCTTAAGGTGTTTGTGAAAATGCCAACAAGAGAATCCGCAGAAACTAGTGCTGCTTGATATATGCTCAACAAATGCAGTTAGTTGACTCCTTTTTTGTATCTCATAACTCAATATTTGCTTTGTTTTTTTCACAGAAAATCACCCAACTTTTGCATCAAATTGCTCAAATGAATCAAGTGCTAGTGGCCCGTCATAAGGTTCTGACTTCAAAACTGCTTAATTGATTATTATATTACGTAGCAATTCTTCCTCTCAGTTGCCTAATTAGGTTGTACTACTTTTATGTTTATAATAAATAGGGTGAGATTCATTTTTGTCCCTTTAGTTTGACCTAATAGCTAAACCGGTCTCCTGGTTTTCAAAATTATGGTGATAAGTCCTTTAGTTACCAAAATCTGTATTTTAGTCCCTGCTGTTCAAAGATTCTGTCAAGAATTGCTATGTCAAAAATCCTTATATTCATGGATGTTGGAAATAGAAAATGGATTATGCTATTTTTTTTCGGTAGATACTAGATAGATTATAATTTACATCGAATCTTATGTTTTAGTTTTCAAGACTTTTTTTAAGCATTCAAGATTTACATCAGGCACGGAGAGCAGCCTCAACTCGTCTATTCTCTACACATCCAGATGATGCAAAATGAACTAAGCCTGGATTTTGCTCGCATTGCTAACTTAAGTTTTTGTCATTTTCAAAGAGGACAAACTTAACAAGAAGATTAATCATTGATTATGCCCAAAAGTAAAACAGGTCGGTTTTCATTATATGATTCAGTATCCTCATTAAAGAAAGCCCCTTGATCACTCGGTGGCAAGGAAATAAGAAATCACTACTTTAACCAAAATATTCATAATATTTTTCATGATTGATATCGAAATATTGGAATTTTCAATATCTTTTAGAATATTTGTTTGTATTCCAAAATATCTATGTGTTATAAGTGAATTTCAGTCTAAGGTCAAAACATCATCAAAGTCAGTAAAGGAAAGGAAAGGAAAATGCGTGCCATGCTAGAAAATCTAACCAAGGATCCTTGCCCGAGTGAAATTCCTGCTGAACAGACGTGTCTCAAAGAAGACGGCTCATGCAAAATGAGGCCCAAGTATTCTGGTCGACCAAAGAGTCTGCTTGGCCTGACCTGTTCGCCCGAGTCGGGACTCAACTCATCATTTATTGCTGAATGGATCTCGTTTGGAATTAAGGGTCAACAACTACACTCCGATTAGGTATCAATCACTGAGAATCAGAGCTCAAATCAAGCACGATTGTCAATCACGCCAGATCAGGACAAGATTGAAACAAACAAGAAGACTCAAATGGGAAGAATCACACAAGGATTCTACAAGTCAATTACTTGTACATCAAGGCTATGCTAACTACAGGCATGAATAAATAGTGTAAATTTTTTTTTTTTTTCATATATAGAGATAGTCAAGCAACGGCTTAAGACAAAAAAAAGAGCAAGACCAACATTCTAACACCATTCTTTATAGCCAGTACTGATACCTGTGGTTTTTTTTTTTTTTCCTTCCGATTAGGGTTTTCCACGTAAATCTTGTTCTTTTACATTCCTTAAATGTTTTTCCAACACTTCCAAATTACAAACTGTTAACCGCCAAAAGTGGCAGAGGTCCAAAGAAGGATTTTCCGTTTGAACCAGAAAGTATTTGGGGAATAAAGACGTTATAGAAGAACCTCCCAGTACCCCGTCACTAATTTGATTGGAGGTATACCTTCTGTCAATCCGGATTAAGATCATGGGCCCTTAGGCCTCAAAGACATCAGGAGATACAAAAGTTAGGGTCCTAAAGACCTCGATACTACCTAACCCGGATACCCCGCTTCTATACCAGACTGGTGTCCCGATATCCCGCTTTTCTGATAACAAAATCCAGTAAGAGGCAAGATATCTAGGTATCCCGATTCCTCCTAGAGGCAACCCACTAAACAGTAAGGTATCAGAAACAACAAGTCATCAAAGTAAGACCAGGCATGCCAAGCTCAAGCTACAAAAAAAAGACAGTAAGACGTAAATATATATATATTTTTTTAAAAAGGGGTAATTGATTCATTCCCGCCAGTCAAGAGTTCAATTTGAAAGCAAAGTTAACTCTATCAGATTTCGTCAAAAAAGGGATCGTTTGATTCCCAGAATCAATCCCAGAATCTTCTCTCCGATCGCCATAGAATATCCCGCAAATTACTAAGCCATTGGACCGAATTTAGGGGAGTGCTCAGTAAGAAAAGGGACCTGTATATAGAGCATGATGCTGGAGAAGAAGGGGATCCTAGTTTTTTACTACTTATCAACACACACGAGAGCGCCACCACAGAGAGTTCATTTCCCTTCTCCATAACCATATAAGATTTTACTTGTACTTGTGCTGAATTTAATTTTGAATAAAATAGGGGAGAAGAAACCGTGTCATTCATCATATTCTCTTTTCTTATTTTCCATGCCTACCATTCTCGATCTATTTCACTAGACAAACCCCCATCCTTCTATAGGTATCGAACCACTTGATACCTCTCCGGACGAGATCCATAGAGATCCATAGAGATCTTGGTCCCTTTAAAGTTGTTAATTGGAGTTTCCATCCTGGAGACAATTTTCGGTTAACACTTTTGGCGTCATCTGTGGGAAACCTATTTTCCAACAATCTGTAAAAACAAGCTAGCTTTGCCAAGAGTTTTTTTTTCTTCTTTCGAGATGAGACTTAGATCCTCGCAAGCTAATCCCGATCCATCAGAACACCAGTCCCTCACCTTCACTCAAAGAATTCAAAGGCAGGGAAGAGAATCAAGAAACAACAATTCGGCACCGATCCCCCCACCTAACACGGGGTCTATGCCCCATGATTCGACTATGCGAGAGATCGATCGGGATATCCTGGAGCAACAAACAGCGGCCTATATGGAAGCCATTCGCCTCCGGATGATCACCCTGGGGATTCCTTTCGAGATACCTAGAGCCTCAGGACCGGATACCCGGGTACCTGTGTTTGACAGACTATGACCGCCATTACCAGCCTCGGTTAATCCAGAGGATCTCAGGCCTCGTCTAGTTAAATTAGCAGTCGAGATATCTCCCAAGAGGAACCAGGCGGTAACCAAAGCGGAGGCAAAGACGATAGATCCATACCCCGACGCAGAAGTGAGTACGGGATCCAGAAAGAGTCTTAGACAGACACATTGCCCTAGGGAACGGCAACAAGAGGTAACCGCGGAATTGAAGACCTTAGGTGATGAGAGCTTAAAAGCTCGATATGGAACAAAAGACCCAAGCGCAAATGGCAAGAATGGCGAAAGAACTAGCAAAGCTGAAGAAAGGAAAGTACTAGGGAACCCGAAAAAAACCCTTTGGGTGAGATGAATACACCTTTCTCCAGGATAATCAGAGAAGCTGAATTACCCCATAAATTCAAGATGTCTGCTGAAAAATACTTAGGATCTGAAGATTCGGTGAGTCACTTGGAGAGCTTTGTACATCAGATGGAGATTCAGAATGCTATCCGGTCAGCAATGTGCAAAATGTTCCCTTCAACCTTGACAGATTGCGCTAAGACGTGGTTCAGAAAGTTACCAATAGGTAGTGTTGACTCTTTTACTAAGCTTACCACTGCTTTTTGTGCTTAGTTTCAGGGGATCTTGGAGAGCTTTGTACATCAGATGGAGATTCAGAATGCTATCCGGTCAGCAATGTGCTAAATATTCCCTTCAACCTTGACAGATTGTGCTAAGACGTGGTTCAGAAAGTTACCAATAGGTAGTGTTGACTCTTTTACTAAGCTTACCACTGCTTTTTGTGCTTAGTTTCAGGGGATCAAGCCTCGTCCCAAGGATCCCGTCTTGCCCCAATATGTGATCCAAAAACGGGGTGAATCATTGAAATCATATGTGGAGAAATATCATAGAGAGGTCATCCAAATAGGGGTCTTTCACGAAAAGGAAACTCTGGCCAACTTCTGGAGGAACTTGTGGGCTGGAAGACTCTTTCGATCTTTTATCAAACACCCCCCGGAGACCTATCAGGAAGCCTATGATAGGGCTTTGGAACAGGTGGATATAGATGAACAACTCCGAATCAAGGTCGAGCACGATGAAGCCCGATCAACCCCGCGCCTCAAGAAAAAGGCCTAGAAGCCTACATCAGCTAAAAAGATTTTTAACCCACCTCCGAACCAGTCAACTTACCAGCTGCCTCTAATCCCCCCATACCAGAAGCGGTATCCAGCCAGAAGGGTGCCTCCCCATGTGACCTCGCCTTTGAGGGAAGTAGCCCAGATAGATGGAAATGAAGAGAGGTACAGACATTATAGCCCTCTAAATGCTTCTCGAGAAACCATATACCTCGCCATCCGCGACAAGGGTCTCCTTAGAAAGCCCGACCCCATGAAAGCCCCAGCGGACAGAAGGAATCATTACAAATATTGTGACTTCCACGAAGATGTAGGGCATAATACATAGGAGTGTTATAGCCTCCGCAACCAGATTGAAGCATTGGTAAGGGGAGGACTTTTGGTTGTATTCTTGCAGCGGGTGCGGGATAGAATTAAGAAAAGGAGACAAGTACAAAACGAGATGAAGGAAACTGCAGATAAAAGAAGAGACGGGGAAAAAGATTTAATGCAGCAAATCTAGGTGATCCATACCATTAGCAGGGGGCCCACCTTGGCTGGAACCTCTAATAATTCTAGAAAGAACCATGCTAGGAAGATTCCTAGATTCTCAGCTGGTAACGAAATACTCAAGATCAATAAGACGCCTCGGGACTTATCCCACACCACCCGAATCATCTTCACTGAGGAAGATGTCTACAACACGGTGCAACCACATGATGATCCCATGGTAATCTTGGTGTAGATCGCCAATTGTCAGGTTTATTGCGTCCTCATTGACACTGGGAGCAGTGTCAACATATTATTTAAGGGGGCTCATGAGCAACTCAACCTGAAGAACTCATGCTACAATAGATGTACCTCACCTTTGTACGGTTTCACAGGGGACTCAATCATGCTAATGGGATCCAAAATCCTACCAGTGATAATCGGAGAAGCTCCACTTCAACAAAATATAATGACAGAGTTCATCGTGGTAGATACACCGTTTGCTTATAATGCGATCATGGGGAGACCTTTCCTGTCAGGGATTAAGGGGGTGCTATCCATTTACCATAATGTCCTGAAATTTCCAGTAGGGACTGAGTAGGAGAGGTTTAAAGGAGATCAGCAGGCAGCCCACAGCTGTTACGCAGTATCAGCTAACCTAGCCGCACTCGCTAAGCAATGTACATATGTGACCAGTGAGTCGGGCCATGATCATTACGATCTAGAAGAAGGTGAAGTACCAGATGTAATGATAGAAGAGGCGGAAGTTGAAGACTGGGGATGGACTGGTGGCTACCCTGCTGAGCAGTTGGAGGAAGTACCAATCAGGAAGGGGGATCCGACCAAGGTAGTGAAGAAAGGAGGCGCGTTAGATCAGAAAGTCAGGGAAAGTCTGATAAAACTCCTTAAAGAATATAACAACATTTTTGCTTGGAGTCACGACGAAATGCTTGGTATCCCCCTCAACCTAGCTATTCATAGGCTAACAGTGGACACAACTTTCAAACAGATCAAACAGAAGAGAAGGCATTTTAACGCTGAGCGGAATGTCGCAGTATAGGAAGAGGTGGATAAGCTTCTTAAAGCCAGATTCATCAAAGAGTCCTATTACCCCGAATGGATAGCCAATGTGGTTATGGTGACCAAAGCCAACAGAAAGTGGCGTATGTGTGTGGACTACACTAATCTCAACCGAGCTTGCCTGAAAGATAGTTTCTCTCTCCCTAAAATAGATCAACTGATTGATTCCACAATAGGCAACAAGCTTCTGAGTTTCATGGAAGCTTTCTCGGGGTATAACCAGATTATGATACATCCCGCTAATCAGGACAAAACTAGCTTCATCACCGTACAGGGTCACTACTGTTATAAGGTGATGCCTTTCGGACTCAGGAACGTTGGAGCAACATACCAACGCCTAGTGAACAATCTATTCAAGCAACAGATAGGAAAGGCCATGGAGGTGTATATAGACGACATGATTACTAAGTCTTAGACAGTAGATCATCATCCAAAGGATTTGCGCCAGACCTTCCGGATAATAAGGGAGAACCAGATAAGGTTGAATCCAGCTAAGTGCGCATTTGGAGTAGCGATAGGCAAATTTCTTAGCTTCATGGTGCATGAAAGAGGAAGCAAAGCTAACCCCAAAAAGATCAAGGCCATCATGGATCTTGAATCCCCTACTACTTTTCAGCAAGCCCAAGGATTGACTAACAAAATTGCGGCCTTAAACCGTTTCATATCCTGATCTATTGACAAGTGTTTACCTTTCTTTAAAATCATTAAACAGAGTAAGAAGATGAAGTGGAACCATGAGGGGGAGTAACCGTTCTAGTCCTTGAAAATGTATTTTGCCAGCCCGCCTTCGCTGGTGAAGCCACTACCTAGGGAAGAATTGCAACTCTATTTAGCAGTATCAGAAACTGCCACCAGCTAGGCCATAGTAAAGGAATGTGGCGATGGGGTCCAGAGGCCAATTTACTATGTGAGCCGTGCTTTGACAAAATCTAAAAAGAATTTGAAAATAAATATAGCGTGCATCTAATACAACCTAGGGGGGGTGAATGGGTTGTTAATCGATTATTACCAATTTTTCGATTAGTCAATGTTAACATATAAAAACCCAAACACACAACAAAATAAATCAAATGTAAAATACGGAAATTAAACAACACTTGATTTTTACGTGGAAACCTTCGACAAGGAAAAACCACGGGCTGATATGTGCGCCACACACGGTCAACGAAATCCACTATATGAAAAGGAATTTAGACCCTCAAGTGATTCTCGGACTCTCACCCTAGACAACCTTTGGTTATGGACACTACCGCTCACCACTCTTGGTTCAATCCCTAGTGATATCCCTTGATACACGACTCTTGGTATGAGCAACTCCTAATCTACCTCGCGGGCCTTTTACTGTGGCACTCGATCAATTGCTTGAGCACTACACACCGGTAGTCACAAGACTTAACTCTCTATGAAGAGATCAACAACCTATGTGAATATGTGATGACATTCAAAATGCAAATAATGCTAGGCTACACTAAATGCTTATCTAGATGTCATAAAGCAAATCAACACTCTAGTTATCAACAATGCCTACATGTACATGCATGAGGACTCAATTAGGTACAAGGAGACTCTAGCAACCTAATTGTCAACAAACAAAGCCATTTCAACACAAGTTGCCAATTAATCATGGCAAAGACTAAAAACATGCAATTAACAAATGCAATCAAGGAGTCCTAATCAACAATGTCTAAATCCAAGCCATATAGACTTAGCTAGATGTTATCAATCACAAAACAATCATAGCTATCAAACAATATCAACATGTCCATACATGTGAACTCAATTAGTTGTAGAGAATTTCTAACAACATAATTGTCAATTAAATGCACATGAACATTCAATAGAGTTTGACTAGATAAATAAACATTAATCTATCAACCTAATCAACAATCAATTCTACATGAATATTCAAGGCTTAGCTATTTAGGCAAAACAACCTAATCAATTAAGCTATCACAAACAAACCCAATCATGTTATCAAGACTCATAAATATATGCAATAAATAGAGTCTAGGCATTTAATCAAATAATAAATACCTAATCTAGAGTAAGAAGAATAATAAATGATATTTAAAGAAGTTCTAGCTTACCTAGTCATGAAACCATGAAGAACCATGCTCAAATGATGATGGATGATGTTATGGATGCATGGGTTTTGGGATTGAAGAGTCAATCAAGCTTTCATGAAGCTTTCTCTCTCAAGAAATCTCTCTTTCTCTCTCTAGAAAATGAATTCTCTCTCTAGGGTTTCAGTTAGGAGAGTAATTAGAATGAAGAAGAAGAGAACAAGATGTATTTATAGATGGTAGATGAAACTACGTCGTTTTGGAAAAGTTGCCAGAAAAAGGCAGATTTGCACCCTTAAATATGCGGCAGGTGACCGCAAAACAAGGGTGCCGAATACCAACAGACGCACTGATGAAGGTGGTTCTGCGGCCTTGGCCACCGAAAAAGGCGCCGAATTTAGGTGACACCTCTGGTCCCTTTTTGGCGGTCTGTTCTGCGGCCTCTAATCGTCGAAACCAAGAGCGCCGAATTTAGGTGACATCTCTAGTCCCTTTTCGGTGGCCTTTTCTGTGGCCCCTAATTGCTGAAGCCAATGGCACAGAAAATCTACGGCCTGTTATGCAGCCTGTGCCAGCCGATTAAGGGCACAAAAAACCCCTTGGCAATGCATCCAAAATCTAAGCATGTTATGGAAAAACAAGCAAGATGCAGTCAACAACAAGCATGAAATGTGAGTGTGTGCAACTACATCTCTTCAAATAGAGTCAAGATCAAGTTGATTACCTTCCTTGAAGCTCTTGATGCCCACAATGAGTTCCTTTGACATTTGATGAGGATTTCTTTAATCCTAAGCTACCCTTACATAATTGAACCCAATTGTGGTTTTGTCAACGAAATTAAGCCAATCAAAAAGAGGCACTTACAATCTCCCCCTTTGGCTATTTCGTGACAAAACCAACACTCACATAGCAACCTCACCAAAACAAAAAAATGGTTGGTCAACAAAATTGTTCTACATTACAAAAGAAGCTCTTAGTCAAAGTCTTGAACATCTTCAAGTCAAATCCAAGCTTGTAGAAAAAAAATCCAACCTACACATAATCAACAAGAAAGCACTTTCCAAGAACAAGTGCAAGTGAGGTGAATAAACAATAACAAGCATTGCACTTAAAAAGCAATAAAAAGAAATGCATGTGCAATGCTCCCCCTAAAAGGTTACTCTCTCTCATGGCTTCTCCCTTAAAGCATACACAATGCTCCCCCTATATCTCTCAAGACTTCTCTCCCTTTTTGTTATGAGATAGGCAAAGGAACTCCTCCTATCGGGTTGCTTTAGCAAAGAGAGCTATTAGCACAAAAGACATTTGCATAATCATATACATCAATTTTATGCAACTCAAGTAATTGAGAGAGATTCAAGGAGTTTTATTATAAAGAAAATGTGTGACAAAGATGCTTTGCATATAAGACATGTTGCATTCATGTCTAAAATCAATGGTATTTGGCAAAGCAAACATCAAAAGGTTTTCCAAGAGAATTCAAACCAATTTGTACCCTTTTGTCATAAACAAGCAAGATATAGTTTTTCAAAAGATATTTTTGAGTTAAGAGCAACTATATCAATCCTTAAAGACAAACCAAGACATGGATTCAAGGATCCTATTCGATTTTTTCGGATGAAACATCTATATTATAGAAGCCTTGATTACACCATTAAGAAGAGAAAGAGAAAACTAATTTGGATATAAAATCCTTATTGATTAAAAGGACACTAGATCCTTATTGATTATAGTCTTCTCATTTGCTTTTCATGCATATTTTGAATATAAGCAATCAAAAACATTTCATGCATATCATTTTAAGCATGTCATAAAATTCTCATGACATGGAGATAAATTATGGGTCATTCACATGTACTTTCCCAAATAATTCTCCTAGTCCAAAAATGCATGTTTGAGCATAAATATGACATGAATTGCAAACAAAGCAATGATGCAGACTTATTAAAAAAAACATATAAGCATATATGTGCAACCAAAAATCTCAAGCAATTTATCAAAAGAGCATAAAATTAATCAACTTTTTACACATGGCAAATCATGCAAGTTTGTTCTCTTTGCTTGAGCTCCCCTCATAAGGTCAATTCCAACCAAGTCAATGGGAGGCATGTGCCCCTATAGACTTACCAAGTCCATTGGACCTAGTAACATCTACGGGTATCATATTGGCACAATGGCAAGCGGGTTCATTCTTTTTAACCCACCTAGGTTCCACTTTATCATTAATGGTCATAGACATGTTTCTAAGATCCCTAGGTTCATGCAAACTTGCCCTCCTTTTCAACCGTTTTTCTTTCATGCTCTCTAACCTACACCTCTTGATGTAATCAAAGCAATTTGGTCTTAAGTGACCAATCATACCACAAAAATGACAAGAAGGTACAAAGTAAGAATTTATACCATTGCATTGTGATCTCATCGAGGCATTGCCATGTTGATGAGGTTGTCTTTGATGGTGCATCGGTTTACTTCTCTTTGGAGCTTGAACCGATTTGTGGCACCTTTGTGGTCTAGCTTGTTAAGGTGGTTGAGCCGGTTGAATGTGTCTCCTTGGTTGTGCAAAGCTTGGGTGTTTAGCTTTTGAATGTTGAGATTGAGCTTTACCCTTTGTTGGCATCTTCATTTGGCCATTCTTGGATGACTCTCCAAGATCAATCTTCTTCCTTGGGTGTTGAGGAGGTGAAGCTAAGATTTTGCCTTGAGCTTGGGGTTGCTTGATCTTAGCCTTCTTCAAATTTTCTAAATGCCTCATCTCTTTGTCCTTGAGAATCTTCAAGGTGGCACTCTTAGAAGATTCATCCACTTCAAAAGTCTTTTTGTGGTAAGAAGATTGAGGAGGCAACTTTGGAATAATTTCCTTCACAAAGATTTTCTTATTAGATGATGGTGTGACTTCCTCATCAACAAACCCAAGGCCTCTTTTGTCACTAGGTATCTTCCCACAACCTAGCATAATGTTGAGCTTCTCCGTACCCGAAGTGAATTTAGCAAGTGACATCCTTGCTTCTTCAAGCTCTTTCTTTAACTTGTTCTCATTTTCTTTGACAAGTTTAACTTCATCATCTAAGAGAATCACCTTTTCTCTTAGTTGGAGGTTATCTTCCTTCAACCCAAAAATCTCCTTCTTTTTCTTCTTCAAAGAGTCATGAAAGAATGTCATAAAGTCCTCATAACTCATTATTTCTAACTGTTGTCAAAACTCTCCAAGTCGGAGTTATCATCTTCACATGAGTAAGAGCAACTCTCATCACATTGCTTCTCACTTATTAAGTCGACTTCCCTTTGTGTAGCTATATCAAACACGCTTCTAGCTACCTTTTCATCTACTCCTTCTTTAAGGTCATAAATAGTGACATTTTGGCCTTCTTCTCCAACATCTACATGAGAGGCTCCAAATGCAACGTAGTAATTTACAAGCTCTTCATCACTCGAAAAGTCTTCAACACTCTTACTGTCACTTGAAGAGGTGGCCATCTCCTTTCCATTTCTCTTGTTCTTCAAGTTACCACAAACCTTGGAGATATGCCCATATCTTCCACATTCAAAGCATTGAATGCCTTTTCTTGAAGACTTCTCTTGGCTTGGCTCAATGTTCTTGGAGACATCCTTTTGTAGTCTCAAGAACTTCATGAATTTCTTCACCATTTGAGCCATGTCTTCATCCGAGTCCTCATCCTCCTTTTCAACTTTAGAGGTCTTCAAGGCTATTTCCTTTTGCTTCTTAGGAGGAGATGTTGTAGAAGCCTTCTTAGACTCATAGGCTTGAAGCCTTCCAATCACTTCACTCGGCTTCAAATTCTTGAAGTCATTATTCTCTTCTAGTGCCGTCACCTTGGATTCAAATCTAGGAGGTAGTGACCTCATGATCTTTTGTTTGATCCTCCTATCTGAGTATGGGTCACCTAGTTGATGGCTTTGATTGACGATGTCCATCAACTTCACTTGGAAGTCATTGAAGCACTTGTGCTCTTCCATCCTAATAGTCTTAAATAGAGTTTGGAGCACTTGGAGCTTGGAGTCTTTCACCACTTTAGTTCCCTCATGTGCCGTCTCTAAGATTTTCCAAGCTTCATGTACATTTTTGGTGGTTTGGATGAGTTTATATTGATTCTCATCCATTACGCAAAGCAAGGCATACATAACATAATTATTCCATTTCAAAGCTCAAAACTCTTCTGTACTCCATTGAGCCTTGGGCTTAGGCACAATGCTTCCATCTCTGGCGGTCACGGTGGGAGGTGTGTATCCATCCTCAATCACCATCCACACCCTATCATCTATCGCCGATAGATATGACTCCATCTTCCCCTTCCATGAGGAGTAATTATCACCCTTGAGCAATGGTGGCCTCACGCTCGATGCTCCCTATTTGCTAGTCCCAAATTCACTCATAGTGTTTGGGTGAATGTATGCAAATGAATGTAAATGAATGAAGCAATCAAAACACACAAAAGCAATAGCAAGGATCACCTAAGTATGTCTAGGAACCCACTCTGATACCAATTGAAAATAAATATAGCGTGTGTCTAATACAACCTAGAGGGGGGGTGAATGGGTTGTTAATCGATTATTACCAATTTTTCGATTATTACCAATTTTTCGATTAGTCAATGTTAACATATAAAAACCCAAACACACAACAAAATAAATCAAGTGTAAAATACGGAAATTAAAGAACACTTGGTTTTTACGTGGAAACCTTCAACAAGGAAAAACCACAGGCTGATATGTGCGCCACACACGGTCAACGAAATCCACTATCTGAAAAGGAATTTACACCCTAAAGTGATTCTCGGACTCTCACCCTAGACAACCTCAGGTTATGGACACTACCACTCACCACTCTTGGTTCAATCCCTAGTGATATCCCCTTATACACTACTCTTGGTATGAGCAACTCCTAATCTACCCCGCGGGCCTTTTACATTAGCACTTGACCAATTGCTTGAGCACTACACACCGGTAGTCACAAGACTTAACTCTCTATGAAGAGATCAACAGCCTATGTGAATATGTGATGATATTCCAAATGCAAATAATGCTTGGCTGCACTAAACGCTTAACTAGATGTCATAAAGCAAATCAACACTTTAGTTATCAATAATGCCTACATGTACATGCATGAGGACTCAATTAGGTGCAAAGAGACTCGAGCAACCTAATTGTCAACAAACAAAGTCATTTCAACATAAGTTGTCAATTAATCATGGCAATGACTAAAAACATTCAATTAACAAATGCAATCAAGGAGTCCTAATCAACAATGTCTAAATGCAAGCCATATAGACTTAGCTAGATGTTATCAATCATAAAACAATCATAGCTATCGAACAATATCAACATGTCCATACATGTGAACTCAATTAGTTGTAGAGAATTTCTAACAACCTAATTGTCAATTAAATGCACATGAACATTCAATAGAGTTTGAATAGATAAATAAACATTAATCTATCAACCTAATCAACAATCACTTCTACAAGAATATTCAAGGCTTAGCTATTTAGGCAAAACAACCTAATCAATTAAGCTATCACAAACAAATCCAATCATGTTATCAAGGCTCATAAATATATGTAATAAATAGAGTCTAAGCATTTAATCAAACAATAAATACATAATCTAGAGTAAGAAGAACAATAAATGATATTCAAAGAAGTTCTAGCTTACCTAGTCATGAAACCATGAAGAACCATGCTCAAATGATGATTGATGATG
Source organism: Acer negundo (assembly GCA_035582765.1). Lineage (NCBI taxonomy): Eukaryota > Viridiplantae > Streptophyta > Magnoliopsida > Sapindales > Sapindaceae > Acer > Acer negundo. The sequence continues at coordinate 4,969,248 of CM069238.1, forward strand.
TTATGGATGCATGGGTTTTGGGTTTGAAGAGTCAATCAAGCTTTCATGAAGTTTTCTCTCTCAAGAAATCTCTTTTTCTCTCTCTAGAAAATGAATTATCTCTCTAGGGTTTCAGTTAGGAGAGTAATTAGAATGAAGAAGAAGAGAACAAGATGTATTTATAGATGGTAGATGAAACTACGTCGTTTTAGAAAAATGGCCAGAAAATGGCAGATATGCGCCCTTAAATATGAGGCCAGTGACCCATAAAACAAGAGCGCCGAATATCAACAGACTCGCTGATGAAGGTGGTTCTGCGGCCTATTTCTGCAGCCTTGGCCGCCGAAAAAGGCATCGAATTTAGGTGAGACCTCTAATCCCTTTTCGGCGGCCTGTTCTGCGGCCCCTAATCGCCAAAACCAAGGGCACCGAATTTAGGTGACATCTCTGGTCCCTTTTCGGCGGCCTTTTTTGCGGCCCCTAATCGCCGAAGCCAAAGGCGTAGAAAATCTGTGGCCTGTGCCCGCCGAATAAGGGCGCATAAAACCCCTTGGCAATGCATCCAAAATCTAAGCATGGTATGGCAAAACAAGCAAGATGCAATCAACAACAAGCATTAAATGTGAGTGTGTGCAACTACATCTCTTCAAATAGAGTCAAGATCGAGTAAATTACCTTCCTTGAAGCTCTTGATGCCCACAATGAGTTCCTTTGACATTTGATGAGGATTTCTTCAATCCTGAGCTACCTTTACACAATTGAACCCAATTGTGGTTTTGTCAACGAAATTAAGCCAATCAAAAAGAGGCACTTACAGAACTAAACCCATTTGGAAAAGCTCGCCTATGCATTAATAACTATAGCCAAAAAGCTCTGACCATACTTTCAAGCCCACACAAATATGGTAGTAACAGACCAACCGCTCAGGCAGTTCCTCCAAAGACCAAACATATCAGGCAGGTTAGTCTTGTAGGCTCTAGAGCTCACTCAATATGACATAAAGTATAAGGTAAGAACGGCAATCAAGGCTCAGGCTTTAGCCGACTTTGTGGAAGAATTCAGCATGACTTCCAATCCGGAACCAACTGTGATACCGAGCCACGACCTAGAGTCCCAAGAATGGCCCACTGGTTGCAGGATCTGGGTATTATACACTAATGGAGCATCAAATCAAATCGGATGTGGAGCCGGAATCATCCTTACTGATCCAGACGGTGATGAGTGCAGCTACTGTTTTGGGTTTGAATTTAAAGCCACCAACAATGAGGTAGAGTACGAGGCACTATTAGTAGGGATGAAGGTGACCGAAGAGTTGGGGGCTGACTTCCTCCTAATCAAAAGTGACTCCCAGCTTATGGTCAATCATGTATCCGGTGTTTACCAAGCAAAGGGAGACAACATGATAGCTTACCTCGAAAAGGTCAAAGAAGCAATAACGAGATTCAAATGAGTAAAGATGGAACAAATCCCTCGAGAGAAAAATCCCCGAGCTGATGTTCTGGCCAAAATTGCCGCAACTGGAGGACATGCACTACTTAGAGGAGTACCCTTCCAACTGATAGTCCAATCCAGCATAACTAGAAGGTAGGAAGTGACTTCGGTAAGCCGCTTGCCATGCTGGATGGATCCCACAGCAGAATACCTCCAGACTGAGATCTTACCAGTAGACCCGGATCAAGCACGCAAATCAAGAGAAACGCGACTAGATACTACCTGGTGGAAGGATACCTATATCGAAAAGGAAAATCTCTCCCTTTGTTGAGATGTCTACACCCCGATGACGCCTAGTGGGCTCTAAACGAAGTGCGCGTAGGGGACTGTGGCAACCATGTATCGGGAGAAAGTTTAGCCTACCAAGTTCTAAGAATGGGGTACTACTGGCCCACTCTTCACCAGGACGCCAAGAAATTTGCACAATCATGTGAACCTTGTCAGAAGACAGCAAACCTACACCATATGCCTCCTAAGAAGCTTACTTCGATTAGTACTCCTTACCCTTTTTCCATTTGGGGACTAGACTTAATTGGACCCCTTCCTACTGCCCCTAGTTAGGCCAATCACGCTGTAGTAGCTATAGATTATTCACTTGATGAGTTAAAGGTGAAATCTCTCACCAAAATTACTGAAGCAAACACTACTAGCTTTGTCAAGAAGAACATCGTATGCCGATTCGGCACCCCGATGGCCATAATCACTGATTTGGGTAAACAATTCGACAACGCAAATTTTAGGAAGTTTTGTGAATGGTGAGGTATTGATCTTAGTTTTGCATCAGTGGCTCACCCACAAACAAACGGGCTAGTAAAGGCCACCAATAAGACAATCAAGAAGCTTCTAAAGAAAAAGCTCTAACAAAAAAAAAAGGGAAGTGGTGGATGAACTCCCAAAAGTGCTATAGGCATTAAACCACTAAGAGGACTGCTACATGTGAGACCTCTTATTCTTTGGCTTTTGGGACAGAAGTAGTCCCACCTATCGAGCACAAGCTAACATCCTTCAGAGTTCAACACTTCGAACCAGAAGATAATGATGTGAAACTAAGGGCTAGCCTAGACCTCCTTGAAGAGAAACAGGATGAAGCTACAGAACGAGTGGCTGCTTATCAGAGCAAGATAGCCAGATGTTTAAACAAAAGGGTGAAGACATGGAATTTCAAAGAATAAGACTTGGTTCTAAGAAAAGTAACTCAGAATACATGGAAGAGGTCTGACGGGGTACTAGCCACTAACTGGGAAGGTCCCTACCTGATAAAGATAGTGGTTTCGAGAGGGGGCTTACAAGTTAGAAGACATAGAGGGCTACCCGATAGATCACACTTGGAGTACCGATCATCTTACAAGATTCTACTCTAGGAATAAAAAAAAAAAAGACAGTCCCGATCTACTTTGTATTATTTCAGAAATTCAATAAAGACAATCTTTTTTCCTATATAATTCTCCAAAATTCGCCTTATTGGTATCTCCAAATTTCGCCTTACTGACTTCTTGCCATGACTGATCACCTCAAGACCAGGAAGAGCCATATGGCACTCCTACTACCTTGGTCGGGGAATACCCTCCACCAAAAAGGATCTGGTGCATAAGTGCTGAAATGGTATAGTCGCCTACCAGACTAAGGGTCGAGGTCTATAGAGCCTAGTAGCTCGCCCCATCCTTCAAAACTAGGAGACTCCATATGGATCTTCTGAAGCCTTAGACGGGGAATACCCCCATACAAGAAAAAAAAACCGGTGCTAAAATGGCCTTAGTAGCCTACCAGGGCGGATCGCTAGAAGGATCGGGATACCTCATTAAAGTACCTGGTACTTCACTTCACAGTTACTCTTACTTATAAAATGGCTGTAGTTGCCTACCAGGGCGGATCGCCAAAGGGATCGAGATACCTCATTAAAGTACATGGTACTTCACTTCATAGTTACTCCTACTTAGGAAAAAAAAAAAACTGGTGCTAAAATGGCCTTAGTTGCCTACCAAGCAGATCGCCAGAGGGATCGGGATACCTCATTAAAGTACCTAGTACCTCACTTCACAGTTACTCCTAAAAAAAAAATCTGTTGCTAAAATGGCCTTAGTTGCCTACTATGGCGGATCGCCAGAGGGATCGGGATACCTCATTAAAGTACTTGGTACCTCACTTCACAGTTACTCATACTTAGAAAAAAACTGGTGCTAAAATGGCCTTAGTTGCCTACCAAGGTGGATCACCAGAGGGATCGGGATACCTCATTAAAGTACCTGGTACCTCACTTCACTGTTATTCCTACATAGAAAGCCTGGTGATAAATTAGCCTTAATTGCCTACCAAGACTGATCATCGGACAAATCAAATTATCTTATCTGGATACCAGAAATTTCACCTACCTAGCATACGGGATTGATTTCACACTATGATTTCTTATAAAGGGAATTATCAAGTGTTCAAATCAGCGGTGTTCCAATCAAGGTAGTAAAAACGAAGGAAATTGTCATTGATCAATCGGAGTGCCTAAGTCCCACTTCCAAGCTACAATATATATATATATATATATATATATATATACACTAGAAGAAATCATTTTGTTAACTACCAAAAATGGCAAAGGATCAAAGAAGAATTTTCCATCTGGATACAAGGAAGAAGCACTTTTTTACTCCTAGAAAGAAGAATACTGGATCAAATCTGGATACCTACCTCCTCCCTCGGACTAATGACAGCAGAGCCCAGCGATCCCCGATAACCCTCAAAATGTTCCAACACGGAGTTCTACTTAGAATCCTATACGGAGTTCTACTTAGAATCCTATCACGGAGTTCTACTCAGAATCCTATCACGGAGCTCAAAGGGGTACCCTACTATTGCATCAGATAGGTATCCTGTTACTAGATCGACAGGACACCCGCTACTATTTCAGCAGGGTACCCCACTGCCGTATCAGACGGACATCCAGATACAAAGTCAGCTAAAGTATCCCGCTTCTACATCCAACTAAGTACCCCGCTTCTACATCCAACCGAGTACCCCGCTGTAAGCACAACCGATATCAAGATACCTCGCTAACCAAGCATCTAACTAAGAAAGCATCAAACTAGAAAGAGGCGAGGTACACAAGAATCCAGATGAACCCAAATACCTCTTGGGATCCTCTCGCCAGATAACCATAAAAAATACTCACAGAATTATATATCCATATGTTCAGACAGACAGGTCTTGAAGCTCCAAAGCTAGGGGAATGAAATGCGGTTGTTCATCTCCCGATAAAAAGGTAGACTCCTTCCCGCCACTTAAGAACTCCATTCGAATAAGGAGTCCGTTTATATTAGAATCCTTTCCGAAAGGAATGACTGGATTCGGATAATTAAAGCTTATACGAGGTTGTCTCTTAGAAGGAAAGAAAGTCTTATGATCGCCAAACCCTAGACCGAAATTATAGGAGTGCATGGCAAGCAATAAGACCTATATATACAACACTATACTCGCCAGAAAACGGACGGAAAAAATTGGCCTCCCAAAACCCTACACTCGCAGTTTTTTCTACTTATCGACAGACACGAGCACGCCATCTCCATCACCTAACAGAAACCTTGAATACCAATGTATACGACCATAGCCTCAATTTCATCAGATGTATCCATGTTGTTATCAATGAAATCATACCTATTAATCTTTTCTTGTGTAATTTTTTTTAGTTTGGTTTGACAGAATTCTTGTTGGTATAGAATTACGCGATACCCCTCCGACCGAGATCTATCCCGATCTCGGTCCTTAAAGTTGTTATTTGGAGATTCACCCCAGCGATTCTCATGTAGTGGTTAATCAGGTATTTGAGGATATCAAGCCAAGGACAAAAATATGATAGCTTACATGGACGTAGCAAAGAGACTTTTAAGCTGATTCAAGACTTTCAAAATCACCCAAATACCTCGGGAGGAGAATGAAAAAGCAAACGCATTGTTTAAATTAGCCTCGACAACGACCTGTAAATGACCAAAGACTATCCTAGTCATGCAGCTAACTTGACCAAGCATCGAGGAACAAGACAAGCTGCTTATTTGGGAGATTAGTAATGGTGAAGATAACTGGATGACTCCCATCCGAGACTATATTGAAAGAATTATCCTCTCGAAGGACCCTAAAGAAGCATGATAGGTTAGGTATAAATCAACCAGTACACGATAATTGGAGAGGAACTCTATAGGAAGGGATTTTCGAAGATGCTATAGAGATGTGTCGGTCCCATAGAATCAAACAAGATCTTGAAAAGCATCCACAATGGAGTTTGTGGAAACCACATTGGAGGTAAGAGCTTGGCACACAAAACCCTCAGGCAAGGTTTTTACTGGTCGATCTTATTTGCAGATGCATAAAAAGTCGCCAAGAGTTGCGAAACTTGCTAAAGGATAGCCAATGATTATCAGTAACCTCTAGAGCGGCTAAAGAATCTAACATCTCCATGGCCATTTTCCATATGGGAACTCAACCTGATCGGGCCAATGCCAACTAGAACTAAGGGTGGACCAAAATACACAATTATAGTAGTAGATTATTTCACAAAATAGGCAGAAGCCGAATCGCTCATGCACATAACCGAAGCCAATATAACAAACTTTGTCAAAAAGAATATTCTGTTCAGATATGGAATCTCGGACGTCATCATCACTGACAATGGGACCAAATTTGACAATCAAAACTTTATAGATCTATGCCAAACCTACAAGATCAATAATTACTATGCCACCCCAGCTCCCCCTCAACTAGTGTTAGTGCACAAGTGATTGGTCTAGAATCACTATAAAACTTACTAGTAGTAATGGTGGGTTACGTTCCAAGAATGGTGTGACTAGAGGTTAACCTAAGTTGTAAACATCATTACATATAGTGGATTTGAGAACCGGAGTGGCTACGTCGCTAACCCGTGAGTTTTGCCCAGTTGGAAGGTTTATCACATAAATCAATCCAATGTGTTTTTATTGTTTTTCGCAATTTAATTACATTGATTTTGTTTGATTATAATTGGGTTATTTTTGTAATCGTGAAAAAGTTGGTAATAATCAATTCACAACACCCCCCCCCCCCCCTCAGGTTGTATTAGACACACCCCGTTTATTTTCAGGCTAGATGGATAGCCCATGAGTTTTGTCCAGTTTGAGGGTTTCTCACATAAATCAATCAACATGTTTTTATTGTTTTCCGCACTTATACATTATTGATTTCTTGCTTGTTGTTATTGGGTGATTTGATGATATTGATTAATCAAAAGTTGGTAATTATTTTTGATTAAAACCTATTCCCACCCCCACCTAAGGTTGTATTAGACACACTTTGTTTATTTTTCATGTATAGATGACTTTAAAGGGTTGATACCTAGGAGGTTCCTTGACCTGATGTGGATCGATTGCGGATTAGGTCGATCGACTTTTGAGAACGACTCGATCGATCTCTATTAGATCGTGGAGTAGCAATTAATGTTGCGAAAGAATTGTAGAGCTAAGCTTTGAGAGCTTTCATGTATATGAGATGAGAAAATCAAAACCCCTTTCTCTGAGAAAGGGTTTGGCTTTTATAGTGAAGCCTTGGAGTTTTCAACACTCATGCCCTTTATGAGAGCATGGATCTCGGGCCCTTAATTGCCCATTTCGATTTATTTAAATATTAAGAAAGGGTTTGGTTTTTATAGTGAAGCCTTGGAGTTTTCAACACTCATGCCCTTTATGAGAGCATGGATCTCGGGCCCTTAATTGCCCATTTCGATTTATTTAAATATGGCAATAAGAAAGGGTTTGGTTTTTATAGTGAAGCCTTGGAGTTTTCAACACTCATGCCCTTTATGAGAGCATGGATCTCGGGCCCTTAATTGCCCATTTCGATTTATTTAAATATGGCAGTAAGGGCCTTATTAGACGTTAGGATTTGCCTAACGTTTGTCATGATTGTGATTATTTAAGGTGCTTTTGACCACGTGTCTAGTTTGATCAGATGTCTTGATGGGTCATGCCAAGTTTTGGGCCTTTTATGTTTCCCGAAAGGGCTTGAGAAGTTTTTATGATTTTATCCTTTATTTAATTGAGGGCCTGACTATTAGGTTGAAGGTTTGTATTTTGACCACTACAAATAGTAAAACCCGCAATGGGTATGGGGCAGAGATGGGTTTTATAATCTTCGCCCGACCATATTCCGCTTAAAATATAGTCTTTATTTTATTTTATTTTTTTTTTAGTTCAATGTTTATGTTTTAAAATGATTGAATTTATTTGTTTAATTTTGAGATTTATGTTAATTATATGATTTTCAACAGTTTTTGAGAATAACTTTATCTATTATATCATATTCATTGGGTTATATATTTATTATTTTAATAAATAATTTTTTTTTTTGGACAAGATTTTAATAAATAATGTTGATAAATGGGCTAAATAGAGTAAATGAGGTGAGGATGTGGAAAGCATAGCCCGCTTAGGGCCCGCGATGACTAGGGGTCCAAAATTTATTGGTTAAGTACTTAAGCTATTATTGGTTAATTTGTTAAAAAAAAAAGCCCAAAATATAAAATAGCTCCATTATTTATTTTAAATAGAAAAACTCAAATATTACCTTAAAAAAAATTTAACACTGGACCCAATTCGTTTTATTTAGTACAAAACCTAAATATATAAATTTATTGTTAAAAAATATTTCGGTGAATTTTTCTTATACTATATAATGTGAAAATCAAAACCATAAATCTAAATTTTACCTTTTCACCACCACAACCGCTTCAATCCTCTCTCTCTCTCAAAAACTCTCTGTTTCAAAGGTAGGCCGTATGCTCTTCATCTTCTTCTCCCCGTTGTTCTTCCGCTTCAAGGCTGATTTTAGGGTTCGTTTTATTCATAATATTTTTAAAATTAATTCATAATCTTATTTTCTTGATTCATAACATTGTTATTCATAATCTGGGTTTGCTTTGGTTGGATTATTATTCAACTTTGGTATGTAATATTGATAAATTTTGCTTTTGTTGGTATTTCTAGTCCATATATAGCCATATAGGTGTTTGTCCATCATATACATCCAATTTGATGTGGCAACTGACATAACACTTCATTGTCAACTGCCACATCACCAGAATTTATTATTTTTTATATTTATATTAAAGTACTAGATTTAAGGAATATAAATTATTATTATTTTTAATTCAACTCATTTGTTGTGATGATATGGCACCTGACAAGGAAATGTCATGTCAGCTGCCACATCAAGTTGGATGTAAATGATGAACAAAAATGTTGGATGCCTACTATTATCCTAAATGTTATATGGAATTTTTATGCACATGATCAACAATATCCACTAAATTTGGTAAATCTAAACAACTCAATTTATGGATTAATTGGAAGAGATCAAGCAACAAACATGTAGCATGTTAATAACTAACTTCAAAATTATCAATTTTCTTAGGAAATTGTTAGGGTTAATTGCACTAACTTACCCTTAGTTTAGTAAATCTAGCAAGATTTTAAAAAGATACCTAAAATTAACACAAACTCCCCTTTCCATAAAATCAATCTATTATCTTTAACAGTTGACTTACCTTGACCCTTGGAAAGCCAAATATACTCTTGCCACTTCATCCCAAACATAAAATATTTTTTAATTAAAAATTAAAAAATCAAAATTAAAAAAACAAAACAAGATAATCTACCAACAGTGGAGCTCCACCGCCGAAGAAAACAAAAGATCTTTGACGATCTCCTCCAGTTGGAGGAGATCAACTTCCTGCAATTCGTAAAGGAGACTCCTACGTGAACTGGGGATGTTTTCGTCGGCGATTGATAGATTATCTTTTTATTATATTTTTTCAATTTTAATTAAAAAATATTTTATGTTTTGGATGATGTAGCAAGGGTATATTTGGCTTGCCACAAGTCAATGTTAGTCAACTGTTAAAGTTAACATTTTTACTTGATAGAAAGGGTTGTTTGTGTTAATTTAGGACATCATTTTGAAATATTGCTATATTCGATAAAATAAGGGTAAGTTAGTGCAATTAACTCAAATTATTATTCAAATCAAAATGGAAACGTATCTTATATTTGAACTATCAAGAAATTTATTTAGATATTAAATTCCAATACATGTACAAATGTATGATTGTGTTATTCATTGAATATATAGTTTTCTTTATTATGTATAACATGTTGTAAAACAAAATATATTATTCCGTATAATATTTAATTGGGTTAATATTAAAAACCTCCCCTCTCCTTTGAACTTTTATTGGATGTATAGTTAAAAATGCTTTTATTTTATTAACCTCTCCTATAAACTAACACCATTAGCATTTCGTTTATGTTGACTAAGTTTGACTATTAAAAATTCTAAAATGTCCATATTTAAGCTTCAATTATATTAATTGACCATTATACCCTCATACTCTATGAGGGTATAATGGTCAATTCATACAATTGAAGCTTAAATATAGATATTTTTGAACTTTATAACGGTCAAATTCAGTCAATACAAACGGAATACTAACGGTGTAGTCCATAGGGGGGGTTTCTAAAATAAAAGTATTTATAACTATACATCCAATAATAGTTCAAAGGTGAGGGAAGGTTTATAATATTAACCCTATATAATTTGTTCTTAAATATATATAAATATATATATATATATATATATATATTTACAATCGTCTCATGGTATTTACACAATATCAATTTTATATTTTATCATATTTATGTTAATTTATTGTCAAAAATGTAATTTATTTGATGCATTATTAGTTGTTTTTATCTTATCCTAAAGTTTCAGGAAAAAAAATCTTTATATCCAACCACTAGTGAAATGAGTAATATGAGACATCCAAAATTGGTATCCCAACTTCTGAAGTGTTAATTTAATTCATATGGTATGAGTCAAGTGAATTAAATCATCACACAGTGAAAATGTTCTTTGAATTTATAGCATTCTTTTCTCTCCTACTTTTATGATTGTCATTAAATTAATAATTTAAGTTTAAATAGCAGCAAAGTATGACGATAGATAAAAACACCCCCATTTTCACTTTTATTCTTTTATTTTATCATTTTTTTTCTTGATTTTTTTTAAAAAAATCCTCCATTGCCTCCATCAATGGAAATTTAACATCCTCCAATGGAGGTCAATTGAAGCACCAATTAAAAAGATAATAATAATAAAAATAAAAAAAAAAGGGCAATAAATCTCGAGTGCCCAGCAATAATTCTTGATCAGGGCACCCGAGACTTGTTGTCCCAATTTTAATCTCCATCAGACGTCATTTAGAGGTCGAATAGACCTCCAATGGAGGCTATCGAAACAACCTCTATTGGAGGTCTTTTTTTTTATCTTCTTCTTCAACGACATCCGTAGGAGATCGGTTCGACCTCTATTGATGGAGATGGATGTCCTACATTGCCGAAAAAAAAAAAAAAAAAAAAAAAAAAAAAAAAAAAAAAAAAAAACAGAGGATGAGAGATAGAGAGAAAAAGGGAAAAAATAAAATAAAATAAATAAATAAAGGTAAAAGGATAAGTGAGAGAATTTTTGTCTCATCACATACTTTGATGCTATTTAAACAAGAATTATTAATTAAGTCATATTTTCAAAAGTCAAGTTGGATTTGGTGCTATTTATCTTTGTTCTATCTTAAAGGAAATGCTTTAATACTCCTAAGCATATGCACCCAACCCACGTATATTGGACCATATAACGTGCATCTCTATTTTTCTTTTTTTAAATATTACAATAATTTGAGGTTTAGGGAAGGGAGCACAACTCGAACTAACAATCTCATGTTGTAGGTTGGACCAACCTCATTTTGTCACGTGCATCTTTTATGTAAATGATTATTCATATCACATGACATTATTTGATTGGCTAGACGCATTGAAACATTTCTCTACATTAAAGTGTGTCCATTTATCAACCGTTACCTCACAAGTTGGGAAATTAGTTGAGATATCTAATATTATATAGAACGGCCTGACTTTGAAGGCCAAAACAAAATCCACAAAACTATGCAGATCTAACCCATGCAAAGTGGTGAAGATGTTAAGAGCATGGTGAATGCGAGTTTAATTTATTCAGGCCCATCTCAGATTCCAGGGCCTTGGCATTCTTAGTTTTGATACTCTTTGTTAATGAGTAACTTTTCCAATTACACTAGCTAGTATCTACAAAATAAAAGGCTTTACGCAAGCACTTAACAATATACATGTAAATGTAAACACCATGCTTCAATTCTCAAGAAACAAAACTACAATCTGAAACTTTAAGAGGTTGACTGATCATTACAGGCTTACAGCACTGCTTGTTTAAGTAAACCATCTTTGGGATCTTAAAGCACTGGACAGTTACTACACCAAAACAAAACAGGACACACTTTTCACAAGGCAGATCCAATCCAAATTGCACATCAAAGCATATGCTAGAGCAACAGATACAGGAACACAATTATCAACATAAGCATGTAAAATTAATTATAAAAAAAATAAAATAAAACAAAAAAGGCAGCAAAGGTCAATAGATCCATATGTCTAAGTGCAAATTAGGATATGCAACATCAAAATCTACAAATGCTTCAATCCCAACTAAAATTTTAACTGGCTACTTAATGGAAAGTCAAGTGGATTTTCATACTCTCTCTTGCTTCTTCTTGATTGCTACACTGCATTTATATCTAGTGGTGAGCTTAAAACTAAAAACATATCTGTATTATTCATCAATGAGAAAGAATATGCGAAGAAGGAAATTGAACCGTAAAGCCCCATAAAACCATGCTGCAAAAGGTTGATGTAAATTTCTTTCATAAGTTACAATAAAAAAAAACATGAAGAAGACAAATTGAGTTTATAAAGAATTGTACTCATTTGTTATCAAAAGGAGCACCTGAGACAACATTGCAAGCAAAACTTACTTAAACATAAAACCTGTTAACAAATTTAAATCTGATTTGTAACCGAGGAATTACATTACCTAGACATTATGATCAGTCCCCTAGCTCTTGTCAGGCATTGGACGCCGGATATCAAATTGATCCACAAACTCCAAAGGAGTGGCTGTTTCGTTCCTGATCCTCTTAATCTTGGGGCTCAGCAAACCCCTATGACCGAATCCATATAACTTAAGGACTTGATTATCGGCAAAATTGAAAGCCCTCTCCATGCTCTTTAAGCACCTCTCAACTGGGTAATCCCCATAACTCCCACAAGGCTTGCAACCAACAAAATGCGTGACAAACGGCCACCTTTCATCACCTAAACCCGGATGGTATTTCTCCATCATCTCCTCATACCTATCAACCAATCCAGCCCAGTACCCGTGCAAATAATACTGGTTCTCAAGAAAAACCTTATCCATCCACTGATCCTTGTGTGACAACAACAAATAAATCAAAGCAGACTGATCATCAGCCTCAAAAGCCGGCCTCCCTTTCAAGTTTGCAGTCAAAATCTTGCCCGCCTCCTCTCTTACATGGCCTTTTGGCCCCATTGGCGCCCAAGCATCAAGCAAATCCAACGACCACTGACAATTCCTAAACAAAAAGCTCCCAGTATTCAAAGCAATCCACGACTTCTGATTAAACATCAAATCAGGATAGCCATGTACTACCAAGTTAAAGTTATCATACTTGCTAACCGGAATTTCAAAGACCATATCAGTGAACATAGCATCACTATCCATCCACCAAATCCATTCGACTTCCGGATGAGACAACATTAATCTCCTAAGCAATGGCAGTTTCGCCCAGTATCCAGCCAACTCCTTATCCAAATGAGCCATATTATAAACAATTTCAATCCCATGAATTCTACAATAATCTATTTTGTTCTTTATAGATTTCAACAAATAATGGTCTCCAATTGCATTGTCACAGGGCTTCGGTGGCGATCCAGTCACCAGTAGAATCCTGGGTTTGCCCTTGACATGACTTGGAAATTCACTGTTTTGAACAAGCCAAGCTTTGCGATCCTGGTCCCAATTGGAGATTTTGGGACCAAGACTGTAGGTCACATTGGGATTCATCTCTGATGACTCACCAGGATCCTCCGGATCGTCAGATCGGATCTCCGCCAGAATGCGGTTCGTCTCTTCGATCAGGTTCTGGTTGACGGCATCGCCATCTGACCTACCTAGATTTCCAACGCCGATAGTGCCACGTAGTACCAGAATGGTCACGAAGCCACAGAGGATGGTGATCTTGATGTTGTTGAACGTTTTCTGGATCTGCCTGCCGCGTGACAATGTCTGACGACCCCCCGCCCTTCCGTTGACGGTGGTTGTAGGAAGTCCAGCGGTGCCACCTCCGCCTCCGGAGGACCTTTTCTGAGCAGTGAAATGGTCTTGACCCATGATTGTGTATGAGAGATCTAGATTTTTTTATTCTTTTTAAAGTGGTTGGATTCAGACAAAAGGAGCTGTGTTAGCTGTCCTAAAATTCTACTCTCTCTTACAATGAAAACGTAAAAACCCTAGATGATACATAATTCAAATGAATTGAGATTGATTGGGAGTGGAGACAAAACATGAGTCTAAAGTCTAAACCTCACCGACTATTGGGGAGCCCTTTTTCTTATATTTGATTCGCCAATCAAATAATTATAAATAATTAGAAAATTGTTAAGAATATTCCAAGTAAAATTAGAACCGGTAAAATTTTACACGACCCATTAACACAACCCAAACCCATTCGAAAATAGCGGTTGGTAGGTCAAGTTTATCGGATCGAATTGTTAATGGGTTAACCCATTAAGACACGAAATATAATGAATCGGTTTTATGTTTACCCTTAATAAAACTGTTAATTCGATAACCCATTAATATAATGATTTTTTTTTTTATGTATTTATAAAAGTTATTAAAAAAATCTTTAAATAGTCACGTTATGGAATTTATATATAAAAAAATCTCTATAATTATGGTTAGAATATATTTTACTAATTATTTTTTTTTTTAATTTCTAATTTTTTTCTTTTTTTGAAAAAGGAAACATTTCTAAATTAAAAACTCTAAAACTATAAATAAATTATTTCACAATATTATAACCCTAACCATAACCCTAAAACTCTAAAAGTAGCTATTGGTCTTCAACTTTCTTGAAATCAATTACCATCAATTCGATCCTAGTAAATTCAATTGGGTATGTTTTTTTTCTTGCATTTTGATTTTTGTATTACTATGGTCTATGGTGCCACCATTTCATGCAACATAATTTCAGGACTTTAAAAAGATAAGAGAGAAAGCTAGTGAAAGAGAGTCTAGGTTTTTAGCTAAAGAGGCATTCAAAGATTATAAGGATGGATTGTTCTTAATGTTTGTGGGAAATATTCATCCATCGGTGGATCAAAAGTGCTTATGGGATATTTTTAAACCGTTTGGAAGAGTGAGAGATGTGTTCTTGTCGCAAAGAGTTAGGGTGAGAATAAGCAACTATGCTTTTGTTAGGTTTGCATCCATGGAAGAGGTGGAAAAGGTTAGTAGGTTACCCAATGGGATGCATGTGTATGGATGGCCGATCGTTGCGAAGGTGGCTTCTTTTGGTTGGGACAAAAGAAGGACAGGGTTGAAGAATCATGTAGGCAATCAGGAAGTGGCTTTAAGGGATAGTGGGATGTTTAAGATAAAGATTATGAAGGTGGAGTACTCAGGAAGCCAACATGGCTAAAAGCCAGAAGATTCTGCGGGTGGAAATGACAAGATGAGGATTGAGGACCTATGCGAAGGTGGTTTCTGATGGTGAACTAGGTGAGATTCCAAGTGTTAAGGTGGATGAAATGGGTAACAAGGTAGTGAAGGTGGCCAGATGGGATAGGGCAAAGGATGATGTTACGTGGCTCTCGAAATGTGTTGTAGTTGTTCTTAGGAGGTTCGATAAGGTCTCAAAAGTTAACCAGTGTCTTGCAGATTGGGGTTTCTGCTTTAAAGGAAGAGGTGTACATTTTTAAGTTGTCTTTTTCAAAAAGAAGATTGGCATAGACAGAAGCTTTGTGGTGTGAATTTCAATCGGTTATCTCTTGTGGAAAAAAAGGGCCTTAAGGAGGAGTTCACCTTAGAAGAAGTATAGGATGCCGTTTGCAAGTGTGATAGTGATAAAGCACTAGGACCTAATGGATTGAATCTAAATTTTATTAAGAAAAATTGGAAGGATATTAGGGAGGATTATATGGCTTTTATCGTGAATTTCATAGTGATGGATCAGTGGTGAAAGACTTGAATTATACTTTCATTACATTAATTCCAAAGGTGAAGAGACCAATGACGATGGGGGATTACAAACCGATAAGTTTGGTTGGGTTTATGTACAAGATATTGGCTAAGGTTTTATCGAATAGACTTAAGCGGGTGATGAATTCAGTTATTGGAGATTTTCAGATGACCTTTATTGAGGGAAGACAAATTGTAGACAGTGTCGTTATTGCTGAGAAAATCATTACCAAATGGAAACGTGAAGAGGATGGTGGAGTAGTGATCAAATTAGACTTTGTGAAAGCTTATGATTGTATAAATCATGGCTTCCTGGATGATGTTTTGGGTTATATGGGGTTTAGGGAGAAATGGTATGGTTGGATCAGAGACTGTGTATCGTCTCCGCTTTTATCAGTTCTTGTCAATGGTAGCCCCACGAATCAATTCAGAATTGAGAGAGGCCTGAGATAAGGGGATCTGTTATCCCCTTTCTTGTTTAATATTGTTGCAGAAGGACTTAGTCGTTTGTTTGTTAAGGCCTCTGAGCTGGGGATGTTTCATGGGGAAGATTTTGGGGGAAGCAGGGTCCATATTTCTCACCTTCAATTTGCGGATGACACGATCATCTTTTCCAAGCCGAAGTTAGAATATATTTGTAATATAAAATGGATTCTTAGATGCTTTGAGATTGTTTTAGGGTTGAAAGTTAATTTTTTTAGGTCCTGCTTTGTGAGAGTTGGCATGAAGGTGAATCATGATACGGGGTGGGCGGCCATCTTGAGGTGCAAGGCTGCCCTGTTTCCTATAAATTATTTGGGTATTTCTCTTGGATCTCGTCCTTGTTCTAAAGCTTTTTGGAGTCCGGTTCTTGACAGAATTAAAGAAAAACTAGGCCTTTGGAAGCGAAATTTTTTATCCAAAAGTGGTAGAGTGGTCCTTATTAAATTTGCCATGTCAAGTGTTCCTACTTTATGTCTATTTTTAAAATTCTGGTGGGAGTGGCCTTGGCTATTAAGAAATTTCAAAAGGGTTTTCTTTGGGGTGATGGAATTGATAAAAAGAGGGTACATGCTATTAACTGGGAGACGGTGTGCCGAAGCAAAGCTAATGGTGGCTTGGGTATTTTGAGAATTTTGATTAAAAATAAGGGTTTGCTAGCCAAATGGGCTTGGAGGTATAGCACTGAGGCGTCCTCATTGTGGAGGAAGGTTGTTGATGCTAAATATAGGCTGAACAATAATAATATTTTCTGGAAGGGTTCGGATTCTAGGAGCGCTTCTCAATTTGCCAGGGCGGTGGCTAGCGTTTTCAAACCAGGCTCTAAGGCAGCAACAACCATGAACAATAACTTTAGAGCTGTAATCGGAAATGGTTGCAAAGTTAAGTTTTGGGAAATCAATTGTGGAGAGTCGAATGTGTTAAGTAATTTTTTTCCTAGAATATTTGCTTTGGCTGAAAATAAGGATGGTGTAATCCGTGAGTTTGGAGAATGGTGTGGCTCTTCATGGGTTTAGAAGATTATTCTTCGAAGACAGGTGATGGACTAGGAGCAAGACCAATGGTGATGTTTTTTGGCTTTCATACAAAGCATTAAGGTTCGGGCTAATATCTCAGATTCTGTGGCTTGGAATTTGTCCACCAACGGTGTGTTTTCAGTGAGCACGTTTTGTAAAGCTTGGGAGGATTTGGTGGGGGATCCAGCTGATCTTGGGAAGCTCTGTTGGCAAAGTGTATGTCCTCCTAAGGTGTAGTTTTTGGTTTGGCAAGTGTTAAAAGGAAGAATCATGGTCAAACTGGTGCTTCATAGTGATGGTATGCTTTCTAATTCGAGCTTGATGTGCCCTTTGTGTAATGAGGAAGATGAATCTGCTGATCACCTCTTTATTCGGTGTAGTTGGTCGTGGAAATTGTGGTCCAAAGGGATGGAGTGGTGGGGTGTTCATAGGTGTGTTACGGAGTCTATCAAAGAATGGGTTATTTGATGGGACTATCTATGTACTTCTCGCGTTTGTAAA
Organism: Acer negundo; assembly: GCA_035582765.1. Taxonomy (NCBI): domain Eukaryota; kingdom Viridiplantae; phylum Streptophyta; class Magnoliopsida; order Sapindales; family Sapindaceae; genus Acer; species Acer negundo. Next base: position 4,986,905 of record CM069238.1, read on the forward strand.
CGAGCCTGGTCCACATTGGTTTTTGCAATGGTTTGGACTATATAGGAGGCCAGAAACCCTAAGGTGTTCAGCAATGGTGAGCCAGAGTTGTCTTTAGTTTTGGATTCTATTCAATTCTGTATTGCATGGTGGCTCAAATATCATAGATGTGGCTCTTCGGTTCCTCTGACTTCTCTTTTACAAGGTGTGAGTGAATTCTGTAAAGACCATTTGAAATCAAAACAACGGGTTGTTGAAGCTTGGGTGCCGCAGATCGTGGGATCTCTCAAGTTCAACATTAATGGTTCATCGAGAGATACATAGGGTTTGGTAGGTATTTTGAGGGTTTTGAGAAATAGCAGAGGTATGGTGTTATGTTTGTTTTTGCTTTTCGTGGGCAATTGGGACTCTATCACAGCTAAGCTTTTGGCCATGGAAAAGGCATGTTCTCGTTGCGTTTTGAATCCTTTGTTACAACGTATTGAAATTGAAATTGTAAGTGACTCGTTGGTAGCAGTCACGTGGATTAATTCTGATTCTGTTAGGAGCCTTGAGCATGTAAATTTGGTTTACGATATCCGGGATCAAATGAGGAATCATGGAAGTCTGACGATTCGGTTTAGCTCAAGAGCTTTGAACTCCTACGCTGATAGTTTGGCAAAGAAGGGATCCAATTGGGAAGGGGATGTCATTCAATAGGGGAGTTTTTGATCAATGGCAATTATTGAAAGCTGATTTTGTTGTTTTTGTTGCCCTGGTCGTATATCTCTTGTTGTTTCATTGTGTTTGTTTTATTCCTCTGCCTATCTTTGGCACTATGGCTGGTTTTGTTTGTTTTTTTAGTTTTTTCCTAGGCTTATTTGGTCTGTAAGTTCTTCCTTTGGGGCTCCCCTTCTTTAATAAATTCTACAATTTAAAAAAAAAAAAAAAAAAAAAAATTCAGGACTTTAAATTTGTTTGACAATTGATATTTGATATTCTAAAACCAACTTGTTACTTTACAAATTTTTCTAAAGGTATATATTTTTTGTTTTTTTACAAAATATATTCTCTTCAATATATATATTTTGTTATATAAACAATATGTCATCCCAATTACTAACTACATTTTTTTATATAAAAGAAAATATTCATGCAGATTGAATTCATGGACATTCAAAAGAATCCTCGTATTGATGTTTCCAATGAATCCGACGATTAACTTATAAAGACAACCACTCCAAAGAAAAATGACAAAACAGGGATGGGAAAGCAAAAAAAAAAAGATCGCATGCTTGGAATTTGTTTGATCATATTTCAGTACTATTTATTTTCAACTTTTAAAAAAAATTTCAAATATAATATTTTGCAACGGGTCGGGTCGAGTTACCCATTAATTTAACAAATGGTTTCGGGTTTATATATTTCAACTCATTAAACTAATGGATCGGGTTTAGATGGAGCAATTTTAATATGACTCAAACACGAAACGAAACGAATTCACAATAATATAACTCATTGACAGGTCTAAGTAAAATACAACAAATTAATTAATTATAAATAATATTGAACTACCACCGCGGCACCGCCTGATGGGCGAAAGCAAACCCAGGAATTTTTACTAAACGAGTTTAATTTTTGCACATACATATAATTTATTATAAATAAATTTAATTATTATCCAGTTTACAAATTACAACTATACAATTCAATATAATTATTCAATAAATTTTTGCTATTTTGTATTACAAATTATTTAAACCTTTCAATCCGACTTTCGTATCTTCTAGCAAAATTTTACAATAAAAATAAGGAGTTTCAGACTGATTTTTGGTGGTTCTCTACCCCACCGTTCTGTTCTTCTTTAGTTGGCAACGATTGCATGAGAGTGGAGTCTTTTCGTTTTTCTTAATGTTTTCTTTTTCTTTTTGGTGTGGTCTGCGTGCCTCTTTTGTTTGGAGTTGTTTTCCCCTAGTTCTTTATGCTTTGTTGCTTTTTGTTACTATTTCATTTTCTTTTATCTTTTATATATATGGATGCTGTCTAAGGGTTTTTCAGCATATGATCTCTTTTGATACTTTTTCCATTAGATCAGTCCAATTTTATTTATAAAATATATATATATATATACAATAAAAATAAGGTTCTACACTTAAACAAGTATTAATCAATAATTAGAAGAAACAATTGGAACTTGTTGAAATATTATAATAATTTTAGAAGAAAAAATTATAATTTTAAGTAAAAATTAGAAGAAAAATAGTTTGAATATTAGAATAATAAAACAAAAAATATTCAAAAAATTAAATGATAATTTGGAGAAATATTTATTTATTTTAAAATTTTAATATGAAATGAGATGGCTGTCAAATGTTTTTATAATAGGAGTAATTGCACAAACGTCCCTTGAGTTTTGGTCTAATTACACGTATATAGACTTTTTACCAAATATTACACAAACATCCCCTACCGTTAGTTGACTTCCATCCAAACTAACAACTGACCAGATTTTTAGTATTAAAAGTCCAAATTACCTTTAGTTACTTATTTATACTTTATTTTGTTCCCTTAAAATAAAGTAAATTATATAAAAATGCAAATAAAAAACTTTTAATTATATTTTTTTCAAACAAATTTTAATAGACAAAAATATATAAAACAAAAAATTTAGACTTTAAAAAAAAATTAGAAAAAGAAAATTTTTAAGAAAAGAAATGGAGAACAGATCGATCTCAAATATGTCATTGTTGAAACTTGGATCCACAATCATGAAAAACAAAACTAGATTTTAAGTTTAATATTAAAATACAATCATTATTGATGATTCATAAATTAACAAATCATAATTATATTCAATTTTCAATCATCAAGAGGATTCCTTTTAAGCCACAAGATTTTTATTAATAAATGGGATTCCACAATGATATTCAATTTTCAATTATCAACAATGATTGTATTTTAATTTCAAAAACTTAAAATCTAGTTTTATTTTACATAATTGTGGATCCAAGTCCCAACAATGGCGTATTTGAGATCTGTTCTCCATTTCTTTTCTAAAAAAAATTTCCTTTATTCCTTTTTCTATTTTTTTTAAAGTCTAAATTTTTTGTTTTTTTTTCCTTTTAAAATTTGTTTGAAAAAATATAATTAAAAATTTTTTATTTGCATTTTTATATAATTTATTTTACTTTAAGGGGAACAAAATAAAGTATAAATAAGTAACTAAGGTTATTTTGGACTTTTAATATTAAAAATATGGTCAACGGTTAGTTTGGATGGAAGTCAACTGACGGTAGGGGATGTTTGTGTAATATTTGGTAAAAAGTCCATGTGTGTAATTAGGACTAAACTCAGGGTGTGCAATTACTCCTTTATAATATTATAAACTGAAAAAATTTTAAATATAATTTTTTATAATATTTTTAACTATAATAATTTTTTTTTTCGGTGGGCTATACTAGGTTGGAGCCCGGCTCACACAATGACTCGCCCCTAGCCCAATATGCCATAGTGGTGAAGAGCATTCATTCAACATTGGAATATCTCATGTTCGAGTCATTATACTTACAAGTGGTAAAAAAATAAATAATATAGAATTTGGTAAAATCAAATTTGATAAACCTCATAGTTTGACATACTCAATGATTTTTATTGATCACCAAATAAATTAAGGTACCGTTTGATATATTTTTTTTAAGAATTTAAAAATAAAATTTTTAATAATTTTGATATTAAAAAATGTTTAGTAAAATATACAAAAGTGATTATTTGATAACCGTTGATTTAACAACAATTTTAAGAAGTATGTGGAAGTTAGTTTTGTAAAGTGATTATGAAATAATCCGCATTAAGAGAGTGATGCGGATGACAATCCATTCAATATCTATTCACACTCTATTTATAATAATTTTTGTTAATGATTATTTTATCCTTAATTAAATTATTAAACAAAAGAAAAAAAATTATAAAGACTTTTAAACACAAATCTTACATTTTCATGAAATTGGACTGGCCTAAAAGGAAAAAAAATATCACAAGTGATCATATACTGAAAAACTCTAGACAGTATCCTAAGATAAATAAAGAAAATGAGTAACAAAAGTAATAGCAAAACAAAAAATTAGTAAATCTGATTTTATTTCCTATTTTATGTATTATTATTTCCTATTTTATTTCCTTTTAATTCTTATTTCCTTTTTCTTTTTATTTTTCATAAATATGATTTTATATATTATTATTAAATATGAGTTTATTTTAAATTATATAAATAGACTTAAATTATTTTAAACAACTTATACGACTATATATATACATTTAAATCAATAAACCTTCAATAAAGAACTTGAGTAGCTCAGTTGGTTTTAACCTCAAGGTCTAATGTTCGAACCCTAATGTTGTTAGTTTAGCGGTCAAACTGATTTTGGATGGAAAACTTGACAGGAATGGTAAAATGACTAATAGCTTGGGTTTTAGGGGGTTGACTGGCTATTATTGTAACTAGAGAGACTAGTTTATCTAATATGGCAAACCTCGTTGGGGGTGGGGGTTGTGGTTGGAATATCAAATCTTTATATTTTAAGATAATATGTAATTATAAGAATACTTTGCTTTGTTTACTTCAAATATTTGTATTAACTATTAGTTTGGTTTGAATATCAAATAGATGTTATTTAAAATTACATTATATAATTTCTCAATAATTAATAATGAACTTTACTAAACACTTGTATATTGTTTTTAGTCTTATAAAATATATATATATATATATATATATATATATCAATAATGCTACACATCCCACTTAAAATCCCACTTTTTTCATCCCACTACATGTGGCATGTGAGATGTCAAATGGTGAGTTGATACATGAGGTAGGTGAGATAAATCATCATTAATGTGTATCTACTCACAATTTGACACCTCACATGCCACATATAGTGGGATGAAAAATGTGGGATTTTATGTGGGATTTTAGGTGGGATGTTTAGCATTATTGTGTATATATATAGTATTGTAACAATTTTAACAGCAAAATTAGAGTACCTCCAATGCAAATATGCATTTTGAGAAAATTGATTGCCACATAGGATAGAAAGCTAAAAAGTTAGAAAAACTCTCTCTAATGCAATTATCTAACTTCAATATGGAGATGGCGTGACAAAAAAAAAGGTAGAGAATATGGAGTTGGGTTTTTAATTCTAGAAACTCTCCTAGAAATGCTGACTAGGATTTCTAACTCTTTTCACTAATAAAATATTAAAGCTCATTTAATTGTAAAATAAAAGAGGAGAGAGTAGAATAATTGTTTTATTATGATTGGTCATAAAATGAATACATATTTGATTTAGATAATAGCATTGGAGATATAAATATGCACTTCTCTATTTTTTTTTTTTTTTTCAAAAGTGACCTCATAATGAATAAAAATATTGATGTAGCACTATTTAGAAACTCAAAAATAAATATTTACATTGGAAGTACTCTTAAACAAATAGTCACTTGATTAACTTTACAACAGCTTATTCCTATAGCACAACCGACACTAAATTTAAGTTTGCTATCAAATACATGGATGAATTTTCGAATTATTTAAAATTAAATGTAACTAAATTTTGTATGAAAAATAATCTTTCAAGCAATAACTTACTCGTCCCATGACATATGATATTAGGATAATTTTAGTTTATTTTAACTGAAATTTGAAGAGATAGCGAAGTTAAATTTTAAAAATAAAAATAAGAAGTGGAATAAAATGTTTTATAGACAAATCTGGCGATAAATATCTCATAGTGTCCTAACACGGATTGGTAGATATGGAAAACACGCACCGAACTAATCTGCAAGAGAGAAAGACATGATTCAAAAGTTCTAACAAGGAGTCTCTCTCTTAAATTTCTCTGAAATTTAAGATGGGTGTGGTTCTTTTCTTCTCTCACTAGAAGTTATTTCTCTTTTGTTACCTCCGACTGTCGAAGTTTGCTTTTATTGTTTTACTACTTCTCTTTGGTACTCTGTCTTTATTTGTTTTTTCTCATGAATCCAGATGAATTAACTATTCTCTGCAGTGGCCTTTCTTTAAGGGAAAAGGAACGACAGGCGAAAACGCTCGATACAAACCTCAAGAAGAAAGGTGAACGACTTCTGACATTATGCTTGGTTGGTAAGGTATTAACTAACAAGATTGTTAATAAGGAGGCTCTCATTAATGTTTTATACACTATTTGGAGAACTAATAAAGGGGTGGAGATTGAGGCACTAAAAGAAAACGTGTTTGCGGTCTATTTTCAAAACATAGATGATAAAAAGTTCATCTAAGCTGGTGGCCCTTGGACCTTTGATAGGGCCATTATTACGTTCGAAGAGCCCTCAGAGGTAGGAGATATTGAACACATGCTATTCAGCAGAGTGGAGTTCTGGGTTCAGATCCATAATTTACCTCTTCTTTGTATGATAGAAGATATTGGAACTTTCTTAGGTAATATGATTGGTAAGGTTTCAAATGTGGATCTGCTAGCTGCAAAGAATGTTAAAGGACGTTTCGTACGTGCGAGAGTAGCCATCTCCACTGATGAACAACTTATGAGAAGCTTGAGAGTCGACCTTCTGGGTACAAGGGAAATGACAACCATGCTGTTACGGTATGGAAGGTTGCTTGATTACTGTTTCAGATATTGCAGACTTGGCCACCCTTTACGTGATTGCCCGGAACCTAGAGATGTTAAATAGGCCATAACTGAAGCTCAGTTAAGGTTAAATGCTTGGTTATGATCGGAAAGTCCACCAGAAGGATACAATCATAGAAATGATCCTCATGGGAGAAGGAGGGGTGGATATCCGAGAGGGAAAAGCCATGGCAATGATGGGTGATCAGTATAATTTTATGCTTATATTTCGTCATTTGTCCTATGTATTTGGCCTGTCCTTTGAGTCATTTTTGGTGGTTTGATGTGTTTGTTAAGCTTATGTAGGATGTTTTCATTAGCAATGTTGAGGAATCCATTTGCGGATGAATTGGAGTCAAAAAGTGTCAAAAAGGGTAAAATTGTCTTTTACCGCTGGCCTTACAGTGCCCTCTAAGCGGTCTAGCAAGCGATTTGCAGCAGAAGAAGGTCCAAGAAATTCTGTCGGCCAGACCGTCGGCCATGCAGTGCCCTTTAAGCGGTTCAGCAAGCGATCTGCAGCAGAGGAAGGTCTAAGAAATTCTGTCGGCCATGCAGTGCCCTCTAAGGGTCCAACAGGCGATCAGCAACAGATGAGGGATCAGTAATTTCCGTCGGCCAAACCGTCGGTCAGGCACATGCCTCCCAAGCAGTCTAGCCAGCGTTCGCTCCCAATCGTGCATTATTTGTGGGCCACCGCTCATGCACCTTGCCCAGGGAGCGGTCCAAGGGGCGGTCGTGCGTAAACATGTTTCTTTCAAGACTCTGACTGACCTATTTTAAAAAGGAACCTATTTAAGGCGACGAGAGAGGATTTTAAAAGGACGATTGGGGAGAGGAACAGAGGACCCTTACTCAATCTTTTCATCCATCTTTACACAGAGAAGATTTGGAGACAAAGAAGATTTCAACATCGAATATTTGAAGAATTCATTGAAGGCCTCAATGAGTTTTATCTCTTCTCTCTTTTGTCTTTCAATTTCTATGATGTGTAACTAACTCCATATTATGGGATCAATGTGAACCTATGTAATGCTCATGTTATGATTCAAACTCCATATCTTTATTAATCAATTCGGATTTAGATTTGTTCAATTCATTATATGTCTTACTCTTGACTTGCATTAATCTAATGGAAATTAATTGATACTTGTCTAGAGTTTCGATAATTTATAAATTGAGATTGCGCTAGAGGAATTTAGGTTGTCTTAATTACTTTTTAATTGAATGAGTATGATTTGTCTCAACATAGGAATTACTGCGAGACAATTTTGGTTCAATAATTCTTGCACGTAATGGGTTCTTGGTGATGGCTTACACCTTTGACGAGGGTAAGTTGTGATTGAGAACACGTGGTTAACTCCCGAGGAATTAAGGTAACACCATAATTAAGATAAGAATGAACTCTGAATCTGGATTGAATCTATTTCATGGAATTAGTTGATGAACATTGAGTATTGCATATGGGGAGCATCGGTTACCTAGTTTTCCATCTCTTGATCACATTCACCAATTCTTTTTTAAATTGCTTTCTTAGTTTAATTTAGTTCTAAATCAATCAATCACTCAATCTCAAATCTCTTGGTTACTGTTACTTGCTTAGCTTTAACTAGGATTAGTTATAATTGATAAATCACTTTTCCCCGTAGGAATGATCCCTACTTGTCGTTGTACTTATCTCACGATTCGTGCACTTGTGAGTTAGGTTTTTATAACACGATTTTACACATCAAGTTTTTGGCGCCGCTGCCGAGGACTAGTGAATTTATTGGTTATTTCTAGTTTTAGTTCTAGTTCTAGTTAATAGGTTTAGTCTAGTTTAGGTAGTTGAGTCATTAATTTTTAGCTTTTTAGTTTTTTTTTTTTTTTTTAATTTTTTAATTTAATTTAATTTTATGTTTTATCTTTTTATTTCTTTTTACTTGTGTTTGTCTTATTCTGATTTCAGGATTTTACAGTAGATGCAAGGTAGAAGATCTCAACAGGGAGAATTGTTACCTTTGAACGATAATATTGATCGCATAAGAAATCCAACAATGGGAGATGTTGAACATCAGAATCAAGAGAGACTCAATCAGGGTTTTGACCTCAATCCAAATCTTGTTCAAAATCCGGCTTATGAGCCAGAACCAGAGCCCGTCAGAACCATGAAGGATTACAGTAGACCAGTTGTAAGCAACCATCCTTTGTGCATTGTGTTAGAACCTGCAGCAAGAAATTATAAACTAAAAAGGAGCCACTACAACCAGTTACCCGTTTTCCGTGGCACACCAGATGAAGATGTGCTTCTTTTCTTTAGAGAGTTCTACTCAGCAATACAATCATTACCCAACTATATAATTACAGAAGACCAGCTGCGCAAGAGATGTATCTCACATTCATTGAAAGATGAAGCAAAGACATGGTTGTTGACATTGCCTCCTGCATCTTTGAGAACATGGGATGAAGTGAGGGAAAAGCTAATTGATCAGTATTATACACCTCAGAAAACTAGTGAAATCCGTGCTAAAATTTCGAGTTTCTTTCAACAAGATAATGAGACTTTTTATGAGGCATGGGAACGGTTCAAGAAGTATACCAGAGATTGTTCTCAGCACGGATTTCTTACTAACCACCTATGTCAGTGGTTTTATGATGGTCTGACTGAAGTGCCAGGTCTTTTAGTGAACAATGCCTGTAGAGGATCCAAGTATGACAAACAACCTGAGGAGGTATACTCTATCTTTGAAAAGGTGGCCCAGAATTCTTGTCACAAAAATTCCAGGAGGAGGAAGGGAATGTATACCATAGATGCCAACACAGAAAGCTCCATTCAAATAGCACAAATGAAGAAGCAGATGAATGCAGTGGCTATTACCATAGATCAATTAAAACAAAAGCCGGTTGTATGTGAATACCAAGTAGGAGGTCCTGGACCTAGAGAGGAAGAAGAAATTCAAGCCATGAACAACTATAATCCCAGACCAAGGAATAATCCATATTCTAATACTTACAACCCAGGTTGGAGAAATCATCCCAATTTTTCGTGGTCAAACAACAATCAGAATTCTGGAAATCAATGGGGAAACAATAATCAGAGCACTGGAAACCAATGGGGCAACAATAGAAGCAACCAAAGGCAGCTGAATACTGGTGCTCAGCAAAATTTTGAATCACAACTCAAAAAGCCTTCAGTAGAAGATTTGCTGCAACAAATGGGGCAGAAAATGGAGCAGCAAGGGAAGCAATTGGAGCAGCAAATAAGGCAGATGGAGCAGAATATGAGGCAAACTCAACAAAATAATGATGTACAATTTCAGAATCTTCATGCTTCAATGAAGAAGACAGAAACTCAAATTGGGCAATTAGCCGAGGCTAATCAAAGAATGAAATATGGAAAATTTCCAAGTTATACAGAACAAGCAAAGGCTATGACAATTCTTCAGAATGGTAAGATACTAACTGATGATAGACATACTGAACTTTCTAATAAATCTGCTAATGTTTCAGGTCCTTCCAAAAAGAATATCATATCTTAGGAGGAAGAGATAGTAGCAGAAAAATCAAAGGCTCCACAACTACTTCACAAGTCACCCAATCCATATGTTCCTCCAGTTCCTTTCCTAGGGAGACTGCAAAAGAGCAAGTTAGAGAAATCATACAAAGACATATATGACATCCTCTCAAAAGTCAATGTCAACTTGCCCTTACTTGAGATGATTCAGAAGATGCCAGCATATGATAAATTTTTCAAGAGTCTGCATATCTACAAAACAAGATTTGTGGAGAATCATCAAGAATTCATGACTGGTAGTGCTAATACAGTTCTTCAAAAGTCGTTGCCTCCAAAATTACAAGACCTTGGTAGTTTTTGCATTAACATTACTATTGGAAGTACAACTTTGAAGAGAGCCATGTTAGATCTGGGAGCCAATATTAATTTAATGTCTTTCAATATCTATGAACAACTAGGATTGAATGACCTAAAGAAAACAACCATGTCACTTTTGTTGGCCGATGGTTCTGTTAGATACCCTAGAGGTTATGTTGAAGACGTGCTGGTACAGATAGATAATCTCATTATCCCTGCTGATTTTGTAGTACTAGACATGGATGAAGGAGCAAAGGATAGGGATTGCAAGCTTATTTTGTTAAGGAGACCTTTTATGGCAACTACAAAGACTTTTATAGATGTCCAGAATGGAAAGCTAACGATGACTGTGTTAGATGAAACTATAGAATTTAAAGTCTTTTAGTCTCTTAAATTCCCTAAAGCAACAGATGATTGTTATTCAGCTGAGTGTAATTCAATAGAAGTGGTGAATTCAGCAGTGCAAGATGAATTGTCAAAAGAAATATCTGAAGAACTGCTAGATTGGGTCTGTGATGTATTAGAAGATGATAAAGAATTGCATCGGAATGGAGTTTCGGAAGAAGATTCTGATATTGAGAGACTAAGTGCGGAAATAGAATATGAGATCAACAAGTCATTGATCCCATCTATGAGCTCTCCCCTTGCATCAGAGCCGAAACAGCTTCCTTCTAACCTCAAGTATGCCTTCCTAGGGGTGAATGACACTCTCCCAGTGATTATAGCCTCTGATCTAGAGGCAGAAAAAGAAGATAGACTGCTGAAGTACTCCAAGAACATAAAGCCGTCATTTGATGGACCATAGCGAATATTAAAGGGATAAGCCCTACCATTTGCATGCACCACATTCTTTTAGAAGAAGGTATGAAGCCATCAAGAGAGGCTCAACGAAGACTTAACTCGAACTTGAAAGAAGTTGTAAAGGAAGAAGTCATAAAGCTACTTAAGGTGGGTATCATATACCCTATATCTGATAGTAAATGGGTGAGTCCGGTCTATGTTGTACCAAAGAAGTCTGAAATCACGGTGGTAGCAAATGAAAACAATGAGTTGATTCCTACAAGGAAGACAACGGAATGGAGAGTGTGCATAAATTACCGCAAGCTCAACACGGCAACCAAAAAGGATCACTTTCCTTTACAGTTCATTGATCAGATGCTTGAGCTTTTAGTAGGACATGCTTATTATTGTTTCCTGGATGGATTTTCAGGATACAATCAGATTGCCATAGCTCCAGAGGACCAAGAGAAGATGACGTTAACATGCCCTTTCGGAATCTTTGCTTACCGAAGAATGTCTTTTGGGCTATGCAAAGCACCTGCCACTTTCTAGAGATGTATGATGTCAATCTTCCCAGACATGTTAGAGTGGTATATTGAGGTATTTATGGATGATTTTTCTATTTTTGGTAATTCTTTTGACCACTGCCTTGATAACTTAACTAATGTTTTGAAAAGATGCACTGAGACTAATTTGACTCTTAGTTTGGAGAAAAGCCACTTTATGGTGAAATCTGGAATAGTGCTAGGACATGTGATATCTGATAAAGGCATAGAAGTAGATAGACCTAAAATTGACGTAATTGTTAAACTTCCACCTCCCACTTCAGTGAAAGGTGTAAGAAGTTTTCTTGGTCATGCAGGTTTTTATAGACGCTTTATAAAAGATTTCTCGAAAATCAGTCATCCCCTATGTAACCTTTTGACCAAGGATTCTACATTTGTTTTCAATTTTCCATTTGAATTAATGTGTGATACATCAGACTATGCTGTAGGCGCTGTTTTAGGACAGCGAGTAGAAAAAGTTCCACATGTTATTTACTACACTAATCACACTTTGAATGATGCACAATTGAATTACTCCACTACAGAAAAAGAATTACTTGTTGTTGTTAATGCATTGGAAAAATTTCGTCAATATTTAATTGGGTCCAAGGTCATTGTTTATTCTGATCATGTTGCATTGAAATATTTACTAACAAAGAAGGAAGCGAAACCGAGATTACTCCGATGGATCCTTTTGTTGCAATAGTTTGATTTGGAAATCAGGGATAAGAAGGGCACCGAGAATGTGGTAGCTGATCACCTTTCTCGATTAGTGGAGAATGAGAACGTGGTAGGGAGTACTAAGTTTCTACCAATCAATGAGAATTTTCCTTATGAACAGTTGATGGCTGTGAGAGACAAAGATCTATGGTATGCAGACATTGTGAATTATCTCGCAAATGGTATCATACCAGCTGACTTGAACTCGCAAGCTTGGGATCATGCTTTGAGAATGTGAAGGAAATACAATAGTTCTGTACGAGAAGGGCGTAGAAATTGATCTAAGACTGATAAGGAGCTGCATTCAATCCAAAAATGTTGTCTGAATTTAGCAAAGTGTTGTAAATCTCTGATACTGAAAAAAAAAAAAATTTGCCACCATAATGAAAGGTGAGTAGTGAGAATCAGAGAAAGGTTTTTAAAGATTACAGTAAGTTAATAACTTTGAGTTATTGTACCTACTCTCGAAAGAATTGGCAAGAAAGGATGGAGAATTATGAGACTAAAGTAGATGGTGAGTGGCATTATTTCACTTGCAATGGAAGTCAATGAAAACTTAAGAGCTCGTACTAAGCCGTAAAGGTAATTGAAGACTCTCATTCGATGATCCTAGGTTTTTGAATTCCTATTGCCCGTTCTTTCTTCACCTTTGCCCAATAGCCCCATCACAAACTTATGAAAAGCCTAATTGATCTGCTAGTTATCCTTGCTAGGAAAGTAGAAATGCATCTTGTGTTTATCTTGTTCATAATGTTTGATTCTTTTCATGAGATCTTTTACATACAAATCAAGCGTTTTTTCAATAATATATTCATATGCGATTATAATTTGAAATTTCTTGTGCATAACTTCTTTCGCATATGCTTGATGAGTGAATTTGCCTAAGTTCCGTGTGAAAATATGAGTGATATCTTGTGAGAATTAGAGTTAAGGCGAATTACATCTAATGGCATTCGGCGAATGTATCTTTGATGCTTGAGTATATTAAGTTTGGGCTTTTCAATAAAAACTGAGCCATGCAGTCAGTTTTGCAACTTAATGTTAGTCTTTACTTTTTGGCTTTTGCATACATTGTTTCAGTATGGGCACGAATCGATTGCATCTCAAATGATTGGTTTTTGTGGGATATGTTTGTGGGTGTCATAGCTGAGAACCTTCAGGAGACAAAACTCCTCCTACTAGGGACACCTTATAGGTTTAAAGGCTTGTAGCATGTGCTCAATGCTATCGCGTTCCCTACGAAAGTGGCTTAGTTAGGATTTAGTTTTTCTTTTAGTTGAGGTTTTTTTTTTTAGGTTTTGCTCGAGGACGAGCAAAAGATAGGTTTGGGGGTATTTGATCAGTCTAATTTTATGCTTATATTTTGCCCTTTGTCCTATGTATTTTGCCTATCCTTTGAGTCATTTTAGGTGGTTTGATGTGTTTGTTAAGCATATGTAGGATGTTTTCATTAGCAATGCTAAGGAATCCATTTGTGGATGAATTGGAATCAAAAAGTGTCAAAAAGGGCAAAACTGTCTTTTACCGCCGGCCATGCAGTGCCCTCTAAGCGGTCCAGCAAGCGATCTACAGCAAAAGGTCTAAGAAATTACGCCAGCCAGACCGCCGGCTATGTAGTGCCCTCTAAGCGGTCCAGCAGGCGATCAACAACAGAGGAAGGATCAGTAATTTCCGCCGAGCAAACCGTTGGTCAGGCACATGCCTCCCAAGCGGTCTAGCCAGCGTTCGCTCCCAGTCGTGCGTTATTTGTGGGCCGCCGCTCATGCACCTTGCCCAGGGAGCGGTCCAAGGGGCGGTCGTGCACAAACATGTTTCTTTTAGGACTCTGACTGACCTATTTTAAAAAGGAACCTATTTAAGGCGACGAGAGAAGATTTTAAAAGGACGGTTGGGGAGAGGAACAGAGGACCCTTCTCAATCTTTTCATCCATCTTTACACAGAGAAGATTTGGAGACAAAGAAGATTTCAACATCGAAAATTTGAAGAATTCATTGAAGGCCTCAATGGGTTTTATCTCTTCTCTCTTTTGTCTTTCAATTTCTATGATGTGTAACTAACTCCATACTAGGGTATCGATGTGAACCTATGTAATGCTCATGTTATGATTCAAACTCCATATCTTTATTAATCAATTCAGATTTAGATTTGTTCAATTCATTATATGTCTTACTCTTGACTTGCATTAATCTAATGGAAAATAATTGATACTTATCTAGGGTTTTGATAATTTATAAATTGAGATTGCGCTAGAGAAATTTAGGTTGTCTTAATTACTTTTCAATTGAATAAGTATGATTGTTCTCGACATAGGAATTACTGCGAGACAATTTTGGTTCAATAATTCTTACACGTAATGGGTTCTTGGTGATGGTTTACACTTTTGACGAGGGTGAGTTGTGATTGAGAACACGTGGTTAACTCCCGAGGAATTAAGGTAATACCATAATTAAGATAAGAATGAACTCTGAATCTGGATTGAATCTATTTCATGGAATTAGTTGATGAACATTGAGTATTGCATATGGGGAGCATCGGTTACCTAGTTTTCCATCTCTTGATCGCATTCACCAATTCTTTGTTAAATTGCTTTCTTAGTTTAATTTAGTTCTAAATCAATCAATCACTCAATCTCAAATCTCTTGGTTACTGTTACTTGCTTAGCTTTAACTAGGATTAGTTATAATTGATAAATTACTTTTCCTCGTGGGAACGATCTCTACTTGTCACTGTACTTATCTCACGATTCGTGCACTTGCAAGTTAGGTTTTTATAACACGATTTTACACATCAATGGGCAGGGTAACTGGAGATCAGGAGGGGCTTGAAAGAGATCAGAGAGCCTTACTGGCAATCGGAGTTGGACAGAGGACAAGCTGAAAAGCCAAGTGGGAGGGCTGAAATGCATCGAGCCCAACATGAGTAGTTTGGGAAAAGGGAAAACAATTAATGCCTTGGGAGAAAAGGTAGTGACAGGGGACGTTCCTGCAGGAAGCAAGCTTAAACTTAATAAAGGTAAGGGACTGCCACCGTTAAAAGAAGCTAGCATTTATGGAGGAAAAGACCAATATAAAGAAAACTTGATAGAGGTAGACATCTGTGGTTTGGCTACTGTTTCGGATCCTATTGGTGGCCAATCACCCCATAATCGGGTCCAAAGGCCTACCTTGGAAACCCAAGGCACTGAGTTAGCACTGGTTGGAGGGGTTTTGGGCCCAATGTGTGCTCCTATTCTTTCCACTGAGGTCAATAGGCCCAACGAAGACAACAGGCCCACGGAGTATAATAAGATCCCGGCCGCCCAAACATATGTCTGTCTTAGCAGATCCAAAGCTAATGAGACCTCAAAAAATCTGCAAATGGAAAAGAGTAGCCTGAGAAAACAAAGAAAATAAACTCACATCTGATTTGGGGAAAATTCCTCAATTAGGAATTGGTGAGCAAAGAGGAAGAGAATCTGGAAATCAAGAAATTGAAGAAATCTGGCAGTGAGCAGTTGGGAATCGTCATAGGTCCAGATGAGGGACAGAGCAAAGAGATCAATCTCGTCACATTTTCAGAAGTTGATAAGAATAGAGAGGTGCAGTCGGGGTCTTTTACTTTTTCGGAGGTTTTGTCCTTGGTTGATGAAGTTCCAAGTCAGCTACAATCGGCCGGCCGATCTCTATCGGCCCGTCAGGAACAATGAAAATTCTAGCCTGGAACGCTCGTGGATTGGGTAATCCGCGAGCGTTCAACACCCTGCTCACTCACAAATAGGACTGGAATCCGATTTTGGTTTTTCTTATGGAAACACATTGTCAGCATGAAAAACTTGAGTTGTGGAAAATTAAATTAGGTTATAACAGTAAGCTGGTGGTCAATAGTGTAGGCAATTCCGGTGGATTATATTTGTATTGGTCAGCTGATACTACGGTGGACCTTCTTACTTACTCTCAAGAACATATAGATGTTAGGATTAGGCATGGTAATAATCAGACTTAGAGGTTCACGGGTTTCTATGGCCACCCGGTCCAGGCTCAACGAAATCACTCTTAGACTTTTCTTAAGAGGTTGGCAAGCATGATAATCTCCCCTGGATTTGCATAGGAGATTTAACGAAGTTTTCTGGGATAGTGAGAAGTCAGTTGGGCAAACCAAGGAATGGAGGGATATGGCCGATTTCAAGGAAGCAGTGGATGACTGCCGTTTAGAGGATATGGGATTTTGTAGTCCAAAATTCACTTGGAGCAACAAAAGAGAAGGCTCCGCCCACATCCTGAAAAGATTGGATAGGGGTCTATGCAATAGGGCCTGAAAAATGCTATTTCCTTTCTTCTCAATCCGTCATCTTGAATTTTGGGGCTCCAACCAACGCCCGTTGTTGCTGGATTTCTTTGTTAATCCTCAACCTAATCAAATGGCTAGTGCAGATAGGAGGCGCTTCTTTTTTGAGGATTGTTGGGCAGAGGACAAAGAATGCCACAACATTATTTCGTTTGTATGGGATACCAGAGGTCCAAACAAAAACCTGCATTCGGTTTTGGGTAAAATTGCTAATAGTGGCAGAAGGCTTGATGCTTGGAATGCTTTGAAGAGGAAGAATCACCATCAAGATATTAATTTGAGCAAAAAAAAAGCTGAAAAAAGCCAATTTGGCGGACTCCCCTAGCAATTGGAAAATTATCAGAGGATTAAAAGATAATATGGATGAAGCCTTGGCTATTGAAGAGAACTACTGGCGCCAAAGAGCGAAGCTAGTTGGATGAAGAAGGGCGATCGGAATTCCCGCTTCTTCCAAGCAAAGGCCACATGTAGGAAAGCTAGAAACATTATTAAAGGCTTGCTTGACAGGAATGGTGTTTAGAGAGAAAACAATGAGGACATGGTTAGTATCATTACAAACTACTTCACTGATATGTTCACCTCTATCACCCCTACTTCACAGGATATGGAAAAGGTAACTAACAACATCAAAACTAAACTTCATGATCACTCTATTAGTTATCTGGAAGCGAAGTTCACCCCTGCTGATGTTAAAAAGGCTGTCTTTGACATGAGCCCTTTGAAAGCTCCCGGGCTGGATGGGTTTTCAACTAGTTTCTTCCAAAAAATTTGGGGGGAAATTGGTAATAGCATCACGCACTGCTGTCTGTCAATTTTGAATGAAGAAGGCGAAATGGGAGATTTCAATAGCACCATCATTGCGCTTATTCTGAAAACTCAATCGTCGGATAATGTCTCAGACTTCAGGCCCATAAGCCTCTGCAATGTATTTTACAAAATCATTGCCAAGGCAATTTCAAATAGGCTTATGAGTGTCTTAAATGGGGTGATCTTGGAAGAGTAGTGTGTTTTCATCCCAGGTCCGCTTATTTCCGACAACACAATCGTGGGCTTCGAATGCCTCCACAGAATCAAGCGTATGAAGAGGAAGAAAGGCTCAATGGCTGTCAAGCTCGACATGTCAAAAGCGTTTGACAGGGTGAAATGGGTTTTTGTGGAGAAGATAATGCTCGGCCTTGGTTTTCCTGTGAGTTGGGTTAATTTGATTCAAAGATGCATCTCATCGGTTACATATTCCTTCATGCTAAACGGTGAGGTTTGTGGCAAGTTTTCTCCTTCTCGGGGTCTTAGGCAGGGAGACCTGATCTCCCCCTACCTCTTCATTATCTGCGTTGAAGGGCTTTCTTGCCTACTGAAGCAAGCTCATGAAAGGGGCAACATTAAAGGTTTCAAATGCAGCAAATACGGCCCTGTCATCTCCCACCTGTTCTTCGCCGACAATAGCCTGGTTTTCACTAAAGCAACAAATGAGAATTGTATGGCTATTCGGGAAGTGCTTCAGGTTTATGGTAATGCCTCCGGTCAGGTTATAAATTTTAACAAGTCAGCCTTATGTGTTAGCCGTTCTTGCTCGGCTAGTGAAGGTGAGAGGCTGGCTTCCATTGTTGGTGTCCTGCTTGTCGCTTGCCATGAAAAATATCTAGGGCTCCCCTGTTTCACTGGTCGAAGCAAGAGAGCCGTTTTTATGGATATCATTGATAGAGTGTGGAACAGATTAAAAGGCTGGGGGGAAAAGTCACTATCTATAGGCGGCAAGGACATTCAAATCAAGGCGGTGATTCAGTCTCTCCCAACATATTCTATGGGTACCTTCAAGCTCCCTAAGGGTTTGATTAAAGAGATTCAAAAATTGTACGCCAGATTTTAGTGGGGGAGTACACCTGAAAAACGTAAGATTCACAAGTGTACTTGGAACAGGCTTTGTGTTGATAAGGTTGTTGGTGGTTTAGGCTTCCGTAACTTGGAAAATTTTAATAGGGCTCTTTTTGCAAAGCAAGGTTGGAGGATCCTTAAGCAGCCCGATTCCCTTGCTACTAGGATGCTGGAGGGCTGTTATTTCAGAGACTCGTGCTTCAAGGAAGCCCCTAGAAACTCTTCCGGTTCTTTTGTTTGGCATAGTATCATTTGGGGAAGAGATTTCTTAAACTCTGGCTCTAGATGGAGAATAGGAGATGGATCCTCTATGTCCATTTACAAGGACAAGTAGACTCCTAGGCCCTCGAATTTTAAAACTATCTCCCAGCCGGTTTTGGGCATTAATGCCACAGTCGACAACCTTCTCTCAGCTTCTAGTGGGTGGGATGTTGATCGCATCCAGAACAACTTCTCCAAAGAAGATGCAGATGATATCTTGAGTATTCATTTGGATTCCAACAGCCACAAGGACACTCTGATTTGGCATTATGAAGATTCTGGAAATTACTCGGTTAGTAGCAGTTACAATATTGGTCAACAGTTGGCCAATTTTGCGAGCACCTCAGGAGCCAGTCCTACTACGGCTTGGTGGAATACCCTCTGGAAAACCCCTATTCCCCTGAAAATCAAGATTTTTTTTTGGAAAACCTAGAACAATTGGATCCCGACAAGAGTTAACCTGGCTAGAAGAGGCATCATGCTGGATGGCAAGTGTCAGCGCTGCTTCTCAGAAGATGAATCAACTCTCCATGCCCTCTGGTACTGCCGAAAATTATCTCATGTTCGTAGAGAGTAGGCTGCGTCGCATAACATTGCTCCAGGTACCTTCATCAATGTTAATGACTTTATCTATGAGAATTTCATAAAGCTGAATATTGATGAGCTGGGCCTGCTGTGTATTATTGTTTGGAGGTCTTGGTTTGTTAGGAACTCTTTTCTTTTTGATGCTAAAAGGGCTGATACCAATGGCATCCTTAGCTGGAGCAAGAATTTTTCTAACTCCTTCAGCAGCAGTAATGTTATTCTACCCCATGTGGCCTCTGTTCCTTCGCCTAACTTTTGGTCCCCTCCTCCTTTGGACTCTTACAAGATTAATTGCAGGGCTATTTCTGACTCGGGTAATAAGAGTACTGGTTTTGGTTTGGTGTTAAAGAACCATGATGGCTTAGTCAAGTCCTCCTGCAGCCTTTTTGTGGATTCTGGCCTCCAGTATTCTACGGCTAATTTAGTGGCAATCCTTAGAGGTTTGAAGTTTGGTAATTTGTGCGGCCTCTTTCCTTTCTCTGTGGAGTCTGATGTTGCTTTTGCTGTTGATATGGTCAACAAGGACACCCATCTTAATTCTAGAAGAGGAAATATTATCTGTGACATTATTGGTCTTATGGAAGTTATTGGAATCCCCTCTATTCTTCTGGGTGAGAAGGGTTCGAATAAGGATGCTTTGGTTCTTGCTAAGAGGGCTCTTCTTAGTAGAAAAGATCAAGCGTGGCAGTTTGGGCTCCCTATCTCTGTCCCTGATGATATTTGAAATGTACTGCAGAACTTGTTCTGTTTTCCTGCCTTCTTGTGCCTGCTGTTGTTTCCCTGCTTTGTCTGGGGCCTTTGTGGCTTTGTTTGCCCTTATGAGCTGTCAAAAAAAAAAAGAGAGAGAAAGACATGATTCATGAATCATGCCTATGTGAGATTTGCCAACTCACCAATCACCATGGCCCTTTCTCATTAATTTTTTATATTTTTAATCTCATTTCAATTTCAATTTTCAAAACCACTTGCAAGTTGGTGCCAGAGTTCCCCAGTATTATATGCTCATGACTTAAATAGGCAAAATTGCACCAACTTCCTTAGAAGGGTAAAATAGTATTTTGAGTGAAAGTGTTAATATAATTTAGCAGAAGCTGTAAAATGGCTATAACTGAAATTAGCCGGTGGAAAATGACAAATATTTTTCGAAAGAAAAAAAAAATAAAAAATAAAAAAATAAAAATAGGGCAAATTGTACCATTAGGCCTAATTGCAAACCACTTTTTTATTTTTATTTTGAAAATGCAGGAGATAAAACAATGTTACGTCAATCGTAGGAAGTCTATCTAATAAACAGATCATAATTCAGAAAAGCAAGTGAAATCTAATTAAATGCAATTCTCGTCACTCTTGGTTGAAAGAAAGAAGTCAAATGGGGTATGGTAGGGCAGAAACCAACCAACATGGAAGATGGAAGGCTGTCTCAATTTCTTATCCTGCATAATGCAGATATTTTGGCGATCCACACAAACCTTAAAGCCTCTTGTCACCTGCAATTTTTGAAAAGGACCCTACCCTACATGCTGACCACTCCATGTTCACCAAATTCTAACCGTCTTTCTGCATAATTTGGTTAAGTGTTGTATTAGTAACTGAGAAATTTGAAAGAGACAATAATTTTTTCTGACTCCAATATTAATATATTATGAACAAATGACTAGCATATATACAACCTATATTGGCACTAAATCTACCAAGAATCAAGGACCTATAATTGTCTACAATTAGTCCCATAAAACTAGGAAACATAAAGAGGGAGATCTGGTACAGTTGACCAGATCTCTTTATTAGGAAAACAAATCCCTAAATCTTAAGACAAAATATTGCTAGGATCTCCTCCATTATTTCATGAAATCCGACAGTAACATTTACCGACCTAACGTTGATGCATATTTCACAGCATAAAAGAGAAAAAAAAAAAAAAAAAAAAAAAAAAATCCCTATTCAGCTCCTCCTGGTTACCAAATGAGAAAGAAGGCCAATCAGCTCTAGCTTATCACTTATCAGAGAGCTATCGATAGGAATTGGTTAAGCATTATCATCCTTAAGTATTCATTCCATCATCAAATTCAATTAGGCGCATCTAGATATTCGTCAAGCAACAATCATTGTTGAGTAAACAAGACATATTGTCAAGAATAGTCACACTGGAAACAGTACTGCTGGAAACAGCTTGTTTGGTTGTCCAATTAGGAAAGACTTAGAAATTGTAATCCCTGATTTGTAGGGATTCTAGTGTAGCAGTTTCAGAAGTATTGTTGCAGGGATTCCTATATATTGCCTCTCTATGTATAATGTAAATATACAGAAATAAAATTCTTAAAATTTCACACATATACTGTAGATGACCCTATAAGTTATTGATATGCACAGAAGCCATCAAGATGAATGAACAAATAAAAAGAAGCAGAGTTCATGGGAACTCACCTATGATAATTAATTGCAATTCACCTTACATAATAAACGAACAAGGAAAAAGAAGCACAGTTCAGGAGAAATCACAGGTTATTACTGCACAAATATAGCTAAAACTTAAAAGATGTTTTGTTAACTGATTTGGAACAAATAGTCCCTGGTGTAACGATTAGCAACAACATTATGCAAGCTAACAATGGAAAAATAATGTAAGAACAAATTTCGCCTAACATGCAATGAGGAAACCATAAAGTTACCAATTACGCTGCAGCAGAATTCTTCTTGTTCTTCTTTTTCTTCTTGCACCTCTTTCTTTTATTAAGGTCTCTACCAGGTTTTTTAATTTGTGCTTCAGTCTTTGGTGTGGTGTGGTCATGGTATACTTCACTCACCTTCCTTGTCGGCTTAAACACCTCAGTAATAGATGGATCCAACACATCCCTCGAGCATTTTAAAGTGACACCCATAGCTCTGGCCTCATCCCATAGCTCTTTACCTTTCTCAAAGTCTCCTCCTCTGCAGAGCTTGGGTATGAGCACATCATAAACTGGTCCATAACCACCCAATAAGCTTCTTTTCATTCTCTCAAAAAGCTCAAGCGCAAAATTCACCCTCTCAACTCCACAGAGAATACCAATCAAGTCATAGTAAAATTTGCGATCTGGTAACAACCTGTCTTTGATCATCTCATCCACCATCTTATTACCTTTGCCAAACCTCCCAGTCAAATATAATACTCTTGTAACAAGATAATACGTAACCCAATCTTGAGCACAACCAGATTTTTTCATCAAATGAAGAACTTGACAGGATTCCTTCACTCTTCTAGTCCTCCCTAAACATGAAAGCAATATATTATAACTAATAGAGGTTGGGGAAATTTTATAGGATCTCATTTCCATCATCACATTCAAAGCTTCAGGTACGAGACTGGAAGGATTGCGTTTAAGGTTTCTCTCACATAGGCCCCTAAGGAAGGTGTTATAGCAAAATAAATCAGGCATAACCCCACCTAACTTCATCTCTTTGATAACTTTTCGTGCTTCCTTCACATTCTCTTTTATAGACCACCCGTGAATAAGACTCTTGTAAATACAGAGCTCCACGCCAGTTATCTTATCCTTATGGTGATAAACAACCCCTGCTGCTTTCTTAGCATGTCCCCTGGCACAAAGAGCATTAACAATGGCAGTGACTGTAACACTATCTTGTGCGCACTTGAACTTGTCCAAGTTCTTGAAAAGACCCAACGCATCGTCTTCTCTCCCTAGTTTAACTAATGCCTCGGCTAAAACGCTAAAACTTTGCGTCTCCATTACCCGACCCTCTTTCCTAAGATTCGAAATCAAAATATTGATAGCTGTGTAATCCTTCATTTCAGCAAAAGCACAGATTGCATAATTATAATCCTTATCTTGCAAAGAAATATTTGAATTCTTACAAGACCACAAGAAAAAACGCAATAGTCTTCTAGTGGGTGCTTCATGTTTGCAAAAATCTAAAACTTGGGTGATAAGTGATGAAGTTAAAGGAAGTTTAAGTCGATTTAGACTTCCTTGTAAGTCATCTAGGCCACCTATTGTGCTTGAAACAACTTTACATATCTCTTGCAGCTGCTGTGGTGCCTGATTAGGTGGTCTTGTGGAGTACATAGAGACTAAACGCTGTTGGCATTTCTGGGTTTTGACAGTTGCCAGCAAAAAGATCTTCATTGAGGACATTCATCGAACAGATGGTGTTTATTACTTCAACTGGAGAAAGACTTCACGAGGCTGCAGTACAAAATTGTAATATGTGACTGACCATTTTTGTCTTGTAATTGAAAGATTGAATGGCGATCGTCTTAATTTTTGCCAGTCTGGAAATAAAGAAATAATTCTCTAATTATTTCCTCCATCTGGTTAGCTCAGTGATTCAACTGAATCTGCAAGGGCATTATCGGACATAGAAATCCTCCGTGGCATTTTTACGTGAATAACGACGCTTAATTGCCAAGATCCTTGTATAATTCTATTTCCAATTTCCTCATCACCGATCACTTCACGGTACCCTCCGTTGTCTCTCTTCTCATCATCGTTTAAATAATTATATACATTTGTATCATGATCTCTTATGATTTCATTGTTTATTGCATAAAAGGTTAGTGAGAAACGATGAGTCAGGTGTTTGAAGGATACGAGCGCCAATACTGCGAGCTCTCCGCCGGTTTATCGCGGAAGTGCGCGGCAGAAAGTGCTGTTGATGGAGGTAAATAATAATATATTGCCTCTTTATCTTTATTTGATAGTTGAAGATTTTGGTTTACATGTGAAACTTCATAATTCAAATTCCGGTTTAGATATTAATAAAACCAATATAGTGGATAATGTGAATTTTAATTTTATGATCGCTACTTGCAATTGTGTTTATAATGTGTTAGCTATACATGAACTCCAATATCATTATCATTACTATATATAAAAAGTGTGAGTTGCCGGCCTAGATTTTTCAACACCCCCAACCCTTATTTTTTATTTTTATTTATTTTTATTTATTTCTTTTTTTTCTTTATAAGTATAATTATAAATACAACCGTTAAAGTTTATATAATTACTTAATAGATAGCTTATAGTAAGATTTTAGTTATAGCATCTCTCTTTTTTTTTTTTAGGAAAATCAAATGATAAATACAGCCTTCGAGTTTTTTTTTTTTTTTTTTATTAGTATTTTTTTTAATGTCTTTAAAAGTATAATTACAAATAAAACCCTTAAAGTTTATATAATTACTTAATAGATAAGTGTTAGTAAAATTTTGATTATAACATCCCTTAGATTTTCTTTGAAAGTTAAATGACAAATACAAGCCTTCGAATTTCTAAAATTACTTAATAGACATATCTTAGTAATAGTTATACAACATGGATTGTATAGTAATTTTCATAATTTTCATAATTTATCTTAATTTAAAATTTTAAATAGGTTAAATCATTATTAAATAGTTTACCACAATTATTATGAATTTAAATGAAATTTATTTGAGTTTGTAAAATTACTTAATAGAAATGTTTTAGTAATGGTTACCTATAATGATATGGATTGGCCCCAATTTAATAGGTATTTGGATTGATGATTAATTTATGTTGTAAAATGAGCTGGGGGATGAAAATATAATTTTCAATACATTTAATGACTTGAAAAGGAATAAGAAATATTATAGAGGTATAAATTTAATTTATCAAGTTAGTCATTAAATATATATACAGGGGAGGTTTTTAAAGTGAAAGAAAGGATATATACATAATATATATAAAGAGGGAGTTGACTAAGGAAGATATTGATATCGGTTATTAAAGATTTAAATAATCATTTCATCACAATTTATGCTATTTAGTCGAAAGGTACTTTTGGAAGTAAAAAAATATAATTTAGATGGTGCTTTAGATGGTTATTTGTTAAAGGGGCTAGAGGTAATTATGTGGACTAGACCTAAATCAATATCTATAATATATATAAAAGTATAATATGTCGATTCAATTATTATAACTTTAGATGGTTATTTGCTAAGAGACTATAAGTAATTATATAGATTGGACTCAAATCAATATCTATATCTATATCTATACTATATATAAAAGTGTGATATATCGGTTCAATTATAGTATCGTTTTTTTTTTCCTTTTAATTTCTTTGTATGTAAAATTACAATTACAACCCTTAAAGTTTATATAATTACTTAATAGACAGAGTTTAGTAAATTTTCAATTATAACATCCAGTATATTATTGAACGTCGATTGACAAGCTTCTTGTCAAACCCATGAATTTAGGACTTCCTCAGGGTGTTATATCAATGTAATAACATTTATATAAATTAAAACTATAGTGTGTTATATTAACATCCCTTATTTTTCAAGGATATGTATATTTGTAAATACGAAACTCAAATACTAATTTAAGCACATACCTTGCTTGTGCCCCGATACCTAGTATATATAAAAAGAGGCAGTTTGCTAGCCTGGATTTTTCATCCCGCACCTATTTTGTTTGATGCTTTTTTTATTTTTTATTTTTTTTAATTTCTTTAAAAGTTAATTGCAAATACAACCCTTAAACTTTATATAATTACTTAATAGATAGGTTTTAGTAAGATATTTGTTATAGCATCCCTTATTTTTTAAAAATTTCTTTAAAAGTACAATTGCAAATACGACCCTTAAACTTTATATAATTACTTAATAGATAGATTTTAGTAAGATTTTTGTTCTAGCATCCCTTATTTTTTTAGGAAAGTCAAATGACAAATACAAGCATTCGAGTTTGTAGAATTACTTAATAGATATGTCTTAGTAATAGTAATACAACATGGATTGTATAGTGATTTTTAAAATTTGTCTTAATTTTAAATTCTAAATCTATACTATCTACAAAAAGGAGTTGCCAACTGGAATTTTCACCCCCCTTGATTTTGTTTGATCTTTTTTTTTTTTATATAAAAAAAATTTCTTTAAAAGTACAATTACAAATAAAAAAACTTAAAGTTTATATAATTACTTAACGGATTTCTTTTAGTAAGATTTTAATTATAGCATCCCCTATTTTTTTAGGAAAGTCAAATGATAAATATAAGCCTTCGAGTTTGTAGAATTATTTAATAGACATGTCTTAGTAATAGTAACACAAGATGTATTGTATAATAATTTCCAAAATTTGTCTTAATTTAAAATTCTAAATAGGTTAAATCATTGTTAAATTAGTCTACCTCAATTATTACGACTTTAGATGGTTATTTGCTAAGATGTTAGAGGTAATGATATAGACTGGACCTAAATTAATATATATATTATATAGAAAAGTGTGATATGTCGGTTTAATTATTATGGCTTTAGATGTTTATTTGCTAAAAGGCTAGAGGTAATGATATGGATTGGACCCAAATTAATATCTATATCTATAATATATATAAATGTGTGATATATCGGTTCAATTATAGCATCCCTTTTTTTCCTTTTAATTTCTTTGCATGTAAAATTACAATTACAACCCTTAAAGTTTATATAATTACTTAATAGATAGAGTTTAGTAAGATTTCAATTATAGCATCTAGTAGATTATTGAACGTCGATTGACAAATACAGCCCTTCAAGTTTGTATAATTACTTAATAGACAGATCTTAGTAATAGTAACACAACAGAGACTTATAATAAGGATTTTTTTAATTATTATTTTAAATTGTAAAATGGGACTGGGGATGAAAATATAATTTTCAATGTATTTAATGTGTTGAAAAAGAAAAGGGAATTATACAAGGGTGGAAATGTAATTTGTGTGAAACTTTATGATTTTGTGGATTATACAATGGATGTGTGTAAAGTGAAATGCAGTAAAAAAAAGTTTTAGAAAAAATCCAGACAATGGTTTTTGGCAAAATAGAAAAATAATTAAATCATCTATATGAACTTAAGACTTCCTCAAGGTGTTAGATCAATGTAATAACATTTACATAAACTAAAAATGTATGTGTTATATTAACATTTATTATTTATTAAGGATATGTACATTTACAAATATGAAACTCAAATATTGATTTAAGCACATGCCTTACATGTGCTTCAAAAACTAGTCTTATAAGAAATGATTCATTTTCTTGTAAGAAACCTCTTGTAATGTATAGTTGTTGTACCTGTTCTATTGATTAACAGAGCAGAAGAAGCAGAAACTGTCTGAAATAAAAGCTGGATTGGATGCTTTGGTATTTCAGAAGCTCTTTTGTATGGATAAAACATGTGTTTCTTCTTAACTTTTTATGTGAAATTCGCCAGATTCGAAAACTGGACCTTAAGGCCAGGAGTTTGCAGCCAAGCGTGAAGGCAATGCTTCTTGCCAAGATAAGAGAATATAAAACTGATTTGAACAAATTTGAAAAATGATGTTAAAAGAGTAACATCAGTAGCTGCTCGAGATGGGTTGTTGGGAGTCTGGAATGGCTGATGCTATGATGGTATTTTTGTCTTTTCATAAAACTTAAAAATAAATTACATGTTCATTTGTTCCTGGTCACTTCATTAAACCTTGGGCAGGTATCTTCAGATCAAAGAGGAAGATTGTTGATGACAAAAGAGAGAGTAAAGCTGTCCACTGACAGAATTAAGGAGAGTACAAGGTCAATCTCTGTGTCTCAATCTTGCAAGATTTGCATCAACAACGCCAGTCTCTTCTGCATGCTCATGGCACAGTATGCTACTGCCAATTTTCACTTGTGCTTTCCATATATATATGTACTCATTTTGCTCAGTAATTGATATGGTCTAACATTGGCAGCTCCACGGGGTATATGACAACATCAGCAGAAGCAAGAAGATTCTGACAGCCATGTCTAGAAGGATGAGCAGGAACAACTGGATCATGGGCTGTCTTAAATACTAATCATTTCATTGCAATATTACATTCAAATTTCCACAAGACTAAATGGCTACCTAAACATGGAGATAATACAAAAAAAGGGTCTGCAAAATTCATACAGGTGGAATACTTCAGTGATGAGTAATTAAGTACCATCTCATATGACTTTTTAAATAACTTTAATCCTGTTCAGTGAATTAGATACTTCACACACGGCCTGATCTGCATCTGCATCCTTCGATTGATCAAGTGCTGTATTGTTCTTCTACATGGCACTATTTCTTGATCATCCAGACTGTAAACAGCTAACAATGCAGGGAGCTTGGGGAACAAAAGCTTCTGTTACGGCAAGTTGCTGAAAAAGCAGATTAATATCCTTAGGTATCATCTTCAGGAGAAGATTCTCTACATGCCTGCTCTTCCTCCTCATCTTCCTCCTCTTCATAATCAACAGATGCAGGTTTCCCATTAAGATCCACGTTTACACCATTTACCTTCCTCACAAACTGCCCCCGTACACGCGGTCTTCTTTCAGCAAGCCTTTTGCGATTAACATACCTGATCTTCTTGTCAAAACAACGCTCCTTCCTTTTCTGTCTGAACTTGATCAATGCAGCCTCCCTTCTATCAACTTTATTCAACTTCACTTCCGTGGAAGATGAACTCCCAAATGACGGCCATGAATTAGTAGGCATCTGACCATGTTGTAAGCACATACTAACTGGGTAATAGGGGAATGAAGCCACCCCATTAATATGAGGAAGGTGATTGTACTGAGATAGCATAGCTGAAGTAGCATGATTCTGAAGCTCATGCAGGTTATTTTGGTACAGTTGTGAGGATGATGGCATCATTACTTGATTCACAGCTCCCGACATATAATACGGATAAGTGGTTTGTGCAGGTAAACCTGATAGATCATTTTGAGTTTCATTTCTAGGAGGTACATGAGCCTGAGAGAACTTTTCATCCTTGAAATTCCTTTCTTGTGGAAACTCCACAGACAACGGCGGAGTGGAGGACTTCTCCATGGAAAGAGAATCTGGAACACTACTACTGCTCGGAAAGTCATCTCCTTGAGAATAGTTTTCCCACGCCTCTCCATTTTCATGAACTTGGGTATCACTGACTATTTGTTGGATACATGGTTGACATTTCTCTTCCATCCTCACATTTTGGGCAGCATTATCATCAACATTAATAATCCCTTGGGAAATGTTTTTGGGCATGCTTGACTTGACGTAAGTGAAGAAGGCAGATGACTCACCAATCTTTAGTTCACTCTTCTTTGGACCAAATGAAAATTGACCTGGAAAAATATCACTGGTTAAGTATACACTATACAAATTTGCAGAGAATAATTTCATGTCAATAGGATTTCCAACCACAATACTTGTAAAGCAGCTGTTAAAAGGTGAGGAGTTTTGCTCACCTGTTCGGCGGTCACTTATAAATGGCACATGAGGCCGATATTCACAGACATGAGTTTGAGGGGGCTCTACAGCAGTAGCAACTGCAGACTGAAATAGGGCAGCATATGAATACAAACTTTCAAAGCTATGAGGCTTAGACAAAGAAATTCATGTGTAGAAAACTAGAAAGTAAGATTGTTCTGTTCATCATGTGCAATTTATTATTTCATATTGAATTTTAAAATATGTAACATACATATAATTAAATCCTTTGTATAGAAATAATAGGGATCCTCAGCAATCAAAAAGAAAAAATTCAAGGGATATCTTAACGCTAGAAGGAAAACATTTCAATTTGAAAATTTACAAAAATGATCTACATTCCGTTGTTAAAATTTTTGCAGAAATTTCCATACATGTTTTTGAGATTTACAAAGTAAAACTGCATTTTGACATAAACCATAAATTGGTTCAGATATTAAGGCATAGTTGTATAATCACTGCATGCAACGGATATGATTATCCCACTAAGATCTACAATAATGTACAAAAAAGGCCCACTTGAGTATGTAACCAACACAAAGCACTAAAAAGATACAGCAAAGGAGTCATGAAATCAAGACTATAAGGAGTAACTGATATTTTCAGATATTTAAGTATTATGATGTTGTTAACAATCCTCCATAACATGTTTGTTTCATCTATGTAGTAACAGTGAAATCAAAAGAATTAAATCCATTCTTATATGCCTATAGATTTCTTCTAATTATTATCTTTTGTTTTACAGTAGTATACTACAAACCTGCAAAACTATGGCACATCCCACATCTGATACCCAGTGCTAAGATAAAACATAAGACCATATATTAAAGTCATATTTCAATTTTCAAATTTTATAAGGAATTAACTTTCATAGAAAATGCATTACAAGAGATGGAAGTGATACTGCAATCGTGATTTTTGTAAATTCGCCAGTTTAAGGGTCAAGGTTCACATGGTGCACAAGCTCATGATTTTGCAATTTTAGTTACCAACTTCAGTACTCACTTCATTCCCCTGATGAGTTGCCATTCCCAATTCTGGATTGATACTCTTTCGAGACTTGTCATCTGAGTCATCTGAGAAGATAGTCGTACTGTTTGTATTAGCATCGCTAGGGTCTGATGCAACCAGATCAAAGTCATAGCTCAAGATGTTCTTTTCTGCCAGCCCGAGCTGCAAAGCATCAAAAATTTGCACGAATCTTATAATAAGGCTTTGGTTAAAATACAAATGCTATCAACTAAACTTTGAAAAATGCTCGTGTACAAGTGAACATAAAACACAATTATAGGAGGTTGGGCCAGTTAGAATCAGTAGGTACCAAATACTGCTGCACTAGATATGTCAGAGTAATCAGTGACCAATCAGTGAATATGTCAGAGTAAAAAAAACAATATTCAAGCAAAAAATTTCTGTTTCTGTGAGAAAATACAAATTTAATGAATATATAATCCTTGCACCTATAAATATACAACCCACCTATCCTTAGTATCTACTAGTGAGCACCAATCAAAATGAAAATGGGGAAATAGAAAGAAGAAATGAAGAAAAGTAACAAATTTCATTCAAAACATACCATCCGCCTTCTTCTCCACATATGTGTCCACAAGTTCAAGAGTTCATTAGTTCGTAGAGGCTTTACAAGATAGTCTGCTGCACCTAACCTCAAGCACTTGACAACAATAGAGACCTCATCCTGTGCCGACATCACTGATCAAAGAACAAAAAAGAGGAAAATATATATATTAATGATCAAACTAAAATTCAAGATTGAAAAGGTATAAGACAAGCTTACTGATAACAGGTATGCGACGGAGTTCTTTATCCCGCGTGATGTACTTCAACATCTTCATGCCTTTAGTCATTGGAAGGTCAACTTCGGCAAGTATTATATCAATTTCAGATCCCTCAGCATTCAATGCATCAATCACCTGTCTAGCTGACCTCACTGAAGTCACTGCAAAGCAAATATGATACCAGGTTAACATGGACTGTGCAAATAAGCTTAGAAAACATATACTATTGTATTAAAATGGAAATTGTATTAAACAATTTTATGTAATGGACAAACCCATTGAAATGCCCAAGAACATGACAAAGGTATTTCTGAAAGGAGTAACTGCATGCTAATTGCTAAGTAACTTGGTCAACATGTAAATGCCAAAGTTCCAAAAGTATAAAAAATGTCAAAGTCATTCTTCAAAAATAATTGCTTCAATTATTAAAAAAATTCAGATTTCTGTTTTGTACTTATTTCTTTAGAGAGAGAAAAAAAACCTCACACTTCAGGAGAATCAGAAAAATATAAAGAAAAAATTAAACAGAAAATGAAATGCAAAATGTGAAAACTGTAATACTGTGCTCTGGCTCGTTAAACCGTAAACAGTAAGGTAATGTTGAAATCAGAGTCAAGTTCATCTAACAACACATTTGCACGAGCTGATTCAAGTCTACCAGTGTGTAATCAAAGCAAAATTCCAAAGTAGATACTTTTCTTTTTTTCTCGCTAAAGTTATATTCTCTTTCAATCCACAATATAATTGTACGTCATTTCTACCTATTCAACCTAATACTGATAGAAAGCACTATAAGCCTCAGAATTAGTTTCAGCTGGTGATATGATGTAAACAAAAAAATTGAATTGATGAATCCCAACACAACTGACTGGCATATACTTGAACTAGATTCATCATTCTTATGAAGACTGTCAATGGTTGACAATAACTATGTATTCATTGCTTTTCATAATTTTTTGGTATACAAACATTGAATACAGTTTGTTTCATTTAAAAAGAAAAAAAAACGATTTGAGAACATAAGACTAATCATTTTGGTATTGTTTCTCTTCCCCGTTGTATTAACAAGTATCTTTCAAGTAAATGTAAAACCATGCAGTTCAAAGTTACATCTGATGCTCCTCTGCATGTTTTAAAAAGAATTCTGACTTCTAAATAGAAATTACAATATCTAATAGCTAAATAATCACATTGTTTAACAATTGACAATGTACAAAGCCAATCATATCAGAACCCATAACTCACACTGCAACAAACAAAAATCATCCACATATAACTCCACAAAATTAAAGATTTGACTGAAAATAAACAAGATGCAATTCTACAACAATAAAATATACCCTGATAAGAACACTTGGAGAGGAGTGAAAAAACTTCCTCCGAGCTACTGCCATCGTTATCGCATAACAAAATCCTCACTTTGCTTCTATCAATAAACCCATCTCCACCACTCTTACTATTGCCGCCACCGCCGCCACCACCACCACACTCTTTGTTCAAATTCAGCTCCTTCATCTCCATATCTTCAACACAACAATACAAAAACGAAAACAATAAATAAACACACCCAAAGAGTAATCTTCTTTGACCTTCCAAAAAATATATATATATATTATCATACCCAGAAAATTAAATGATAAAATGAGCTCAGATTCTAATAAACGGACGCTACAAGAAAACTTCAACGGAAAATCTCATCTTCGTAACCCCAAAGGAGACGAAAAGTAGAGCTAGGGTTTGGATCAAAGAGTGCATTGAAAATTAGATCATCCTAGTCTCTCCTTCCTTGAAAAGCAAAAAAAAAAAAAAAAACTAAGAGCCGCTATTTCATGTTAACAGTTTCTAATATTTCACAAAGCTCATGTCCTATCCTTGCCATAAACGGCAATCCAACTGTTAGCTCAATCAACGGCTATGATCAAGGACAGAGTGGGACCAGGATAGTTGATCAACGGTCAGATTCGCATCACCTGAAACAAGGACGGTAACTGCCGTAGAGAGAGAGAGAGAGAATTCTGTTTAAAAAAAGAACAGAAAAAAGAAAACAGAAGAAGAAAATTAGAAGGATTGGACAGTCGTGGTGGCGGGTCATTTGGTCTTGTTTGTGAAAATGGAGAAACGGATGGTGGTGATTGGCTGTTCGAGAGGGGTGCGCAGGGTTTTCTCAGCGTATTTTAGGAAAATAGAGTGACGTGGATGGAGAAGGAGAAAAGTGCAATAAAAAAGGTATGGATAGTTTGGTAGAGATAGAAAGTCGGCCACGTCCGTCAAATCCCTCTTAAAAGGAGAACCTTTTTGTTCACCCCTTTAAGGGAGGTAACCATTATCTCCTCCTAAATGGGTGACATATATCTATAGAGAGAGTAAATTTATCCAAACACGATTATTTTTTTAGATAAATTTATCCCTTCTAGACACATGTCATCTTTTTAGGAGGGAGGTAATGTTTACCCCTTTTAGGGATGAGAAAAAATGGACTCTCTTAGAAGCTAAGGGAAGGAAAAAAAAAAAAAAAAAAAAAAAAACCCATAAGACATTAGAATTTTGTTTTTAGCCACAAACAAAATTTTAAGTTTAAACGATTAGTAGTCACATTTAATTGTAATTATCAATCTACCCCTTATTAAAACAATATAAGACTATTCTCCTTATTTGTTGTTTTTATTTGTGAAAGAGGACATAATGTCTCATAGAGATAACCTAGGGAGTTAATAGGTTATACCTAACTTTTTACAAATTACGTAGTGGCAATACAATTCATGCAAATCTCAATAACTAAACACAAGTACAAAATAGAGAGATTTAATATGATATTTTTTTGTGAAAACCTCAACAGGTGAAAACCACGATACCAAACCACTTTGTTCACTTTCATTACAAAATCTACCAGTTTAAAAGATAGATACACCCTCAGATTGATAGTTTAATCACAACAACTCTTCACTACCTTAGGTTAGTACACTTTACAGAACCTTTCTTGGTCAATCTCAGGTTGATTTTCTAATATCACCACTCTTGGACTATACACTACCCAATCTACCTTCAGACCTTTGACTAGCAATCCTTAATTTTATTTCTTACTCGATTGGACGCCTTAGAATAGCAGTTTACGACGAACGTCGCGCTTAGACCTCGTGCCAAAGAGATCAACGCCTCGTAACCTTAATCCATGATGAGGACGTCGGATGACCGTCCTTACACAACCAGACAGAAAGTCATTACCATGGTTTGTCACAATTGTTTCTTATGCCGAAAAGCGACTAAAGTTTCTGCTTCAACCTATGACATGATGGCACAACGAGGGCCTCATGCTAGCTAGTTGTAAAAATAGGCCAAATTTTTTGTCCAGAACAATAACCTATTGACACGACGTGGAACTCGCATCACCATGTCGCGTTAAGCAGATAGTGCCTCAACACATCTGCACAGGTGCTTGCATCGAGATAACTCATGCGTTGTGGCTTTGAAATTCTTCTAGATTGAAAATGGATTTTCATTTCTGAAAATACACAAGCGCGTGTCTAACACAACTTAGATGAGGTGAATTGGTTGTTATTAAATTAGTTACCAACTTTCCGACTTAATCAAATTAATCTCAAAGCATAACCAAAATCAATCATACATTTAACAACAATAATAAAAAGCAGAAATATAAAATCAACACAAGATATGAATTACGTGAAAAATCCTCTAATTGGGCAAAACTCACGGGCTAGATTACTAGCCACTATGGTCTGTTAAATCCACAATATGAAATATCGATTACAACCTAGGTTGGCCTACTATCACACCATTCTCGGAAGAACTCGAATACCTCTACCCGTATGCCTTTTACAATGGATGATGACCTTGCTTGTGGACTACACCTTGTAGTTACAAGACTTTAACTCATGAAGTATTATGAATAATATACCGTTGGAAAGATATGAGTGTCTAAATTGTCCATAAATTTTCAAAACTCAATTTAGATTTTTGTATAAAACGTTATGGTCACAAGACCATACAAATGTCAGTTTTGAAAAACATTTAAATAATTGAAAATCAATCTTTCGAAATTAGACACATCGCTCCAAATAACCAAACCAAATCTAACACAATTAAACAACATGCACACAACAAGATTAACATGATGAAATGTAATGCATGATCACAAAAACACAAATGCAAGAGTAATGGAGATGCATGTGTGTGTGTGTGTGTTCAACTACTCTCTTCAAGAAGTCAAGAACAAGTGACTACCTCATTGAAGCACCTTTGAATGCTTGGGAGCTTGCCATTGAAGATCACCTAAGCTACCTGTTACCTAAAAATCCCAATGTGGTTTGTCATCGAAATAAGTCAACCAATAACCTAGGAACTTACAATCTCCTCATTTGGCTATTTCGTGACACGCCACTCACATGTAATCCTCACAACAAAAAATAAGCTATGGTCAACAAAAGTTTTCTACTTTACAAGATGTTAACCGCAAAAATTGGCCAAAGACCAAAGAAGATTTTTCCATCCAGGATCAAAGAGGAAAGACTTCAGTGGGCAACATCCAACTACCTCTTGGAGAGAATCCAAACCAGTATATCGGGATACATATCGAGTTAAGCCAAAGCAGGATCAGAAGCATGAAGACTACAAAGTATCAAAAGAAACAAAAATCAAGATCCTACAAACCATGCTACATTGTCCTAACCCTACTTCTACGCAAACCAGGTATCTTGCTTCTACATAGACCAGGTACCCCGCTATTATGTCTCTTTGATACCCCATCGCAGAATTAGCCGGTATCCCGAATCCGAGACGACTAAGGGATCACTGGGAACCATGTTACAGCATGAAGAGGAGTGACTGAGTACCTTGACACCGCCTAGAATTAGTTCGCTAAAATACCGGTAAAGGATGCTACCAAGGTCTAGCGTATCTAGAAGACCCAAATTTAAAGCTAGGGATTAAAATTCATGCAACATTCTAGCTTACCGTAAAAAAAAGTCCAATAAAT
Source organism: Acer negundo (assembly GCA_035582765.1). NCBI lineage: Eukaryota > Viridiplantae > Streptophyta > Magnoliopsida > Sapindales > Sapindaceae > Acer > Acer negundo. Next base: position 5,023,489 of record CM069238.1, read on the forward strand.
TGCCGAAACCTTAGACTGAACATATAGGAGTGCATGGCAAGAAACGAGACTTATATATATGACATTATGCTCAACTGAAAAAAGGCTTAGGATTCAAAACCCTAAACCTATAGTTTTTTTGCTTATCAACTTGCATGAGATCTCCATTACCGACTGTGTCAGACTTCGCCTACAGTGATCGGTGGAGAGTTATATTTTATGTTATTTCAATACTACGTCAAGAAAAGCAGTGTAATCTCCTTTATGATGTGATATAGCCATTCATCCATCGTCTTAACCAATATTACATCGAAATTCCATTTACTGGAAATCACAGGTATCAAACTATGTGATACCCCTTCGACCGTGGTCAATTACGATCATGGTCCTTTAAAGTCGTTAATTGTAATTCCACCCCGCTGGTAAATTTTGGTTAACAATTTTTGGCGCCATCTGTGGGAAACTTACTCCCATCCCATTAGCAAAAGCAGCTTAGCACTACCCTGTTAGTAGAAATATGAGACTCAGATCCTTCCAGGGACAACCCGACCACTCGGGGCCCCATTTTTTTGCTTATACCCAAAGAATTCATAAACAATTGAGGGAGCAAGACACAACAACCTGGCATCGATCCCTCCACCATATCCGGGCTGCATGCCCCCAAATTCGACTATTAAGGAAGTCAATCGGTATATCCCAGAACAGCATGTTGCTGCATATGTAGAGAGTCTTCACCTTTGGATGATGCTTAGGGGATACCTTTCGAAGGTGTCAAGGTCGCAAGAGAAGCTGGACCGGGTACCCGGGCACCTGTCTTTGATAGACTTGGACCACCACTACCAGTTCCAGACTGTTCTGTAAATCTCAGACCCCGACAGGTAAAGTCAACAATCGATGTCCCCTTAGGAGAGATCTAACAACAACTAGACAGGCAAAATAGGGGAGGACTCCATGTCCCGATACAGGTGGTAGTACCAGATCTAGAAGGAACCTACGAGGTAGCCGCTCTAGGAGAGAGAAGTGCAAAGAGACAGCCGCAAGGTCCGAAACCTCAGATAATGAAGGTACAGTAGCCCAATCCAAACACAAGGGATCCATGCGCCTTGAAGATCGAATGGCCAAGATGGCAAAGGAACTTGAAGAGCTAAGGAAGGGAAAGCATCGAGGTACCCAGAAGAACCCCTTCGGGGAGATGAATGCATCTTTCTCCAGGAGGATCCGGGAAGTAGAGCTACCTCCCAAGTTCAAGATGCCTACTGAGAAGTGCTCTAGTTTGGAATATCATGTGAGCCACATTGAGAGTTTTATCCTTCAGATGGAAGTCCAAAATGCTACCCGGTCAACAATGTGTAGGATGTTTCTTTCCACTCTGATGGATTGTGTCAAGACTTGGTTTAGAAAGTTACCCCAAAGTAGTGTAGATTCTTTTACAAAACTCACTATAGATTTTTATGCTCAGTTTCAAGGGATCAAGCCTCGTCCTAAGAACCCCATCCTACTCCAATACATGATCCAGGAGCGGGGTAAGACGCTGAGGTCCTATGTAGAGAAATTCCACAAAGAGGTGGTTCAGATAAGAGTGTTTGCTGAGAAAGAGACCTTGGCAAATTTCAAAAGAAACCTGTGGGCTGGTAGGCTATTCCGATTGTTCGCCAAACACCCACCTGAAACTTGTTAGGAGGCCTATGACAGGGCATTAGAGCAGGTGGACATAAGGGTGTGTTTGACACGGAAATGGGATAGGACAAGGCGGGACGGGACGGGACGGGACAGGACAGGACAGGACATGATGAGATGGGACAGGTTGTTATGTATTGTGTTTGGAAGGTCTGGGACAGAACTGTGGACTGTACTATTATGCGTTTAGTATGGCTGGGACAGGACAGGACAAGAGATTCAAATGACCAGAATGCCCTTATTGTCCTTTTTTAAAAAAAAAAAAAAAAAAAAAACTTGTTTTATCATCTTTATTATTATTTTAAAATCAATTTTAATACTCAATTATGCTCAATTTAATACTTAATTATACTCAATTTTAATTGATCAGACAATCTCAACCATTAAAAAAGAACAATTAAAAAAAATAGTAATTTATTTTGAACATCATCCAACATAGACCACATCATATGTTGAAGACTTGAACTTCATCCAACCCAGATCATCAATCATCAAATTCAACTCAGAACATCAAATCTTAATCATCAACTCAGATCATCAAATTCAACTCAAATTCAACATCCACCATATTTATCCAATCAATGGTCAAGCAAGAAAAGATTAATGAAGACAGGAGTTTAGATTTGCTGTCCAATTAATGAAGTAATTTTTTTTTTTGGGTTAAAACTTCATCAAGGACAAACACATTAATATGGAAGATCGATGGATTGTTCTAAACTAACCAGGCATCCAGCTTGATATGGATAAGGCACCTAGATTTAACAAAATTCAACTGTCAAAATCTCAAACCATTGAAATTGAATCCATAAGGAAGCTGAAATTAAAGGTCTGGATTTGAACAAAGTCAAGATATTCATTCAAAAAGACATACACACCAACCAACAAGCAAGCAAAATTGACGACCAAAACAACATGGACAAAAAAAACTGATCAAATAGTTTAAAAAACAAATAATTCATTCAAGTGAAATATATGTACATCAATCACCAAAGTATATAGACTTATTTTTTCCAGGAAATACAAAAAGACCAAAATCGAGAAAATCAAATCTCTTTCAATCCTAAAACACAAAATAAGTACAAATAATTTCATAGATAAACAAAATAATTAGCAAAAAATTGGTGAAAGAAATCAAAACCCTAAATCGGGAACCCTAAATCGAAATCCAAAAATCCAAAATCGAGAACAAAAATTCGAAATCCCAAAATCCAAAATTGAGAGCCCTAAATCGAAAACCCAAAAACGAAATCCCCAAATCCAAAATCGAAAACCCACCAGATCAGCTTGAATTGAAACAGGTCGAACGAAGAGAGAGAGAGAGAGAGAGAGAGAGAGAGAAAGAAAAGGGAGAAAGTGAAAGGGATATCACGACTCATTGCTGACGGCCAAAGAACGATTAAAAGGGAGAGAGACAGAGTACTAGTTGTGAGAAAGAAGAGAGAGAGAAAGAGAGAGAGAGAGACGAGCGGTAGAGAGTGAGAAAGGGAAAGGGTTGGGTTTTAATTTATGTTGGATAGATTTGTCATTTTTGGAAGTTTTAAGGGTAAAATGGTCTTTTTGACATTTGTCCCATGCATCGGACAAGTCTGGGCGAGGGTTTGAGGTGGGACAAGTTTTTGTGGTTTTTGTCTTACCTTATCCCCATCCCATCCCATACTAATAGCATGCTAAACACTGGAAAACAAAAAGTTGTCCCGTCCCATGTACCAAATGCTCCCTAGATGAATAGCTCCGAGTCAAAGTCAAGCACAATGAAGCCCAATCAACCAAGCTCTAAAGTCAAGGTTAAGCATGTTGTGAAGAAACTTGTTGATGACTTGTTTGCTAAATCTTGTGTTTTGCCTCACTCTACTATGCACAAGAAAGTTGATAATGCTTTGTTTGATATATTTTAAAATGTGACCAATGAGGTCAAGGTGCATGTTGACAAGTCTAATATTGAGTCAAAGCATGATATTTGTAAGAATGAGAGGCATGTTGTGAAGAGTGTGTAGGTTAAAAAAGACACACCTAAATGTCTAGTTGCACAATATGCTTTGAGAGCCAACTCCTCCTATTCTTGGTACCTATATAGCTGTTGCTCTAGGAACATAACTGGGAACAAAGAGTCCTTTAGGAATCTTCTTTTAAAGGAGGGAGTTTGGGTCACTTTTGGTGATGGCACCAAAAAGCATGTTCTAGGCAAGGGAACAATTTGTATCCCCAGATTGCCTAAACTTCGTAATACTTTGTATATTGATGGGTTACAAGCTAACTTAATAAGCATCACTCACTTATGTGAAATTTTTAGAAAGTTAGCTTTAACAAAGATGTGTGCACTATAATTGATAAAAAGGACAATGTTGTCCTAAAAGTCAAAAGGTCTATAGACAATTGTTATTGTCTTGAGATAGACCATCTAACTTGCAACATGGCACATGAGTGCAATAAGCTTGACTTGTGGCATCAACTTTTGGGTCACATGAACTTTAAAGACTTAAAGAAGCTTGAAACATTAGGCATTGGTAGAGATTTTCCCAATCTTGGTAAAAAGCTAGATGTTGTTTGTGAACCTTGTCAATTAGGTAAACAAACCAAAATGCATCACAAAAAAAATACTTACATAGCTACCAAGAGACCTTTAGAACTTGTACACAAGGACCTAATGAGGCCAATTCAAACCGAGAGATCAATGGCAAAAAGTACATCTTTGTGTGCGTTGATGACTACTCTAGGTTTACTTGGGTTTATTTACTTAGAAACAAGACCAAGGCTTTTGATTACTTCAAGAACTTTTGTAATCAAGTTCAAAATGAAAAAGTTCTTGATATCAAGAAAATATGTTGCATTATGAGTGATCATGGGACATAATTTGAGAATGCCAAATTTAGTGAGTTTTGTGATGGTTTAGGGATTTCTCATGAGTTATCCGCACCTAGAACTCCACAACAAAATGGTGTTGTTGAGAGGAAAAACCGAGTCTTGCAAGAGATGCTAGGGTCATTCTCAATAGCAAGAAAGTCCCTAGAAATCTATGGGCTGAAGCAGTCAATACCGCTTGTTATGCGTTGAATAGAGTATTTAGAAGGCTCGGCACAAACCAAACGTCCTATGAGTTTTGGAAGGGCAAGAAGCCAAATGTAAGTTACTTCCACACTTTTGGGAGTAAGTGTTACATTTTGAATGATAGAGATCACTTAGGAAAGTTTGATGCAAAAAGTGATGTTAGTCTCTTTCTTGGGTATCCTATTAATAGTCGTGCGTTTAGAGTTTTTAACTTGACCACCAAGACTATTATGTAATCTATCAATGTGAAGATAGATGATCTCAACATGCTTGATTTATGTGTAAATGATAGTGTCAATGAACCTAAAGAAAATCTTGTTAATGACACTTATGCACCTATTGATGTGGCTAGTAGTGAATCTAGTCAAAATGATGAAAATGATAGTGTTGATGAAATAGGAAGTCAAGAGAATGAAAATGCTTTAAATGATAAACAACAAAATGACCAAGTTGTTGAACGTTCTCACTCTAAACTTAAAAACTCTCACTATCAAGAAAACATTATAGGTGACTTGAATGAAGGGGTTAGAACTAGGAATCAACTAGCTAACCAAATTTCATTTACTTGCTACACTTCTCAAATTGAACCAAAAAATATTAATGAAGCAATTGTTGATGAGTATTTCCAAAATGACCTCACTTTGCTTGGATCTCTTATATATATGCCTTGATAGCCTTAGGTTATCTTTTAGAGCAAAAATTATATCTTTTGAGAGCCAAAGAAGAGTCTTCAAAGCTAAGTCATCAAGACTTGATCTTTATCTTCCAAAACACAAAACCCATCATCCTTTCATGATTCATACATCATCTAGCATGTTCTAGGAATGATTTCTCTTGGGTTTTTATCATTGCTCACATGACTTGTAGTTAGAACATCATCTTCATATTTTACATGTTCTTGCTTTACAAGATAGCATCTTGAGCTTCAAGATTGCTTTTTTATTATGTTTTGTGTGTTGTATTGTGATAACTATTGCCTAGGATTGTTTTATCTTTGATAACTATGTTGTATGTCATGTCATGTAGCAATATTGATATCTAGGATTGTGATTATTGTCATCTTTCATCCTAGATAAGTATTTAGTGTAACCTAGCATTACTTGCATATTGAATATCATGATATTCACTTAGGTTATTGATCTCTTTAGTGAGAATTAAGTCTTGTGGCTAAGATTGCTTAGTCTACAAGCAAATTGATAGGTTTGCTATTAAAGGTCTGTTAGGTAGTAGTGGTGGGTTAGTGACCATGTAGGGTTTGACGTGGTCATCATAGATTGTAAACACCATTACAAATAGTGGATTCTAGGATCGTGTGTGGCGCACACACTAGCCTGTGGTTTTTCCTTAGTGAAGGTTTCCACATAAAAATTCAAGTATCATTTAATTTCCGCACCATTACACTTGATTTTGTTTTTAACTAGATTGGGCTTTTTAATGAATATTGACTAATCAAGAAAAATTGGTAATATGACTTGATTAAAATCTATTCACCCCCCTGTTAGGATTATGCTCAATAGCAAGAGTGTAATGTTGTAATTAACAATCTTTTTCATATTAAAAAAATGATTTCTGATTTAACAAATCGTATAGCATTTATAGTTTGTATTATAATTGTCAAAGTAAATAATCATAAGGTCTAAAGACTATGGGAAAAGAAGAATTGTTCGTACATCTGGATATGTGTGTGGTAGACACAATTCTTTAGTTAGTCTTGAATATTGTTCACAACTTAAGTTAAAGGTTGGGCACCTTTATCTTGTTAAAGTTGTAGAATTCTTTTGCTAGCATTTGAGTGGGATCAAATGAGATATGATGAGTCTAAAATCATCGGAGTGTCTTCGAGCAAAAGGATCTAGTGCACTGGGTGCATTGAACTGGATCACAATGAAAAGCTTTATCTAGAACCGTCAATAGATAATAGTCTTTTCATTATCAGGACAATCGGAGAGTCTATCTTAATCCTGAGATAAATGATGGACTTATGGTTGCAAGTGATATCATTTGAGTTATCAATGAGTACGATTATATCGCATAGTCTATCCTCGATAGTTTGGTGATATTCATTTGTTAATCGATAGAGGACTTCATTTATAGATATGGACATCGTGGCTCCATTTAATTAAATGAGAGTATAATATCATCATATGGATGTTTTGAGGTAATTGGATATTAAATCTCAACGTTGAGTTTTCAATAGTGTCTATTGAAAACATGGCTTCTGGACAAGTCAAAATATCCAAGTTCAAAACGTGGTCATATGAGTAAATATGGTAACTTGGAGAGTTATAGGCGGTCTATGAACTCTTGGCGATTACTGATATTAATCACGAGGATACACTATCTCCAATATGATTGTCTAGGGTATGAATGAGGAGCATCTTCCTTTTCTATCTTTATTTAAGAGTTCAGTTTTAGCTCTTTAGTGGAATGAGTTAAAATTAATGGATCGGACCTAAGTGAATCATTTGTTGATTGTGATTAGGTTATGTCTATTGAAGCTTAAATTTAGATGGCCCGCCAAGATCCCCAATCCACACGGACTTGCATGGATCACTTGATATATTCTACCGGACCAATTTAAGGGTCCATCTAGAATTGCATTTAATATATTAAGAATATAATTTGCACATTATTTAAGTAATGGGCTGCTCAATTATATTAATATATTAATGAAAGACATGTGGGCTTGTTTCTTTTAGTAAGAATGGGTCTGGTTCACATGTGGGCTTTTTTATTTAAAGTCCAATGGATTAAATGAAATAGGAAAATAATATTAGGCCCATCTTATATATAAGTGGGGCGGCTAGGTTAAAGGTTTTGACCTAAAAATATTATTTTGTTTCATTTGTTTTAATTAAATAAGAATTAATTGATTTATTGATTAATTGTTTAATTAAAGAAACAAATCTTTCCTAAAAGTAAAAGACTTGTTTGATAAGTAAATAAATAAATTAGTATTATTTATTTAATCAAATAAGGAGTCTTTTTTTTATTTAGTCAAATAAAAGAATAAAAATAAAAGAGTTGGATTAGGGTTTGAAGTCTATAAAGTTAAAAAGAATTAGGGTTGAATTTCAGTCACCCTATATAAGTGACATGATGAAATTCGGCCAACCCTAATTAGATACTACATAGAATTCGGCAACCCTAAAGGAAAAAGAAGAAAAATTCGGCCAACCTATATATATGTTCTTATAGGGTTCGGCCACATCAATTAATTGGTGCTTGAGTTTTTATTTTCTTTCTTCTTCTTCTTAATTCTAAGAGAGTTTTTATTCTAGAGAGACAAAAAGGAGTGAAAAATTATTCTTTGATAGTATACAATTGCTTAAACATCAATAAGCTTGTGTATACGATATCGATCTAGGTTCACGCGAGTTTCGATCATAAGATTGTGAACTCAAAAGTGACCGGAATAATTTTGACATTCTTTTGATTGTTTTGTGACTAACAAAGAAAAGAAAGTATTTGTTTGGTCCATTCACAGGTTTGCAATTCAAAGGAAAGGGAGACCACGCTCCTAGGTGATCCACGTTCGTGCTCGGATTGAAGGTCTTGCGGATTACCATCGACGTAAGTCAATCGGATCACGCGACAAGAGGTAATTTACTTTTGTTGATATATATGCATGTTTATTGATTAAAAGGGTTTAAGGTTCATAAAGGAAAAATTTTAAAAGTCACTAAATCGTCTTTAGTATCGCTTCCGCTGCGTGTAACACTTTTATTTGTTTATTTTTCCCTACACCCCCTCCCAGATATAATTAGGCACGCCATAATAGTTTCATATATGTATATATATACAGTCTTTCTACTATCAGTTCGTCCTGATATAAAATATATCAAGATGAAGAATATGGACCATAGATTATGGAGAAGTTTTGACAAGTGCATACACTTTAAGTCAAAGTATGTAAATCTAATGGTCCACATTCTTCGTCGTGGTATATTTTATATTAGAACGAACTGATAATAGAAAAATTGTATATATGTATATATTTATGGGCTGCCCTTGGGTGCAACGTTACATGATGCAACATAGAAAATTTTGATTGTGATCATATCTTCTTTGGTACAACCACATCAACTAATATGTGATTGCATGTTCTAACATGCAATCACAACAATTTAATCGTGTGATCATGTGCGATTCATATTTGATCACATACTGTTGTATCGTATAATGTTGCACCGAAGAGTGACCATATATATATAAATATATAAATATATATATATATTTGTTTTTTTTTCCATTCACTAAACCCTAGCTGCCATCTGTATACAAGTTTTTGTCTTTTCGCCTTTCTACTCTTTAGTTTTCAATTCATGTTTTTATTTTGCTTTTTTCGATACTAGAAAAGAAATGATATGCTCATGCCTATGATGGTGTTAAATATAATTTGGGGGTGCGTTTGTTGCACCCGATGGAACTAGGATTGGATTATTTTTAGTCCAATCCCATGTTTTGTGAGTCCAATCAGTTGGGATTATTTTTATCCCAAACTCATTTTTATCCTGCTAGAGCAAGATAAAATAATCTCATCCAAATCGATGGGATTATTTTCTCTCATCTCTGATTCATCTCCTTCACTGACCAACTCCATCATCAACCACAAAAGAAACAAACTCTGAGATCTTCCACCCAATTCATATCATAACCGAAACAAACAAACACTGATATCTGGAGGAAAAAAAACCATCTCTGAGATCTTCCACCCAACTACTCACCCACTTCATTCAACAAATTTCATCCAAAATAAAATCAAACCCAACACAACAAAATCCCACAATCATCATGTTCATCGATTCTGAAAAAAATTAAAATTGTCTGAAACAACCCCGATCACATCACCCATCACCATCGACCTAAAAAGTTTCGCTGGTAACCGATCACCAAATCCTAGCCATCAACACCGTTGATATATTTGCCAAAAACCGCAAATGAAAACTCATGAAAACTTTGCATTTGCTACGTCGATTCGCCACGATCCAACATGATCCAAGCTATAATGGTCCCACCGTTGTCCTTGCCAGAGTCTGCTCTACCTATCAAACCAATCCATCTCTAGTCTATTTGAAATGGGAGGAGAGAGAAGGGAAAGATCCAATTTTTCCTTTCAAGAACGTGGTAACATGGTAAAGAAGAGAAAGAGATGGTGGAGAGTTGGGTTTTTTATTTTATTTTTCAAAAAAACTTTTTATTTTACAATTTATTATTACATTATTTTTCTCCAATCCCATTACATACCAAACACAGTACCAAACACAGTATATCACTGTTTTTAGTCTAATTCCATGTTGCACCAAACATGGGAAACACTATAATTAATCCAATCCAATCAAATCCAATCCAATCAAATCCAATCCCATCTCTTAAAAACATTCTAATCCTATCCCGCACACCAAACGCACCCTAAGAGTAATTTCCATGAAAAAAGAATTTAATTTGAGGAATAGGATTTTGTTGTTTTAGGTTTCATTAAAGATATTATAGTCTTAGAAATTGTTTTGCAAGGATTTTTTAGTTGTTTGAATTTATAATGATATAACTATCAATTTTCTTGTGATATCAAATTGTTATTTGCATAACTATCTTGTGATTCTTTTTTAGATTTAATTTTATTGATTTCTATTGTATAAGTTAGTTGGTTATGATAATTTTATGTTGTATCCCACTTTTTACAAGAGTTCAATAATTTTTATTTTCATTTTTTGTTGTAGTAGGAATAAAATAACCAAAAATAACTTGTTTATATTTTGGTTATCAATCATCCTTAGGCTGTTTTTTTTTTTTTTTAACAGTATCTATCTATCCACTTATCTAAACCAGATATTTTTTTTTTGAAGTTTTTACCATTGATAGGATTCGAGCCGCTGACTTGAGAGTTATTTACCCAAGTTTCAAGCTCGTCCATCTACCAAATAAGCTGCGCTCATGTGGACTTTTTGGGCTTCCTTTAATGCTGCATTCATTTTGAATCACTAATAACTGTTTTGAAGAATTTGGTCTTTACTGTTTTGTGCAAATGATAATAAAGCAGACAGGGACTCTACACTCCATTGGAGATTGAGGATGATTTGTCTATGGGAATCTCTTTTATGCACATGTATAGTTAGTGATTGATTTTGGGATATTAGATTATATAAGTATGATATTGTGCCAAAAAAAAAATTTTGAATTTGATTTTGGTGTCTGAAATAGGAATTCTTGACCTCCAATAGATAGAGGGGAGTTTATTCAATCACAATCATGCTCTAGAATATGGCATCCCTAGAGGGATGGGTATCGGTGAAATGAGGATGAATATTAGTCTCATCATTTCCTCATTTAGGAAAATGGGTTCCCTTTTTTTTTCATTATCCCCATTTTGCTTATTTTTTCAATCCTTTTTTTTTTTCTTTTCGTTTCCCCAAAATTTACATATTAAAAAGGAACACTAGTGGGGAAATGTGTAAAATGGGGTAAATAGAGAAAATAATAAAATAATAATAAAATGAATTTAGGAAACTTATCTTTATTTTCCAAAGGTAATATCACTAAAGTTCCTACTTTTTGGTAAAATACCGTATTTTTAAACATATTTGTCATATTAGTAACTTCAGTCTCTACTTTTTTCAAAATACATCACTTAGGTCCCTTTGACTAACAAACTAATGGTCAACTATAACTATAACTATAAAAATACGATTTTGCCCTTGTTGATATATAATACGGGATGAAAAGTCAATTTTACCCTTAAAATATTTTTGTTATTACACGTTTACTTTAGAGGTGGCCACGGTTCGGTTTCGGTTCGGTTTCGGTTTGAAACCGACGGTTTCGGTTCCGTGGCCACCCAAAACCGAAACCGTAACCGGAAAACCGGTTTGGTACACGGTTTCTAACCGGCGGTTTTACGGTTTCGGTTTCGGTTTCGGTTTAAAAACCGACGGTTTTGGGTTCGGTTTTGGTTCGGTTTCGGTTTTTCAAAAAAAAATTCAAAAAAAATGCCACGTGTCAGCTTCTGATTAGTCGATTTTTTTTTAATTTATTTTTTTATAAAAAAACCGGCGGTTTAACCGCGGTTAAAACCGCCGGTTTAACCGTCGGTTTTTGGCGGTTTTTGGAAGTACCCAAACCGAAACCGTAACCGGTTCAACCGGTTTCCGACCGGTTTTGAAACCGCCGGTTTCGGTTTCGGTTTTGGGACGGTTTTTGGAAGTACGGTTTCGGTTAAACCGCGGGCAAAACCGTCGGTTTAACCGAAACCATGGCCACCTCTAGTTTACTTTTCTAAATTTTTCTCAAATACTTTCTAGATTTTAATATTAAAATATATAATAAAAATTAAATTAAAAACAACAAATTATTTTCTCAAATATTTTCTTTTTTTTAGAATCAAATTTTTATGTCACTGAGCCAAAAGACAGCGAACCAACAAACAGAACAAACAACAAGAAGGCAGCCAAAAACAAAAGAAAGAGAAGCAAAGGAAAGAAGTAGCAACAGTGCCCCCACCCAAAAAAGAGAAAGAAAGAGAAGACAATTAATAGAAGAAAAACCTCAGCACAACCGTTGTCAAGAGATACTCCAACTGGTAACATCATCCTTACCATTAGACCCTTTTTTTGCCAGCGAATCAACGAACGAATTCGTAGAACGAGAGTTGAACTCAACGCAAGCCTGACCCATTCGAAACAAACTGTTACAAATTTCATAAATTTTCTCAAATATATATATGCACACATATATAATACTAATTTTAAAAGCAAAAAATCATATAAAATATTCATTAAAGATAAAAACTAGTTCAAATACTTTTAAAAAACACACTTTAACGGTTTAAAAAAAAACACAGTTTTTGTTTTTTATATTAAATGAAAAAGAGTTAAATTAAAAAATTTTAAAATTTTAAGAAATTTTTTTTAAAATAAGTTGAATACAACAGATTTCCAATGATCTCCATTGTTGAAACAAAATGGACTTCCTATTGTTGTTGCAATCAAGAGATGCAAAAGATGTTTGGTCAAGTGTCTCAAGAATTGGATCTATCGTGATCAAGAATCATCATCATCAGCCATTGTTGTTCCAAGGCCAACAACTGCAATTAGTTGTTATGCTTAAATGGAGACAATCGATGGTGGTGATGATGATGATGATACGTACTGGCAATTAGGGTTGAAGAGATCAGATGGGATACATTGTTTGGATTTGAAACCCACATAATTCCTTAAATTAGCTAAGTTAAGTTTGTTTTGATTTCCTAAATTAGATTTAAAAAAAAATACAAAAAAAATACAAAAAAATACAACAACAAAAAAAAAAGATGGCCCACCAACTTCAAGACTTTAATGGAGATAAAAAAAGAAAAATTAAAAAAAAAATTAGTTTCAAACTTTCATCACATTCAAACAACTCAAAAATTGAAAAAAAAAATTTTGTTTTTTCAAAAATTCAAAAGAGATTCAAAATCTAGGTTCAACAACATCATCATCTATCAACCATAACCACCAAAATAAAAATCAAACCAACCCCAAACACAACCACCAACACCCATGGCTATACCCACACCAAAACCCAGGTCGATTTCACTGGTGAATAGAAGAAAAAGAAGGTAGAGATAAGATGGACCAGAGATCGGCAATGGAGGAGACGAATTTGTGAGATAGGGATTCAAGAAGAGAGAGAGAGAGAGAGAGAGAGAGAGAGAGAGAGAGAGAGAGAAAGAGAGAGAGAGAATACACTGCGACTGGGAGGAGATCAGCATTCGTAGAGGTGGAGGTTGGTGTGATTTTGGTGGTGACGGCAGCAGCGGCGATGGCTAAGGCCTTGGTGTTTGAGAGGTGATGGTAACTAGGGTTTGGGTGTTTGAGTTGTGATGGATTAGGTTAGAGTTTGAGTGTAGAAGATGAGTGGTGGTGAACGGGTGATGAATGATGATATTTGTTTGGTTTTTTATTTTATTTTTTGAAAGATTTCCCGAATTTGATTTTGATTTTTTAAATGTAATGGTGATTTGATTTAATTTTTAAAAAAAATTTCCTAGTATTTTTCTTTTTCTAATTTTTTTGAATTTTTGTAACTTATTATTCAAAAAACCAAAATAACCCTAGTTTTATTAAGTTTGACTAACATTTGACTGATGGAAGGACTAAAGTGATGTATTTTGAAAAAAATAGGGACTAAGGTTGTTAATATGATAAAGACATTTAAAAAGGTAACATTTCACCAAAAAGTATGAACTTTTGTGATATTATCCCATTTAGCAATGCACTTCAATTTTATAAAAAGAATAATAAAATAAAGGGGTAATTACCCTGGTGGCCATCAACTTTTGCCACCACTATCAAAATGGTGACCAAATGGGGAATTGGTTTCAAAATGACCATTTTTAGCAAACATTGTTACACAAATGGTCATTTCATCCAGTTTCATCTAATTCCATCCAATAAGTCGCATTTTGATAAATAAGGGGATGATATTAATTTATTTTAGATGTTTTTTTGGAAATCAAAATTTTCTTTTGTTTTTTGAAACAAATAATTATATTTAGTGTGTATATATGTATAACATATCTCAAACATATATATATATATTTGAACAGCAAAGTTTTATTCAAGAACCAAGCAAGGCAACGACAACACAAACAAAGAGACAAAAGCCAGTAGAAACCAACTCCCGACCAAAAACCAAACTCAACAAAGCAGGCTAGAGCAGACACATGACCACAAAAATAGGATAGAAACAACAAAAGAAAAACAGAGCATCGATGATATATATATATATATATATATATATATATATTTGGAAAGATTAATGCTATAAAATCTAAAAATTCTAAAAAACATATCTGAGATATGTTGAAAAGATATATATATAATTTTTCTTTTTTGAGAAGATTAATTAAGGTTACAAAATCTAAAAATTCTAAAAAAACATATTGGAGATAAGTTAAAAAGAAATATATATATATATATATAGTTCTGATCTAGTCAGTGCGCACTGATATATACATATATACTTAAGTTAAAGAATGTAAAATTAGTAGCTCACATCCAATATCCTTATGAAATTATATCAATGCGCACTGACTTGAAAATTTATATATATATATATATATATATATATATATAAAATTGCAACTATTGGATGGAAATGGACGGAATGACCATCCTCATATTTACCAAAATTCCACTATTTGATGGAAATAGATGGAATGACTATTAGTGTAACAATGTTTGCCAAAAGTGGCCATTTTGAAACCAATTCCTCATCTAGTGGTCATTTTGATAATAGTGGTATAAGTTGATGGACATCGGAGTAATTATCACTAAAATGAATTTAGGTAATTTTAAAAAGAAGGAAAGAAAAAAAAAAGAAAAAAAAAAAAAAGAAAGAAAATTATGAAAAATATGTAAACTGAAAAGTCAACACTAATCTCGATCCAAAAAGTCGATTGGTTTTTTTTTTTTTTTATTTTTTTATTATTATATATATATATGAAAATATCCTTTTTTGTTGGATAAATAAAAAATTTGGACTATTTCTAGATTTATCACCACTAGTTTTAGCATATGATTTAAGGGTGGCATTGTGTTGCAGAAGGGTGGATGCAAATGATTTCCTTATCCACTTGCTCTGTCCATAATAAACAAACAAGCAAATAAATCTTTAAAAAAAAATAAAAAAAAAATAAAAAATAAAAAAAAAAAACCCTACATTTCTTCACACTAATACACAGACCTCTCCGTACTCAGAAAAATGGCTGAGGCTATCAAGAGTTTCGCCATTATAAAACCGCATGGTCACAGCTCTCATCAGCTGCAATCAACTAAATGGGTAAAAATCTCAGCTTCATTCATTTGTTACAAGAGATATTCAGACACATTCATTAACTTGCAATTACCTTTTTTTTTTTTTTTTTAAGCAGCTTAGTAAGTGTTCAAGAACTGGAATATTTAATGGGTTGCACAAGGTAAGTGCATTATTAATTATAGGAATGTGCATGCAGCAGTTGCAGTTGATTTTCCAAGAATGAAATTTGAAGAATTTGTGACATGAATGAGATTATTAGGTTGAAGGTATGAACAAGAAAAGGGAGGCTTTATGTAAAGTGAATGCTTGGCCTTTAACTGTAATGGCAGTTCTGGTTGAGCATGCAGAAGGCCAAAGAGATCTTATAACTCACAAATCTGTTTGGCATCTCAGTGATCATGCCATCAAGAACGTTTGTAAGTTTACAATGTTAATTTGAATATCATATTTATATATGTTATAATCTTACTCATGTAATTTGTAGATCTTTTCTACATCATGTTCACTTGTTGGGGCTGTTTATTCTTCGGTGCTACTAAAGTAAGCATATTTCTCCCCTTTATTTTTTTTAGAGATCGAGTTCAATTGCTTAATTGTGAAGAGCGTTTTCGTTTTCTAGGATCCTTACTACGACTCTGAGGTTTACAGGGGAGATGGAGGAGATGGCACTGGACATTGGTTCTATGAGAAGGTAATTTCAAGAAACCTTTTCTTTTTGTCAGTCAGAGAGCTTGAGAAACTATTCGATTTAGTCATATAAATAAAACACCAATTGCTTTGCAGCAAGAGGAAATTGAAGAAGCTGCAAGAGCAGAGTTGTGGCGTGAGGAGCTAATTGAGGAGATAGAGCAGAAGGTTGGAGGACTGCAAGAATTGGAAGAAGCTGGCCACAAATCGTAGCAGATTACACCTGCCTAGTATCCATACTGTTTCTTATGTAGATCAAAATGAGTATGTGTAAATCTGATTTGATTTTAAGTTCCAACTCTTGAGTCTTGATTGAATTAGGTGTAAGACACAACTAACTTAGCAAAATAAAATTAGAAACCAGTTGTTGTTGGCCCCGATCTCTTCCATGAGTGCCCTTTGTTAGAAGTTAGAACAAGTGATCAAAACTGAAGTCTCTCTCACGGACCTCTCAGCTGATGTTATCTCTTTTTTCTGTAATGCTTTTTGCCTGAATCAGTTCTAGGTTAATTGTAGACCTGGTAGGATTACACTCAACCCATTACTGTTGATAGGTCTAATTTTATTGGGCTAGGTCATTAATAGGTCGGGTTATTAAAACCCAAAAAATAATAGTTCAGGTTTAGGTTTAAGAGTTACGATATTTGCACTCCTGAAAAACTATATTTGCACCCATTTTGCATGTATATCCTATTAAAATTTTTAAAAATATAAATTCTTGAAAACACACCCCATAAATTACCAAATATGCCCTTTTCTTTTAATTTTTAAAAATATTATAAACAATAAATACATGGCTTATTTTTTCTTTATTTTACTTCAAACAAAAAAAAAAAAAAAAATTTTGAAAAACGCATAAAATAAATGCAAGAATCTCATTTGTTTCGTATTCATCTTTCTTCATTTTCATGTAACCTTTATTGTTAATTATTTCTATTTTGAAAAAGAGGAAGAAAGAATAGAGAATAATGTCATATTTTTTTTTTTTTTTTTTTTTTTTTTTTTTTCTCTTTCAATTTAAAACACAAAATTAAAAGAGGATTCAGAGGAGGCTGGTAGGCTGCCATCATTTCAAGCCGCAGTTTTCCTCTCAATTGAGGAGGCAGCTGCACTCCTCCCACCTCTTAAATTGAGTTTTCCTTCTTTCTTTCTTTTTATTTGGTTTTTTATTTTTATTTTTTATTTTTAATTTGATTTAGTTAATAAAAAAAATTCAAAAAAGTAAATAGTTATAAGAAATTATAATCATTTTAAAATTAAAATATTAATAATTTAATTTAAGGTTAATATTGGAATTTGAAAAATATAAAATTTAGGGTGTACGTACAGTTTTAGAAGAATGCAAATATCACTACTCTTAGGTTTATCTTTCAAAACCCATGACCCATTAAGTTTAATAATTATATTATAATTATTTTACATCCAATTTATATTTACAAAATTAAGCCCTAAATTTCCAAAATTGATTCATAAAAAAATTTGTAAACCCTAAACAACTAACCTATAACCCAATATTTTTTCTTCAATTCTTCTCTTATGTTATAGTGATAATTATTAATGATAGTATGGTCGGTGAGCTTCATTCATCAATTATCACCATTCATTAAGGTGGGTTGTTTATGCGATGGATATGAATATTTCATCATTAAAACGTAAAGCAAGCAGGCAAAGCAAAGAGAATCCATAGCACAGGAAACCCAAGAGCAGCCAAAAAGCATAATGCGTAAAGCAAACAGACGAAGCAAAGAGAAACAAGATCAAACCGAAGAAGAGCTATGAATATATATATATATATATATATATATATATAACGTGTCTAATAATATCTAGGGGGTGAATAGATTTTAATCAAGTTAATTACCATTTTTTCTTGATTAGTCAATATTCAATAAAAACATCTAACTAGTGAAATCTTCAATCAAGTGTAAAAAGCGAAAATTAAATAACACGTGATTTTTATGTGAAAACCTTCAACAAGTAAAAACCATGGACTCTTATATACGCCACACACGGTCCTCAAATCTACTACTTGTAATGGTGTTTACAACCTAAGTTGACCACGTCAAAACCTACACGGTTACTAACTCACCACTACTACCCAACATGCCTCTAATAGTGATTCTAGACCTAAGGTGCTTGAGCACTACACATCGGTAGTCACAAGACTTAACTCTGAAAGAGGAGATAAACAACTTAAAGTAAATATGAACAATATTCAAATTGCATAAATGCAAGATAAAACATTTAAGCTTATCTGAGCATGGATGAACATGTCAAAGATATTCCTAGATATTATGTAGCTATATGACATGCATACAACTTAGCTATATGTGCAAATCAAGTCCTATATGCAATAGCTATCACAAACAACTCATAAAACATAATAAAAAAGCATTCTTGAAACTAGTCAAATAATAAAGATGATATCTTGTAAAGTAAGAACATGTAAAAAATAAAGATGATATTCTAACTACAAGTCATGTGAGCAAAAATGAAATCCATAAGAAATCATATCTAGAACATGCTAGATGATGTATGAATCATGAAAGGATGATGAGTGTTTGTGTTTTGAATCATAAAAATCAAGTCTTGATAAATTTGCTTTGAAGTCACTTCTTTAACTCTTAAAATATATAATTTTTGCTCTAAAAAATGACCAAAGGTTATCAATATATATATATATATATATTAGATCCAAGCAAAGTGAAGTCGTTTTGAAAAAAAAAAACGGTTTAGATTCTCGCCTATTGCGCTGGTGTGTACGCTGGTCAAGTAGCACACGACCAGCGCACAACGCCTGTGGAAGTTGCGCTGGTGTGTTGCACATGACGACCAGTGCACATCCTCTGCCAAGGTTGCACTGGTCTACAACGCTAGTCCTACGCATGAGGCATAGTGCACTGCGCTGGATTGCGCGGGTAAGGGGACCATCGCACTACATAAGTTGCATATATCAAATACAAAAAAGTGCAAGTGTGAAATGTGAGATACAAACACTCAAAATGCAAAGGTCACACATGCATGCTAGAAGAGTGTGTGTGTGTGTGCAGCTAAATCTCTTCAATTAAGAGTTAAGACAAGTAAACTACTTTCTTTAAAGCTCTTGATGTCCACAATGGGATCTATTAGCATTTGAGGAGAACTCTTCAATCCTAAGTTATCCTTACATATATGAACCCCATAGTGATTTTATCAATGAAATAAGTCAATTAAAAACTGAGGCACTTACAAGCTGAAACCGAAGAAAGCATCACAAACGGCCAAAAAATACTATACTTCTAAATGTATATTAAAAAAATACAATTAAACATTTCAAATCTTTCAAATTTGAATAGAAATATAAGGAACTCACATTTTCATCGGCAGAGCCACTACCAAGCATAACATCGTTATTAGGCACTCTTTCTTCACATTAATCTCACTGACATTTGCATTTCCATTTCCAGAAATACCTTCAGAGTCCTCTTCTTTTACGAACATACCCTCGAATCTTCTTCACTCTCTCTTGACATCCAAAACCCTAGCCTTCTTCTCTCCTCTTTTCCCTCTCCTTTCGCTTCCATCTCATCTTGCTCTCCAACATCTTCGCCATCGAAATCCTAGTGCTTCACTTCGATGTTCCTCGCTCTCTCCCTCTCGTGAGATCTCTCTTGCTTGCGCCTCGACTCGCGATTGTTTCACTAGAAGAAGAGTCATCACTTGATGCACCGACGAAGACTAAGTGATTTGTTTGCTATGAAAAATTGATGAGATTTAGGTTTCGAGTTTCAAATGATTTTGAGTGTAGGATTTTGGGATTTCTTATTTCAATAATAATAATAATAAAAAAACCGCATATCTATCACGAGCCAATATTTTGCTCGTAATAGATAATGCACATCTAACACGAGCATTTAAATGCCCGTAGTGAATACTTTTTCAAGTGCATATCAACTACGGGTTTTTAAAGGCTCGTAGTAAATAATGTTCTTCAAACACAGGCCCATTAAGCCCGTATTAGATAATCTGTGATAAATAGCTAATTTTCTTGTAGTGTGCTTTGACAAGTGCATGCAGTCAAGTCAAAACATTTAAATCCAATGACCTACATGTAAGGAACTAATATATTTTATATCAGTTTGAACTGATAATAAAAAAAGGGGTAATTGCCCTAGTGGCCATCAACTTTTACCACCACTATCAAAATGGCCATCAAATGAGGAATTGGTCTTAAAGTGGCTATTTTTGACAAACATTGTTACAATAGTGGTCATTCCATCCAATTCCGTCAATTTTCATCCAATTCCATCCAATGAGTGACATTTTTGTAAATATGACGATACAATTAATTTATTTTATATTTTTTTTTGGAAATCAATTTTTTTCTTTTGTTTTTTAAAATAAATAATTATATTTAGTGTGTATATACAAATAGCATATCTCAAATATACATATATATATATATATATATATTGAGAAGATTAAGGCTACAAAATCTAAAAATTCTAAAAAATATATTTGAGATAAGTTGAAAAGAAATATATTTATAAATTTTATTTTTTTTAGAAGATTAATGCTACAAAATCTAAAAATTCTTATTTGAAATAAGTTGAAAAGTTAATTAAGCTACTAAAAGTTCTAAAAAACATATTTGATATATATATATATATATATAATTTTTTGAGAAGATTAAGTCTACAAAATCTAAAAGTTCTAAAAAACATATTTGAAATAAGTTGAAAAGAAATATATATATATATATATATTTTTTTGAGAAGATTAAGTCTATAAAATCTAAAAGTTCTAAAAAACATATTTGAGGTAAGTTGAAAATAAATAAATATATATATATATATATATATATAAATGTTTGAGATATGCTATATGTATATACACACTAAATATATACATATAAATCTCAAAGCAAACTTGAAATCTAGAAGCATACTTGAAATTTTGACTAAAAACTTGAAATGTTGAAACTTGAAATTTGTAAGCAAACTTAAAATCTTGATTAAAAACATGAAAAACTTAAAATCTTGAACAAAAACTTGAATTTTTCAAACTTGAAATATTAAAGAAAAACTTGAAATTTTTAAAACTTGAAATGTTGACATGTTTCCCTTCTTCTCCAAATTAGGTTTTTTTTTTTTTTTCCTCTCCATCCCGTCAATCTTCGCCGGACGTTGTCGCCTAGGCGTCAATCATTGTCGGAAGTCGTCGCCGAGCTGCCTAGGCTTTGCTGGACGTCGTCCCCAAGCTTTATGAGCTAGCGGCGTAGCCTAGGCAGCTCGGCGACGACGTTCGGTGATGATTGATGCCCAGGTGATGACGTTCAACGATGATTGACGGGATCGAGAGGAGAAAAGAGAGATAGAGGATCAAGGAGAGAGACAGAGGCGAGGAGAGAGAAAGAGAGTGAGTTTTGGGATGATTTTTATATGAGGGCATTCAAAAATTTCTTAAAAATGTGGTAATTAACAATTAAAATTTCGAATGTCATTAGAAACAAAAGTTTAATGTTTTGGATGGTTAGTTTCGATTTTCTCTATATATATATATATTTATATATTTGTTTACTATAATCTGTATCTAATTAGAACCCTGATCCAATCCGAATCTCTGGCCGCTATCTGAAAATCCGAGACTCCCGAGACTCCATCTCCTATCCGGTCCGAAATACAGGATCCAGTCGTCTGAAAGGAAGGGTAATTATGTAAATTTAATTCACAAGGGTAATTAAGTAATTGAAGGAGAATGAATCTGAAATTATAAGTGACAGTGAGAGAGATAGCCGCTTGTTTCTCACTTGTTTTGTTCAAGTCTTTTCATCGAATCTTCAATTCCAAGGTAAAGTTCTCTCTCTCCCTCTATCTATTTTTGGATTCTAGTTGTTTCTCTTGGTTTGCCCTATTTCGATTCTTGAATTTCATTTGGTTTGATTTGAGTTTAGCTTGTTGGTCTTATGAATATTGAAATCATTATTGGTACAATCGTGATATTAGATTACTGTTTAGACTTGTCAAATTCTAGCATCTGTTGGTTGATTGCAGCTGACTTGAACTTCGATCTAGGAGTTGTGGCATCTATGATGCAAGAAAAGTAACCGATAATTTTAATTGCAAGAAAAATAATGGAACCCTATTTAATTTGTCTAGTTACACAATGTACAAAAGAGCTTTAGGTGAAATCCCCAAATTTTATAGGACGAACTGAACCATTTTTCCATATTAGTCTTTTCATTTTAAGAATTTTTTTTACTACTATTCATGATTTGTTAGTTACTGTGTAATTACAATAGAGATCACCCTTTTTATTTTTTTTTTCAATTTTAGAACTTTTAAAAAAAAAAAAAAAAAAAAAAAAAAAAAACTCTTAAATTGGAATCTAATAGATATTTACTATCCAGTAATTATACAGGTCTTACAGGTCTTGTATAGTAGTATGACCTTTGATTTACATGTTTATTAATCTAAATTTAAGATCATCAACTTAAATTTGATTAGGGGAAAAATATTAAACTATTGGTAGTAATTTGTCTCTAATCACCAAGTGATTATTTTTAAAATCTTAAGCACACTACCCAAAGGTCTTTAACCTTTTAAGTTTCAAATGTAATGCCTTTTCATTGCATTTTGAAAATTCTGTAACAATCTTACACTATTTTCTAAATGAACGGTGTTATATTCAAAACTTAAGGATATCTGGACATAAATACCAAGCTACCGTGGTGTTTATGTCTTAAGATTTGAAATATAACCCGTAGGTTGTTATATGGCAGTTAAGAGACGAAGTTAGTTGTTAATTTAATCTCGAATTTTGCTTTTTTGACCTTACACTTGTGTGCTTTGTGTATGTAAACTCATTAATTGGAGTTAAACTTGGTTTATTAGTTTCCCGGTTCCTTCTAATAATTGCAGTAAACACTCTCACTTGTTTATATATGGATTCCTTAGAATTTTATGATATCTCCATTATGTTTGCCATACTTGTGATTAGAGATGTGCTATTAGATTTGTGATGAAATTATCTTTTTTATGTGATCATTCACACTCAGCATTTAGGTTTCTTCTAATAATGGGAAAGGACTCTAAATCAAAGGACGCAGGAGGGAAGGGTAAAGGAAAACAGGCAGCAGGTGGAGGTGATGAGAATGCTTCAAAGGGAAAAGGAAAAGGTGGCAAGGCTGCTGATGGGCTTGGCACCTGCACGTATGTCAAAGGTCACTATTTCTGCTGCCTCTTTGGATATTAGTTTGAAATGCTTTTTATCATATATCTGGCATATCATTACTATAATTTTTGTCCTAAATTTGTTTTAGCAAGGCACGTCTTATGTGAGAAGCAAGGGAAGATCAATGAAGCGTACAAGAAACTGCAAGATGGTTGGCTTAGCAATGGAGATAAGGTTCCGCCAGCTGAGTTTGCAAAGGTGACTTTAACTAGAAATATTTGGAATTTAATTGTGTCGCATCCATTTTCTTCTGTTCATTTTTTCTTTTTATAGATAGCTGCAGAATATTCAGAATGTCCATCAGGAAAGAAGGGTGGAGATCTTGGATGGTTTCCACGTGGCAAGATGGCCGGTCCATTTCAGGAAGTTGCCTTCAACACACCGGTTGGAGCTACGAGTGCACCCTTCAAATCAACGTATGCTCTCTCTCTCTCTCTACCCAGCTAGTTTTTTTTTGTACATTTTACCTAGCTTATTTTATCTTGTTTTCAACAATGCAGGCATGGATATCACATTATCTTGAGTGAAGGGAGGAAGAACTGATGGAACCCAACGAGCTGAAAATAATAAATTATTTGTATCAAATGAGTTTTAGTATTGTGTTGAAAGATAATAAATAATCTGAGTACTGATAATTAAATTCCTCCTATGATCTTTGAATTTGAAGATCTAAAAGTTTAAAAATATAAGTTTCTGGAACATCTTTTACATGTTTAAAGCCTTGTTTGATATTTAATTAAGCTACAAGTGCACCCTGAATTTAATCCATAAATACAACTCTGAATCTATTCACCAAAATTGCTCTATAATTTGTCTTTTCAAATCACCATGGCTACGGGCTTCAATCTTCTTTTCAACAATCAGCAGCATATATTAATCGGTTTCAGAATCTGAAAGTGGCATTTGGTAAGCATCTTTTGGTTCCACGTCAGTTATAGAAGGAGGTCGATTTCTTGGTACCTCTCTCTGTTTAAATATAAAAGGACAGCTAAAGAAATATGCATATAACAAAGATAAACATTTGAGATGCTTGATCACTCACCTCACTACTTGACTGCCTCCGTCTTCCAGGTTGACTCCTTACCAGCCAGATGGTACCAAAAGACATTAATGCTGCCAAAAGCAAGGCTGGACCTATTCTGGGATCTCCCAGGTAATCGTAACTTTTGCCCATAGTCTTGTGGATCCTGTCCTTTAATCCAATGCTCTTGGAAAGTATACTTTGGGCACCTCTGGACCAGATAGGTTCTGATTCCTCAGGAACAAGCTCAGGAGTTTTCACTCTCTGCATTCCAAACATAATAAAAACCTTTACTTCTAAACTAGCGGCCCTCATTTCATTGAGAGCACCTAATGAGAAAAATTATTGATAACCACAACTAATTTAATTGCATTAATGTAGTTATAAAATTCTATAATTTTAAAAGATAAGCACAAATTGAATAAAAAAAAAAAAAAAAAAAAAAGGAAAATAAATGGTTCTACTTACATAGAATGGGAGATCATTGGAGTCACCATCCTTAATTATTTCTGACACCCATTTTATAATCTGTAACAAGATTATATTTTATACCAATCTATGAACAGTTAAATTTGGAAATAATGAGGGTAGTCAATACAATAAACCTCCTCACATTAAGGAGTTCATACCTCAGGAATTTCATTAGAACCATTGTATCTCACTACAAGCTGGGATGCAGGATCCACTTCTTCATCTTGCCACACATCCCATATATTTTTTGGCTTTCTTGCAACTTTTATGTTTTCTGCAGTAGCATTCCTTTTATAACGCACTATAAATAACCGAGGTACATCACTCAGATCCCTCCTTGGTCCACAAGTTTCAAAGGCTGTTTCGGAGTAAAGATAGAAAGAACAATATCTCTGGGAAAAACTCAATAATATTAGTGATTTGTGGCCCAATATAGCAGCAGGCACGTAGTTACTTTATAAACTACAATATCAATATGTACACGTTTGCCTTAACAAGGGTTAACTTCGGGTTGAATCCAAACCATACCAAAATTGAATCATAAACACAACAAAGTAAAAATAAACTTATGAGTTTAGTTTGTATCAGTTTTATGCTTCCTATTGAATCCATACCCCTAAACTCAAGCCACATACAACTACTTTGATAAATAGCTAATTACATCTGGTTCAGGGACAAACACTAATTTGCAATTTTCTTTATTTCTTCCCTTTATCAAACATTACTAGTAATAAGAGAGAGAGAGAGAGAGAGAGAGAGAGAGAGAGAGGAACTAGATGATTTTTTTTATAGATAACAGGGTAGAAGAGGTTGATTGTATATATGGTATAGCCTTTAACTTCTAGCCTCTTTGTATACTTTTGTCTCAAAAGAATACAAAGATATTTGTTTTTTCTTTCATCAATTTTTTTTACACTTAAATTAGGAAGAGGTCACAGCTTGTTTTTGTTGAAAGATTCCTTAAAAATCTAGTTGACAAGATTGGGAAATTAACTTTCCTTGAACCTAATAGTTTCAGTTTCCAATTTTAGTGTTAGTTTGTACCCTATATATATTTGTATCTTTGATTCTTTTCTTGGTAAATAAATAATAAGAGCCTATTTTTCGCAAGGTATCAGAGCAAGGGCTCTCTTCTTGTGTTTTTTCTTTTGCTTTTCTCACTCGGCCTTAATTGCCTATAAAAATAGTGCCTTTGCACAGCCTTCATTGCTGGCAGTAGAAATGTTTTCTTCCTTGTTATCTCTCCGCTCTTGGCCATCATAGCTGAAAATTTCCTTCAGCCTTATCAACTATTTTTCCTGTTTAATCCCCTACATCAGTTTCACTCAAAAGAAACTCCTAGTATTTAAACGTCAGAAGAAACTCCTAGTAGACAATCCAACCCACCAGCCTCTAGGAGACAAAATATCCAGGTCTCGTTCTGACTTAATGGCTGGAACTTGTGAAGATGATTTTAAAGTAAAAAGGGAAGTTAAGCGATCTCAGTCTGACTGTACCTATACCAAGTGAGGACGACCCTAAATTCACTGTTTCGGATGAGGACTCAATGATCATGTCTTGGCTTTGGAACTCGATGGAACACAAAATAAGTGGTAATTGCATGTTTCTATCTACAACAAATGAGGATTTGGGAGCCTGTAAAACAGACGTATACCAAGATGCAAGATGCTGCTCAAATCTATAAGATAAAGACTAAGATTACAACCACCAAACAAGGTACTTCACTCTGATTAAGTAATATAATAATATGAAAAGTTTATGGCTTGCACTAGATCATAATCAGAATTTCAAGATGAAGCGTAGTGAAGATGTTATGTTACAACAGATTGTTGAAAGGGGAAGAATTTTTGAATTTCTAGCTAGTTTTAGTGAGGAGTATGACCAAGTGCGACTCCAGGTTCTTGGAAAAGACCCACTACTTTCCCTAAATGAGGAATTCTCAATTATAAGGGCAGAAGTAGGACAAAGGACTGTTATGTTGGAAACTCCAATGGAAGAATCAGCCCTTGTCGTTGTGAAGCCATAACTGTGGTGGACTACATGCTGAAATTGGAAGGAGTACTCCAAAACCATCAACTAACAAACATGGTCTTTGGTGCACCTATTGCAAGAAACCGAGGCATACCAAGGAGATTTGTTGGAAGTTACATGGGAAACCACAGTCGTTTGACTGAATAAAGGATCGAAATCAGCAACAGTTTGGACAGAGAGCAAGCAATCTACAGTCGATCTGAGGAGTAATCTACTCAAGAAAGCTTGAATTTCAAAAACTCAAAATAAGAGCCTATTTTGCACCTATAAATATTGTACCTTTTCTTAGTAAATAAATAATAATAGCCTATTTTGCACAGTTTTGTATTTCTTCGGAGTTTATGTTGACATATAATACAATGATATAGAGACATTTATAGTTAACAAGTTTTTGAAGATATTCAACTTACCTTTGTATCATTTCAGAATTTCTTTTTGAAGGTTCTTGGTTTGGTGGACAACTTGTTAGCTTTGTTACACTTTTTTATTTATAAAATTAAATGATTGAATCATTATGGATTGGATTGGATGATTTATGATAGATAAATGTTTATTTGAAGCTAATTATTAAAATTGTAGCAGAAGGTAAACAATAAATAATAATAAAATTCACAGCATTTTCTAGCATGATAACCCTAAGAAAGTTCAAATCTTGATACGAATGATGAATTTCCATCACTTGGACTACCTGGGCACAAACTTTGATGAGATGCTTGAAGTCTTACTGGTCTTCAATTTAGTTGCAGATTTAACTAAGTGTGATCAACTATTACAAATCAGATGTGCAATCTTCATGGTATTAAGTCATTTAACATGTGATTTTAACACTAATAAAATCATCAGCATGCTTGGACACAAACAAGAAAATGAAAAATAAATCATAATAATCTAGTTGGGGGTGTGGAGTGGAAGATAAAAACTCACTTCTTGAGCTTCCCCATCGAGCCAAGCAAAAGTCAGTCGCTTGTTTTTGAATGCAATAGCTGATTGTGTTAAAGATTGATCCACATCAGGTGCATCCAAGTCACCTTCACTGGATAATAGTTCTTGAACCCTGCGCATTGTCTACAAACTTTTGTTATTTGACCGATTTACTTTACCGAAGAATGTATGGGAATTGACCTAAACCCGTTCAACATAATAGATAATATACATGCAAACTAGTATTTGAAAGCAATTTAGCACTAAATTATATCTAATCGTTTCTTATTCTTATTCCTGTAATTCCTCCAAGGCACCCCACATCAACCAACCTAAGTCTCCAAAACCCATTTACACATTTTTTAAGGACGACTCGCCCATTTCCTTATTATTAAAAGTTGCAAGGACAGTGATAAATATATATCATTAGAAGGAAAGTTAATTACAAGACGAAGTATAAAAAACATATTCCAGTATGGAAACCCTGTGACTTTTAGTTACCATATTTCATAGAAGCATCTCAACAAATTCTTAAAAAAATATTTGAACACAAATTTGCTGAAGTAACTTGGAGAAGACCACATAGGAGAAATTAGGCCTTAAAAAGGGCAAAAGATAAGGGCATCCTTGTATAAACTGAAATTGTTGTGTTTTTTGGCTAATCAAAACCCAAGTCAAGGCTTAGGAAGGAATCCTATATGGATGGGGGGAAAATAAAGTGTGCACATAATTTCCTATTGGGATTAGGAAATTAGATTTTCTCAAGAATCTCATATCAGCTAGGATAAGGAAAAAAGTTAGCTTTTCTTATTCTAAGAGGATTTAGAAGTCCTATTCTAGCAAGGAATGTAACCCAAAGTCCTATACCTATAAATAGGGCTGCTGGGAGCTTATGTTTTACATAAGAAATATCAGCAAGCATACAAAGGGTAGAGAGCAAGAGTGATAGAGAGGTTCTAGCAAGGTTTCAGACTCGAGCAAGAGTGATAGAGAGGTTCTAGCAAGGTTTCAGACTCGCCAGGGAAACATTTTCCTTTCCTAGTTTTTTTTTTGTTCAATGCTTTTCATTGAGATGTTTGAAGTCTAGAATGGAAGCAAACAAAGTCTGTGGATCCCATTTTTTTTTTTCTAGTCCAATGGGCAATGGTAAATGTCTACAGCCAAAAAGCTAAACAGTAACTGCATTGTACAAAATTACCCTTAAGTTTCACTTTTGAACAGGGTAATTTTGAGGGGGAAAGGAAAGTTTAAAAATGCCTCAAATCAAAATCCAAGCAAAAATGCTTACTCCACGCATTTTGCTTAGTTCTGAGCTCTGCCTTCCTGCAAGAATAACACAATACCATATCTTGATATCATTTCCAGAACGAGAATAGCCTCTGGCATCGCATCCCAGTTCCATTGATGTCAGACTCCTTAATGGTGGAAGCTCTGGAAACACAAAATGTAACAAAAATAAGGTAAAATCAGCTCCATTAATCTAATTTCCATATTTCATTTAAAAAATGAAAAAATTGTAATATCCCCAAGAAACAGCCATCAGTTAAAGAGCTTTTGAAACAGGAGGCTACTGTGCTGACCAGGTGGTTATGGAACAGTATGGAACCCTCTACTGCTTCTACCACATTTTTCTCATGTCAGCAAGGTGATAAAATCCTAAGACACTGTAGAACAACATTTTGAAAATACTCTTACGACTTTGATATTAGAGAACATGAGACTTGGATTACTTTGACCAAACATTAATGACTCGTCAGACCATATACAGGACATTGAAAGTTCTTTGCTGATTGCTACTTGTCTATATAATTTATACTTCTAATTTATGTTATTTAAATTAATTTAAACAGTAAAGTAAATATTTTTCAATTAATATAAATATTATTTGAAAATTAAATAGATCCTTCCCAAATTTACGAACTGAGGAGACCAGCCAGCTGCCACCTTGTGAGAGGACAAAGAGCCTGACTGCCCTTCTCTTTTAGTTGATGGATGGAGGCGGCTCCTCCCCTACAGATAAAACTTGAAGCACACCTAGCTATCTTGACAGAGCATTTTTGAAAATGTACGTATACATTTTATTTTATAGAGTTTTTTTAACCAGTTAGTTAGTTCAATACTTCTATTTAAAATAAAAAATTATTACATTTTGCTTAATTATCCTTAATAGTTTATTCATAAATTATTGCAGCTTCATGTCAAAAGGATAAATAGACTAGCTCAAAGTTGTTTGAATAACTTAGTGTTTGTAAAATATAATAGAGCATTGAGGCGTCGATATGAATTGTGTGACACCATAGATCCTATCTCCTTGAAAGACATTGATTAAAGCAATGAATGGTTGATCAGGAGGGAAAAGAGACGATGAGCTTGTTTTTACGGAGGAAGATGGTTTGACATGGAATGATGTTGCTAGAGTTGGAGAGCTTAGTTATCAAATTATATCAAATTCAGCTTCTACATCAAGGACAACTTCAACAAGAGTCACAATCACAAGTTTGATCAATTGACCATATAGATGACGAGGAGAGTGAAGAAGCGGAGTGTGAAATGGAAGAAGAGGGAAGAGAACTTCATGAGGGGATTGAAGGGGGTGATGATTTTGAATTTGATGAATGAAGATGCATTGATTATGTTATGAACTTAATTTTGTTGAGTTGAGGATACCTAGATCCTAGAAACTAATTTGAATACCTTTGGGTTTTTATTTTAATGTTATTTGAAACTTTGAGTCTCTATTGTTAATATGATGATTCCATGTTAATTTCTTTAAGAATTAT
Source organism: Acer negundo (assembly GCA_035582765.1). Classification (NCBI taxonomy): domain Eukaryota; kingdom Viridiplantae; phylum Streptophyta; class Magnoliopsida; order Sapindales; family Sapindaceae; genus Acer; species Acer negundo. The sequence continues at coordinate 5,054,107 of CM069238.1, forward strand.
GTTGCTTGATAGTTTCTAAAGTTCTAAACCTTACATTTTGCTAAATAATTTGAAATATATAAGGTAAATTAGGTTACTACAATTTTTATGAATTATTCCCATCGCGAAATTCATACAAAGATATTACCTTTTAAAAAAAAAAAGGCGTGCCTTGCTTTGATCAAGCATGCACGGGGACCTTTGCACCTTCAAATACTATGAGCCACCTTACAAAACTGTGTAGTTACTAGGTAGCTAACACTTGCACATCTTGTATAGTAGCATAACCCTAATTTCAAATAAGTATTTGTCCCTAAATAACAGAACCCCTCAAATTAGGTTAATACAATTTTTATTAATTATTCCTATTGGGAAATTCATAAAAAGATACGTGCCTTGCTTCGATCAAGCGCGCATGAGAACCTTTGTGCCTTCAAATACTATGACCTACCTTACAAAACTGTGTAGTTAAAAAGTAGTTAACACTTAAAAGACAGTCACAGCTTGTAAATATTTTTTGAATTTTTGATATTTTCAAAAGTGTTGGTTTTTTCGTAATCATTGGATTCTTATCCAGTGACTATCAGCTACTTAACATTCTTACACATCTTGTATAGTAGCATAACCGTAAGTTAAAATAAGCATTTGTCCCTAAAACAGAAACCCTCAAAGTCTATGTTCAAAATCCCTTCCACACAACTTGGCTAGCCGGGAACTAGATAAGTCATCTATGAATTTGACCTATAGCCGTCCAGTGATTCTCATGTTTGATGCTCTAATATGCCAGCTAAAAATGCAGGTAATTTTAATGGTGGATTGAATATAAGCGCCTTAGTGCTTTTTGCATGTTATTCATTAGAAATATGAAACTTGATTTCATAGTTATTTACAATCTCATTCATCTGTAAACCAGCCGCTTGGACACTAGAACCAAATTGAGTAATTAAAAACATAGATCAAATACAAGTGGTTCCACAATTAATGACAGACTTGGAATAACTAACTGATGGAATTTAAGTCACAGAATTTTTAGTTCAAAAAGATTTTTATGTTGTTATTAATGAATTGTATAAGAAAGTCTTAGTCAGAGTTAAACCACACAAGTGACCATAAATTTGAAGAAATACCTTGCTGTTTATTCCGTTCAATAATTTCTGAAACCCATGAATTGTTAAATGATCCTGAAACACACTAAGCCATACTTAGCTTTTTGCATAAATTATGAGACATATTCAATAACAGAACCAAAAATTGTAAATTGTCAACAAAAATAGTAACATGCCATGGTACACAATAGGTTTGACACCCGGATCTTTTAAGAATACAATAGCAGGTGCAGAATCCACCTCAAACCTGTTGTCATTGATGAAAAAGTCAGTTAAGGTTGTCGGCCAGAATAGGGAATAATGAAGCATATGGTTTCAATTCATGGAGAAACATATGCACGAATGAAATTGACAAAGCATTCTTTGTTATTTATGAATAAACAAAGAGATTCCTTAAAAACAGTTAAAAGAACAGTCTTCATTCAGGAATGCATTATATATCAAAATCAAGATAATAAGAAAGCACATCTTCTTACGTATTCCACCAAAAAGAAGATTCCTCCTCTCGCCATAGCACAGATGCAAAAGAGGCATAAGCCCAATAATCCTTAGAAATTTGCCGCAGAAATGGAGTAGCACGCTCCCCTGTTTTTGAGAACCAAATTACCTTTACCTACAGAGTGGAGCACAAAAGCATCAAGTATCAAAACAAGATAAAACCGGATGGCACATATAAATTAAGGCAACCTCATTAAGTTAAAATGAATAGAAAGATGAACACTTGCAAACTTCCACAGCAATAAACTGTAGAACCACATTAATATATGTTGGAAAGTGTTGATTAGTAGTAGTTCTAGGAGTAAAATCCTAGGAGGATTTCTAGGAATCAATTCCCTATAACCGTTGACTTGGAAATTAATTGTTAGTTGACTAATTTATTAGCTAATTGTTAGGAATTAATTAGTTAGTATTTATAGCCTTAATTGTAGGCTAAGGAGTCGTTTGTTTTTTTCACTAAAACTTAATAGGTCTGAATTGAACCCATTAAGTTGTTTTGTTTGTTTTTTTAAGTGGTCAAACAACTTTAAAATATCAAAAAATAACTTAAAATAAAAAGTAAGAAATCCTAACTTTAATTCCAAATCACTGGATTACATTTAAAATATTATCTTCCAAGTTCCAAGTCTATCCTCCCAAAAAAAAAAATATTTCTAAATTTATCTTAATTTGATATGGTGTAGAATTTTTTCTTTTAACATATTTATTATTTTAAACATGTTTTAGAAAGAATAAAAAAAAAATCCCTAATTACTTCTCATACTGATAATTTTCAAAGATTGAACAGTTGAATTTATCTCCTACCAAATCCCGATAAGACTCTTTATTAATTTTTTTTATCTAACTATTCGTATAGTGCTTAATAAATGTGTCTATCATATTGAGTAGATTTTGTGGCTTGAAGATGTTATAGAATAATTGAATATAAAAAATTCAAGAACCTTTTTTTTATTTGGTTTCCGGTGCATATACTCTATAAAAACAAAAATGGTTTCATGAATTATATACACCGGAAACATGGATAACATACAAAATTGAACTTGAACGAACTTTTTTTTGATAATAAATTGAACTTAAACTTTGTTTGCAGAACATGCAAAATTTTATTTTCTGATGAATTTTTTATTTTGTTAAATTGAACTTTCTTTGTAAAAAAAAAAAACATACAAAATGTCATACGGAATGGTTCATGTTAAATTACTTCTTTTAATTAGTATGGGTATAAATGTAAAATTACTTAATTTCAGACAATTTTATTTTTAAAAAACAAACATGTTGACAGTACATTCAGATGTGAGAAAAAAAAAAAACAAACATTTCATTTGGGTTCAGATTTCAGTCCCTATTCAGTCTTCAAACAAAAAAACAACCAACCCCGAAGTAAGGAAACTTCTTTTATATATATATGCCCTATTGTACTATTTGAATATACAAATCAATATATAAAAATCTTCATGGTATCAGAGCCTATAACTCTTTACATGGCAGAAATTACCTCCATGATTTTTCCTACACTCACGTTATCCAAATTCAGGACTAATGTGGATTGTCATGGAAATCAATGGAAAAATCCTCACGGCATTATTGGATATTGGTTCCTCATGGAATTTTTTGACGAAAGTGGTGGTGGTGGACTGGTACAGCCTTACTCTAGCATAATTTAAGGTGTGAATGGTGAATCTATATCTATGGTCGGTTTGCTAGATGGATGTGTTCAGATTGGTCAATGGAGTGGTTTGTGTACCCTACTGGTCCTACACTTGGATAACGTTGAATGTATTCTTGGGATGGACTTCTTTGTGTCTAACAAGGTCACCTTTATAGCTCATTTGGGTGGGATGCTAATCGATGACAGAGCTATCCAGTATTATGTACAAGCTTCTATTGTGATAAGGAGTGACCAATCCAGTTTCAGGAGTTGATAGTACCAAAAGAGGGTTCTAGCAATGATTGAGACACTTGGGTCAACAATTTGATTATTCACTGGAGATCCTAAAAGACAACTCGGTAACTAATTATGTTAATGCTTCTTCTGCCCACCAGGTAATCTTTCTATTAGCTATTTGAGTCACTTTAATTTTGGACTGTGGGTCATCGTCTCTGACGTGTCAGACCATATGATAAGTATCTCCTCTCTTTTTGATACATATTCACCCTATTCTGGCAATAAAAAGGTCTGGATTGCCAATGGCAGTTTGTAATCCATTGTTGGAACGGGTTCTGTCAGAATTTCTAACAATATCACTCTTAAATCTGTCTTACATGTCCCTAAACTCTCTTGTAATTTATTGTCAGTTAGTATACTCTCTCTTGACTCTTACTGTTCAGTTGTTTTTTCTCTAACACTCTGTAAATTTCAAGAACAGATTTCGGGGACGGTGATTGGCAGTGCTAAGATGCATGATAGGCTCTATTATTTTGAAGGCAGTATAAGTAAGTCAGCTTTGTTTTCAAACAATGATGTAAGCTCTCTACCTGTAAAAGAGCAGATAATGATTTGGCATTTCAGATTAGGTCACCCAAGTTTTGCTTATTTAAAACACTTGTTTTCGACGTCATTTCAAAATTTATCTTTTTCTTAATTTCAGTGTCATATTTGTTGTTTTTCTAAAAGTACTCACAAACCTTATGCCTCCAAACCCCATAGGGACTCAACGCCTTTCTATTTAATACATAGTGATGTTTGGGGGCCGTCTAAAATTCCTACTTTAAATGGGAAACGTTGGTTTGTAACTTTTATTGATGATCACACTAGATTGTGTTGGCTATATTTAATGAACTCCAAATCTGAAGTCGAAAAACTTTTTCAAGAATTTTATACTCTAATTGAAAATCAATTTCATACTAAAATCAGTATTTTAAGAAGTGATAATGGCACCGAGTATTTTAACCAATATCTTGGGAATTTTGTTTAAAACAAAAAGGAGTTCAACATCAATCTACGTGTCACCATACACCCCAACAAAATAGGGTTATGTTAAGAAAAAACCTCTATCTTTTAGAAGTAAGTCGGGCTCTCATGCTTTCAATGCATGTCCCAAAATGTCTGTGAGGGGATGTTGTTCTAACAGCTACATACCTCATTAACAGGGTACCCTCATGTATCTTAAACCATAAGACACCTCTATATTGTCTTAAACAGTTTTTCCCTAATAATAGATTAATTTCTAATCTTCCTCCTAAAGTTTTTGGCAGCACTGTTTTTATGCATATACCGGACTTCGATCTAAACTTGATGCTAGAACCTAAAAATATGTTTTCATCGGCTATCCCCCTAATAAAAAGGGGTATAAGTGTTTTAATCCCCTTACCAAAAAGAATAGAAATAAAGATGAGTTCGAAATTTTTTTGGATACTAATCCAGTTTTGGAAACTAATAATTCAATTTTACCAGTTTTGGAAACTAATAATTCAGTTTTACCAAATTCTTTCTTTCCTAATAGTTATCCAAATTCTTCTTATAAAGAATTTGTTTTTGAAAAAGAAATAAGTGTTAATGACCAACAATTATTGATTGATATGATGTCAGATCTTACTGATTCTAGTCTAGGGGGAGAAACATTACTTGGTGAGGATACTTATCAGGATAATCATCCTACAACAGAGTTACTGATTTTTACTAGACAGAAGTCTCATGCTAATAGAGAACAACCTCATCTGGTACAAGACCAGTCAGCTTTCTCGAGGTTCAATCTTGATCCTCTTACAGATAAGCATAAACCAGGTAATACTTCTAATTCTCAACCTGTCTCTGTCACTCATCTTTCCTTCTGTTTCTCAACCTAATGTTTTTTCTGATCTTGACATTCCCATTGCTAATAGGAAAGGTGTCCGGAAATATACCACATCTTATAGGCAAATGCCTATCCTATCACACAGACTATCTGAAAATTACAAAGCCTTTACTTCAAAAATTTCCTACCAATTCATCCCTAGGAACAAACAAGAAGCCCTAGGACTCTCTAATTGGAAGGTAATTGTTACGGAAGAGATGAATGTATTAGCCAAAAATAAAACCTGAGTTGTTGACGAGTTACCAAAAGGGAAGAAAACTGTGGGATGTAAGTGGGTTTTCACAAATAAATGTAGAGCTAATAGATCCTTAGAAAGACAAAGCTCGCCTTGTTGCCAAGGGTTTCACTCAAACCTATGGCCTCGACTACAGGGGGACTTTTGCACCCGTGACCAACATTAACACCATCTGAATCCTCCTATTTATGGTAGTAAATCTAGATTGGTCCTTACACTAGTTGGATATAAAAAATGTTTTTTTGAATGGCAATCTAGAAGAAGAGGTATTTATAGACCTCCCATCTAGCAGAAGAGGTATTCATTGACATCATCATGACCGGAGATGATATTGAGGAAATAAGAAAACTAAAAATGTTGCTAGCTCAAGAATTTGAAGTCAAAGATCTAAGCGACTTAGAGTATTTTTGGGGATGGAGTTTGCTAGGTCCAAGAGGAGGATCTTTGTTTCTTAGAGAAAATACATCCTAGATTTATTGGGAGAGGCTGGGATGACGGGCTACTGGGCTGCAAAACTCTAATAGAACCAAATCTAAAACTTGAGACTGCTAAACCAGAGAGTAAAGTAGATCGTGAACAATATCAGAGGTTAATGGGGAAACTAATCTACTTAACTCACACTTGACCTGACATCTCATTTGTAGTCAACATGGTGAGTCAATTCATGCATTCACTAGGATCAAAACACAATGAGGCAGCTTTAAAAATATTGAGATATCTAAAGGGGACACCTCGGAAAGGTCTACTATTTGCTAACAGGGGTCATTTTCAGGTTGAAGTTTTCACAAATGAGGATTGGAATGGTAGTGTAATAGACATGAGATCTACATCCGGTTACTGTCCTTTGTTGGAGGAAACTTGGTGACTTGGCGACTTGGCGAAGTAAAAAACATGGGGTTGTAGCAAGGAATAAAGCCGGGGTAGAATTCAGAGTAGCTGCCCTTGGAATTTGTGAAGTAATTTGGATAAAAAGGCTTCTTGAAGACTTAAAGGTTCAGGTTTTCTATCCCTTGAAGCTATATTGTGACAAGAAGTCAGCAATTACCATAGCTCACAATCCAGTTCTACATGATAGAACCAAGCATGTGGAAATAGATAAGCACTTCATCAAAGAAAAGATAGATAGTGGACAGATCTATACGCCCTATCTACCCACCACAGAACAAGTGACAGACATCCTTATGAAAGACTTACAAAAGAAGCAATTTGACGGGGGTAGTGTTGGAAAGTGTTGACTAGAAATAATTCTAGGAGTAAAATCCTAGAAGGATTTTTAGGAATCAATTCCCTATAACTGTTGACTTTTAAATTAATTGTTAGTTGACTAATTGATTAGCTAATTGTTAGGAATTAATTAGTTAGTATTAATAGCCTTAATTGTAGGCTAAGTAAGGAAACTTCTTTTGTATATATATGCCCTATTGTAACTATTTGAATATACAAATCAATGTATAAAAATCTTCAATATGCATCGGTATGCATAGAACACAAGAATCATAGAAACATCAAAACTCAACTGATCGGAGGGAAAATTCTAATGTTACAAAAGAACAGTAAGCTCATTGTATCACAGTACCAGTTATGCTGCCATCTTGAAGCAGCAGGGCAATGGAAGCAGGGTAATTTCACAATGTTGAACTTTTAGGCAATCAATGTTAGCTATGCTAAAGAAATAATATGTCGGGCTTAGGTTAACACTGCTATTAGACTGAAAAGCAAGTATACGTGTTTGGTAAATTTAATGTTGATTGCTGTAAATTTATATAATGATTAAAAAATATATAAATTTTTTCAAAGGAAATGTATGAAAATTGAAATGTTGATACCAATTATTTAATTCAAAACAGATAAAATAATTATATAAGAATTAATTCAAATGTCAAAAATATATATATATTTTTTATAATTCACACTACAAACATGTGCATTTGTAGTTCCAAATCTACCTTTATTTTATGTATTCATGAAGTAAATAAGGAAAAAAAAAAGTCTACTAATTATAATGACAGTAGATAAAAAATTATAAACAATAAATAAAAATGATCAGGTAGAGATAATTATTTAAGACCTCAAATTATGTAATAGTAAATAATAACAATTGATTTATTTAAAATTAAGGTTGGTATAGAAGTATCATTACGTTAAATTAACAAAAAATAATTTGGTTATTTAAATGATTCATTAAATCTCACTGCATATTATTTCATAATTACTTTGTAGAAATAACCCCTTACCTACTTCTTAAAATTGTTGTCAAATCATTTCAGATTGTTAAATAATCACTTTTCAAAGTTTTACCAAAAATATTTTTTCATACAAAAATTATTGAACATCTGATTTTAACTTCTTAAAAGCAATACCAAATTGGCCCCATCACACCTTCAATGTAATCAATGAAGCTTTTAAAACTTTTTTGTATGTAAGTTTGTCTAGGATAAAAAATACAAACTTATGACAGACCTCTTGGCCTTGGCATCAAAAAGCTGCTCATATAAATATTAAGAAATGCAAAATTATATTTATACAACAATATGATAAACCAAATGTTTTTTGCATGATTGCATTATGATTTTAATAACGAATTCCTCAAATATGGTGTCCTAATTTTCAAGAAATTCCTAATATCATGATAAAAGTGGCTTGACAAGTGAAAATACAACCACCAATCAAATTTCAAGAGAAGGAAACGAATAAATCATGATGATAGTTGTTGACCTATTAAGGATTGACAGATTGATTGGGATTTGATTGATACTGGCTGATTGTTAGTGATTGATTATTAGCTAATTGTTAGGGATTTGATAGTGATTGATTGTTAGCTAATTGTTAGGGATTTTATTATGTAATAGTAGTATATATAGGACCTCTGTACTAAGTAAAAATCAAACAATTACAATAAACACAATTGTTCACATGGTATCAGAGCCTTAAAATCAATTTTAGGGGTTGCATATTTTTTTTTTTTCCAGTCCACCCTTCATCACCAAAATTACGTCCTATTCGGCCTTCATTACCGAAATTGCTTCTATAATCAGCCTTCATTGCTGATTTTGTTCCAGCCTTCATAGCCGAAATCCTTAGTCAGCCTTCATTGCCGATTTCGTCCCCTTCTACCGCTTTCATAGCCAAAATTGAGATTGTTGACTTTGCCATTTGTTCTAATTAATTATGGCATCTGAGTAAACCACTTCTTCAGTACCAATATTTTCATCTATCACCAACCAGTTCAATAACATGCTCAACAAAGAAGATATCAAAATGAGCATGAAACTACTACTCAACCACTACAAGTGTATACAAGACGGAACAAATCCATCTTGCCTTCACGGCCTGCTCAAGTGTCCGCCCCTCCGGTTAGTCCTAACATGGAGCTTGAAACTAAAACCCACATACACAGATAGCCGATAATTCTTGACCAAAACCAGCCAATTGCAGTTAGGAAAGCAGTCAAAATGTACAAAACATCCCATCTCTAATTTTATTTCTTTCGAGAGACTGTCTCCTTTACACAAAGCATTTGCATCCGAGTTAATGAACCAAATTCCAATTCCACAAACAGTTCAGGAGGCATTAGGAGATGAGAATTGGAGAAAAGCTAAAAGAACAAACATGGGAGGTTATGGAGTTACCAAGAGGGAAGCAACCATTGGGGTGTAAATGGTTGTTCACAGTAAAATACAAGGCAAATAGGTCACTAGAAAGGTATAAGGCAAGGTTTGTTGCCAAGGGGTACACACAGACATATAGTGTGGACTATCAAGAAACCTTTACTCCTATTGCCAAAATGAACACCGTAAGAATTCTACTTTCCCTTGCAGTGATTTTGGGATGGTCCTTACAACAGTTTGATGTCAAAAATGCTTTTCTCCATAGTGATTTGGAAGAAAAAGTGTATATGAAGGATCCGACAAGGTACGATGGGATATGCAGGTTGAAGAAGGCCCTGTACGGTCTGAAGCAGTCTCCAAGAGCTTGGCTTGACAGGTTCACTATCATAACAGGGATGAAATACAATCAAAGCCAAAGAGACCACACTTTGTTCATTAAGAAGTCGACTCATGGCAAGATTACTGTGTTGATAATTTACGTTGACAACATTATAATGTTAGAAGATGATATTGAAGAGATGACCTTGCTCAAGAAGTGTTTGACAAATGAGTTTGAGATATAGAAGTTAAGGAGGCTAAAATACTTTCTCGGAATTGAGGTGGCTCACTCAAGAGAAGGTAAATTTATCTCACAACAAAAATATGTTTGTGATCTTTTGAAAGAAATAGGAATGCTTAGCTGAAAACCCGCAGACACTCCGATTGAACAGAACCACAATCTTAGAGAAATCAAGGAGGAGCTAGAAGTTCATAGCGAACGATATCAAAGGTTAGTGGGAAAGCTGATCTATTTATCACACACAAGACTAGACAACATATGTTGTGAGTGTGGTGAACCAATTTATGCACGCTCCTAAAGAAAGTCACCTAGAAAACAGTCTATAGAATCCTAAGATACTTGAAGTCTACACCAAGTAGAGGAGTTCTTTTCAAAAGAAATGGGAACTTAACATTAGAAGCCTACACCGATGCAGATTGAGCAGGGTCAGTGATAGACAAACGCTCTACTTCAGGATGTTGCACATTTCTAAGAGGAAATTTAGTGACATGAAGAAGTAAGAAGCAACCGGTAGTAGCATGGTCCAGTGCTGAAGCAGAATTCAGAGCCATGGCCCAAGGATTTGTGAGTTACTCTGGATCAAAATCATCTTGAGTGACTTAGGAGTTCAATGGGAAGGTAGCATAAAGTTGTATTGTGACAAGAAGTCAGAAATTAACATGTTGAAGTATGTTGAAGTGGATCGCACTAAACATGCTGAAGTGGATCGTCACTTCATTAAAGAGAAATATGAGAGTGGACTCATTTGCACACCTTATGTATCTACAAAGAAGTTGGTTAGCTGACATTTTTACCAAAGGTTTGGCAAGACATACATTTAGAGATATTTCTAGCAAGTTAGGAATCGATGACATCCGATCTCCAACTTGAGGGAGAGTGTTGACTTATTGATGATTGACAAATTGATTGGGATTTGATTGATAATGTATATACTAGCTGATTGTTAGGGATTGATTGGAGCTGATTGTTTGTGATTGATTATCAGCTAATTGTTAGGGATTTGATAGGTGATTGATTGTTAGCTAATTGTTAGGGATTTGATTATGTAATAGTAGTATATATAGGACCTCTCTACAGCAAAAATCAGACAATTACAAAAAACACAATTGTTCACAATAGTTCAAAATGATCATTGAAATATTAGAATGATGAGAGAGATTGTACCTTATGGGGACCACTCTTCGCTAGAAAACTTTTTCCCTGAATGTAACATATGATTTTAAGTCATTCAACAGTTGGGACAAAGAGTAATAAAAGCAAGAGAACAAATATCAATGAGGCAAGAAACCAAATTAGGAAAATGTTAAATATGATAAGCAAATTGAACTGTAGCAGATGGTCAACTAAAATAACATCGACATGCAGATAACTTTTAGGTATCTTCTCAATCATAATGCCTTGATTTATGGGATACCATGGTGACATTAAAGTGAAACCAATAATGGAACATGTTTACTACACAATCAAAGGAAACAAAGGGGGACTGTTGCTTTGAAACAACAATATGAAGCTTGGAGAGTCTAGAGAAATTACCAATGACTCCTTTGTATGGTAGAAAATGCGAGGTAAACCAAGTATAGTTGTTGCAAACCAATCGGTAACTGAATCAACAGAGAGCTCTCCCTCATATCTAACGAAAAATATCAACTAGATTGTGTAAGCAAAATATGAATTTTAGGAATTAAGAATCACATATAAAGCATTCATGAGATATTTTCTGCAACAGACATTAGATATTGACTTTCGTATTTGCTTAATTCTTCTAATTTATCAAGACAAAACACGCACACACATGGGTAACTCACCTAATCATACAATGTGAAGCTTTACACCAAGATGGAAAAGCAACAAGTGAAGGAAGGCCTGTACACATTAAAAGAGAAACATTAAGTAGAAAGCATTAAAGCAAGAAAATGTAAAATATTTGGTCATAACCTGAGTTCATCTTACAAGGGAAACAAATTAACTGAACGCATATTTTGCATGGCAAATGAATGTTAGAAATAAAAAATAAAATAAAAGAGAGATAAAACTCAACAAGAAAAAATGACTTCCAGCTAGAAAATCCAGCAGTTGATGCCTTCAACACTTTGGTTAATTTCAAGTCCCTAAACCCATTCTACTACTTCCATAGTTGTAAAAAGCTCACAGTACAGAGAAGGAAAGTAAATCAGGTTCTATCATCCAACAAATATCGACAATTAAGCATTTGAAATTTATCTAGTATAGTTCCTCTGAACCAAAAGATTGATACTCTAGAAATGTCATTAGATAAATTGAAAGTACCATGTTACAAGTCTAGAACACCATCCCACCTCCATAAAAGTTAAGCAATTGCATGTTTCAACTTTCAACATAGCCAGAAGCTAATAAAAATCCATCGCATTAAGAAATTGATTTAAAAATTGAAGGCTAATTGATGAAAGCATATATGCAGATGAATGCAATAAACAACAATGGCCTCAGTTATTCTATCAGATAAACGAAACCATATAACATAGCAGAAAGTAAGAGATTAACTGACATTAACAGTAACATGGAAGGTATATAAACAACCTGTCCCTCCATCAGGTCAATTACATTCCTCATCCATAAGTGGCATATTTATTGTACGATGGCAGTCATATTCTAAAATAGGTCTACACACTTGTGACGGAATAAAAAAATAAGACAACATAGAAAATAATAAGACAGGTTGAAGAAGAACAACAAAAACATCCAAAATAACTTTTAACACTTTTCAGCAAATAACTAATAATATAAATCCTTTGTTTGTGGTACCAAATCAATAACATAATTCAAAATATTATCAACCATATGCAATATTTTGGAAACACTTCATTAATCGCAAGTCCTATTATATCATTTATGTAAGCCTGTTGCCGGTACAAATTGAATATGTAGGAACTCTTTAAGTATTCTAAGAGCTCTAATAATCAGAAAGGGCATATGTTTACACACTAACACTCCCACACACATACACACACACGCAAACACATTTTCTATTCACAAGAATGCCAAGACATCTCCATAATACTAGTGAGTATTGACTTCCTGTTCCATCTCCATTCAACCCATTTGTATATCAAAGGGTAAATGTTCTTTGTATCTTATGGAATCTTTAGGCATAAGATCCACATATTCTCAAAGCTTACAGTTCAATAAGAACTCAAACCTTGCACAATGTTTTATAGATACCATTTAGATTTTTCCATACTGTTTCATTAAATGTGTGGTATATTGAGTAAAAGTAGCATTTACCATTTCTAAAGAAATATTGTCCTGTTGGCTTTCTATCCGCGAAGTATGTCGCTAAATGAATCTCACTAAGTTCCACCGCACCAGAATTTGCAATCCCCTCCAACAACGCCACTAAATGTAGAAAGAGACAAACAATTTATCAAAACTCTTAAAGGGATCACTGTATTGCTTTACAGTCATAGCAACCAGCAAAAAAGCACATTGATACATGCAAAGCTTATGCCATTAACATATTTCAACACAATCCTATTTTTTGTCTTTAAAAAGTAAAAGAAATATAATCAAGGATGGATAAGATGTACCTAAGCTTCAGTGGATCATGAAGAAATATAAGATGGACATAACAGATACCAACAGAGCAGATCAGTTTTGTCATTACTTTTTGTTATTATAATTATTTTCTGACTAAAGGCATCTTTCACAAGATGTAAACATTGATTTGAATCCATGCCATATAATCCTATTTTGTCTTTAAAAAGTTAAAGAAATATAATCAAGGATGGACAAGATGTACCTAAAGCTTCAGTGATCATGCAGAAATATAAGATGGACAAAATAGACACCAACAGAGCAAATCAGTTTTGTCATTACTTATTATTATTATTTTCTGGTTATAGGCATCATTCACAAATGTAAACATTGATTTGAACCCATGCCACCCTTAATTTTTAATTGCCTCCTTGGATACCAGATTATATACTATTTTTCGACTTGTGGAAATTAAACCTTTTTGCAAGTAATCAATATCATAATCATAAAGAAACCAGGAGATAATAATTAGAAACATCAAATAGTCATTAACAGCTTTAATTACAAACACGAACAGTTCAAAATCAGCAGAGAGGCAAGCAAATTGAAGGGGCTACTGACAGAGAGAATGGAGCATTCCCCATCACTAATTCAAGATGCATGCAAGAATATAGATTAATTCGAAAAAAGAAAAAAGAAAAAAGAAAAAAGAAGTGCGAAATTTGTAGCTAAATAAAAGCAGATGAAATTTATACAGCATAGAGATGGTCATGAGCACAAATTCTAATAACAGGCAGTCTGGTATGAAAGTATGGCCCATTACATATAACGGCATATTGAAGTATTGAAAAATACATAAACTCTTATTTTGTCCAACAAGAGAAAACATCCACTTCAGAAGTAATGAACTACAATTATAGACTTCAAGATATTATTGTCAGATAAACTAATGTCAATAGCTGTTAGTTTGGTCAGCAGTAGCTAAACTTCGTTTAATTTTACAATTTTATTTAAGTTAATTGTTCTGGTATAAGGCTTCCAGTTTGACTCTAGGTTACCAAGGATACACAGTGCTAGTATGTAATGCTATACAGCGTAATATAGATTCCAAATAGCACAAATTTAAAAAAATCCAATAAAACATGAGTAGCAAAGACCACCTAGCGACAGGGTGTACATACAATCAAACATCCAACCTCTTACTGAATGAAAAACATACCAATCCTTCTCCAGAAATTAGAAAACTGGGCACAACGATAGCTCCCATCTGTATACACCTGGATACACGATTCAATTAAAGTTCAATCAAGACTATAAATAAAACTCGCATGGTATGCATATGACAATCAAGACAAGTCAAAAGTATCACATCGATTAAACATCTTTTGGTACTACCTCAGTTCCATTACAACCATTTGAGTGTTTGGATGACTTCAAGATGAGAAACAAAAGAAAGAGCAAATACATTGACCTCCATAGAAGTTAAAAAAATTAAGAGTGACATCCCTAAAAATATTTTAAATAAAACCTGCATCTCCAGTCAAAAGTACAGTGCTTGTATGACCATTAAGCACAAAAAATAGAATATCTTAATTCTATATAAGATAAGCTATACAAATCTTGATGGTATTAGATCATGGTTTTGGTTCAGAGGCTGGTAAGAAAGATATAACAATATTTTTGGGTTATTGCTGCATAAGATAAAGTTGCTAATTTGAAAAAGGAAAATAGGATTGCAGCTGAGATTTTTACAGTAACTGTCACCATAACAACGAAGAAAGGCTGAGATTGTTGTATAAATTGACAAAATACATGAAACCCTATTGCATCGCAAAGTGGGAAAGGGACGCAACTCACATGGCACTAACCAACATGGCATGCATGGAGCACCTTAAATGTGCATGATATATTGGGTGATTCAAATTTTCCACACATCTTTTGGGAAAGTAACGATCATTTTGCAAGAAAATTATCATGGAGGAAGTTGAAATATATATATATATATATATGAGCAATTTGCACCAAACCTCTCTGAGGTTTGCCCTTTTACACCCAAAAACAACTTTATCCAAAATTGACACTCACCTCCCCTGACATCATCATTCATCTCTTATATTGTTTCATAGCATCTTCATGTTTTACTACAAATTGTGACTTAAAAGTATTTCTTTCATCGTAAACATCCACATGTATCTCTTATTTTGTTTTGAATTTCAGAAATTCAGATTATAAATAATAAATATTAAGTGTAATATGTTACCATATGTTTCCTATCAGAAGAATAAAAATTAAAAATCGTTATACTTATTAAATATCACTTTCGACAAGACATCCACAAATGCATTTAGAACCCCAAATTTACTGGAAAGGTTGAAACTTTAATTTTAGGTAAAAAGATTTAAACCAAAATACGCACACTTCTAACATGAATCTAACATCCATATAAGAGAAATATATCTGAAACCAAACCAGCCAATCAAAAGCACAGATAAGGCGATATTAAAACACTCATTTAATGGACATATAATAGGCAAATGTGAGTATGCTTGTGAAAATTATAAAAGATAAATAAAGCTTGTACACAAATTAGGATTCTTAAAATAGTGACCATATTGTCAAGACGTTGATAGTGTTCTAACCTGAATTAGCAATGGCTTAGAATCATTAAGCATGGACCGGAAATTCTCAGATGTTATGGCATTAAAAGCATGATCAGTATGATCTGATGGAAAGATAAGATTGTCATTGTCAACAATTTTAAAAACTTTCCAATTTATCAATTAAAAGATAATTAAAAAGAAAAAGAAGGATGATTAAACTAACCAAAAGCAACTGCAGCAACATCGAGTAATGGAAGATCTATATTTGAAAAACTTTCTCCGCCATATTGTTCTCTGACCTTGTCAAGAACATGCTACAGAAGAAATCATATCATTGAAAGAAACATTGTGAAAGCTGGCAGAGAGTGGAAAGAGTTCAGATGGACACAAGTTGGAGATGGTGACAGTTCAGAGCTAGATACTCACAAGTTGCTCATCAAAGCCATATATGTCATAATTCCGTTTCCATAAAGGATGGCTCAGCAACTCATAAGCATAACGGGTCTGCAAAGAAAACCACAATTTTAAGCAACAGCGTCACCAAAAAGAACATAATAAAGGCCCTTACACTGATCTTTGGAAAACCACACCTTCAACAGAGTTGACAGAAGTACACAACATAGATCATATTACCACAATTCATTTTTAGCAGAACGAGGTGCAAAGCCCTGATATAAACAAAATCCAGGTTCACAACACGTACGTAGACCTCATCCATATGCCAATTATGCAAAATGAAAAGCTGCAAGTCTACTCAAGCTATTTGGTATGAAGTACAAGTCTACTTGAGCTATTTATTTTCTCAATAAAACAATACCAAAAAAATATAAATATAAAAGATTGGCCCATTTATTTATGAGCCTATTCAGACCTACTCCATAAGTTGTACTTTCACCTCTAAAAATGTTTTTGAGGCCTCAAATGACAGTTCAACAAGATTTTACTTGTTTCTTATATTTGTAAAACATAAAATGTAAGCCCCTTGAAGTCTGAACCCCTAAAGGTGTTCAAGTATAAGCATCCAAGTTTGGGATTTTCAACAACATAGAAATGTACATCTATTACTACATTCTTAAACCCTTTTCAAATTCATCAAGCGACTAAATTGCAAGCCATTACACATGACAGAGTTCAAACTTTCATATAAACAAAGTTGAGCTTATTGCCCCACTAGGTTTATAGCATTGTAACAGAATCATAGAAAATGCACTTAAGTATTAGTTGGAAGACAAGTTTTAAAGACAAACGATAAGCCATCCTGTTTTCTTTGTTACATAGACACCCTAAAATGAAGTGTGAAATATCCAAACCACAGCATAATAGGAAATAAAAAAGTTGATGCTTGAATTAGACTCCTCTCCTGCCAATCCTCAGCAACTTCATGAACTTTAAGGGTTACGATATATAGATTCAGGAATTGTATGAAAAGAGTATAGAAATACTCTTTAAATGTACTAGGAACTGATGGGTGAGAATAAAATTAACTGGTGAGGCTCTAGTGCCACAGAATACTGATGGGTGAGAATAAAATTAACTGGTGAGGCTCTAGTGCCACAGAATGGCAAATAGTGACTTTCATGAGATTAATCATCATTACATTATGTGTGCTTTCAACAGAAAATGAGACAAATTATTATATCACAACAACATCATAATTTCAAAACAAAATCCACCTTGACCAAAATTAAAATCAAAATATAACTAAAAAGGCAATAGTTTTAAAGTTTTGGTCTCCTAAAATTTAGTTAATTCGATAAAAGATGTAATATAAAAGAGTAGCAAAGTCATTTGCTCGAGTTAGTACTAACTGGGAAAACAAAGAATCTGCCTGGAAAATTAACAGATTAAAATGAAATTGATACTGAACTTACAAATCCCTTTAACTAGAGTCCAAGGAACCTGCTTCATCATTTTGTTCTATTGAAAATAAAGAGCAATTTATGGCAGTCAAGATTTTCAACATAGACTAAGTCACAGTGTCACACCATCTTATTTATCAGCTACATGCTTCTAACATATATACATGCCCTGCAACCATTGTATCAACAACCTTCAAAGTAAAACTGAATATTTTTTCTTTAACGCCAATAAAATTCACTAACCTTTAAAAAGTCAATAGTGCTTGGAACTTCCTCACCTGAGTTCCTGAAACAATCAATATCAATTACGTGAAACAATTAAGTAAATAAATAATCATAAACTAAACTACAAACAATCAAATTACCACTTGGAATAGAGCTCGTCATATGCCGATTTCACTTGTTCGATAGAAGTGTAGCGCTTTATTCCCAGGACTGTAATTCACGAAATCAAAATAGATATATAAATAAGTGAAAATTATATATAGAGGTCTAGGTATATATATTGCAACACAGACCGTCGTAATGAGAAGGTGGAAAAGAGCGAGGAAGAAGGAGGAGCTGATAAAACAAAGCGAGGACGAACAGAAACAGAGGGACCGAATACGCTTTCATCTTCGACATCGTTGACATGGTTCCAGTTTTGGAATGGTTTTTGTATTTTTATATAATACTAATTTCAATCATGATTTGATTTCTTTCCATTTCTTTTTAACTACGGTGATTACTATGCATCTTTAAAACATATTTAATTATAGGGGCTATATTGTCACTCAAAATAAAATGCATTTAAATGTACAACAAGGTCGTGGGTTCGAGTCATCACTCTTTCTAAAAATCCCGGAATTTATGTAAGAGAGTTTTTTTGACAATTTAATTTTTTCTTTTTACATTTCTTTTCTAAAAACACTTCATTCTCAAAATTTAAATTTAAAAAAAAAATTAAAGACACTTTATTTTGTTACATTTTATCTTTTTTGAATTAAATTATTAAAAAAAATAAATTATTTCTTCTAAATTATTAGATTAATTATTATATATTAAATATTCTCGTATAAATTTTTAATTATCATATTAAACTGTCTCTCCTCCAATACATATCTTTAATTTTCTATCTTCATTCTTTATTAAGCAAGACTAACAGTAAAGAAAAAAAAAAAAAAAAACTTACCAATATGCTTAATTTTTAGGAACCATATGTATATATATATATATATATATACATATGTAAAAGAAGTACCTTTTTTAAAAAAAATTTATTTTATAAATTGAAATATGAAAATACTTTTTGTGACTCTTATAGGTATGTGATTGTCTGTCAGAGAACTTTAATTCTTTCATTAGTCTTAGAAATTCTGAGTTTAATTGAATCTAGTTGAAACAATTCAAATTTTCATATATCTTTTTTTTTTTTTTGGAAAATTGAATTTTTAATATATATATATATATATGTATTACTGCTAATAAAAAACTAAAATATTTATAAGTTTTTTTTTTTTCTTTAACTATTAATTGGGATTGATAGAGAAAATATAGAAATATGATTTTTTTTTTTTTTTTGAAAAATGGAGAGAGATTAATTAGAAGAGCGTGTTTAATATGATAATAACATATTTAAGAGAGAGAGTTTAATATGTACTATTTAATCTAATGATTTAGGAGAGAGAATTTATTTTTAATAATTTAATTAGTTTGAAATGTCTTAAAATTTTTGTCTTGTTTAGCAATTTTAATTTAGTTCTAAATTGTCAATAATAATAAAAAAAATTAATTAGAGTGTGAATAGATAATATGTTGATTGTAAAGAGAAGCTCTCTCTATATAATATTTCAAAATAAATAGAATTCCTAAAATACCCATAAATTAATTACGCAAATAGACATAATTATTAATGTAAAAAGGTTACTCAATGAACTTATCTACGATACAACTATTTCATTACAAAGTACAAACAACTAAGGGTTTGTTTGGTGTACCGCACTGCACTGGAATGAACTAACACACTATACAATATTGAATTAGTACTGTAAGATGTTTAGTAACATTTTATAGTTGTACTAAATTAAACGACGTATTGGTTTTATATGGTCCGAACTATATTAACTTATACGGTTGGGAGAGGTTCTACAACCATTTGGATTTGAAAAAAAAAATAACATGAGACCAAACAGTCTCCATTGTAGAAGTTAGGGGTGGACGTTTAATGGATCGGTTTATTTTTCAATAAAACTGATAAAAAACCAATAAAGTTTAGTTTATGAAAATATGAACCGATCCAATAAAATTTATAAATGTCAACCAATAAAAAACCAACCGAATTGGACCGGTTCAATTCGGTTCGGTTCGGTTCGGTTTTGGTCTTACTAGCCAAATTCACAGGCTTTAATTAGTACACATATTTTCATATTTTAATCATTTTGGGGTCTTTGACCAAATTAAATTATGAGCTTGAACAAATTGAAAATACAAGTTTAAAATAGTATTTAACGAAAGAAACAAACAAATAAATATATATATATATAATATGACACACTTTCATAGTTTTATAGTTTCATGGACTGTTGAACATTTAACTAGGTTTTTATTTATTATTTTTTATTTATATATATATATATATATATATATGTTGGATCTCGGTTCGGTTTTCTGGTTTGGGATAGCGAACCGGAAAAAAAACCGATCCAATCGGTTTTCAAAAAAATGAACCGAACTAAACTGACCAATATAAAAAAACGGAAAAAAAAACTGATTTGATCGGTTTGGTTCGGTTTATTGGTTTTTTATCCAACCCTAGTAGAAGTTGTCCGGCCTCATTTTCAAGGGGTTGCCAACCTCCATTCGTGGAGGAGACTAGTTGGTGTCATAGTTGTCGAGGTCGCTAGCCAATCTCCTCAACAAACAAAGGTCGGTAGCCTCCCTAAAAATGTCTTTGTTTTAAGGAGGTAGTGCCTCTTCCATTGTGGATTCTGGCAATGCCTTTCAACATGGAGGCCAATGTCCATCTACACCACGACTAGAAATGCACATTTGGGGAATATGGATGGATATAGGTCTCCCCATCCCCATCCCCATCCCTAATTCCCCATTTTTCCCTTTTTTTTCCCCATTTTCCCATATGATTAAAATTTACAAATTAAACTAAAAAACATTCTATTATAAATACAAAATAAAATTCATTAGTGCATTTTATATAAAATGTGCATATATACTTAGAGAGTTAGGATTTTCAAAAAAAAAAAAATATATATATATATATATATATATTATAATTATATTTATATATGTTTGGGGGAAATGGGGAAGTGAAGATGGGAGAACCCCCCCATATTTCCCCATTTCCTAAAAAATAAAAAATAAAATAAAAATCCCCAAATAGTGATGGGGACGTGGGGAATCAGGGCCCCGAGGAAAAATGTGCATATCTAACCGCGACGAAGACCAGATCTAAGAGTTGGCCATAAAAGTCAAAAATGCCCTTACACTTTGTTTGAAAAAGTTTTAATTAACCTTTACTCTTAAAATAATCATTAAACTATTGATAATAAAAATAATAAATAAAAATATAATAACCTATTAAAATATCAAAGAAATTGAAGAAATAAAATTTTTAAAAATAAATAAAAATCGTTAAGAACTCTCTCTCTCTCTCTCCCTTCAAAATTATGTACTTCTTTCTATTTTCTTTAATTTTCTCCATTCCCAAACAACATTTTTTCAGATTTCCAAAACCATCTTCTACACTCAAACATCACATAATGTCATCGTCCAAAAATCATCCATCTTCATCTCTCGTAATCTATTCTTTAACTTAATCACCCAATCATACCTTCAAAACTTCATCTTTGTATAAACAAAACCATTAACCCACAAACATTATCAACTCAATAATCAACCAATGAAAAAAAAACATTTAAAAAAAAAAAAAAAAAAAAAAAAAAGTCCACCGCTAAGGTCACTTCGGCAGCAGAGGATCTAGTACTCTACGAGGAGCAAATCGCACCTCACGTGGAGGAGCAGATTTGGCTCTTTAATGGAGAGAATCTGGATCTCCATTTTTGAAGGAGAACTGGATCTCTTTCCTTTGATGGAGATCTCGTTCAAACAAAAGAGATCTGAACATTGATCTTCATTTTATTTTAATATTTTATGTATAGTTTTTAATTAAAAATAATTAGAAAATAAAAATATTTGACTTAGTAAAAGATGATTTTACACTTAGTAATTCAATCAACCGTTATCTTTAACGGATTTTGACTAACGGTAAGGGGTAAGGGGTAAGGGGGCTACAACAATTAAAGCCATTACTAGAATATTATGCCTTTTTGGAAAATCTCAGGGTATGTTATTGCAATTAACCCTATTTTAATTCAAACAAATAATAATTTTTATAAATATTTTACTATTTTGAATAGTTGACTAACTAAACCATATTAAAAAGGAAACAAATAAAATAAAAATAGTAAAGAAAAACAAAAATCCAAATTAATATGTTTCAAAAAAAAATCCAAACTAATAAATGAGTGAACTTCTTCCAAACCTAAAATTGAAGATTGAGGGTTGTTGCCTCCTCCATTATAGATCGGAAAAAATGGAGGAGGCATCCACCCCTGCAAAAAAATATATATCTCTCATAATAATTTTAGTATAATTGTGTGAAATTATGGAACTGTATTGCCTCCTCTATTATAGATGAGAAAAATAGAAAAATAGAGGGACCAAGAAAATAGAATCGAATAGCTGGAAATGGATAATCTGCGTAGGCATCTTCTTTGACTTGACTATGGCTTAGTTTGGCATTGCTTCCTAAAATGTTTTTGGAAGAAGCTACAACCCATTTTCTCATTTGAGAGAAGATAAAAATGACTAAAAGCAATTCCTTGGAATTTTACCAAACACCCTAATCATTTTTGATCATTTTTGGTCATTTTTGGCTTCTCCCAAATGAGAAAATGAGAAAATGAAAAAATGAGAAGCCATTTTTTTTTGCTTCTCAGGAAGCAAGGTCAAACTAAGTCTATATACAATAGGGAGAAAGAGAGTAAAATCTCTTTTCATTTTTGCTTGTTTCTCTTCAACTCAAATACTTCCCAAAAACTAAAAGACCACACACAAAAAGAAGAAAAAACCATCATATCTAATAATAATTTTAGCAACTTTGTTTGTGTAATAATTATGTAAAATCCCATTTGTTTATGTAAGTTTAGTGGGTTTGATTTTAATTATATATGTTAATTTTAAAATTTTATAATGTATTTATTTATAATATTTTTAAAAAAAATTAAAAAAGGGTATATTTGAAAATGTGTATTAAAATCCCATTTGTTTATTATGTAAGTTTAGTGGGTTTGATTTTAATTATATATATTAATTTTAAATATTTTATAATGTAGGTATATTTGAAAATGTGTGGCATATGTGTGGGATGTTCTTACAAAATTTCATATTTTAAAAATTTTAATAGGATATATATACAGCTTTTTAGAGATATAAATGTTCGTCACTCTAAATTTAATCCAATACTATCTTATACAATCCTATACAATAAAGTTCGGTCTGTACGGTGCGTCAAACATTCCCTAATACTTTTTAACATCAAAATCAATTTCTAATGTAAATATGATTCTATATATGTAAGGAATGATGAGATCGGAAGACATTTAAAAGTAATAAAAGGAAAGAAAAAAAAAACAACTTTAAAATATTCACTCACTTTCCTTTATCTTTTTTAAGAATTAAAAAGTTTCATCCAAAATCACAACCACATGGTTCAAGCGTATATCTACCATAAACAAGGGCTTTTGTCACTTTTATATATATATATATATATAGTGTTTCAAGACTATCACAACTTTAACAATTTATGTTTTAAAGGCACAAAAGTAAGTGACTTCTAAAAATACTTTTACTTTACATATTTTTTTAATTATATTTCTCACTTTAACTTTTTTCTCCTACTTTTATGTTGTCTGAAATCTATTTTTCTCTCTCTAACTTTAAAAGCTTTGTAAACTGAAATCGAATCTAACTACATCTCTAACTCATTGTCGTTGAGAACAAATTGGAAGGAAGTATTTTTCTCCTCTTTGTTTACAATTCAAGCTAAGGTAATCCCATTTCTTGTGTTCTTTTGGTTTTGAATCTTCCATTGTTAAAGCTGTTGAGGTAATTAGGTTGAGTTGCACAGTTTGAGAAATTTCAAAAGTCTCGGAAATGATTTAAAAAGTCTTGGAACTGTTTTCAAAAGTCTCGGAAATGTTTTACAAGGTCTCAGAAATGTCTCCAAAAGTCTTACAAAATGTTATAAAAGTATCAGATCATTTAAGCTTATACCAAAGTCTCATTGAAAAGTCTCGGATATGAACGTATTTCAAAAGTCTCGGAACATGTTATAAAAGTCTCGAAAACTAATGGTTGATTCAAAAGTCTCGGAAGAAAGTCTCGGAACATGTATAAAATGTTCCAAGACTTTTGAAAGACATTCATATCCGATACTTTTCACTAACACTTTGGTATAAGCTTAAATGATTCAATACTTTTACAACATTTTTCGAGACTTTGTAAAACATTTCCGAGACATTCGAAAATAGTTCCGAGACATTCGAAAATAGTTCCGAGACTTTTGTTTATTCCTTCGAGACTTTTGTTTAATTCTCCAAGACTTATGAACTATATATCGAGACTTATTAACCATTTTCCAAGACTTATTGCATGATACCAACTTTTTAAATCATTTTTATTATAATCCAGACTGTTATTATGTTTTATGATACCAACTTTATTTTGTTAATATATTTTTGTACAAGAAAATGGGTCAGGTTAGAATAATTATATTATATAACGGTCGATGGGAGCAACTACCAGATGGAAGCCAGAGGTTTGTTGGCTTTGATAATCAGGGAATATACGTGTCAAAGAATATGACTTTTGAAGAGCTGTTGGCGCTCGTGTAGTCCATTGTGAAATATGATCCAAACAAATACAATATTGATCTACAGTCAATATCAATTGCTCCTAGCACTACATGTCGCACATTTATAAGAAATGATGATGATATTCAATTTATGTTAGGGGAAGATAAGGTCATTCCTCAAGTATGTGTTAGCCTGATTGAAAGGAGATGTGGAGGTGTGATGGGTGATGACATCCCTCTTTATGGAAATCCCCAACATTATGCATCTGTTAGCGGTAGTAACCATAAGGTCCAAAAAACATTTGTAGTGTCTTGTTTGCAGCAGTTAACCTTGCAGGTGACGTTGAACCTTATTTTGACGATTACTTTGGGCGTCAATTTGAGTTGAATATAGAGCCGAACATAGAGCCCAATTATAATCATTAAGTGACCATGAAAATGTTGTTGAAGAACCTATACAACGTCAAATTGAAGGAAGGTGTGTACAAGGTGACCATCCCCGTGGTAGTGCATTGGATATGCCGGGGACATCCGATGTCCTGGAAAATCTTAATCTCTTAGCTTCCGATAATCCGTCAACTTGGGTTATTCTTGGATCTGAAGCATATTCGTTTAGTGAAGTGAACACCACCATGGGATCACGTGAACCTAACACCATGCTTTACAAAGGTCAATATTATATATATATATATATATATAAGCGTTTTAAAGAGGTTAGTAGGTTTTCATGCAATGATGGAGAACTTTGAATGGAAGGTGAAAAGTCTAACAAGTCAGTTCTACATTTTGTGTGCAAGATTGACAATTGTATATGGAAATTAAGAGCAATGAGGAGAAATGAAGGGACTTACTTTCAAGTAAGAAGTTTTGTAAGTGAACACAATTGTCCTTTGGAGGAGGCCCACCAGTGCCACTGATAGGCTAGTATGGTCATAATTGGTGTAGAAGTAGCCTGAAGAGGCCATTTTGTACTCGACGAAAAGATATATTTTGTTTAGGAAAACAAAGTTGTTTACCACTTGCAACCACACTTAAAATACGAAATTAGTAAAATGGTAAGCAATGGATTCGTCCACAGGGAATGGTATTGACAATTGAAGTGATTAACTAATCTAATAGCATAAATGTAAATCATAAATTGGTTTGATAGTGGTTGGTTTGGAAAACCAACAAACATACACAAGATAGCAAGATAACAACATAACAAGAGAGCAACAATATGGATGATAAGAAAAATAGAAGACTCAACTATCTAGATAGGTAAAATGGATTAATCAATTAAGAGAAAAAAAGGGATTGATTAAGTCTCCAAAGGATATTAAGCAATGTATAACTGGCTTAATTAAAGAACCGTTCTCTCTATTACGGACCGATTGTATTGGTAAGTGTGGAGTGGCTGTCGGAATAAAGCGAAACCACTTCCCACCAAAATTCCTATCCTATGAGCTATAGTCAATTAAGGTAGAGAGAGAGGATAATGGGGGATTGGTTAAATACAATCAATGGTCTAGGCAATTGGGGTTATATACCCACCAATTAACCTATCCTATTCATTATAAGCTACAATCAATTAAGGTTGTCAATTCCTAATCAATTTTATCTCAAATAATGTAAGATCTTTGATTTGTATTGGCTTGATTCCATTGCAAAAATCTATATATTTGTAATAAGTGTTGCTTAGGTGGTTCTTAGTGAAAAGAAGCTTCAAAGGTTAAAAGCGATGTCTTATGCAAATATCGTCTTCAAGAGGAAAATCGCATACTTGAATGCTAAGGTATCAGGTTTCTTCTTCCTCTTGCAAGGCGTAAGCACACACACACACACATAATTCATTTATGTGTATCCTTGCATCATTGTGCAACATTTGGTATAACACATTCACACAAATTTAAGTATGCTCATGCATTGATCTCATATAGACAAAAATTGTAGAATTGCATATTTCGTGACTATCACTTGAATTTGGCATACTTGTGTGATAATGTGTTTATTTGTTTGTGTTTCCTATATTTTGGACTTGAACATGATCTCTATGATTCCTTATTGAGTCTCGGTCATTTCGGTTACTCATTCATTAGGTTTCGAGTTCAAACGATGTAGCTACGCTACTTTGCGTTATCATTCGTTGAGTTGTTTTTATCATCATTTTCTGAGATGAATTCTCAACATTTTGTCAAAGTTTTGTAGTCGTCGTTGTGTGTGAGGGAGTCATGATTCGTAATCCGAAGACAGATTCAAAATCGGAGTTCGGAGGCCCGAACACGGTCAAAGAAAGTGAGAGGAGTGCAAGAGGAAGTTGCTCGGCCAAAGGCTAAGCAACTATGTCCCCGTGTGAGCCACGTGTGACACATGGCCAAGACAGCCCTATGCCCACGTGTGCCACACGCAGTCCACACGTGGAGGCAAACCCTAGGATCTATTTTTCGGAACTGTAAAAATAAGAAATCGAAATCGAAATACATAAAAGAGAAGAGAAGAAACAATTTTCTTCATATCTACGTAGGAGGCTCCTTCACTTTAATATGATCTGCTTCTGATATGAACCACTTGATCTTCCTCACTATGATCCGGGATTGGTAACAGCGTGTGGGCACGTCACAGTATTCAGGAACCTGAAAAAGAAAGAAACATATAACAACTCTTGTTTTGTTGTTAGAAGAATTCGGCTACACTTTGTTTGTGAAGAACAAAAAAATAAAATAAAATAAAACTCCTTTTTTTTTTTAATGTGGCCGAACTGCCTTTGTATACATTTTCTCTCTTTTTTATGTTAAACCAATGTTGGTGTGTCGTTGACCTGATTCGTTTTTTTTATATATAAGCAATATATATCATATATATATTTATCTTTTAATAAAACAACCAATGATATCTTTTTAAACAAAATCTTTATTTTATTTTATTTAATAGATATCATCTAATTTGAATTTAAACTATTTAAATTCAAAATTAATATTTAACTAATTAAAAAATAAGATAATCATATTATCCCATTTTTCAAATATAAATATCAACTAACACCCTCCATCAATAATTAATAACATAATTAAATAATCTTATTATTTAATTGTTATAATCATTAAATTCATTAATTAAATAATCTCATTATTCAATTAATTCCCGAATAGATACGTGTCACTTTCGTAACACAATAAATTGGGCAATCCAATTAATTAACCGTGACCCTTGTTACCTTAATCGATCGGGCTAGCAAGGGGACCTAATGGACCCACAGTATTTTGAGCTCCAATAATCCTTAGAAATAATTAATTAAACTCTTTAATTAATGTTTCATAATTATTAACTTCAGTGTTATTCCATTAAAAACCCAAAGCTGCACTCTCTCAACTGTAGACATTTTTACATAAACCAATCACTCTTGGTGTCCATCGATATAGCTATTACATATGGTATAATCCTCCACAAGTAGTTCATAATTAGAGCTGGGTCATAATGTCCGTTATACCCCTCTAATTATATATTTCCATTAAGTGCCATTGATTCTCTAATGAACAATAAATTTTACATTCCTTACAGAATTATGAGAGCGCTCATATTATTCAAGTCCCGAATCAACCCTTAAGGGAACTACCATTTACTTCTCGCAAGAAGGAGTGGATTCCACTATTGTGTACAAACCTTCCCAGCCATTTACTTTTGAACACGCTTTTTGTGTCGTTATCAAATTGTGAATTCAAAAGAATTTATAAAGTTGTCCTACATAATGTGCTCTAAAGTTTAGAAAACTAATAAAGCGGTAAGCGAGGGTATCGTCCACATGAAGGTGTCATCCGTCAATCGTTTCACGTTTTAGTGATTATTGAAAGCAATGTAAATAAGAACATGGCTAGGGTGAGAGTGGTGTGTATGAAGTGTAAGCATGTTCATGTGTGTGTGAGAGAATGAGATAAGAAAACAAAAAAATAACAAAGGATAAAAATGTAACCGGGTGCTTGCTTTTCTAAGTTAATCTACTCCTAACTACATTAATCTACTCCTAAAGGTAAACACCCTATGTTACAAAAATAAAGATGGTTTAGAGAGAGAAATAAATGGACACACAAAGTACTCATGACCACCATGGTATTCGTGCCACTCATAAAAACCAACCGCATAAAACACTACAAGATTGGGTTCAACCTAGCCTATGATGCGACCTCTAGCTATAAAAATGGGGAGAGTCACATAGTCCTCGATTGCTACTCATTGAGGGTGTATCGCGTGAGCAACGATCATAAAAGCACCGCATGAAGCATAAAAGCTGACCCTTGATCACTACTCACCGAGGGTGTATCGTGTGAGCAACGACCAGCGGTAGCTTAAGCGAATATTAAAGGATCGACCATCGATCGCTACTCACCTGTCACATATAAGCAACGACCATATAATGGAAGCATTAAGTGTAAATTCGAACCCTCGATCACTACTCACCAAGGGTGTATCGCGCAAGCAATGACCAAGGGTCGTATAAAGCATGAAGGTCTATAAAACCGAAATCCAATCAAGTAAGGTGTATACTATCATGAATTCCACCCATTCAGTTAAAAACATAACCAAAGCTAAGAGTTGATGTACCTAGTTAATCGTAATTCTCAAACACTCAAATCAATCCAAAACATGCATTTTGAATTATCCATCAATATAAATACAATCAAGGGATGTGATGCAACAACAGTTGAGGCATTGGATTACATGGCATTGGATTAAATGGAAAGGTGGAATCAGAAAAAGACAAAGGAAAAAGGCTAATTCATTCCAACTAGTCCGGGCGACGGAGTCGGAATGACGTGAAACTTTCACAATTAATGCGTTTCGGCGAGATCTTCAACACAAACGACCTATGGTTGTGATGCATACCCTTTTTTAGCCGAATTCCATCGTTTATGTTATAAAAAGGTCATTTTAGGAAAGTTTCGTTTTCGCAATAAATTGAGATTTCCAAGTCCGAATCGACTTCTATCAATTCCGGTCTTCTTAGGATCCTCAGTAGCAGTAGTAGTTTCCACATTAATCTCAATTTTTCTTTTTTTTAGTAATTTTCGTAATTACGCTCGTTTTCTTGTTCTGCAAAGAATACGATTAGGGTTAGGATTTGTTTGCTTTAAATAATCCTGTCAGCCGAAAAACAATTGAGTTTTTTATTTATAAAATTTAGAGTTTCTCTAATTAGCTCCCAATGTCGGCATTCCTTGCGAATCAAAGAATTTGAAGCCTAATATTCCGGTATTCATGAGCGAATCAACGGAACTTTAGTAGGCTGTTTTCAATTTGTTTCTTGCAGGCTTTTCTCGACAAAGCTTTCGCTACATCAGGATGTTTGATTAATCTACTCCTAAATTACATTAATCTACTCCTAATCCCAATTATGAACATATATCAATTTCTACAATACATGCCATGAATGTAAAGACAAGAGATATCCCTAAACATGCATCTAGAAAAATTGTCAAGCCTACTCAACACAAGTCAATAATCAATATAAACAATTAAATGAGACAATACTTGAAAATATTAAATACAAGTTAATCAAATAAATGGAACCTAGTGTTAGGTTTGCATATTTCCCTAATGGTGTCAATCTCAAATCTCTAAGCTCGGAGAGGAACCTAATTGTCATCTTGGATCTCCAAGCTCCATTGAAGCTCCTCCTCATAGACAAGAGAGGATGACTTTTTCCTTATGAATCTCTTCCAAAGAAAGGTGGTTGCAAATGGAAGGTGGTGATGGTGAGGAAATCCATGGAGGAAAACCTCCATATGTGCCTTTGAAGGTCTCTCTCTCTCTCTCTCTCTCTCTCTCTCTCTTGTTGTGTGAATAAGATGAAATGTAGAGAGGATTTGTGTCTAGGTTTTCTTAGGTAGAGAGTTGATAAGTCTTGTGAAGAAAATGGTATATTTATAGGCTTGGGAGGTTAGGGCACGATTTAGGCATGAAAGTAAAACACTACCCCTCTAAAATGACCCAAAAACCTATCATTCGATGCTGGAGAGTGTAAAGTGTGGGTAAGGGACCCATACTGTACCCGCACTTTATCGATTCTTCAAGATTTCAACTCCAGGTTTCCCATATAGAGCGGGTGGAGAGCGGGTCCAACGCTGGTAAGTGTAGAATGCGGGTCGAGTGTAGGTAAGGGACCCGCACTGTACCCGTACTTTATGGCGTTCTTGTTAGGATTATGCTCAATAGCAAGAGTGTAATGTTGTAATTAACAATCTTTTTCATATTAATAAAGTGATTTCTGGTTTAACAAATCGTATAGCATTTATAGTTTGTATTATAATTGTCAAAGTAAATAATCATAAGGTCTAAAGACTATGGGAAAAGAAGAATTGTTCGTACATATGGATATGTATGTGGTAGACACAATTCTTTAGTTAGTCTTGAATATTGTTCACAACTTAAGTTAAAGGTTGGGCACCTTTATCTTGTTAAAGTTGTAGAATTCTTTTGCTAGCATTTGAATGGGATCAAATGAGATATGATGAGTCTAAAATCATCGGAGTGTCTTCGAGCAAAAGGATCTAGTGCACTGGGTGCATTGAACTGGATCACAATGAAAAGCTTTATCTAGAACCGTCAATAGATAATAGTCTTTTCATTATCAGGACAATCGGAGAGTCTATCTTAATCCTGAGATAAATGATGGACTTATGGTTGCAAGTGATATCATTTGAGTTATCAATGAGTACGATTATATCGCATAGTCTATCCTCGATAGTTTGGTGATATTCATTTGTTAATCGATAGAGGACTTCATTTATAGATATGGACATCGTGGCTCCATTTAATTAAATGAGAGTATAATATCATCATATGGATGTTTTGAGGTAATTGGATATTAAATCTCAACGTTGAGTTTTCAATAGTGTCTATTGAAAACATGGCTTCTGGACAAGTCAAAATATCCAAGTTCAAAACGTGGTCATATGAGTAAATATGGTAACTTGGAGAGTTATAGGCGGTCTATGAACTCTTGGCGATTACTGATATTAATCACGAGGATACACTATCTCCAATATGATTGTCTAGGGTATGAATGAGGAGCATCTTCCTTTTCTATCTTTATTTAAGAGTTCAGTTTTAGCTCTTTAGTGGAATGAGTTAAAATTAATGGATCGGACCTAAGTGAATCATTTGTTGATTGTGATTAGGTTATGTCTATTGAAGCTTAAATTTAGATGGCCCGCCAAGATCCCCAATCCACACGGACTTGCATGGATCACTTGATATATTCTACCGGACCAATTTAAGGGTCCATCTAGAATTGCATTTAATATATTAAGAATATAATTTGCACATTATTTAAGTAATGGGCTGCTCAATTATATTAATATATTAATGAAAGACATGTGGGCTTGTTTCTTTTAGTAAGAATGGGTCTGGTTCACATGTGGGCTTTTTTATTTAAAGTCCAATGGATTAAATGAAATAGGAAAATAATATTAGGCCCATCTTATATATAAGTGGGGCGGCTAGGTTAAGGTTTTGACCTAAAAATATTATTTTGTTTCATTTGTTTTAATTAAATAAGAATTAATTGATTTATTGATTAATTGTTTAATTAAAGAAACAAATCTTTCCTAAAAGTAAAAGACTTGTTTGATAAGTAAATAAATAAATTAGTATTATTTATTTAATCAAATAAGGAGTCTTTTTTTTTATTTAGTCAAATAAAAGAATAAAAATAAAAGAGTTGGATTAGGGTTTGAAGTCTATAAAGTTAAAAAGAATTAGGGTTGAATTTCAGTCACCCTATATAAGTGACATGATGAAATTCGGCCAACCCTAATTAGATACTACATAGAATTCGGCAACCCTAAAGGAAAAAGAAGAAAAATTCGGCCAACCTATATATATGTTCTTATAGGGTTCGGCCACATCAATTAATTGGTGCTTGAGTTTTTATTTTTTTCTTCTTCTTCTTAATTCTAAGAGAGTTTTTATTCTAGAGAGACAAAAAGGAGTGAAAAATTATTCTTTGATAGTATACAATTGCTTAAACATCAATAAGCTTGTGTATACGATATCGATCTAGGTTCACGCGAGTTTCGATCATAAGATTGTGAACTCAAAAGTGACCGGAATAATTTTGACATTCTTTTGATTGTTTTGTGACTAACAAAGAAAAGAAAGTATTTGTTTGGTCCATTCACAGGTTTGCAATTCAAAGGAAAGGGAGACCACGCTCCTAGGTGATCCACGTTCGTGCTCGGATTGAAGGTCTTGCGGATTACCATCGACGTAAGTCAATCGGATCACGCGACAAGAGGTAATTTACTTTTGTTGATATATATGCATGTTTATTGATTAAAAGGGTTTAAGGTTCATAAAGGAAAAATTTTAAAAGTCACTAAATCGTCTTTAGTATCGCTTCCGCTGCGTATAACACTTTTATTTGTTTATTTTTTCCCTACAGTTCTGTTGTCTTCTTTGATCCTTCGGTGTGTGGGTTGTGTGTGGGTCATACACGGGAATTCCTACGCTGGAAGTGTGCGAGTTGAGTGCGGTTTGATGACCCGCACTGTAGCCACACTCTTGGAGCTTCTTATGGTTTTTGTTCTTCTTTTTGCACAATTTGATCCCTTTTTTGCACGAAGTCTCGAATTCCGCTTCCAACACTAGACATGCATGAATGCCTGAAATTACAATCAAAGAGCCCATAAGAGACGCAAAAACACAAGAAAACGAGACAAAGGGTAAGGATATAAAGGCCAAAATATACAATATTTTTGGCACGATCAAATACCCCCAAACCAAACCTTTGTTTGTCCTCGAGCAAAACACAAAATAAAACAAATAAGACACAACAATAAAATGACTCAATCTAATATTTTCCTAGTTACTAACCAACAAATCAAAAGTCACATTTCCAACTAGTGGTGGGATACAATGGAGTGTGTTAGAGAAAAGTAGACATATTCACAAAGTTCTAAAGCAACTCGAAGGCACAAAAGGGGGAACTTGCACAATCACGAATCCTACACCTAAGAGCACTCTCGTATTGGGAACTACTCACTTCCACAACTCAAGCGTAATTGGCTTTGACTCTAAGCCTTACATGGATACTCTCTTTTCTTTCCGCTGTGATTCCTAATTTCACACATGCATGGTATGCAAAGATAGAGTTTATGCATAGGAGTCCAATGCATTGCATACAATATAATATTGAAAGACTGCTAATATCTAGTGAACTAGCCTAGGAAAGGAATAAAATGCCATGGACATGGAAGATTATGCTTCAACAACATTCTCAATCTAGATTTCATCGAAGATCAATTAGGTCTTCCCTTTTTGGTCGTAATGGGGCCATAGGGTTAATGTGGTGAACAAAAGAAATAAGCAAAATTTTGAGTTCAAAGGTCACCAACCATGCTACACTCAATACGTTACACACCGCCTACTTAAGCTCTACTTGCTTCCCATTTATGAACACTAGTGCCTAGGCTTAACTTTCAATTACATTATGCTTTCATATATTGTACTCTACATTGTGTGAGTACTTTATATTAAGAACATTCAAGGCTCTTTTGTGCTTTTCTTTTCTTCTTTTCTTTTCTTTTGCACATTTAACATTTAGCAATTTGGCTCTAAGTGCAAATTTTGGCACCTTTACAATTGTGAGCCTATGCCTCACACATTTACAGATATTGCCTAAGTACACGCTATCTTTACATACATTTACAGATATTGCCTAAGTACACGCTATCTTTACATATTAGAGCTTTTACAAGGGTAGACATGTGTTTCGGCTTATGGCTATATGGTTATATGTGGTACCAAATGAAAGGGTATGTGTTTGGCCTAATGTTTGGCTTTGGAGCACACATAAGGACCATAGGAATGTGTTTTAAGCTTGTTTTAGTAGTTAAATGTACACACATCCCCTAAGATCATTTCAACAAATCTATCTATCAAGGGAATGTAAGTGTCCATCAAGCAATCTACAATACGATACAATGTCCTATGGCATATGATGCACGTGACGAGAAAAGTGTTTAAGAATAGAAAAATAATAACACTCAACATATGTTCTTTTAGGGCTTGTATTTGTGAACTCACTAGGTGGTCTCCACTATTAGAACAAGGCACAAGAGCACCGAGTCCCCTCAACTTAAACACAAAAAGGATGGGACAAGCCCATGAAAGGGCAAGTGAGACCCTAAAGTGACAACTAGCTACTTAGTTAAGCACACTACGAATAAGTACACTCACCACAAGCACACGCCCAAGGCATCACACCCAAGCTTATGAAAGCTCGAAATTTTGGTCATGTGACAATTTGAAAAATTTGACACCAAAAAGAATCAAGACTCAAAAAGATGACTCACAAAGGCGTCTACACCCCCAAACCAAAACTCAACATTGTCCTCAATGTTGAAGACAAGAGATTCCAGCCTAGCGGCTAGCACCTAACATGACAAAAAAAATTCTAAGCACTAATCAAGCACAATCAATGCCAAAAAATAAAAAAGACTCAAACTAGGCTCAACTAATAAAAGGCAATACAATGCAATATTTCAATTAAGCTCAAGCACACAGACTCATGCTCTAAAATTAACGGAATGGGGGCATAAAACCCCTAAACCGAATCAAACTATATGCACAAAACCTATACAAAAATGTGCATGCATCAAAAAGCCCCAAACCGAATTGGGCTATATATGGCAATTAAATTTGTACACTTGCAAGCATCATTCACAAAAGCCTTCGGCTCATCATCAATAAAAGAATAGATCAATAATATCCAAAAATCAAATATCATCATTTAAAATTGATCTATCATATCAACATCAAAAACACCATCACACACTATCTACCAAAATCTCCATCAATTATTCAACTAAAGCAATTTAAAAACAAAAGCAAGAAAATGTTCAAAAACTAAAAATGAGCTAAATAAAACAAAACCGAGGTGTGTTGCCTCCCACATGCGCTCTATTTATCGTCTAGGCATGGCACTTCGGCTCTTCGAACTCCAAATTGCTACTTTTCTTCATGAAGGTAAGGTTTTTGCTCTTTTTATGAGCACTCACTTACTTGTCCCTCCATGACTCGCAAGTTGTCATTGTTACCCCCCCCCCCCCCCCAAAACCGAGGTGTGTTGCCACCCACAAGCGCTCTATTTATCGTTTAGGCATGGCACTTCGGCTCTTCGAACTCCAAATTGCTACTTTTCTTCATGAAGGTAAGGCTTTTGCTCTTTTTATGAGCACTCGCTTACTTGTCCCTCCATGACTCGCAAGTTGTCATTGTTACCCCCTCCCCCCCCAAAGAGATGAGAACCTAGCATTAACGCCCAAGCTGTACAAATAGCTTCATAAAGAAGCTATAGACAATCTATGCACTCACAAAACACATTAGAGAGTTCAGGCAACAAGATTTTTAAAGACATGCATTTTCCAAACCAAAGCTTAATACCATTTATTTAAGAAAATCTAACTTAAATCAAAATGAAAAACAAGCATAGCATTTTAATCATTAAAGCACATAGGTCATTTCTGCCTTAACAACAACCATATTCCCAAGCACAATTAATAACATCAAACACCTCCCAAAGCATTTAAGCATAGACATCAGCGCATCCAATCAACTCACTCAAACATGTTTCGACAACATGCACATTACCCATAAACATTTAAGCTATGACCAAATAAGTAGGGTGATCACAAATGATAGAAACAGTAAGAGGAGTTGATACCGAAGTTCCAAATTGGGGAGAATCTTACAAAGACACTACCTCTAGCTGTGCACTGACCTCTTTTCTACTTGATGCTCTTCGCGACATCACTCGCATCCTTGGTTGTATCAACCACTTAGGTCGTCGTTGCACTGTTGTTTGCTTACTAAGGCTGTTGGAGTGCAATCAACGCACTCATTGTTCATCTAGAGTTGTGCGGTCTTGGCTTTTGCGATCTACTTTGCGATTGTTGGGCACTACCCCAACAATGATTTGATTGCTTGCCAACATGATAATTTGACTTTCCTTGCATAAACACAACTCAAAGAACATTACATGCATATGCTTTAAACAAAAACAAAAATAAGAAACACAAATGCAAAAACAAACAAAAAGAAAACTATAAAATATTTACATTCATATATTCACTACAAGAAATTTGGGTATCAGCTACCATATATTTGGAGACGAATTGAAATTTGGTCTCAGAATGAAGCTTTCAGCAACTAATTGATATTTGGTCTCTGAAGATGACATTTTGCGATGAACTATTTTGGTCTCCAAATGATGCTCTCCATAGATTTTGGTTTTATTTGGATGGACATTCGAAGACGACATAATTCGTCTCTAAAGATGACATTTTGCGACGAACTCATTTTGGTCTCTAAATGATGCTCTCTTTAGATTTTGGTTTTATTTGGATGGACATTTGGAGACGACATGATTCGTCTCTGAAGATGACATTTTGCGACGAACTCATTTTGGTCTCCAAATGATGCTCTCCATATATAGATTTTGGTTTTATTTGGATGGACATTCGGAGATGACATAATTCGTCTCTGAAGATGACATTTTGCGACGAACTCATTTTGGTCTCCAAATGATGCTTTTCATATATATTTTTTGGTTTTATTTGGATGGACATTCGGAGACGTTATAATTCGTCTCTAAAGATGACGTTTTGCGACGAACTGATTTTGGTCTCCAAATGATGCTCTTCATAGATTTTTTTTTTCTTAATTTGGATGGACATTCGGAGACGACATAATTCGTCTCTGAAGCAGACATTTTGCTATGATGTAAAATATTCGTTCCAAAATTGGATGAATCAAAATGGTGTTTCATTCATTTTATACATTCTTGAATAAAAAATTATATGATATCATATTTTAAAAAAATTATAATATTCTTAAAATTATATACTTTTATACTAAATCCCTAATTTCATTCCCAACTCAACTTTTCACTCATTTCTCAACTCTTATACTAAATCCCTAATTTCTTTTAAATACAAAATCCCTAATTCATTCCCAATTCATTTCTCAAATTTTCACTCATTTTTTCCCACCCAAATCCCACATCCATCATCTTTGCCCTCACCAATCCAACACAACTTTCGACATTAGCAGCTCAATTCCGACGCAATTTACTATATTTAAAAAAAAATGTTATTTACTATATTTTTTTGCTTTATTTATGATTTATTGATTTATTCAAGGCTCCAACTCTAAATTACGTTTAGTTTAGTTTTATGCATTTAGTTTTTGTTTTGTACATTTACTTTTTTAAATTAAGCTTGATGAGTAATTCTTTTCTTTCTTTTCATGGCTTTAGTGGAGTTATCGAGCTTTAATTTTGTGTAATTTAGGTAAGAAAACATGTGATGAACAATGGTTTGAATATTTTCCATAATATTTTTAATTATATTGTTGTTTATAATCAAGTGTTATATTTCTATTTAGTTGTAAAATGATTTGTCTATGAATATTAATATATTTTTATCTAAATGATTGAAATAACCGATTAGTGAAAAAATTTGAAATTAGAATATGCTTATAGACATGTGACAAAAGTAAAAGAAATTAGCTTTTATGTGACAAATGTATTTGCTGAATTTGTCTATTTATGTAAATATTATTTGGTTTTTGTACTTGTATATACATTAATATTTTCTATTTAATTTTGCAGTCACAACATTATAATATTCTATAACTCAAGGCAACATTATAATATTCTCATATTTTTATGAATGTTTTATAATTAGGGGTATTTTGGTCAAAACACAGTTAACTCAAATCCATTCCGTTGTTAACCAAACAAAATAATACCGATTCAAAGATTAATTCTAAAGTTCCAACCAAACAAAAAAAAATAGTTTTCCTTTCCTTTCCATTCTCATTCTCATTACTATTCTGATTACCGTTCCATCATATAACCAAACGTGACCATAGAGTATTGACCAATAACTCGACTATATATGTTTTAAAAAATATAATTTCATAAAAAGTTTCAATAAATATTTTTTAATATATATCTGTCGTAGAAATTAAAATTTTGATTAATTGAATAAATTTAAATTTATCTAACAAGGTTTTTTTTTCTTTTTCCAACAACTCATACATGTTATATATAAACATTGTTCAATTATTATCACATTCTATGTTGTAGTCAAGTGGTAAAGACATATCACTTTTAACTTGAGGTCTTAAGTTCAATTCTCACTGATGACAATTAATTGTCATTATTTTCAGGGGCAGGTCCGGCCATCGGCTGTGGCAGTCCACGGTGGCTGCGGAGGCGGTGTGCGGGGCAGTGGTCCAGTAGCGGCGTCGGCTGGTCTCCAGCGACGGCGGTCCGGTAGCGGAGGCGGCTTGTCTCTAGTGACGAAGGTCCACAGCGACGGCTGGTCTCTGACAGAAGTGGTCCGGTAGCGGCGGCAGTTGGTCTCCGACCACGACGGTCCACGGCAGCAGCTAGTCACCAGCAGTGGTGGCGGCGGCGGTTGATCTTCGGCGGTGGCGGTGGCGGTTTCCTGCGATGGAGGCCCATGACAAAGGTGGGTAGGTGGGGGTAGTGGTCCGGTAGCTACGGTGCAGCGACAGTTGATCTCCGACGGTGTTTGGTTTCCAACGACATCGGTGTATAAATATAAAAAATGTCATTTAATTAAATATCAAATAATTACAGTTTTTAATTAAATATTAGGGTTATTTTGATTTTAGTCCCTCACATTTGCGTTAATATGGGTTTAGTCCACGGTATTTGGTATGCAAATATCATCCCCAATTGTTGTATGGCTTGATATCTAAGACAAACTTTTTAGGAATTTACTACCAAATAGTTGGTAGTGCATTATCAACATTGGGAGACGAATTTTTTAATTGGTCGTAGTAGTTATTCTGGGACGGGGATTTAGCTACCACCATACGACCAACTTAATTTGGTAGCGAAAGACTTTCTGTGATGAAAAAGCTTGATTTGGAGACGAAATGGATTCGTCTCAGAATGTCATTTTTCTTGTAGTGATTATTTACTAAAACTAGAAACAATTAATGAATAGGCCACCTCCCCGGCAACTGTGCCATTTTGAACGCGCTTTTTGTGTTGTTATCAAATTGTGAATTCAAAAGAATTTATAAAGTCGTCCTATGCAATGTGCTCTAAAGTTTTTAAAACTAGTAAAGCGGTAAGCGAGGGTATCATCCATAGGGAGGTGTCATCCGTCGATTATTTCACGTTTTAGTGATTATTGAAAGCAATATAAGTAAAAACATGGCAAGGGTGAGAGTGGTGTGTGTGAAGTGTAAGCATGTTCATGTGTGTGTGAGAGAATGAGATAAGAAAAAAAAAAAGATAACAAAGGATAGAAATGTAACTGGGTGCTTGCCTTTATAAGGTAATCTACTCCTAACTATATTAATTTACTCATAAAGGCAAACACCCTAAGTTACGAAAATAAAGGTGGTTTGGAGAGAGAAATAGATGGACACACAAAGTACTCATGACCACCATAGTATTCGCGCAACTCATAAAAAACAACCACATAAAACACTACAAGATTGGGTTTAACCTAGCTTTTGATGCAACATCTAGCTATGGAAGTGAGGAGAGTCACGTAGTCCTCGATTGCTACTCATCGAGAGTGTATCGCGTGAGCAATGATCATAAAAGGACTACATGAAGCATAAAAGCTAACCCTCAATCACTACTCACGAAGGGTGTATCGTGCAAGCAACAACCAAAGGTAGCTTAAGTGAATATTTAAGGATCCTCTCAGTTAAGAACAGTTCTCAGTTAATCTACTCTTAAAGGCAAACACATTAAGTTACAAAAATAAAAATGGTTTGGATAAAGAAATAGATGGACACACAAAGTACTCATGACTACCATGACATTCACGCCACTCATAAAAACCAATTGCATAAAACACTACAAGATTAGATTCATCCTAGCCTTTAATGTGACCTCTAGCTATGGAAGTAGGGAGAGTCGCCTAGTCCTCGATTGCTACTCAACAAGGGTGTATCACATGAGCAACGACCATAAAAGGACCGCATTAAGCATAAAAGTCGACCCGCGATCACTATTCATTGAGGTTGTATTACGTGAGTAATGACCAAGAGTAGTCTAAGGGAATATTAAAGAATAGACTATCAATCGCTACTCACCTGTCACGTGTAAGCAATGGCCATATAATGGAAGCATTAAGTGTAAATTCGGACCCTCGATCACTACTCACCGATGGTGTCTTGCTCTAGCAACGACCAAGGGTCGTATAAAGCATGAAGGTCTATGGAACCGAAATCCAATCAAGTAGGGTGTATACTGTCATGAATTCCACCCATTCAATTAAGAGCATAACCAAAGCTAAGAGTTGATGTACCTACTTAACCCTAATTCTCAAACACTCAAATCAATCCAAAACATGCATTTCGAGTTATCCATCAACATACATACAATCAAGGGATGTTTGATTAATCTACTCCTAATCTCAATCATGAACACATATCAATTTCTACCCTATATGCCATTAATGTAAAGACAAGAGATATCCCTAAACATGCATATAGAAAGGTTTTCAAGCCTACTCAAAACAAGTCAAGAATCAATATAAACAATTGAATGAGACAATACTTGAAAATATTAAATACAAGTTAATCAAATAAATGGAACTAATGTTAGGTTTACATATTTCCTTGATATGGATACACATCAAATAAAGAAAATACAAGAGAAGAGCAAAAAGAGGAAACCCAAGGTATCAATCTCGGATCTCTTAGCTCAGAGAGGAACCTAATTTTTATCTCGGATCTCCAAGCTCCGTTGAAGCTCCTCCTCCTTATAGACAAGAGAGGATGGCTCTTGCCTCATGAATATCCTCCAAAGAAGGGTGGTTACAAGCGGAAGGTGGTGATGGTGAGGCATTCCATGGAGGAAAACCTCCATGGACGCCTTTGAAGGTCTCTCTCTCTTTCGTTGTGTGAAAAAGATGAAGTGTAGAAAGGATTTGTGTCTAGGTTTTCTTTGGTAGAGAGTTGATGGGTCTTGTGAAGAAAATGGTATATTTGTAGGCTTGGGAGGTTAGGGCATGATTTAGGCATGAAAGTATAATATTACCCCTCTAAAATGGCCTAAAAACTTGTCATTCGGTGCTAGAGAGTGTAGAGTACTGGTAAGGGACCCGCACTGTACCCGCACGTTATCAATTCTTCAAGATTTCAGCTCCCGTATTTCCCATATAGTGCGGGTGGAGTGTGGGTCCAATGTTGGACTTCCCACGCTGGAAAGTTTAAAGTACGGGTAAGGGATCCGCACTATACCCGCACTTTATGGCGTTCTGTTGTCTTCTTCGATCCTTCGGTGTGCGGGTTGTATGTGGATCCTACGCGGAAATTCCTATGCTGGAAGTTTACGGGTTGAGTGCGGTTTGATGACCTGCATTGTACCCGCACTCTTGGAGCTTTTAAGGGTTTTTGTTTTTCTTTTTTCACAATTTGATCCTCTTTTCGCATAAAAGTCTTGAATTCCACTTCTAACACCAGAAATGCATGAATGCCTAAAATTACAATCAAAGAGCCCATAAGAGACGCAAAAACACATGAAAACGAGACAATAGGTAAGGATATGAGAGCTAAAATATACAACATTTTTGGCGCGATCATCGATACACACCCTCCATCATGTTTGTAAATGTTGCAAAATTAACTCATTCTGCTCATTCTTCACCACTGTGATTCCGGATTTCTTAGGCACCATATGTATAGGACTCACCCACATACTATCTAAAATCGGGTAGATAATGCCAACATCTAAAAGATTAAATACCTCTTTCTTGACCACTTCTTACATGATAGGATTTAACCTACGTTGCGCCTCCCTAGTTGGTTTAGTGTCAACTTCTAACATAATTGCATGCACAATGTAGGACAGATTCCTTTGATGTCTTCTAGAGTCCACCCTATCACTTTCTTGTACCTTCTTAAGACCTCAAGCAATTTATGCTTCTCTCTTTGATCCAAGGTTGTCGCAATGATAACCAGAAAGTTGTTATCTTTATCTAGGAATGCATACTTTAGGTTTGAAGGGAGTTCTTTTAATTTTAACTTTTGAAAGGGGGTGGGGTTCTTCTTTGGTGATTCTCTTATTTCCAACTAAATCTTCCATGGAGTCCCCAATTTCCTCTTCCATTTCACCAACTTCACTCATTGGTTCATCCAACCCCACTTGATGAACTACCATCTCACTAGCCTCTTCTTCAATGGCATTCATTATATCCATACTATAGCAATCATGTGCTCCAATCGGATAAGCTAAAGACTCAAGGACTTTATATTCCATAACCTCATCTAGGACTTTCAATGTCAACTTTCCTTCATGCACATTTATCACCGCCTTTGCAGTGGCTATGAAGAGGCATCCTAAAAGGATCAAAGAGTCTTTCTCATTCAGATCCACCTCCATATCTAGCACTACAAAGTCCGCTGTGATTATCAACTTATCCACTTAGATTAAGACATCTTCAACTATCCCTCTAGGTTGCCTAGTTGATTGATCCATTAAGATGAGAGACATTGTTGTTGGCCTCAATTCGTTCAACCCCAATTTCTTGTAGATTGTGAATAACATCAAATTGATGTTTGCCCCAAGATCAAGCGTAGCTCTTTCTTGTCCCTCTCCATCGATAGTTATGCTAATGATAAAACTCCCCGGATCTTTCAACTTCTGAGGCAGTCTTTTTTGGATAACTGCACTTATATTCTCATCAAGCCTCTATTGATTCTTTAGCCAAAATCGATACTTCTCTTTATTCAACTCTTTGAAGAACTTCTCGTATGACGGCTTCTTGTAAATTACGTCCAAAAGAGGTAAGTTTATATTCACCTTAGAGTAAATATCCTTGAAGGATTGCTCCATTTTGTCTTTTCTCAACCTTCCCGGATATGGCACTAGTGGACATCGGGAGTTAGAAAGCTTGTTCTCAACCTTTGGTGTCCTCACTCTAGTAACCGGGACTTCTATTTCTTCTTCAATTCTCACACTTGGTGTTTCATTGCTTTCATCAACGAATTCCTAATTTCTCCCGTTGTTTATTACTCTTCCACTTCTCAAAATGTCCCTACCACTTCCTTGATTGAATGACTCCTTTGAGACTTCGAACTTTCTATTCAGTATCTCATCCGCAATCTTTCCTATGTGTCCTTCAATTCTCCTTAATAACCCCTCTAACTTAGAGAACCTATCTTGACTTGCTTCAATAAACCCATTCAATACTTTCTCATAAGTTGCCTGTGTAACTTAGAGATTCCTCTTTAAATCATCTTCTATGTCTCCTCCTTGCAACCTCATATCATGAGCTTCTCTATCTTGACTCTCCTTTACTCTTGAAGATCTTGAGGCAAATGATGCCATTTCTTTATTGAAACTTGCCATTAGTGCAGCGTGAGGATCCATATCCTGAAACTAGAGTAAAAACACAATACCAACATGTAAAGAATTCAAATGAAACTAAAATTTAACAACAATTAACAAAATAGAATAAAACAAGACTAATTACCAAGAATCTAAACTATATAGAAAAGTTAATTAATTCAACAATTGCTACCAATTCCTTGGCAGCGGCACCATTTTTGATGAGGTCGTTTTGTACACAACAAAACAAGGTATTTATGTGTTCACTTGAAAATCGTGTTCAACCACTTAGGAATCCACTTAGGATAAAAGCTTAGTAAAACGATAAGCAAGGATTCGCTCCACAAGGAATTAGAGTTATGTTGTATTAATTAACTAATTTACAATGCAATAATGTAAATTATGAATGGTTGGATAGTGTATGGTTTGAGAAACCATTAAACAATGCATGTAAGTAAATGTAACCAAAAGGTAATAGGGAAAATAGAATGCTCAACAATCGTTGATAAGAATATGGAATGTAATCAATTAAGAAAATACTAGGGAAATGATGGAGTTGCAAGTGGATTATGGGCAATGCTTTTCAAGCAACTTTAATGAACCGTTCTCATACTTTTTAACCATTTGTAGTCTTAGATGTGTATAAGCCATTACTACAAAACCTAAACACTTCTCACCAAAATGCATAACCGATTAAGGAGAGGGGGTCAGGGTGGGATCGGTTAATTACAAATCAATGCTTAGATGATTGTGGTTAATATACCCTCCTACCATCTATCCTATTCACTATGTTCCTTAATCATTCAAGGGTGTCAATCCAAGATTGATTGTATAACAAATTATCCTAAACAAGAGTATAAT
The DNA here is from genome assembly GCA_035582765.1 of Acer negundo. Classification (NCBI taxonomy): domain Eukaryota; kingdom Viridiplantae; phylum Streptophyta; class Magnoliopsida; order Sapindales; family Sapindaceae; genus Acer; species Acer negundo. The sequence goes on from CM069238.1 coordinate 5,098,992, forward strand.
CAACTAGTGGTATACAATGCCAATTATATAATGAATAAGATCTAGTTATGAATACAACACAAATAGAGATTCAAAATACAATATAGCTCAAGCAAAACCCAAATCCAAATGTTTCTCACATCAATCCCCTAGAATAGGGATTTAGTTACACATAGTTACAATCAAATAGCGAAGAAGTAACAGATTAAGAAATCACCCTTAGGCCTCCTTTTGTAGTGCTTGATCCTTCTTTTCTTTGATACTCCTAGTGCAAAGAATGGTAGATGAGGATGTGTCTAGATGATGGGTGTCTAAATGATGGGATAACGGAAAAGGTAGGGAAATGTAGAGAATAGGAAGAGAGGAGTGATTGGGTGAAGTATTCAAGATTTTGTAATGAGTTTTTGGATGGAAAAGGTAGTCCAAGATTAAAGATGGAAGAAGGTGAATGTGTAAAGTATAGAGGAGAGAATGCTAGTCTAAATCTGAGAATTTCGTGGTATGAAGTTTGCGTTTTCAAATGGAGAAAAAGCATCTTTATAGTGGCTCTCGGATCTGTCCTTTAACTACCAAAAATGTTAATGCGGCATGTGTCGCGGTCGCGTTGTTATGGTTGTGGAGACCGCAACGCCACCGCGGCAGACAATTATTCATCCTTCGATCTAGTTGTCGCGACTGATTCTCGTCTTTTTCGCGGATGTGAGGACAGCGACATCTGAAGGGTGACAATGAGATTTGAGACCTTGAAAGTGGTTAATGTTTGGTCACACAACGACACTAACAGCGACACTGAGCCTGATTTACTTCTTGGGTTTTCTTCTTCACTATCGCGGTTATGGCATAACAACGACACTAAACCGCAACGGCATACGTGATTGATTTATCAGGATTTCTTTTCTTTGTCACAATATGGCCTAAAAGCGATAGTTTCGTGACATATCCTTGGCTTGGATCTTTATTGCTTCAAGCCTTCTGTCGTGGTGTGCACAAAGGCGACACCTAGAACAACGACAATGCCCTGTTTTCTTCTACTCTGTTACTGTTATGGCATAACAGCGACCTAAAACCACGACATCATACTTGGTTGATTTATCAAGATTTCTTCTCTCTGTCATAGTATAGCCTAACAAGGACAGTACCGCCACATTTCCTTGGCTTGGATCTTTATTGCTTCAAGCCTTTTATCGCAGTGTGCACAAAGGCGACACCCGGAACAACGACAATGCCCTATTTTTCACCCTTTTGCACATTTTGTGTAAATCCTTCTTCTTCTTCACAAATGCCCTTGTGGCACTAATAACCTGAAACAGTTGTTTATCATAGTTAGATCACGGGAAAATGCCTGAGAAACAAGCAAAAAAAGATGAGAATAAAGGCCAAAATCATATCTATTTTGGCTCGATCACTCGACAATCCAAATTTTCACAATCTTAACCAAGACTTCATGCTCAACTATCCAAGACACTTCACATGTCTCTAATTAAGACTGCTTGCTCAAATTGAAGTTTCACACTCCAACATGAGACTTCCACCTTTTCCAAGGCAAATGATCTAAGTGTAATGCAAATGATGCAAACACATGCAACATAGAATATATGATCAATATATCCTATGAAAACTAGAAATAATCAATAAGCACACAATGTACATTTTTCTAGTTTATAATCCAAATATGACACCACACAAATGATGCATGAAACATATGAAATATATAGATTAGGTACACTCCATGAAGAACTAGACATAGGCATCAAAGTCCACATGACAAAGTAGTCTAGATATTATACATGAACAAAAACTTAGAGCACACCAAATCACCAAAAACACACTTTAATCCTAGATTTTATTCATGTCACTAAAACTTGAAATAAACATGTTCATGAAACACATATCCAAGACTTTAGAACTAAAACCAAAAATACTAGAATCATGAGATATGATCTATAATATCCTCTAGCTATCATTTAGAGCTTATATTCACAAATCAATCAATTAAATCCTAATAAGCTCTAAATATACAATCAATTGTGCTAATCCTAAATATGTTCAACTAAATAGTTCTAGCATATGTAAAGGTTATCAATCAATCAAATATACCCAAATAAAGCACAAATTGCCCTAGATAATAAGCTAGCACAATACAACACACAAACATGTGAAAACTTAGATTTTAAGTAAAACCTAACTCATAATCAAGTTTCTAATTAAGCACAACTATCTTTCAATTAAAGCTCTATCTCTTAATAGCATTTGTTCAAGTAACATACACATAAAGAAGAAGAAAATCCAAGGTAATTGAAGATCATAAAGCACAAAAACAAAAAGACAAATCAATTAGCTTGCAAAAGAGTGCAGTCACGAAATTAGTGTTGAATCAACACAAAAAGTGAAAAAAGACCTCAAAATTACTTGGAGATGATAAAGGACTTTAATACAAAGATTATCCAACTTGAATCACTCAAATCGGATAAGAAATGAGTGAGATATGGTTTTTGGAAGTTTAGAGAATTTTTAAGAAAATTTCTGCACTTTTTCTTCTTGAAATGAAAATGAGAGGGAGAGAGGATTTAAATGAAAGAATGAGAGGGAGATTACATGGAGAGAAAAGCATCGAATGGCAAAGAGCTACTCTCTACATCACCACACCGTGGAGGCGCATGAGCCTCACGGGGGCAGAGGAAGCACCTTCCCATGAGGCTCATACACCTCCACGGGAAAGGGGTGCAAGTGGTAATTTGCCACTCTTTTGTCCTTTGCTCCCTTTCATGCTCCTCTCACGTTCTCCGACCTTTGAACTTCGAACTTGAATCTGTTTATGGATCACAAACCGTAACTCTCTCACGGATGAAAATCGTGGACAACACACAGAAGTTTCGTAACTTTCAAAAATTAAAACTCATGAGTGAGAAAAAGAGAGAGAAGGCATGTATCCCTTGGCCGTGAAGGGAATCAAGTGAAACACAATGATTGGGATCTTTCAAGGAAAAAGGATTTTAGAGAAAATCTTTTCCCAGTCTTCATCGATTATCTAAATCCCAAGGTTGATGTGTGTAAGTACCTCTTTTTTATGATTGGCTTATTTCATGACATACCACATTGGGGATGATTGTGTAATGGGTAGCTTAGGTCTTTTTAATGATTATCAAGGCAAGCTTCCAAGCATCCCAGTGACTTCAAGATCAAGAGCTCCAAAAGGTATATCACTTGACATTGATTCTTGAAGAGATTAGGTGCACACACACACTTGCATGAATCTTTATCTATCATGCATTTGTTGTCATGCATGTGTGTTTCATTGTTTCGTGCATCTATGTCATTTAGCACACACACACTTTCATTGCATTTGTGTTTCTCTTAATTATGTGCTTATATGCTTTATCATCACACTTATGCATTTTCTTATATTGCATATCTTTTATGTGTCACATGCTTGGTGATTATTCATGAAGTCTCTTCATGCATATTAAAATGATTGCATCGTGTTTATTGAAATGCCATAACATGTTTAGGCATTATGATGCAAAGCCATGAATTCTATTCATGCATGTTTTAATTGAGTGCATCTTGTTCAATGGCAATGCCATGACATGTTAGGCATTAGGATGCATTCAATTCCAACACTTGCACTTCATGTTTGTTAGTTTTAAGTGTGGTGTAATTTGTTTCTATTTGTGTGATCAAAAACGTCCGCGCTTGCACAATTATGTGCATGTCTTAGTGCGATGGTTGACCACTTGAGAAGGTCTCATTCTTCTCTTGGATAAGTGGTAGTTTTGGTTTGGTTGAGTGGAGTAAGGTGTCTAGTTTCAAAAGATTGGATTTCAATGTTTTAAGTATTTTCAAAACTGACCTTTGCATGGTCTTGTGACCATAACTTTTTATACAAAGCTTTAAAATGAGTTTTGAAAATTTCTGTACAAACTAGACACTCATACCTTCCCAACGGTATATTATTCGTAATATTTCATGACCGTTTGGATTATTTTTGAAATCTCCAAAGTGACCACCAAAACAGGGCAACTCTGTTGTTGTCCGTTTCTAACCTTTGGTCACATAATTGACCATAACTTTTTCTACAGACATTAAAATGTCATTCTACAAATACAAGTAAAAAGTAGACATCCATACCTTTCCAACGGTATATCATACGAAAGGTTTCAATATCGTTTGGTTATGGTTTGGGGCGCTTGAATCTCGAGTAGAAGCTAAGCACTAGTCTAGCGCTGGTCGTCATGCTTAAATCACCAGCGCAACTTCGACAGCATGTCTGCGCTGGTCGACCAGCGCCAGACCAGTGCAATTGACAGGATTTGGGCTATTCTTTTCCAAAACGACATGGTTTCGTCTTGCCCTAGTATATATGCATTCTCTTCTTCTTTTGGTCGACCAAGGAGTAAAAAATACACATATTATAGAGAGAAACCAAACCCTAGAAAGAGAAAGCTCCCAAGAACTCACCTTTACTCAACCAAACTCCTTCCCATGAGCATCTAGCATTTTCCTAGCATCATTCAAGCATAGGTTGTGTTGATTTCTTTGACTAGGTAATCTTTACATGTTCTAAATCTTTTTGTTTCATATTTATGACATGTTTGCCTAGGATGAGCATTTAGTTGTTGATTAAATGCATGACTCTTTACTTAATGTTATTTATAATATGATTGAGTCTTTGATGTTTGGTTGAGATGAGTTGCTTGTTGATAGCTAGCATTTAGGACCATTTTGCCCTCTAGCTAAGTCTATATGATTTTCATTTAGACATTGATGTGTAGGATTCATTGATTGCATTTTTTAATTGTATTTAGTTTCCTTTCCATGCTCATTGACAACTTGTGTTGATTGGCCTTTTGATTGATAAATTTTTTATTGCATTAGTTAATTGCATGTTTTAAGGCCTTGCCATGATTAATTGACAACTTGTGTTGAAATGGCTTTGTTTGTTGACAATTAGGTTGTTAGAAATTTCTACAACTAATTGACACCTCATGTATGTGCATGTAGGTTTTGTTGATAACTAGGATGTTGATTTGCATCATAACATCTAGTTAAGCATATAGTGTTTAGTCTAGCACTCATTGCATTTGAGCATCATTGTGATATACACTTAGTCTTGTAATTCTCTTCATAGAGTCAAAGTCTTGTGGCTTTTAGGTGAAGTTGCACAAGCATTGTATTAGCTCATCTGTAAAAGGCATGCAGGTAGATTAGGAGGTGCTCACTTGAGAGTGTAACCTTCTCTTAATATAGAGGTTGTCAAGGGTTGGTCTAGGTTTACTATAAAAGGCTTGCAGGTAGTAGTGGTGGGTTAGTAACAATGGTTGAGGTCAACCTAGGTTGTAAACATCATTACATATAGTGGATTCGAGGATCGAGTGTGGCTAGCTCAATAGCTCGTGGTTTTTCCTTGTTGAAGGTTTCCACGTACAAATCAAGTGTTCTTTAATTTCTGAATTTTACACTTGATTTATTTTATTGTGTGTTTGGGTTTTTATATGCTAATATTGACTAATCGAAAATTGGTAATAATCGATTAACAACCCATTCACATTCACCCCCCTCCCTCTTCTAGGTTGTTTTAGATACACGTAATTATATTTTCAATATGGGTTGCTTTTGGGGTGTGTTCAAGGTTTTTGGAAGAGTCAAGGATATTTATCTTTCATCTAAGAAGAGCTCTAGGAGAAGCCATTTTGCTTTCATTCATTTTGAAATATATGAGGAAGCAAATAGGGTAGCGATCAAAGTGAATGGAATGCACATTTTTGGGTGGCCGATTGTTTCAAAAATTGCTTCTTTCGGGTGGAATAATAGGAGATATGTGTATGGTTCAAGTCATGCTCTGTTCAAGGTGGAAAATAAGCCAAGTAAGGGTGGAGAATGAGGATGTTACTCTCAGTTCTCATACCGGAGGCAACAATCTTTTATGGAAGTATTGAAAGGGGATCAAAATAGAGATCATGTGGTGGCCACTGTAAAGGCAGAGGAGTGTTTTTATATGTCTTGGCAGTAATATAGTAGGGTTGAGGATTGGTTGTCCAGATGCGCAGTGGGTGTCTTGAGGAAGTTTGCATATATATTTCAAGTGTCAATAGAAGACTAAGCAACAGAGGTATTGGTTTCTCTTCCATGTATCTTAGTGACAAAAGTATATTGTGGTGTTTTGAATCTGGTGTGGAGAAGGATAGGTTCTTAAGGAACTCTTTTATCTGGGAGGATTGCTTTATTTTTATGTCCATGTAGTCCGATTCTTTAGTTTCGATCTTTAAGTTGGCGTGGATCAAAGTGTTGGGATCATACTTTCTTCATGACTATAGGGGGTCTGATTGGAGAGCCTCTCTTGGTTAACGAAGACACTATTTTTAGATGAATAGTAAATAGAGGAAAGGTGCTGGTGTTGATTCTGAAGGATGGTCTAAGCTCTTGGAAAGTTAATGTTAAGATGGGTAATGTCTCCTTTATGGTGAATATGATAGAAGATAATATGTGTGTGGATGTCTTATGGATCGAAAGATTCTTGGGTTTGCAAAAGGAAATGAAAATGGAGTAAGGAAAAATCATTTGCCATGAAGAAAAATTAGCTGGGTTCTTTTGTCATGAAGAATTAGCCGATGGTTGCCAAGAAGTAAATTCTGGTTTCATTGGTCAAGTTGACAAAACGAATGGTGGAGCAGACAAAGGAAGGGGAAAAAGCTCTATGGATTTAGTTGGCCAAAATTAAAATTGTAGGCTCTTTTGCCGAAAAGAAAAAGCTAATGATGGATCAGACTTAGGGAAGGGTGTTGGTTGTGATTGGAATTCATTTCCAGAATCCACACCTAGAAAGGAACTATGGACTATTGCTTTGAATAATTTGAAGGTTGATGTCAGTGGTTTTGCTGACAGAGGTTAGAAAGGTAGGGTTTGGTGTCCAAATACATGCCTATAGGGTCCTGAGCTTTTTAGTGGTGCATCAGTTGGAGGTGATGGGTTTCCCTTCGTGTTTCCTCGTTTCCTTTAGCTTGGTGTTCATTTTTGTCAACTTTGTCTACGTCTACGTTTTGTTGGTGCTATCTCGGAAGATGGCGGTGTCTTAGGTGATTTATGTTGTGTTTGGAAGCTTTTAATTTGTCTTTTCTTTTATGCTTTTTAGTTGGCATTCATGCTTTTAAATGGAGGTCTTTCTTTTGCTTTTAAGTTGGCGAAGTTGGGGTCTTACTTGCTCGGGGTTGTGCAGTTTTCCCTATTGTTCTGGTTTGCTAGGAACTATTTTGTTCGTTTGGTACGCACCATGTTTGGACTTTCTATAGGTTGTCTTTGTTTTGGCTTGTGGTACCATTTATGGTTTCCTTTGGGCTGATCTTCTGTTGGTTGTTTTTGGGCTTCTATCCCTCAATACAATTGACTTTTACTATTCAAAAAAAGTTTCAAAACTTTCAATTCGGAACTCAAAACTCAAACACTTATGAATGAGTAACCGTAACATTCGAAGCTCAATAAGGAACATTATGAGAACATGTTCAAGTCCGATATCATAAAAACTCAAACAAACAAACAAACACTGAACACACAAGTATGTTATTTCCTAAATATAAACCAATAACATGCAATCTTATAAATTTTGTCAATTTAAATCTAATGCATGTGCATACAATAGTATGTATATGAATGTGTTATACCAATTAAGCACAATGATGCAGGGACATATATGGATGCAATGTGTGTATCTGTGTGCGTGCGCTTAAGCCTTGTATGAGAAAAGAGGTCTAGATATACCTTCAATGTGCAACAAAGCTCATTCCTCTTGAAGACTTCATCTTGCTTGATAAGTTGCCAATTCTTCCTTGAAGCTTGAATCATAACAAATCTTAGACAACTAATCAATACAAATGAAACATTGTTTTGATATGGAATTATGCCAACATGACTAAAAAACCTAACAACATCATGGGTGCTTTTGGGGATTATGGTGATATTTCAGTCTAGTTGGTTAACTGGGGTAAGTCCTCCATTTATTTCAGATATTCTATCTACCTTTCTTGGATTGGTAGTCTTCGGTCTCTGGTTGGTATGCAGATTGACCAACTTCCGTTCTCTTATTTGGGAGTCCCTTTGTTTATGGGTAACCTCGAAAGACGATGTTACGACCTATTGCGGATAAGATCTTGACTAAATTTGATAAATGGAAGGGCAAGTCTTTCTCTCTGTCCGGTCGTGCTACTCTGATCAGGTCAGTCATCACTGGCTCATTTGTACACTCTTTCATGATTTGCAAGTGGCATTCTTATTTACTATTACTAATTAACCGCAAGTTGAAGAGCTTTTTGTGGACTGGTTATTGTGAGGAGACTAAGTTAGTTCAGGTCGCTTAGGATCGTTGTTGTAGGCCTTACTCTTGGGGTGGTCTTGGTCTGAAAGATTTTGGGTTACTGAATGACTCGCTGTTGCGGAAATTCACTTGGAAGTTTATGACCTCTAATGGTTTTGATTTCTCATTTATTCGGGAGAGATATCTTAGGCAGCTGCAGAAGCCTTAGGGAGGGTATGTCACCTCCTCGATTTGGTCTTCTCTTCAGACCAATTATAGTTCTCTTCTTAAGAAAGGTATCTGGCTGATTGGCGAGAACTCTCAGTGGGACTTTTGGCATGATAATTGGCTCGAGGTTCCTATTTTATAGCTTTTAGGGAATCTGAATTATTTAGCTAATCCGCTTAGGGCAAGTGTCTTAAATTTTATTCATAAGGGTAGATGAGTGTTTGACAATTGTTTCTGAGCGCGCTTCCCTAATCTGTGTTTTCAAATTGATCGGATTGCGATTTCTCCTATTATAGATTTTCTGGTTTGAGCTAATTCTCGGGATAGTTGGGTTTTTTGCAATGCAGCTTATTCCCAGTTTTTTTGTGATATTCCTTAAGTTGTTTGGTGGAGAGATGTCTGATCGCGTTTTATTACCCCTTCTCACTCAACTTTGACTTGGCGTCTTTTGTTGAATAGGCTTCCCATTGAGGATCACCTTTGCAAGTCTGGGTTCCAGTTGGCTTCTTGTTGCAGTATTTGTAGGGTTAATAGTGAATCGGTAGATCATCTTTTTCTTCATTGTCCCCTAGTGATTGCTCTTTGGGATACTGTTTTCTCGACTCTCCAGCGACATGTCTCTGCCGAAACTTGGCAATCCTTCTTCTTGTAGACCATGTCGATTTTCTTTAGTAAGTAGGTTAAGATTTTATGGAAGGTGGCTATCCATGCGTTGATTTTTTTTTTTGGGGGGGGGGGGGGGGGGGTGGACCACCCGTAATCAATGGATCTTTGAAGGGAAGTCAGTCAACTTTAGATCCGTCCTCTCACTGGTTTGGCGTGCGGTTTCAAAGGCTAATCACATGGAGATTGGCTGTATGTGTAATTGTATGGACGACCTTTTGATTCTCCATCAATTTGGTCTTCGGGGTCACCCTTCTAAAGCCCCGATGATATAGAGTGTTGTTTGGTCACCTCCGGTTCATGGTTAGATCAAAGTGAATACATATGGTGCTGCTATGGGCTCTCCGAGGGTTGGTGGTTGTGGTGGTATCTTTCGAAACCGTAGAGCCTTTGTGAAGGGTTGATTTGCTATTCCTATTGGTCAAGTTTTCACGTTTGAGGCCGAGCTTCTGGCGGCCTCGTTGACCATTAATTTTTCTTGGAAGTATAGGTGGCATCAGATCTAGTTTGATAGCAATTCTTCTTATGTGGTTCGACTTCTTTCTTCTCGTTCTGATATAGTTCCTCAGCACTACATCTTCCAGATCTCGCAGATGGATTTTCAGGTTTCTTAAATTTTCAGTGAGGGAAATCAGGTTGTAAATACGCTTTCTAAGAGCATCTCCCACCATACTCTAAAATAGAGTATAAACTCTAAAATAGATTATCAATTGCTCCCACCATACTTTAAATTTCTCTTTTCCAAGAAAAAAATTTAGAGTTTTCAATATTGCTATTCTAAATCTAGAGTACCAAATCTCATACTCTAAACTTACTTTCCAACATTTTGTAATCCATTTATATCCTTTTACTTTTTTCATTAAATTCAATTAATGTATAATAAATTTTATAATCATAAAAATTATACCATTAGAAATGTCTCATCTAGATTTTTAAAATGATTGAATATTAATTAATAATTTTTTATTTACTCATTCTTACCATACTTTATCATTTGTGTGTTTTGGTTTCTTTCTCATGTTCAAGTCTTTTATTATGCTTTTTTCATTTTCATTTTTTTTTTTTTGAGATTTTGCATAAATAATCCGATTTTAATTCTCAACTAGATTATGGTTATCATTATTAATTAGTAGTTGTAATTAAAAAATAAAATAAAAGGTTGCTCATTGACCAACCAAATCCCGTAAAAAAAAATTAAATAAAAATAAATAAAAAAATCTTCCTTATATTGTTATTCATTTTATTATTTTGTTATAATTTTCTCTAAAAAAATTATTTTGGTGAAAAGATAAAAATAAAAATAAAAAAATAAAAAAATAAAAAAATAAAAAAAAAACGTAAACCTCAATTCCAACCACCATACCAACACCCACTCCAAATCCAAAACCTAACCAATCCACTACAACCACACCCGTTGTTGCCTCACAACCAACCACCATCACCACCCCAAAGCCATGCCTAGCCTATTTGTCTCCACCAAAACTCAAACCGCGAGGAGATCAGCATCTAGAGAGAGAGAGAGAGCCACATTGGCTATCGTGAAATGCTCATCTCCTTAGCTTGTGACAACGGCCACCCATCTGTCAAGGGAAAAGCAGAGGATTGACAATGATTGGCAGGAATGAGGAGATTGAGCGTTGATCTCGTCTGTTGGGAGGAGAACGGCGCTCGTAGGGACAGTGGTTGGTGTGATTTTGATGGGTTTGGTGTTTGATTGGTGGTGGTAGTTAGGGTTTGAGTTTAGGTTAGGTTTTTTTTATTATTATTATTCAATCTGATTTCTTTTATTTATAAAAAAAAATGAAGTCTCACTTCTTTTAAATTTAATATCTATTAAATAATTTTTAATTCAAGTTTTTTATTATTTTACCTATTTGCCCGTTTGTATTTGATAGAATTCTTGATGTTGGGGTATTTTGGGGTTGTTTAACGGCAGAGGGAGAATAGAGAAAAAATCAATTTATAAGGGGGATTTCGGTCAATATTGAAACAAGAGGGGAAAAAGTGGAGAATAGTGTAAACTGCAGGAGGGAAATGATTATTTTCCTATATTATATATTGCTTGAATTGAGCCATTTGATTGGTTGGTTCACCGAGGAAGAAAAATAAAATAAAATAAAAAGTGTTTATTTCCATATAGCTAAAGGAGCAAGTCGTAGAGAACTCAAATTGCTGATAGTGGTGGGGAGATGAGATATTGTATCATGTGCCAAATATCATAACACCACATGCTATTAAAAAACCAAGATATTAAATAACAACCTTAAACGACATTCTTGCATCATGCATTACACCTTGAAAACCGATTGTAGGCATCATGAAATGAATAGTACTTGACAGACAATGTAAACTAATGCAACTATGCAACTTTCAAATAACTTTTTTTTTTTTTTTTTTCTTTTTAAAGTGGACAAAAACTTAAAAATGTTAAAAAATATATTAAAATTCTGACTTATCACTTAAATCCCTAGATCGGAATTACTATGTTTACATTTTCAAAACTATCATCCTAAATGTAATATATTTCCAATTTTATCTTCATCATATATCCTACAAATTCTTTTTTTTTTTTTTTTTTTTTTTTTGGTATCCGTGGGTGTCCGGGCCAGTTTGCATGCACCTCGACTAATCTCACGAGACCATGAAGTTAATAGCAGTGTAAACCTCCAGTGGCCCCAAAAGAAACATGGCTGCCAAGGATCGAACCCAGGATGTCCGAGTTTACGGCTCGCCCTAGTGACCAGTGGTAGCACCCCTTGGGGTTAATATCCTACAAATTCTCCATCTTTTAATTAAGTATTTTTTTATGAATTAAAAATAACACATTTATAATTTTAAATTACATGAAATTAATATTTTCTTAAAATATTATTAAATTAAATAATCATTAATTTACTATTTTGAGTCAAATGAATTAATTTATAAATTATTATCAATATTTAGATAATTTTGGTGTAGAATTTATTAAATTATTTGATTTTAGCTATTTGTAGAATTTAAAATAAAAGTACAAAACAATTAGTAATTATAAGGCTATAAACGTAAAATTAGTTGTTTACACATGTTTCAGTCTATAAAAATAAAATAAAAAATAAATAAAAAAATAAAAAAAAATAAAAAACCAATTAAACGCATATTTAGATCTTAAAAGAAGAAAAAAAAAATAACATATCATCCGGTTTTGGGGTTTTAGTCATTGTCCAGTTTTCAGTAAAATTCTAATCCATTATTATGGTTGTTTGTTTGTTTTCTTTTTTTTTTTTTTTTTTCCCTTTTATCACTTAATGGCAAAACTTATTAAATTATTTTCATTTTTTTTAAGTGACCATTAAAAATGCTAAAAAAACAACTTAAAATAAAATTTTAGAATTACTGACCTATCACTTAGGGCCGTTCGGTATGGAGTAATCAAAGTTTTCTAATTTCTGGAAAAGTTAAACAGTAATGTGATTCTTGGGAAACCTATATACTTGTGTCTGGTTGTACATGGGAATATTGTGTCAAATTCCTAGGAATGTCAGATAGTTGTGTTTGGTTGCACATTAAATCTTTTTTTTTTTCTTTTTAATGATGTTCTATGTGAATTTTCGTCGGATATTAACGCATCATCAAATTAACAAGAGGATCAAAGGAAATGTGCCATGTCGACAAAGCCTGACCAAGGACTCGCTGCTTGAAGAGTCAAAAGCCCTTGCCGAGCAAGTGATGTAAAGTGAAACTCGAGAAGGGGAGCCCGGACGAAAGAGAGTCTCGCCCTAGATTCACGACATCATGCGAGACACAATCACCGACACACTCCGCCTCTTCTTCCACAACACCATCCTCAACGGCGTCGACGCCTCCGTCCTCATCTCCTCAACACCTTTCAACAAAGCCGAACACAACACCAACATCAACCTCTCCCTCCCTAGAGACGCCTTCAACATCGTCACACGAGCCAAAACAGCCCTCGAGCTCAATTGCCCAAACACTGTTGACGGTAATCTCCCAAAACCGACCATGCCCATGTTGCAGATTTTAGAGATCTTTAAAAAAGAGAAACTTTAAAGAGAATCTGTATGATGATGGTTTGGGTTTCATTTGGGTTTGAATCTGGATTGGGGTGACTTGAATTGAATAGAATTTGATGTTATTTTTATTTATTTTTTAATTGAGTGTGGGTCCAACGATAGGAATTAGATAGAGGGTAATGTTAAACCCACCTATTTATGTGATTCTATGGGATTCACTTTTCTAGGAATCACAAAACGTAAACCTGGTAATAAACATGAAAATGTTATTAGATTCTCGTTTACATGTAAACATTACCCTATAACAAACAACCCCTTAACACGTTGAATAATTTTTACGGATTCTGTCATTTCACCTATTCGGACTAAATAACGAGGCTACATTAGGTACGTGGGATAGAATATGATTATTTTTACTAGGATAGGATAGGATAGGATATGATAGGATAGGATTGAATGAGATTAATTTTAATGTTATCTTATATTTTGTGTAATATAGGATACGATTAAAAATAGGGTAATCATGTGTTTGGTACCATACAGGATAAGATTAAAATAGAAGGGTAATTACATAAACTTACCATAATTAAAAAATCAAAATAAAATAAAAAAATAAAAAAAAAGGATTAAGAAAAAAAAACAAAAAAAAAACAGATCTTTGTCGATTTTATTCTTCTTTCATTCCTCAGTTCTTTTCCTCATCTTCTCTTCTTCATATGCTTCTCCTCTTCTTCAATATTGTCATCCACTTCTTCCTGATTTCAAGCTCTCAAAACTCCGTAGGTGGTTGTGTTTGTTTGAGTTGGGTGTCGGTCTAATTGATTGATTTGGGTAGTTGATTCACAAGCAACATCAGCTCCATTAACAAGCAACAATGTATGATTTTACCAAAACCCATCAAAATTACAAACCAAAATAAACAATTGATTGTGTTTTTGGGTGAGTTTGTAATGGTAGAGGAAAAGGAGAAGGAGACGAAGATGATGATGCTCTCGCTACAACCAGTTTCGACGAAGGAGAAGAAGATGATGTTGTCAGATAAAAGAAGAAGAGATGGGATTCAACGGTATAGACCTCATATTATTTGTTTTCAGATGTTTTTTTATTTTTAAAACAGAAAAACAATTAGCGTTTATATTCCGATGTCAAAAGAAGGAAAAAAAAAAAACATGCTTTTATGTTTCAAGTTTCATTCTCTATTCGGGTTTTTTTTTTTTTTTTTTTTTTTTTTAGAAATAGTCCAAAGTCTTTAGATTTTAAAAGCTTGTTTGGTTGGGCTTTTGAAAAACCTCTATCGGTAAAAGATCTACTTATAATATATTTATTGGAAATAGAGTTTTCAAAAAAAAAAAAAAATTATAGTTGTTTGGTTGGTAGACTATTTAAAAAAAAAAAAAAAAAAGGTCTATTTAGAAATACCTTCTCATAAGCTTTTGTCAAGTAGAGGTATATTAACTCTACTAGCTTCTACTCAATTTAAAATAGATAATCTCAAAAGCTCAACCAAACAACTCTAAAAAACTCAAATAGACATCGATAGACATTTTGAGACAATAGAAAACTCAACCAATCAAGTACTAAAAAAAACAATAATAAACAAATGAACCTTAAGTCTTAAAGGATTTGGATTAATTTGAGGATGGAAGAGAAATAGTTGGTGATGTGAAGATAAGAATACTGTCATAATTGATGATATAACTTATAAGTAAAGGATTTATAGAGGATGAGTAAATGTGAATATCAACATATGATTAGACGAATTGTAAATTCATGTACATGTTGGATGCAGCATATTAAAGGTGCATGATTTATGGAGGAGAGAGAGAATACTTGAAGAGTCCCCACAAGCTGAAATTATAGCAGAGAGTTGAGTCCCCACAAGCTCATCATATACGTATTCAAAATCAGAATGAAACTCATAGCATATCACAGGGCAGAGAAATAAGATCAGTTAGCCACCAACTGAATCTCATTCTCATATAATGACAAACCTAATTTGACATTAAGAAGATACAATCTCTTACAAATACACATATAATAATAATAATAATAATAATAATAATAATAATATGATTTCACAGACCCACATCATCATTTAATTTATGGTCAATAATTCCAAAAACAATCAAGGTCCACTGGTCCTGCAGCTGAAGAGGAAGGCCCCTCTTGATCGTCAAATGAAGAGATTTCATTTGTATTCATAATTTCCTTGTCTGGCAGGCTCATGTTTGATATTCCTTGGTTGTTTTCTATTAAGGCCCTGAGAACAGAAGCAGGGAATGATGGAGAATTTGCAAGTGGAAAAACATTGTTGGATAACATCAAAGGATCAATTGGAATTTGATTGGAGAAGCAGGGCACGTAAGCCGAATATTTTGTAGTAGCAGGAGAAGATGAATCCATTAATGGGGGTAGAGCACAATTAGGACCCAATTGATCATTACCAAAAGAGCCAATTCTCAGCAGACCAGACTTGCCACCACAACTCTTCTGAAACACCCTACAAATAACCCATTCATTCTGCAAAAGAAAGAAAAGGATCAATTATTAAGATAACAGCTTTTTCCCCCTAGCAATCATGGTTTACCAAAATGGTTACCTTGGCAGTTTTGGGTAGGTTATGGAGAGAGAATTTGCCCTCTAATCGAAATTCATGCATGACCCAATTGGTTTTCTCTCCTTTAGGGGCTCTACCCTTGTAGAAAACAAGGGTCTTCTTCATGCCAACAAGAGATTTAGCTCTGTAAATATCTTTATCTTTTCCGGTGGCCTTCCAATACCCAGCTACAGTGGCTCTATTGGTCCTCAAACCAGTTGGGTATTTCCTGTCCCTCATACAGAAAAAATACCACTCTTTCTCTCCCATCTTTGCTTTCCCTACAAAATCATAGTACCAATAAAGTTAATAGTACCAATACTACTAATAATTCATTATTAAACACAACAATTACTTACAAGGCAATTCCCAGGGCTCAGACTTGTTCAAATCCACATCTCCAATGGCTCTAGCAGAAAACGAAACATCAAAAACCTTCTTGTACAAGTAGTGAGTGATTAGCTCTTCATCGGTTGGATGAAATCGGAACCCAGGAGGCAAATCCATCTCATGATCATCTTCCTTACAAATCTTTTCCATCGATCCCTTTAATTCAAAAGGATGAATATAATAAAGCTACAGAAACAAAGTTAGGAAGAAATTAAGAGGAACAAAACCCTCATAAATACTGGATTTTGACAAGAGAGAGAAACGTGCTTTGCAAACCAACTTCTTCATTTTCCCCCTTTTTTTTTTTTTTTTTTTTTTTTTTTAACTTAATTTTATACCATTCCCACAAACTGAACAATTAATTAGTAATTTTTTGTTAGGGTAAAAATGATTTTAGTCACTCTGGTTTGTCATATTATCCGTTCTAGTCCCTCTAGTTTTAGTATTAACCCGTTTAATCCTTCTGTTAAGAATTATGTTAAAATATTGCTTTCTGACATGGGCAGATGGCAAAATGACAGTTTTGGGCTCCAAAGTGCTATTTTACCTTTTTTAAATTTATTTTTTTAATCCATTAAAAAAAAAATTAACACCAAATCCATTTTTTTTTTTTTTTAATTTAATATCATGGATCAACGATTGATTCATCCCAAACCCAACCACCCCCACTGTCAACCACGACCACCCAGACCTAGAACTGAACCACCATCATCTCCACCAAACCTAGACCCAGAACCCGAAGACCACCACCAGCGACGTTGTTGCCCATTTCCCTCTCTTCTCTCTTTCTTCACAACTAGCCACCACCTCTTCAGTTTTCCAGAAATCACCATCATCATAAACCCACACCAATCATCTTCATCATCTTCCTTAATTTCTTCACCAAACCTAGCCACCCATCTCTCCAAAAATCACACTGAATCTCTTTCTCTCACTACCGCCTCTCTCTCTCTCACCATCGTCTATCTTCGTGGGTTGGTGCGTGTCAATTTTGTGTGGTTTTGTGGCGGCGAAGTTGAGGCTATTGTTGGGCTTTGATTTGGTGTGAGTTGTGGCGGTTAGGGTTCAATTTTGGTTTTGGTGATGTTTGCGGCTGTGAGGGTTTGTGGGTGTTTTGGGGTGGTTTGGGTGGGGGTTTCAACAAGAATGGTTGATGATGAAAATGATTCTGTGAGTATTAATGGCAGAAATTATTTTATTTTATTTTACTTTGTTTACAATCTCGAATTTGTGTTGATGTGGGTGGATTGTTTGTTTATGTTGGCGGATTTTGTTTTGACGATTATTGGTTTGGTTATGGTGATGAATCAAGGTCTGGATCTTTTGTTGATGCAAGAATTTGGGTTGTGTAGATGAACTGAATTTTGTTTTGACGATTATTGGTTTGGTGATGGTGATGATTAAGGTCTGAATCTTTTGTTGATACAAGAATTGGGTTGTGTAGATGAATTGGGCTTTATTATGTGTTGATTTTGTTTTTGAAAACTGGGTTTGTGTGGTTTTGTATTGATGAATGATGAATCTGGGTTTTGTTTTGAGTTAAGGAATCTGAAATTTTATTTGTTATTTTGGTGGTGGCTAGGGTTTGAGGAATCTAGGTTTGTGTGGTTTTGTATTGATGAATGATGAGTCTTTTTTAATTATTATTATTTTTTAATAAAATTAGACTAATCTAAATGAAAAAGGCATTACAAAAAGCATTACAAACGATCATATGCTGAAAAACCCCTAGACAATATCCATATATATATATATATATTTAAGATAAAAGATAAAAGAAAAGTAAATAGTGGCAAAAAGCAACAAAGGACAAAGAACCAGGAGGAAAACAATCCCAAACAAAAAGAGGTACGCATGCCACACCAAAAAGAAAAAGAAAACATCAAGAAAAACGAAAAGACTCCCAACCCATACAGTCATTGTCAACTAAAGAAGAACATAATTGTGGGGCAGAAAACCACCAATATCAGCCTAAAGCTTAAAAGCATGCTTAGAAAGCGCATATGTAACCTGATTCCCCTCCCTGAAAATATGGAAAACTTGAAAATCCATCTGCGAGATCTGGAAATGTAGAGCTGCCACGCTTGACGAACCCTTCAAGGAACCATCTCAGAACGAGAAGAAAGAAGCCGAACCACATAAGAAGAATTGCTCTCAAGCTAGATTCAATGCCACCCATACTTCCAAGAAAAATTAATAGTCAATAAGACTGCCAGAAGCTCGGCCTCAAACGCGAAAACCTGACCCTAACGGAAATTAATCAACTTTTTAGTTATTTTTAATATTAATCTTTTATTAAAACATTTTTATTTGTATTTTTACTAGTATACCCTCACGTTTATGATGGAAACCAAATGGAATTGGACGGCAGGGATGAAAACAGCGATTAATGGTCAACGTTTGGATCTACATAGCCAATATTGAAACCAGGGGGACCGAAACGGATAATATGACAAAGACTTTTTTCATAATAACACTTTTTGTTATCATGTGCATGGATGGTTCTGACAAAATCCAGTATTTACCTTCTATATGAATTATTATTTATTATAAAAATAGGGTTTTATCGATAATTTGATGTGAGAGAAAGGATTTCCTAAAACGAATCTCCTTTATCCTAATAAGTGATACCAGCTGTGTGAAATCATGGAAGATACAGAAGCTCACATCCTAGCTTTCAAAAATTAGCTAAACTTCATTATTCAAGTCAATAGACCCATATACCCCTATAAAGTAAAAATAAATAAATAAATAATAATCGAAAAGAAAGAATTGAAAATATTTGCAAACCGTTGCTTTTGTAATGCTACAAACATCAAATTCGACCCTATCATCATGATGTTCAAAATCAAATCATGGGTGGTGATTGAAACATATTTTTAATAAAGGAAAAAAAAAAATGAAAGACATTTGTGAAAGTTTTTGGTACTTTTAAGGCTAGTCGATTTATGGAAAGATATAAAGACTAAAATAACAAGGCAAATAAGGTTGTGAGGCACAGATTAATTCTTTATACTTCTTTTAATTAGGGTTTAGTTCGTCTCAATTTTGCCCAAAATTGAATTTATCCAATAAATTGGTCTTATTATAGAGAGAAATCGGAGCGATTGCTAACCGGGCGATGAAACCAAGAACAGTAACTGGGGTTGCTAGGGTTGTGTTTTGAAATGGTTAAATGAGATTTTAGGGTTTTGGTTTTGGTTATATATGTCGGTTTTTGTTCAGGTCTCAATTTTAAAGACCCAAACTAAAAACAATCAGGATATATTTGATTATCGAAATGACCGTGAAACCGAACTGAACATATAAATTTGGTTCAAATCAAGTCGATTGTATATGTTTTGGTCTTGTCACTAAGGGATGTACTAGGAAATTAAACAAGTCAAGTGTTCGGTAAATACAAGATTGTAGCAATAACAGAACAATGATAGAATATTGACAATTGTTTAATTAACGATTGAATGTTAGGGTGTGCTAGAATATAATTCCTTAAACCTCGACACCCGATAAAATTTTATTAATTGAAAAACAAATGGATATATATTTCTAAATAGATAGATCAACCAAAAAAGACCATCATTTTTAATATTTTTTTTTTAAATGATGAAATATATATATATATATATATATATATATGTTTTCTTTGAATTATGACATATATAAATAAAAAATAAAAAATTAAATCATGAAAGACGCCAAAAGATGTTAAAAAAATTATATAGTTAAATTTCTATCCTTAACGTTACTTCATAACTTTGAAATTAAATTAACCCTAAAATTTCAAAATAACAAATATTGAAATTCAAATAATTTATAAAAATATAACTAATTTTATGACCAATTTTTTATTTTGACAAAAACAATGAACTAAATTTTAATAAGAATGTTTTCAAGATTGAGACGGCTTTGTCTCCGATTAATTTAACAAGTACTCTATTACAAGTATTATTTTGAAAATACATAGGGATATTTTAGAAATTTTCAACAACAAAAAAATTCAAGATTGGCTAGGGTGAGCTAGCCACTCTAGTCCTTTAAGGGGCACGCCTCGAACTAATAGAGACAATAAAGAAAGAATTCAAATGTTGTTTAACTAACAGTAGTGGCAATTTAGGGGTGTGCAATTCGGTTTGATTTGGGTTGAAGCTTAATGTCAAACCAAATCAATGTGAATTGATTTTATTATATTTTAATCCAAACCAAACCAATATGATTTGTCAAACCGATTCAAACAAAACCAAAAAAAATGTCAGGTAGGTTTATCAGTTTATATTTGAATCAAAAATGTTTTTGGTATTATTATAACAAATATATTTAATTATAAAAACATTAAATAAAGGTGTTATTTAATTATTTTCAAAATGAAGAAAGATATTATATAATTAACAATAACAACTACCATATAGGAAAAACAGAAAATAAAACATAATCCGACTAAAAATAAAAATAAGATGGTGTCAAAATTAGAAAAAAAAAAAAAAAAAGCTTAAATCATAAAACTCATTTTCTAAAAAGCATGCATCAAAAGATAGTAGTAATTATATTTTATTTATTTTTAAAAATATAAATATAAAAGAAAGGGTGGTTGTATAATACCAAATGGTTGATGGCAATGAATGAGAAGAAAAAAAAAATATTTATATGAGAAGCAAGGAAGTATAAGAGCTAGTTTGGTGTTGCTTTTGAAAAGTTAAAATCAGATTATTTTATAATTTTGACAAGAAATGATATTTGGTAAAACTTCCAAAACTAATTAATTGATAATTTAGTAAGTTTTGACAATGATTTTAAGAAGTAGGAGGGAGTTACTTTTTGAAAGTGATTATGAAATAATCTATTTCAGTATTTAATAAATCTTTTAAAATATCATTATTATCCATATGAAATCAAGTTAAAATCATTTATATATCTTATTTCATCATAAAATTAAATATTCTACTTAAATGTTGATTTGATTTATAAAATATTTTAAAATTATTTTTATTGTTCTTTTGGAATTTTTTTTTCTAATTTAAATATTATACTTAAGTATTGATTTAATACATACATACATACATACATACATACATACATATGTATGTATGTATGTATGTATGTACGTATTTAATTAATAAAAAAAATGATGTAGGGTTCTAAAATCATGTATATTTTAGTCATTGTAATTAATCTCAACACTTTTGTAATAAAATTACCAAACATATGTACACTGCTTTTGAGCTTAGAATAATTTTAAAAGTACAATTAATTAAACATATGCTGATTAACTTCACATTTGATTATTCCTTCAGCACAGCTAACAGTGATTATAATATTTTTTGATTTAGTTTTTTTTTTTCTTAAAATGAAAGACATCTTTAAGTTGTTTTCTGTGTTTTTCAATTTTAACACTGATTTTGTTTACATTTTGTTTTTATTTTTTGAAAACAAAATGAAAACCGGTTAGTGAACGGAAATTCAAAATCATTTTCAGAAAACAAAAACGAAAACAACCTAAAAAATACTTATTGGGTAGCCCCTAAACTTTAGGGTTTATTTGTTTCAAAGTACTGGACTATATAAATGGGTCAGATATAACGTTGTTATTAAGGATATGTTTTTTTTTTTTTTTTTTTTTTTTTTTTAAATTTTTTTTTTTTTTTATGCTGACTTTATTTTGTGTTTTAATTATTATCTCTATTTTAAAATTATATCTGATGATATCTGAGATTATTATTTTTATTATGTCTACAAATACATATTATTATGGAAAAAAAAAACACATATTATGATTTTTTAGATTATTTTTATAATAGCTATTAAATATATTGTATTCTAATTATACATAATATTATCACGGTAGATATTTAAAAAATAACTAACATCATAAAAAAAAAAATTATTTAACATGATTTATCTTGAATTATTTAATAAAAATATTATCTATTTATTGAACAAAATATTTTAAAATTATTTATACTTGTATTATCTTTTATGAATAAAATACTTTACCATGTTAATATTCATTAAGAGGAAATTGCAAGAAATGATCAAAAAATTTATGGATTTATTGTTTTTAGCCAAAAGTTTATTTTTTATTATATTTGCCATCTTTGGGCTTGAATTGTCAAAATTGCCCTCTATTTTGTTTTAATTTCCCAAAATTTTCCCAAAATTTCCCATCCATATTTCCCCTCTCTTCGGTCTTGAACCCACATTTCTCTCAACATTTCAAAATCAGAAATATCTCTCTCTCTCTCTCTCTCTGAAAATTTCAAAGTCAATTCTCTCTCGTGGCTCTCTCTTCGGCGACCATCATCCATCGACGCCTCTATCTTCGTCTCTCTTCAACCAAAACCCAGCGACGTCTTCTTCTCTATCTTCAACCAGAGCACAGAAGATTGAAAACCCGGAATACATCTCTCTCTCTCTCTCTCTCCCTCCTGAGATTTCGAGTAAGCTTCTTTGATTTAATCTTTTATTTTTGTTCCATTTTTGTTTTTTCAACAAACCCTAGACTCTCCTTCCTATTCTCGTCCTACAACTAAGGTTTTTATTATTATTTCATTTTATTTTGGTTTAATTAGTATCATTCAATGTTTGCGTTTTCATCTTCTAAAAATCCCCAAATTTCAAGCAGAATTCAAGCTTCTTTGGCACCTGGGTCTCGCTCCCTCGGTGCCGGAATCTGGTGCAGCACAGCTCATGTAGTTCCCTGCTGGTTCGAACTCCCGGTGTCACGAGTAGACGTGGTTGATTTTTTTTGGAAGAATAATTAGTTGTTTCTTCAATTTGATTTATGCAAATAATGCTTGTTTGGTTGTTAATGATCAATTAAGAACAACCTCTTCGTATTGTTTCAGTGAAATTTGGGAATGTTTTCTGTTTTTTATTAATATATTTATATAGTTTGTGAAATATTCTTACATTTTATATAGGGCACGGTTTGTGTTGGCACTCGACACTCCATAAGTATGAAAAAATTGAGGAAAAAAATCAAATTTATGAATTATGATTTCAAGACAGTGGAAATTATGCATTGATGTCTTGGGAGTAAAAAAAATAGTTTTGGATTCTTAACATGTATATTTGATCATATCCGGTAGTTTTTTATTTGGTTTTTGGTTGATGCTTTGCTGAATCTGTAAAGGATTTCTTCGGTTTTGTACTGGTTACAGTTGTAAAGGCTGTGGCTACACCCCGATTTAGTTTGTGATATTGTGTTCAAAGCAATAATTAATTATAGGAGCAATGTTGAAATATTCATTCTTTTTCAAGGTTATATGTTTGGAGGTTTCTTTGCAACTTTTCTGTGTGTTCACATTCTTTGAAGGTAAATATCTTCACTATAAGCTAATGGGTTGTCTTGTTTGTAGCTTAATCATTGCCGGTTTTTATAATTTGTTTTTATTTTATATTTATTTATATTCTTGATTGTTTATCTCGTGTTTTTGAAATCGGGTTTGTTTATGAGCCTAAAAGTCCTAAGATTTAATGTAGTGCTGTGAGATTTATCATTTATGACTCTGGCTTTTGCTTTATAGACACAAGTTTTTAGCTTTCTAATGGGTTATATTATGAATATTTTATTGGAGTTCTTTTCATTCTATTGCTTGAATTGATTTTTCCATATTCATCTCTATGTTTAGCAGGTTTTGGATTGTTTCTTCATCCAATTCCAGCATTAGTTACCTGTGTAATAGTATGGTGAATGCAGTTTCTTTGTTGGCAATTTCTTTTGATCTGTATCTACACACTACTCCATTGTTCTTCAATTATACATTTATCTTATTGTGTAGATAATAAAAATGTGGAATTAGTTAGTTTAAGCAATAAACACTGTTCTCTTAGTATTGTTTAAACATAAAGCAAGATATAATATAAAATTTGAATGCTATGAACTCTTGCATCAAGTCCCATTTTTATGAACTCTTTTTTTTTTTTTTTTTTTTTTGTGTAGTTTTCATTGTAGTGATTTTCCTTATACCTTTAAACTTAGATGATTGGTTATCTGGAACCTTCCATTTCTATTGATTGCTTATATATTATTAATAGCTATTGTTGACGTAGATCATAGATGTTGTAGATGACAAGGTTTTTAAAGAATATGCTACTAGAAAAGTATAAGCATGACTTTCTTTGCAAATGTTATTCTCAGGGCATGGTAAATTTGAAACTCTTGGAGCTCTTGAAATCTCCTGTATGCTGTTCACAACAGCTGATGGTATCGGATGGCATGCTTTAGACCTTTTGCTTGTACCGCTTCTTCCCCCCTCTCTTCACACTTGTGGTGTTCCTCAACGTCATTCCATTTACTGAAAGTTTGTTTTACATGTAGGTTTTATTGGATAACAAAGTGAGCTGGGGAAAGACAAGGCAGTGGATTGATCAAAGCAAATGCATGGCATCATCGTTCTAATGCCATTTCATCTATAGATCCAGAGCCGAACGACGTTCTTGAATGAGGGATGACTTAAAGGAGGAGTAAGATGACTAAAAGGAGGGATACAGGATTCACAAGAACTTGTTATTGTTAATTTGTACATGCCTCCAAACACATAATGTAATGATGAGTAATTTATTATACCACACACATTCCAAGTGTAAATAATGTAATTCCGAGTATTTTATACAATATATTGAAGTTCTTCTAACTTTTCTATTTTTATGTGATTACACTATAGAGAAATGTCCGTTGACATCGGAAGTCGGTGGTAAAACTTAGGTATTAGCAATGATATTTTAATTCTTATATGTATTTCGTATTGTAGACTTTATTTAGTTAGATTCCAATATTGAATGAATTTATTTTGAAGACCAAATTCCAGTATTGAATGAATTTATTTCAGTGATCAAATTTCAGTATTGTTACATGCCAGTTGAATTTTATATTACATACCAGTTTAATTTTAAGTTACATGCTAGATCAAATTAAAGTTACATGCCAGTGTCGGTTCTTAAGTTACATGCAAGATCAAATTGAAGTTACATGCTAGTTGGTTGTGAAGTTACATGTCAATTGATTTTCAAGTTACATGCCAGTTGAATTTTAAGTTACATAACAGATCAAATTGAAGTTACATGCCAATGTCGGTTCTTAAGTTACATGCCAGATCAAATTGAAGTTACATGCCAGTTGGTTGTAAAGTTACATGCCATTTGATTTTCAAGTCACATGCTAGTTGATTTTCAAGTTATATGTCAATTGATTTTCAAGTTACATACTAGTTTAATTTCAAGTTACATACGAATTGAGTACCAACTATTCGGAGTTACATGTCTTTCAAGTTACATGTCAGTTATATTCAAACTTATATATCACTATCAAATTGGAGTTACATGTCAAGTTTGTTTCAAGTTACAGGTCAGTTGATTTTTAAGTTACATGCCAGTTTATTTTTGAGTTACCTGCCAATTGATTCTTAAATTACATGCTAGTGTATTTTTAAGTTACATGCCAGTAAATTTTTAAGTTAAGTTACATGCCAGTGTATTTTTAAGTTATATGCCAATGTTGCTTGGCTTGACAAACAGGGTCACAAAACAAATAAAAAACCCACCATAACCATAAGAGAAAAATAAAGAAAAATATAATACCATGTTTATACATCCAAATGTGAAACTTCATAGTATGAGTTCTACCAAGTATGCCAATTTAACAGGTTTTTGCTAGAATTGAAATGAGGATATATACAATTTCATGTCCGCGCCTTCCTTTACTTCTTTAAATACAATGTTTGGCAATATACGACTGAAAGAATCTAGGTGACAACCCATTAAAGTTGGCTTCAATCCTTGCCAATTCCATATTCACTTGAGCAAAGTGAACCACACCAAAAATGCATGCTGCCCCGACTACTGATAAAAGTGAAAGAGTAGCTAAAACTCCAAAATGTGAGACATCATTTGCAATTATTGCAACTCCTAACATTGCACACTCAGCTAGACTTGCAACTGAAATTTCTGTCGTGCCTATAAGATTTGCTTTTGATGATGGGATCCCGGTTTGAAGAATTTGTGCTCCCACATCATATGACATATGTCCCAACCTTGACAGTACCTGCATTAGAAGTGCATCGAATTTCATTCATGGAAACAGTGAAATACAAAAAACATGGAGCATATCAACAGACATAAAATTACATGGAATTAAATTACAATTCACTCAAACAAGAATTCAGGGCCTATCCCTTCTTTCTCATATTCTCGATGGAAATTTATTAGTGGAGAAGTCTCTTATACATCAGTCATGTTTTGCATGGATAAGCTAACACATCCAAAGCCACTAAAGACATCTTCTCGAAATATTGATGGGTTCTTCAACGGCTTAATTGAATCCTTGTCTATTTTACCTTACAGAATTGAAAATTAATTAACATATTCATGACTTAATTCACTTGTATAATCGGCTAAGCAAATCACTGATTAGACTCCTTATAGATACTATGTAGTACAATTGCCTGTAAAATATTAGTCTGCAGTTAAAGTTAATGAAGTTTCTAAAATTAAAAAAAAAAAAAAAAAAGTTAAAGAGAATGACACTCACAATTAAACACAAGAACAGGAAAAATGGGCTCTTCTGCGACAAAAATCTACTCCAATATATAGCAACTGCCATGGTGAGGAGTGAAGCTTGAAGTATCAATCCAACTGCTTCAGCCTGGTAAAGGATAAAAAAAATGAAGGTCCATAAGTTCTAGAATAAGAAATTCTTGTAGACTGGTAACATGAAAAACAAACATAAGTAGCAACCTTCAAAATGCCAAATTGCAGAACCAAGTTTGCAGATAAGAACGTTGCTGCAACACCCATAAAAGCATATAGCCCACTAAAAGTGCATTACAATGTATGAATTAATTGAGGTGGTTCACTAGTTGAAAATAGCCTAAATTGCCTACCATTAACAGTTACTGCGTTAACACAACCCTCACACTTCATGTCCACCATGTTACACAAATCAAAACCAAAATAAGAGTTTACAAAATTACCAGACCAGAGACCAAAGGTGTGTGACAGCGAGATGTATTCGACGGCGAGAGGTGCGCGACAGCCAGAGGTGAGCGACGGCTAGAGGTGCGGCGACGGCGACAATTGTGCGACTACGAGAAGTGCAGCGACAGAGAATGGTTAGGCGACGGCGTGAGGTTTAACCACACAGCGAGGTGCTACTTTGGTGAGACATGAGGCGGTTTCGACGACAGCAGCAACAACAACGGCAGTTTTTCTCTCTGGTTCTTCTCTTCCTTTCTCTCTCTTCTCTTTCTTGTTTTTTTTTTTTTTTCAATTTCAAATCCGATCTCTTCCCACTGACTTCTTTTCTATTTTTTTTTTAATTTCAAATTCAGGGATATTGTTGTCCAAAAGTGGTCAAAATTAACAAAAACAATAAAAAATAAATTTGTGACTAAAAACAATAAACCCATATTTTTTTTGGCTCTTTATGAATTCACCCATAATATTAATTTTTAATTAAAACATAGTTAATACAATTCAATACAACCGTACACTAAATATAGTAATATCACCATATAATCTATTACGATTAGGGGTGGGCGTTTAATGGATCGGTTCACTTTTCGAGTGAACCGATAAAAAACTGATAATATCCGGTTTTTGAAAAAGTGAACCGGTCCGATCAAATTGAAAAATGTGAACCGATCAAAAACCGATTGAACCGGTTCGGTTCGGTTCGATTCGATTCAGTTTTTTCGGTTTTGGGCCTATTGGGCCAAATTATTGAACTTTAATTTTTAAAATCTATTGTGGGTAGAAAATTTAAAAAAACACACATTTTTCATATTTTGGGTCTATTGGGCCGAATAATCCAACAATTTAAACATTAAATCCAGAAATTTAAACCTTAAATCTAATAATTTAACCTTAAGTTCATAACAATCCACATAAATTATAACAATTCACATAAGTCATAAACAATCCATCATTAAGTCTAGAATAATACAATTACACAATAACTTCATAAGTCATAACCCAAATAAAAACAACTTCAACAGTCTAGAAAGAGTTCATAAACAAAAAGTTCACAGCAGTCCATTGCACAGCAGCCCTTGCACCAAAGTTCAATCCATTGCACAGCAGCCCTTGCACAAAAAACACCAAAGTTCAAACCATTACACAACCCATTGCACAGCAACCCTTGCACCAAAAAGTAATGACAGTAAAAAAATCAATGACAATAAAAAAACATTCTTTGAATCATTGATTTAACTCGATTCATTAAACAAAAAATCAATGACAAAAAAAAATTTCATAATATCAAAAAATTCTTACCATTGGCAAATTCGAATCGATTGTTCACTACTTTTACACATCAAATGTTGTCATTGATGACAATTCTTTTGTCAACTTCTCAAGCTCTATATATAGATAAAAGTAAAGGTTAATATTTTTGAAATAAAACATGAAAAGAGTAAAAGATAAGCAATTTATCAAATTGATTAACAACTACTTACCGGTGTCGGAATCTTCAATGAATTGCAAATTTTCTAACGATGAATCATCACTTTGAGCTTGCATTATTTCTTTTTCAAATTGACTCGTACGATACTTGGCTTGCAACCAATTTTGTGTACAAATCAAACACTCCGCCATTTTAGGAGTCAATGAACTCCGAAATGAATCTAGAACTCGTCCTCCACTACTAAATGCGGGCTCGGACGCAACAGTCGAAATCGGCATTGCAAAAACATCTTTGGCAACCAATGCCAAAATAGGATAGTGTGCAATAGAAACACTCCACCAATTCAATACATCAAAATTAGAACGCTTATGTTCAACCGACTCCAACAAATACCTCTCCACCTCATTTTTACACATAATATTATCTTCATTCTCAACTGTCTCCGAAAAAGCTATCGAAAGGTCAAACACACTACTATCATCACTTTGTAGATCACAAAATGAGGGGACTTCAACACCACCACCATCACCACCACTATATAATGCACTATAACATTCATATAACTCAACCAATGCATTTTTTATGTTTGAGGTCATTAATTCACGACTTGTAGCACCGTAGAAAACCGAAAAACAATAAGACACATATTGCAATTTGTACCTAGGGTCCAATACCACTGCTACTATCAACAACTTGTTCATTTTATCCAAACTGCCCCAATATTTTTCAAACTTAATCTTCATACTAGAGGCCATTTGACACACAAGGTGATTTGCATCACCACTCATTGATGTCAATTGGTTGTTAATTGTGCTCCATTTATGAAAATATAAGTTTGAAGTGACACTTAATGACCCACTAAATTGCAAAGTAACATCATAAAAGGTTTTCAAGAATTGGACAAATACCTTAGCATTCTCCCAATCCTTAAAACGAGGTGGCCCAATCTGCTTTGGCTCATTGCCATTCTCCTTAAAGTAGTTCTAGTAGTTTCCATCTTCATCATCCAACCTATCAAAATCTTTGACAAATTTGAGTGAACTCGCCAACATTAGATAGGTTGAATTCCACCTAGTAGGCACATCCAACACTACAAGCCCCTTATGTTGAATTTTTTCACACTCAACACTTCTTTTGAACGAATCGAATCTACTAGGAGATGATTTTACAAATTTCACGGCCTTGCGTATGGCAACTACCGAATCATGCATCTCACTTAACCCATTGTTTACTATTAGATTCACAATATGTGCACAACACCGTAAATGCAAATATTTTCCATCCAAAATCGCACCATCTGTATGCCAACTATTCAACTTTCTTTTCACATAAAGAATAGCCACAGCGTTAGAAGCTGCATTATCCACAGTGATTGTGAAAACCCTATCAATACCCCAATCAAGTAACACTTTCTCAATACACTTCCCAATGGTCTCCCCTTTATGATCAGAAATTTGAGTAAAACTCAAAATCCTCTTTTGCAATTGCCATTTTTTATCAACGAAATGGGCAGTCACAACCATATAATTGATATTTTGGATTGATGTCCAAGTATCAGTGGTAAGACAAACCCTCACCTTACTCTCTCTAAATTGTTTCATCAAAGACATCTTCATATCATCATAAATCTACAAAATATCCCTAACTATTGTTCTTCTAGATGGGACATCAAACCTAGGCATACCGACACGACAAAAATTGCGAAAACCCCGTTTCTCTACAAATCTAAATGGTAACTCGTCCACAATCAACATCTCCGCTAATGCTTTCCTAGTATCATCTTTATTAAAAACACCCAAACCTAAACTACTACCACAACCCTCCCTTGATGATGTTGTAAATGCACTAATAGAGGTTTGTTTTACTAAACATGTTTGTTTTGGGTCAGCTGAAAATAATTTAGCACGGTATTGTTTGCATTGTTTCCGTATGTGCTTATTCATATTGGTTGTCCCATTTGTATTTGAGTCACAAGCATAGTTTTTTGGACAGTATTTGCATTGTGCTCTCATTCTCCCATCTTCAAGGTACCGGGTAAAGTGATTCCAAGCATCAGATGATTGTCTACCCTTAAGTTTCACATCTAGAGGGGGTTTTTCTATAGAGCCACTATTTGATGTCCTCTCACTCCTAGAACTCGAAGAATTAACAACATTGGACGGTAAAACATTATCATCATTCATTTTCTGTTATGACATAAAAATAACAACTAATTAGACTAAAAACAAAAACAATAACCACATAACAGAAACAAATTAACAACATCAGACATGGTAATGCATTCTGCATCAATACGACGGTACATATATAATATGTTGAATTTTCATACAAATTTTCACACAAGTTAAATATTCAATTTGTATGACAATAATTGTGTTGTGTTATGATATATTAACAAGTGATTTGTATATATATATATATACAGAGAGAGAGAGAGAGAGAGAGAGAGAGAGAGAGAGAGAGAGAGAGAGAGAGAGAGAGAGAGAGAGATAACTCCTAGTCCTAACAGATACCTCCTAGTCCTAACAGTAGCAGACTAGCAGCAGCAGTAGCTGTGGAGTGGACTTAAACTTGAACTCTCTGCAGAAACTAAAAAAACAGATATATAAATTATATATTAGATAATCAGATACAAAAGTAACAGAACACACATTCACTATAACAACAAGAGACCCCAACATGGCAACAAGACAAACCAATTTATATCTAGATCAGTTTAATCCAACCAGACAAACCAGTTTATAACAACAAGAAACCCCAAATAACATAATACAATACAATATACATTTTGGATACATTTGCAACAGTGGCAATCCAAAGGTTTTTTTTTTTAAGGACAATTTTTTTTTTTATTTTTTTTATTTTCGTATGTTGGTTTTGCATGAAAAGACAGGGTGTTATGCTACTATATAAGATGGTTTTGAAATTGGTTCTAAAACTTATACAAATTAAGGAGAGACAACTTTCGTTTGCAAATTAATGCATCCAAGACTCAAGAGTACAATACGAGTACAATTTTTTTAAAGGCAGATTTATTGAGAGGCACACAGCCAGCAGAACAACAAAACAGGGGAAGCACCCCAACAAAACAAACCCAAACAGAAACAACACCAAACCACAACACCAATATGAGTACATACATACATACATAAATTCATAGAAAGAATTAAATCAATCCTACCAAAACGCGTTCAATTACAAGTATATAGATCTTCCTTTTTTAAAAGAAAACGTACAAAAATATAGATGGACATTTAAGATATTTTTTATCTTTGATCTAATTGGGTATTTTTTTTTTTCCTTAATGAAACTAGTTTTCCTTAATGACACAGAAAAGGGTCTTGACTTGAAACTTGAAAGCTTGAAGCTTTTTAGGTTTTTGGTTGATTTTGTGTCGTGTATCACAGTATCAGTGTATGTAAGGTGGAAAGATTGGTATAGGAGGAGTATTTTAGGGAAAGATGGAAAATTTGAAGAGATCGACGAAGAGAATGGAGAGACGGAAGAGAAAGAACAGATCGACGTAAAAGAAAATAAGCACAGACAGAAATCGACGAAGAAATTTTGATTAACCAACCTGAGCAAATCGACAAAGCGGCGGTCGGCGGACGGCGGACGGTGGACGAAAACGGTCGACGGTGGATGGTGTATTTGAGAGATTTAGGGTTAGGGATTTGATGAGAGAGAGAGAGGGGCAAAGAGAAAGAGGAAGTGAGGCAGCAAAAAAAATTAGGGATTTTTCTTTATATACTGGTTTTCGATTCGGTTCACCGGTACAAACCCTTGAACCGGAAACCGAACCGGATCATCCAGTTTTTTTTTTAAAATGAACTGAATCCAACCGATGAATAGTAAAAAACCGAAAAACAACCGATTGGACCGGTTCGGTTCATCGGTTCGGTACAGTTCACTGGTTTTTTGCCCACCCGTAATTTACGATGCAATGTAGTGCAACACCAAACATGACCTTAGAGTAAGAAGGATATTTAATAAAAAAAACATTTTAAGGACGTAATAATCTTTTAAAGATTTCAACTCAAGTCAAATTTAGGCGAACAGTTTTTTGTTTTTTTGGATTTTCTCCTTATAATCTTTTTTTTTTTGTTTTAAAGAACTTATTTATTTATTTATTTATTTTTTATAAATAAAATTGGACTGAACTAAGGGGAAAAAGCATCACAAACGATCATTTACTGAAAAACCCTTAGACAGTATCCATATATATATATATATATAAAGTAAACAGAGACAAAAAGCAACAAAGCACAAAGAACCAAGTGGAAAACAACCCCAAATAAAAAGAGGCACGCAGGCCACACAAAAAAGAAAAAGAAAACATCAAGAAAAACGAAAAGACTCCCGACCCATGCAGTTGTTGCCAACTAAAGTAGAACAGAACGGCGGGGCAGAGAACCATCAAGAATCACCCTGAAGCTCCAAAGCATGCTTAGAAAGTGTATCTGCAACCTGATTCCCATTCCTGAAAATATGGAAAACCTGAAAATCCATCTGCGAGATCTGGAAGATGCAGCACTGCCACGCTTGATGAACCCTCCAAGGAACCATCTCAGAACGAGAAGAAAGAAGCTGAACCACATAAGAAGAATCGCTCTCAAGCCAGAGACGATGCTACCCATACTTCCATGCAAAATTAATGGCCAAAGAGGCCGCCAGAAGCTCAGCCTCAAACGCAAAAACCTAACCAAGAGGAATAGCAAAACAACCCTTCACAAAGGCTTTGCAGTTCCGAAAGATACCACCACAACCACCAAACCCCGGAGAGCAGCGCCATCTATATTCACTTTGATCCAATCAGGAGCCGGAGGCGACCAAATCATACTCTTGATCATTAGGGCTTTAGAAGGGCGACCTTGAAGACCGAAACGACGAAGAATCAAAAGGTCATCCATACAATTATGCATACAACCAATATCAAGGCGATTAGCCTTTGAAACTGCACGCCAAACCAAATAAAGGATGGATCTAAAGTCCACCGACTTCCCTTCAAAGATCCACTGATTACGGGCAGTCCACACCCCTCATATCACTGCATGGATAGCCGCTTTCCATAAAATCCTAACCTGCTCACTAAAAGAAACTGACATGGCTTACAAGAAGAAGGATTACCAAGTTTCGGTAGAAACACGTAGCTGGAAAGTAGAGAAAACTGCCTCCCAAAGAGCAACCGCCAAGGGACAATGATGAAAAAGGTGATCCGCAGATTCACTACTAATCCTATAAATACTGCAACGAGAAGCCAACTAGAACCCAGACCTGCAAAGACGATCCTCAGTAGGAGGCCTGTTCAACATAAAACGCTAGGTCAAAGCTGAGCGAGAGAGGGGGATAAAACGGGACTAAACATCTCTCCACCAAACAACCTGAGGAATACCACGGAGAAACTAGGAATAAGCAGTCTTACAAGAAACACGACCATCCCAAGAATTAGCCCAAACCAGAGAATCCAAAACAGGAGAAATCGTAATCCGATCAATCCGAAAACACAGATCCGAGAAGCGCGCTCGGAAACTATCATCCAGCACTCATCTACCCTCATGAATAAAATCTAAGACCCTAGCCTGGAGAGGATTAGCTAAATAATCTGGAATCCTAAAAGCTCCAAAATGGGGACCACAAACCAATTATCCCGCCAAAAGTCTCGTTGAGAGTTCTTGCCAATCAGCCAGATACCTTCCTTAAGAAGGGAACTATAATTTGTCCGAAGAGAATACCAAATTGAGAAGGTGACATACCCTCCATGAGGCTTCTGCAAATGCTTGAGATACCTCTCCCGTAGAAATGAGAAAGTAAAACCATCAGAGGTTATAAACTTCCAAGTGAATTTCCGCAACAACGAGTCATTCAACAACCTAAGATCTTTCAGACCAAAACCACCCTGTGAGTAAGGCCTATAACAACGATCCCAAGCGACCCAAACCAACTTAGTCTCATCATAGGAACCAGTCCACAAAAAGTTCCTCAACTTACGGTTAATCAGTGACAGTAAAGAAGAAAGCCATTTGTAAATCGTGAAAGAGTGCACAAATGAACCAGTGATAACTGACCTGATCAGAGTAGCACGACCGGCCAGAGAGAGGGACTTGCCTTTCCATTAAGTGAATTTAGATAAGATCTTATCCGTAATAGGTCATAACACCACCTTTCTAGGCTTACCCCGAAACAAAGGGACTCCCAAATAAGAAAACAGGAGTTGCCCAATCTGCATACCAACAAGAGACTGCAAACTAACAATCTGAGAGGGGGAGATAGAAGATTCGAAATAAATCGAAGACTTACCCCAGTTAACCAACTGGCCTGAAATATCACCATAATCCCTAAAAGCACCCATGATATGCTTCAGATTCTTTTGAGTGTCTCTACAAAAGATCAGAACATCATCTACATATAATAAATGAGTTGGAGCCAAAAAAACCCATTCGGGAAGAAATTGGCAGAATCTGAGAAGAACCCACTAACCTCGTCAATAATCTACTAAAGAAGTCTTTTGCAATACCAAACAAAAGTGGAGAGATCGGATCTCCCTGACGAACCCCTCTAGAGCAACAGAAATACCCCTCTAGGACCCCATTAAATAGAACTGAAAGCCTAGACGAATGAAGAATGCCATCTATCCAATCCACAAAAACAGAGGAAAACCCAAAAGCCTGAAGCACTCTGCAAAGGAAA
Organism: Acer negundo; assembly: GCA_035582765.1. Classification (NCBI taxonomy): domain Eukaryota; kingdom Viridiplantae; phylum Streptophyta; class Magnoliopsida; order Sapindales; family Sapindaceae; genus Acer; species Acer negundo. The sequence continues at coordinate 5,134,223 of CM069238.1, forward strand.
GACCAATCCAAGGTGTCAAACGCCTTGCAGATATCAATCTTCATGGCTAAGTTACCCCCATAGCACTTCTTCTGCAACACATTCATACAGTCAGAAGCCAAAGCAATACAATCATTAATATGCCTATCTCGAATGAAGCTGAACTGCTGAGGAGAAATAATCCTAGCGGCAACTCGAGCTAAACGATCAGCCAAAATCTTCGAAGAAATTTTAAACAAAAAGTTACTAAGAACAAATGGACGAAACTGATCAACCGAAATCGAGTCTCTCATTTTCGGAAGAAGAATAATGAAACTGGAATTGAGACGTGGGAAAATAACTCCAGTGATGAAAAAATCCTGAACAGCGAGAACCACGTCACTACCTACAACATCCCAACATCTTTGATAAAAACTACCAGAAAACCCATTTGGCCCAGGGGCAGAAGCAACATCCATAGCAAAGACCGCATCGTGAATATCATCTACGGATGGAACGCTAATCAAGAAAGCGTTCTCTTCTGCAGGTACCAAGGAAGGAATCATATCATCTACAATAGATAAATCTCTCCCAACTCGAGAAACATCCGAGGAAAAGAGGCCAGAATAATAACTAATGATATGATCCTTGATGGTAGGCCGATCCTCCGAGAGAACCCCATTAATCGAAATGGCTGATATAGTGTTACGATACTGCCTACGTTTGATAGATGCATGAAAGAAAGATGATTTTCTCCTTATAATCTAATTTTATTTGTTGACACTCCTTTTCTATAGACACTCCTTTTCTATTGACACTTAATTCTAATAACTTAAAATAAAAATAATTCTAAAGACAATTCATTTTGTTCCAAAATTATCTTTTTTATCTTTTAACTCTCCTAATATAAATATAATTCATTTTAAAAAATTAAAATTTCTAAATACATTCGTTTTATTTTAATATTACACATCTAACATAAAGTTACATAAAATATTGCTTTAATGGAAAGGCATTCCATTATGTTTATCATCACTAAATGGTTTTTGTCTTGAGATCCTCTCAGGAATGTTTCCTGCGATAAAATTCCCCAGGAATCACAATTCACTAGCTAAATAGCCTGTATAAGCTCTCACTAACCTACCTTGTTTCAATGATCTTTATATATTACACATTTACTATGAATCTCTTATAGTTGATAAATAAATAAATACAGTAAAAGCAAAGAAAAACCGAAAATAAGATAACATACAGGCGAAATGAATCATATCCAAAAGAATACAACTATATGATTTTTAGACAAAAATTCATTGCAAAAAGGGTACCCAAATTCTTCAAAATATCTGCTTTCATAGAATGAAAGTGTGATTGCAAATCATTCTCCATGACTTTTGAATCAAACGAGATAAATATAGAAAAAATATTTGGGATTAAAAGAAAAATATATTTTAGGGTTTGTAATACACCAAAGTGAAAGAAAAACAGGGTTGAAGTCTAAAAAAATAAGGTTGATGTCTTTAGAACTTTTATTGTCTTTTTTAGTAGTTTTGATTTTTGATTAAGGTTAAAATTGTCATTAACAAAATTTTTTTAATTGAAGTGTAATAACATTTTCATATTTTCGTGGGCTTTAATTATTACACATATTTTCGTATTTTAATCATTTTGAGCTTTCGACCAAATTAAATTATAGGCTTGAACAAATTGAAAATACTAGTTTAAAACAAGAGCGATGATAATGGCACCCCTAAAAAACTGTATCTACACCTCTTTAGTAATCATACCCATCAAAATTTAAAAAAAAAAATCACTAATTTGTAAATAAACCCCACTTAATACCAAAAATATATTTTTTTTAAAAAAAAAATTATACTTATTGTATTTTTGTAAGTACACACCACATATGACTATTATTATGTTATTTAATCAACTTTATTATTATTTAAAAAAAAATTGTTACCTTTAATACTCTTACTATTCTTTCTTTTCTCTACTTTTTTTCTCTTGGTTTTTTCAAAATCAAACTCCATTTTTTGTTAAAAATCCATTTTAAGAATTTTTTTTTTTAAAAAAAAAAATATATTAGAGAACCACTTTCTGTTTGAGAGAGTTGTAGGAATGTAAGATTTGTGTCATGTTCTAATTGATGTGGAAGTAGATAGGTGTTAAATGATATTTAAAAAAAAAAAGGTGTTCGATGAAATTGAAGAGCATTAATTTTTTTTTTTTTTAAACAAGAAAGAACATATAATATTGATAAATAAATAAATAAATAAAGTATAAAGTGTGTTTGAAAGAAATAAAAAAAATATAGATAATATAGTTAATTTAAAAGTCTTTTTTATATACATAATGATTTTGTTATTCTAATAAAAATTAATTTAAAACTTTACTTTTTTTACACTCAAATTTGTCTCATGATTTTGATTCATTTTCCATACTTAGTAATCAATTTATATTTCCTTAAAAGAGATTGTAAATATATTTAAAAGAGAATCTAGAGTTTATTAAAATGAAAAGAGTTTTTATGATATATATTAATATCAAACCATTAATGAAAATAATTAATAATTATTAGTGGGTGTACTAACAAACAATTAGTCCTCTTAGTAATTTTACTCATGGGTATTATGGATTCTGCCTAGGGTTTTTCAGCATATGATCTTTTGTGATGCTTTTCCCCTATAAGTCAGTCCAATTTCATAAAATAAAATAAAAAATAAAATAATAAGGGTATTATTGGATTTAAAAAAATATATACTAATTTGGGGGTGTACATACGATTTTTAAGGGGTGCAAATATCGTCACTCTAAAACAATATTCAGCAAAAATAAATAAATAAATAAATAATATAATGCGACACACTTTCATAGTTTTATAGTTTCATGGATGGTTGAACATTAAACTAGGGTTTATTTTATTTTTTTTTATTTTTATTTTATTTTTAATTTGGATCTCGGTTTGGGATAGAGAACAGGGAAAAAAACGATCCAATCGGTTCTGGAAAAAAAAAAAGAACCGAATTGAACCGGCCAACATAAGAAAATTGGAAAAAAAAAAAAAAAACGATTGGATCAGTTCGGTTTAGTTTATTGGTTTTTTGCCCAACCCCCTGGTAAAAAGATATTTGATAGATTGTGAATGGCATCACTTGGTTTTTTGTTTTTTGGGGTATTATCAATTCAGTCCTTAAGTTTTGGTGAAAGATTAATTCTTTAAATGGGTTTACTTTTTTAGGGTCCATGGTCCCTTACTTTTCAAAAATACATTAAATTGGTCCTTCTGTTAGTCTATAGTCAATCAAACTTTAACATTTGTAGGGTTATTTTCGTCTTTAAACCAAGAACATGTCATGTGTCACAAAAATAGAAATAAAAACAAATTAATATTTTATTTATCACAAAATAAAATTAATAAATAATTATAAATTAAAAGAAAATAAATAAACTAAAAAAGATGACCCGCCCCGTCAACAAAAAAAAAAAAATATATATATACATACATATATATATATATATATAAAACAATTAAATATTTATATATACAATAAAAAAAATAAAATAAATAAAGTGATAGATGGAGATCTAATCTAATCCAACTAGAGAATGGATCTCCATCATTCCAGACCAGCCCTTTGTAACCATTGCCATCCATCTCTATCATTCTAGACCATCCCCTTCTATATCCATCATTCTAGACAGTAGTCGTCCATCTCCTCTTTCCGCTGCTCATCTCTATCACCGCCTTCATCGACGGCTTCGTGATTTGATTTGTGATAGTGTGACCATCTTCTTCTTTTGCAACGAATAGTCGTGCCTCCGTTTGTAACAGAAGGCGGAGACAAGGGCCTCTGGTGGCCTTAGATGGCGAAGACAATGGCCTCTAGAGGGCCTTGCCGTCTTGGGTAGCAAATCGGAGGTGCCTCCCATGGAGATCCAAACTTTGGATCTCCTCCGGACGGTCGCCTTCAACTTATTTTTTTTTTTTATTTTGTCTTTTCAGTTTTTTTTTTCAATTTTTTTTATTTTAAGGAATGAATCATTTCTTTTAAGTTTTCTTGTAATATTTTGTTTTTTAGTTTTTATCTCCAACTTCTATCTCAATGTTTTAAGAGATGGACAGTGGAGTAAGATTAAATATATATATTTTAATTATGTTTTTTTTTTCTTTTATAATTTAATTTTTTAAGTAATTTGTTTTTTTTAAAAAATAAGTTTTAGAAACACATGTCAATTTTTATTGGACAATTGAAATTGGTAAAGTTGTGAAATTGTAAAATGTTGGAGGTCAAAAGTGTCATTTTAATTCAATAATTTTATACAAAGGGTAAAAAGTCAATATTATTTTTTGTCACGTTTGACCAGTAAAAAAAAAAGTCAGAATGACCAATTAGATGTATTTTTGAAAAGTAAGAGACCAATGGTTTTAAAAAACCAAACTCGTTTGAAAAATTGATCTTTCACCAAAACTTCGGTATAAAATTGATAATACCCTTGTTTTTTAATCATCATTTAAAGGCTGAAGGGTATAATAGTCATTTAAAGTGGTCAACTGTTAAATGTAATTTGTGAAAGCAAGAATTTAGTAGAATCGGGGAAGGAAAGAGACAAAAGAAGAAGAAAAGAAGAAGGGATTGAGGATAATTATTCTCGATCTTCTTTATTAAATTCAAAACATACATTTATAGGTCTTACAACCAGTTAACAATGCTGCTAATCAGGACTCCACTACATGTAAAATACTGAAGATGTGGAGAGCTTTTAACATCCACTCACCGCTACCATCACTTATTTGACTCAATCAATAACAAACTAAACAATAATTCAAATAACAATAATCTAATGCATCACGTGCCACACATGCTCAGCAGCTCCTATTCATATCCCATGTATGACATGTTTCATACATATCAATCCACTCTGCCTAAATGTTCCTTGTCCATAAGGCTGAAATTTGGATACGATTTGGAGAAACGCCATAAATTTTCCCAAGTAGCATCCTCCCTAGGAGTCCCAGTCCAATGGACCAATATCTCCGTCTTCGGTCAATACTTCCCTTTTTGTATGACACGGCGGTCCAAAATGGACTCAAGTTGTGGAAGTATGGTAGCGTCAACTGAAACAGGAGGAAGAGTTACCATAGCTGATTCAATAGGTTTCAATTTTTTTTTTTTTTTTTTTTTTGAGTTGGCTTACATGAAAGACATTGTGGATTTGTGATCCAGTTGGAAGTTCCAACTTATAAGCCACCTTACCTACTCGAGCCAATATTTTGTAAGGACCGAAGTATCGCGGAGCCAATTTTAATGAACTAAGGAAAGCCATCGACTTCTGACGATACGGTTGGAGACGAAGATAGACATTATCGCCTACCTCGAAAGTGACTTCATGTCGATGCTTGTCATAATGCACCTTCATTATAGCTTGGGCAGACATCAAGTTGCGCCGTAAATCCCTTAGAATGTCCTTCCGGGTATGCAACAGCTCATCCATAGCATGAATTCATGTAGTCCCGGGGAACATAAGAAAGCAAGGACGGAGGAGGCACTCCATAGACAGCTTCAAAGGGAGTCATTTTTGTGGACGAGTGCAGCGCTGTGTTATATCTGTATTCCGCCCACGGAAGCCAATCCATCCATTTTTTGGGTTGGTCACTAGTGAAACACTGTAGGTACTGCTTTAAGGTACGATTGACCACCTCCGTTTGGCCGTCTGACTGTAGATGATAACTAGAGTTGAAACAAAGTTTTGTTCCTTACAACTTGAAGAGTGTACCCCAAAAATAACTCAGGAAGACACTACCCCTATCACTTACGATAGAGACCGGCATGCCATGCAAACGGACGATGTGAGACACGAAGGCGTTGGCCACAGTAGAAGCCGAAAAAAGGTGCTTCAATGAAACAAAGTGGGCATACTTGGAGAGGCGATCGATGACCACCATTATAACATCATGATACTGCGATGACGGCAACCCTTCTAAGAAGTCCATTGAAATTTCTGTCCAAACGCGTTGCGAAATTGGCAAGGATTGCAACAAACCCGCAGGACGGAGAATCTCATGTTTGCAACGTTGGCATACGTCGCAGTTCTTGATAAATTCTTTCACCGATGTATGGAGTTTGGGCCAAACAAAACTAGCAAAAATTCGGTCAAGGGTCTTGTGAAACCTGAAATGCCCACTTGAGAGAGTGGAGTGACCTTCGGCCAATACAACTGGTAGCAAAGTAGAATTTGGACTTAAAATAATCTTTCCATGTTTCAACCAAACACCATCCCTTTAAACATAACCATGAGAATGTGAGTTAGCCAATGAAGAATAATAAGGATTTTGGGTTACCTCAAGCTGCAAGGTTGTCCACCAATCGGCCACTAGAAGTGATACAACCATGAATTGGAACGTTGTGATTCGTGAAAGGGCATTTGTGCCTTGATTTTCCTTCCCTCTTGTGTACTGAATAGTATAATCATACCCCATAATTTTGGGAAGCCACCAAGCCTGAGAAGGGGTGGTAATGCGTTGCTCAATGAGGTACTTCAAGCTTCGATGGTCAGTTTTGACGACGAATGGCTTGCCTAAGAGATAGGGACGCCATTTCCTCACAACTTTTACCATAGCCAACATTTCTTTGTCATAGGTTGAAAGAGATTTTGCAGAACCTTTTAAAGCCTTACTAAAGTATGCAATAGGTCGGTTCTCTTGAGACAAAATAGCTCCAATTCCTGACCCACTCGCATCACATTCGACCACAAACGGTTTCGAAAATTCTAGTAGCTGCAAAATTGGAGGGGAAACAAGTGCAGATTTTAACTTCTCAAAGGCTGAGTGCGTTTCAGTGGTCCATGTAAATCCCTCATTACCCAAAAGTTTCATCAACGGAGCCGCAATTTCTCCGAATCTTTGAACAAAATTTATATAGTAACCCGCAAGTCCAAGGAACCCATGAACTCCCCATACCGAAGTAGGGATAAGCCATTCTTGAACCGATTGAATTTTCCTAGGATCAACGACCACTCCATGGCAAGAAATTAAATGCCCCAAATATTCAACCTGTGTGGCCCTAAATTCGCACTTTGATTTTTTAACAAACAATTGGTGATTATTCAAAATGTGGAGCACCTCACGAAGATAACGTATGTGCTCGGTCCAAGTCATGCTAAAAACCAAGATGTCATAAAAAAAACTAACACAAGCCTTTGTAGCATTGGTCGGAAAATATCGTTCATAAGGCTCTGAAAAAAGGCGGGTGCGTTCGTTAACCCGAACGGCGTTACTAGGAATTCATAATGCCCATCATGTGTGCGGAAGGCTGTTTTGGGAATGTCGTCTTCATGGACCCGAATTTGGTGTAAATCCAATTTTGAGAAGTATTTTGCCCCAAGCAACTCATCCAAAAACTCATCAATAACCGAAATCAAAAATTTGTCTTTCACTATAATGTCATTAAGAGCAAAGTAATTCACATAAAATCGCCAGGATCCATTAGATTTTTTTATTAACAGAACCGAAGAAGAAAATAGACTATGACTCGGATGAATGATTCTTGCCTTTAGGAATTCTCTGACTTGATTTTCTATCTCATTCTTTTGATAGTGAGGATACTGATAGAACCGTGTGCTAACTAGAGCTTTATTTGGCAAGAGAGGAATCCGATGATCATGAGTGCGCTTGGGCGGCAACTCGGTTGGTTCATCGAAGACGTGTGCAAATTCAACTAAGAGGTCATCAAGGTCACTTGGGATCACATTAGTTTGAGTGGGTGGAGTTGTTGTGACCATGTGGAGAAAGAAACCTAAACCAGACATGTTAAATAATTCTATCTCATTCATTGTAGCAATTTTGGCCTGCCTCATACCTTGTAATATGTGTCGTTGGTTAGCATATTTGAAGGACATATATAGCTGCTTGTAATCTGTCTCTACCAGGCCCAAAGTTTTGAGCCATTGCACCCCCAAAACAGCTTGACATGCCGAATTCAGAAGTATGCAAAAATCTACGCTATCTGTAAAGCCTTGGATCGTGACAGGCAGCCCCAAACAACGACCCTTACATTCGATCTTTTCCTTATTTCCGACCATCACCTGAAAAACCTTATCGCGTACTACCGGAACCCCCAAATTGGACACTACGGACTGATCAATGAAATTGTGGGAGCTGCCGCTGTCTATGAGGACTGTTAATTTCTCATTTCCCACCTTGCCGACGACTTGAAATGTTTACGGATGCTCAGTTCTAGCCATCGCTTGAAACGAAATCTCTAGAATGGTCTCATTCAGATTGGGCTCAATTTCCATGTCTACATTCTCAACATTGTCCATTGACTGATCGTCCACCATCATGAACATTTGAGGTTGAGTGCACCGATGATCGGGGATATATTTCTCATCACAGTAAAAGCAAAGCCCCTTTTCGCGCCGTTCACGAGCTTCTTGACCTGTTATGCGGTAAACAGTCCCTTGCGACCCCTCTACGATTTGGATGCTTTGCTGTGACGGAGGAGACTGAGAAGTCCAGCTATGGTCTGGGATTGCGCCCTCGGTTATGGTGTAAACGCTGGTGGTCGAAAAGAAGAATTTTGGTTTCTTTGAAGATGATTTCGTTCCTCATCAAATGTGCTACATTGATAGCTTCCGATAGTGTCTTTAGTTGTTTGACCAGTACATCTATTCGAATATCATCCTTCAAACCTGCAATAAAACATCCCACCAAAAAAATTTGAGGTAAGCCGTCTACCTTATGTGATAGCCGCTCGAAGACTTCTTGTTAAGCAATAATGGTGGTGGTTTGTTTGAGCCTAGCCAAGGCCTCTGATGGATCATCGTAGTCAGTAGGCCCAAAGCGGTTTAGAATAGCTTTAGTGAATGCCACCCAATGCAATGGACCTCGATCCTTCGTGAACCAGCGATACCATTGTAAAGCGACCTTTTCTAAATGAAACAACGCCAATTGCACTTGTTGAGTGGGTGTGATTCCCTTGAACTCGAAGTATTTCTCTACTTTAAATATCCAGCCAGTTGGGTCTTCACCACCGTATGTTCGAAAATTTAATTTCAGTTAAGTTTGATTATGCATTCTGTCTATTGTGTGACTTTGAATCCTGTCAAAACCACTTTGATTTCTATCAAAACTGGGGCTCATGTGGGTGGTAGGACTGCTGCCTAACACTTCTCTTCTATCAATTGGATTGAATTCTCTTTCCATTAGAAGGTTTTGATGGCTGAGTTGAAGGGCTTGTAGTTCGGCCATAACTTCCTACAAGGTAGAGGTAACTTGGGAAAATTTTTATTTCATCTCGTGCAAGTCGTGTTTTGTCTCGTCAAAGCTGGTTTTATGACGAGCTAAGACGTCATTAACTTCAGTCCGAAACTCGGCATTTGATTTCGAACGTGTATCCATTAATCAGAATGGATCTGACACCAATTTGTTAAATGTAATTTTTGAAAGCAAGAATTTAGAAGAATCAGGGAAGGAAAGAGATATAAGAAAAAGAAAAGAAGAAGGGATTCAGGATAATTATTCTCGATCTCCTTTATTGAATTCAAAACAGACCTTTATAGGTCTTACAACCAGTTAAAAATACTGATAATTAGGACTCCACTACACGTAAAATACTGAAGATGTGGAAAGCTTCTAGCATCCACTCACTGCCACCATCACTTATTTGACTCAATCAATAACAAACTAAACAATAATTCAGATAACAATAATCCGATGCATCACGTGCTACACATGCTCAGCAGCCCCTGTTCGTATCCCATGTATGAACTGTTTCATACATATCATCAACCCAAGTCAATCTACCGATATTCCCCTTCATATCCAATAATAGTTGAAAGGTGAGGGGAATATTTTGATTTTAACCCAATAGCGAACAATAAAATGCCACGTCATCGTCTTCCTTTTTATCCATAAACTCCATCTCCACGAGAGATAATTGAGAGCAAGTGTTGAAAGCACTATAGTGTATGTGAAATGCTTGCTTGGTATTCTTCTGATTAGCTAAATGGACAGTCTCTTTCTCAACTCTTTCTCGGCCAATGGGTTCTTTTTTCCAAGTATAAGAAGAAATGTTTATTTCTCTCATCAAAAATTAAAATTTTCAGTTTTCGCAGCAAAAAAAGAAGACCCTAAGTTTGACCAATGGGACCTTATGGAGCTCAAGTTTGGCAAAATGCTTGGTGAAGACCCCAAACTCACCCTTGCCAAGGTCACTTCTCTCTCTCTCTCTCTACACATTTATATCTATGCTTGTTTTTAAGGCTCTGTATTATTCGATTATGTTATTTATTTATTGTTATATGTTTTGAGTAATCAGATTATGGGTAGAAAAGTGAACCCAGATGCTTCGTACCTTGAAATTGAGAAACAATTTTACAAGAGTAAGGGTAAATTACTACACGTCCAAGAGGTTCCTTTCGATGAAAATAATAAAAATAAATCATCTTCAACTTCTTCATTGGACGCTTTGAATTTGGCTAGGCCAGTTCCAAATAATGGAATCAAATTCCAAACCAATGTGCCAAAGATGAATAAACCGAGTCCTTCCGCTAAAAGGGCAATAGATAATAGAAGCAAAACTAGTAGTGTTCCTAATGTTATCTTGCGAAAGCCAACTGTGGTTAACGAGGAAGGCGTCACAGATATACCTTCTTCGAGGTTGAGTCTGAAACCTAATTTGTCGTTGAATTTGAGGAACGAGAAAGCAAAGGAGCAATTTAGTGATATGACTCTCTTGAGAAGGCCAGAACCAACAAGTGTTGATATGAAACAGGACTCCTCTAGTTATTCAGAATCCAAAGTTATCGATGATGGGGTTGGGTCGAAAACAAATAAAGAAGAACAGGGTGATAATTATGTTGATTTTACTCTGTTGAAAAAGCCTGCAGCAAGTGTCCAGAGAGAGCTTAATGAGAAACAAGAGCAACTTTCTGACTTTTTAGAGGAGAAAAGTTTAAATGTAGAGCTGGAAGCTACCAAACCGATTTTTCAAGGATCTCTGGATATTCGGGATGGTCCAATTTCAGGGGAAACTAAGCTCAAAGGTGGCTCTAACTTAGGTAATGAACCACACTGTTTGAAAATGTTTCCATCAGTTGCAATGATGTGGGAATTCAAGAGTGTTTTAATGAGAGAAAAAGTCTTTAAACTGATATTATGCTTGGCTTTTTAAGGAATGCAGCCAGCTGAGCAGAGCAAAATGGGGTTCAGTGACGGTGAAAGTTTTGTCAATGAATCATCTCAAAGAAATTTGGTGGATTCCAGTGTCACTTTTGCTACAGAATCTGAAATACTAGAAAAACCAAAAAGGTATCCAAGTTGGCCTTGTAATTTTTTACATTCCAGTCCTTCACTTGATAGATTGATTTTTATTAACATGTTAGTTTGTTATATAGATTAGGTCTGTCTGCTAAAGAAAGAGAGGAGAAAACTCTGGTAAATCCTGATGGTTATGGGGATGATATCGATATAAATACTCTCCATTCTATATCTCCTATAGCGGTGAGAATATATAGTTCTACTCTTATTCATTCTTTTACTGACAAATCTTATGTGATACTGCTGCTACTCTATAATATCATAGGAACATGAAGATTCTGACTGGACCAAGGCAGAAGATCTGGTTAAGACAGGAGAAAGAGCGGATGTGGAATTAATAAGCTCTAGCACCAGAGGCTTTGTTGTAAGTACAATTAAAGGAGGTTTTAATGTGCATTTTATTTCCAATTCTTTACTTTATATATTTGCAAGCTAATAATATATTTTCAGTTACCTTTCTGAATCCGATACAATTTTTACAGGTATCTTTTGGCTCTTTGATCGGATTTCTACCATACCGTAATCTCGCTGCCAAGTGGAAGTTCTTGGCCTTTGAGTCATGGTTAAGACGCAAAGGCTTAGATCCATCGATGTACAGGCAAAATTTAGGAATCATTGGAAATTATGATCCACCAAATAAAACTTCTACTCTTGATTCAAGTCTAGACCAAGAAAGTGATCAGAAAGTCGAGGGAGAAATTCTACCAAATATTAAGTTGGAACATCTTCTTAAAATATACGATCAAGAGAAACTGAAATTCTTGTCATCATTTGTTGGTCAGGTTTGAAACTTTTGCTTGATGGTAGAATCTGAGTATTTTTGTGTTGAGTATTGATGAACCTTCTTGTAGGAAAGGTATTTATGAATTTTGTCTCTGCAGAAAATCAATGTGAATGTGATAATGGCTGACAGAAAATTCAAAAAGCTTATATTTTCTGTGAGGCCTAAAGAGAAGGAAGAATTGGTTGAGAAGAAAAGAAGTCTCATGGTAAGACGATAGATTTAGTTGCGATTTATTTTTATTTTTGTTAATGAGTGCTGAAAAAAATTATCATTGGATCTCCATGTATGAAGCAACTGACGCTAGAACTAATAAATTCTTCAGGCACACAATAATAGGAAGTTTAAAACCATGAGCAATCAAGAAACACAATGATATAAGTGGTTTGATCAATGTGTCTACGTCCACAGATGAGAGAGAATCCACTTGTAGAGTTGTAGGTTTCCATAAAGATACAAGAGTAAAATTATCTCATAAAAACATATTCACTTGAAACAAAACCAAACATGAATTCCTCCACAGTAAGCCGATACTGATGTAGTCATGAAGTCCTCACACGATATTCCTATATCCAATGGAGTCTCATGGAGTTCCTGATATATAACAAAGTCTTGTTCCTGCTATTTAACAAAGATTGAATAACTGTGGTATCCTCGTGTTTATACCCAACACTCTTCGATCTTGACAAACTTTGTGATACTCTCAGATAGATCTCTCTCATACTCTAAACTTGATTCTCTATTCCTATTTATAGGGGTTGCGAAGATTTCCTAATCTTAAAAAGACATGAAATCCTTTTCCTTGACTAAGTTATATATCCTAACTATAGAGATTTCCTAATCCTTAAAGGAGTGTAAAGCTACATAAGAAAATGACCAAAAACGAGCAAACAAAATCTTCAACGGTTTTCTTCTTTTTGGATTACCCAGCCTTTCTTTGTTCTTGGGGCTTGAAACTTGAGACTACTACTACCAGACCCTACAGCCTTGTGGTCACTTTTATCGTGAGTTGAGTTATATTTAGTTGTAATATATCTTGATTACTTTTTGTTTGTCCTTTTCAATTTATTATTATTATTATTGTTGTTGTTGTTGTTGTTATTAACTACTAAAACCTTTCTAAATGATTTATCATATTTTGTCAGTATTCTTTCTCTCTCATCATTTATTTTATGCTGTTAAAGTTTAGTATTTCACCTTTTATATTCTTATACTTCAGTCTTCAGCTTGTGAGTGTTTCCATTTTGTAAATCTATTGTATGTAAGTGAAATGCTAGTTTTTTCATGATTTGTTTGGTTCATGTTTTCCATAGGAAGCTGAATGACTTATGCCCAGAGCTTGAATATATATATATATATATATATTTTTATCATGCCAAATGAATTATTAATATATGAAAATATATTTTATATGAAAGAAGTATTTTGCTTCTTGGGCTTGATCAACTGTGGAATCAAGAATGGCCTTTAAAAATTTGAAGTAGTTGTATTTGTATAGTCTCGAAGCTTGTTGTCTGTTTGATCTAACAATTTGAATCATTTGACCTTTCATGCGGTCTAATATTTAAGGCCAAACTTCGTGTCGGGGATGTTGTGAAGTGTTGCATCAAGAAGATTACTTATTTTGGTGTTTTTGTTGAGGTAAAGTAGATGTTTTCTGTTCTTGTTTCTTGAAATTATGTTTCAATTGTGTTTATATTGCAGTATCGTTACACGATAGATAGATTTGGATGGCACAAATTTCCATAAGTGATTTGAGGACCATGCCAATAAGCTTGTTGACTCCAGTTAATATTCTTATAAATTCAATGCTTAAACATGGAGCCAATGACCATGAGATCATTAATCCTTTGATTTCCATTTTAATGAGATATTGACTTGATCATTATATATAGGTTGAAAGTGTACCTGCACTAATTCACCAAACAGAAGTATCATGGGATGCCACTTTGGACCCTGCATCATTTTTCAAAATTGGTCAGGTATATCATTTAACTTGATGAATGATGGTTCAGTTGTACATCAACTATGTGTATTATATATATACCCTATGGCATTGATCTGTTGAGAAAACAAATTGTGAAACAGCTAAATATTGGCTGGCTAAAAGATGTTGATTGTCCTGCCAATTAATTGTGCCTTTCCAATTTCCATACGGTTCTGTTTTTTGTTTATGATTTGGTCTTGATACACACTTTGATTGTAATAGCTACCTTGTGTTTCCTTTCTTTTTAGGGTTTATGATAATTATTTCTTGTCATAGGTTGTGGAGGCAAAAGTTCACCAATTGGATTTTGCTGTTGAACGTATATTTCTATCATTGAAGGAGATTATGGTAATTTACATGCACCTAGCTTATTCTTTATTTGCATTTCAATTGTAGATTGAGAAGATACCTTGTATATATATATATATATTAAATTTCATGTGGCAGCCGGATCCATTGACTGAGGCCTTGGAGTCTGTAGTTGGTGGTCGTGATCCCTTGGATGGAAGACTCGAAGCAGCTCAAGCTCGTACCAAGGTTTTTGTTTTCTCCCTAAGAATAGGAATTTGTTTCATCACAGCTGTGCCACACAGGACTGCATTGTGATTGGAGGATTACATGATAAGATGCTTAAGATGCATATTTGGTAGCAAAAATCCATATATAAATTGATTTTCTTCTTCGATTAAGTATTAACTGAGTATTGAACGTTGCATCATGCATTATGACTTGCATCTATGCAGTTTGTACGACTGTTCGTACAGTGTAATTTATGTGGAGAAAGTTTTATCAGTAATTGCTCTAAATAATTTCATTCTACATCTGTATTGGTGATACTGTGGTTGTTACACAGAATCTGATTCCTAAATTTTTGCAGTGGGATGATGTAGAATCTGTCATTAAAGAACTGCAACAAATTGAAGGGGTTGAGTCTGTATCAAAAGGTCGTTTCTTCTTGAGCCCGGGTTTAGCTCCAACATTTCAGGTATTAAGACCCTAATACCTAGATTTAAGTAGTGGGAAAAATAAATAGAAGTTTTTGCTTTAGAATACCTGCTAATATTTTCGGAATGCTTATCTAATTATTATTATTATTAATATTATTATTGAGAGAATGGACTTCTTGTCTAATAATTGCATCATGCATTTTTCCAATTCAACTTGTTTACCGAGTTATTTTAGTACGTGGTATCTGAGGTTCCCATTTAATACCTTAGTTTGTGCACACACCCTGCAGCAGCATAGTAAAGACCAAAAGCCTTGGGGAAATATATGCATTGTGTGGTTTTGGGTTACTATGCAAACTTCTTTTCACTATACAAATCCTGATTTGAGAGTTGCAATAACGTTAGCCTGATTTGATAACCTTATTATTCAACTTTTTTTTTTTTCTTCTAACTAATATTTACTTATAGTAAACTCTAGTCTGCAGCCACATTTGATTTACAAGATTGGATTAGATTGAACTCAATTATTGATTCTGATTTTGGTTGGGATTGGATCACAATGGAGCTAGATAAAAGTATCCAATCATGAGGCCTGTATCGAAAGTTGGGACTAGGTTATTTATGTTTATAGTCCATTCCAACCCAGTCATTACTTGGATGTTCTGGCATGGATTTGTAATTTGTTAAAAGCCACGCATTATTGAGTGCTTGCATTTCAATAAATATACCCATAATTGAATTCTTAGGTTAACCTGTGTTCACCGATACATCTAGTTTCTGCTGTCATAGTCAAGTTCATAAACTTATTGTTCCTATCTACCTTGTATAGGTATATATGGCGTCTATGTTTGACAATCAGTATAAATTACTTGCTCGATCTGGGAACAAAGTGCAAGAGGTAAAGCTATCAGGTCTCAATCTAATAATATCTGTTTGTTAGTTGAGTTTTTATGTAAATACCATCCTACAAGTTGCACTTTGTATGGCGTAATTCGTAAAGCCATAAACTTCCATATCAAGCAGTATATATTTATGTTTTTGAGCTTACGTGGAAGTTGTCAATACTTATGGTGATAACGAGTTCATTCTTATCGTGCAGGTAATAGTTAAAGCATCATTGGATAAAGAAGAGATGAAATCAACAATTTTGTCGTGCACCAACAGAGTTGAATAGTTCTTTCTGGTACAATTGGTATATGAATATCAATCCACGATGTTACTTTGAGACTGCAAGTTTGATCCTGGCTGGTATCTAGAAAAGAAAGACGGGCGGTGAGTGGCTTTTTTAGTCCTTGTTCATACTTCATAGTGTTATTTCTTGCTGTAATCGAACATCAGATGCTCAGGTTTGTTATGTACAAAAAAAATATTGAGATACCATTAACTATATATTTAAAAATACGACTTTGCCCTTATTAATTCCGATTTGTTTTTGTTTTTGTTTTTGTTTTTTTTTTTAAGCTGAAAATCCTTTTATTATTACACCTATAATTTTCATAATTTATTCCAAATACTTTCTAAATTTTAATATTAAAATGATTCATAAAAATTACATTAACAACAAAACAATATTTTCTCAGTAAATATAAATATCTATTGTTGACGGTGATTTTTGGGTTATGTAAAATTAACCACGCATCCAACAGGTTATTATGAAATAGCAATCGAACTGTAAAGTAAGAAAGAAAATCAATCACACAGAACACAAGGTTTTTACGTGGAAAACCTAAGAAGAGAAAAAACCACAATTATCTGAGACGGTGAAAATAAAGTTTCACTATGTAACAATGAATTACACACTCAATTTCTTTGTTACGCTTGTTGTTATATGCTTTCTTGCATGTGTGTACATAATGACATTAAGGGTCTATTTATAAATGTATAGAACTCTAATTCTTGGTGTACAAGTAAGGAAAGTTGACGAGATTTAGTAGGACTATAACTTTCTGGAGTCGTCTTTATCTTCTTTTTTGTTTTGTATATTATGTGCATTTAATGAGCTAGATTCCCCGTTGCATTCAGACTACAATATCTTTAAGGGAGTTTGTTTCCTTATAGGAGTTTGCATCATGGTTCCTTGTTTGGGGGTGAGATCCTTTCTCTATGTATTTGAGTCGTGGTTATCTTGGAATCAATATCTTCCACGTGCCACTAGCCGACCAGATGTCTAATCCAACCGGGTTTCATTAACCCGATTAGTTTCTCCACCTTGAACGACGTATCTTTCATCTGTTCAGTTGTCTCTTCCGACCGGGTTTCTATGGTCAATCAACTAGTTGAACCCGATCGACTTATCTCTACCTGATCGATATGATGATCTTGGTTGGGTTATCTCTACTCGATCGATCTAATGATCCTAATCAGGTTATCTTTACTCGATCGATCAAATAAACTTGATTGTATCTCGTCGGGTCTCAATCAACTTTTGATCAATTTGAGTTGATCTCTTCTAGCTGATTTTGGCAACATGGCATAACTGATTATTGCTTTCTCTAGTAATAATGCTGACCTGTCAGTCTTTCAGATTTTACCAATAACAACACCCTCTTAAATATTCGAACTGAGCCCCTCTATCATATTTCTTTAGAGAAGATTCGTTGAGTGAGACATTTAATTATACTTTAAATTTTGTTTGTTAGCTCATTAATGAGGGTTGTATTAACAGCTAAGCATTTAATTTCAGCCATAACATTCGTTTTGTTCAACTGACTTGTTAGGGTGATTTGACTTGCAGCAGCTAGCTCTACTCTTAGGTTAACACTTGTCCATCACTTAATAGGCACGTGAGTTGCTATTTTCGTGGATCGTGCACCAACCCCCACTCACATGTACATCTTTCCTATATGTGGGATGACGTCAACGCCATCTATAAATTTCAAAAACTCTTCATTTTCCATATACTCCAAACGTTCCACGCAATTTTCTTCTTTCGAAAAACCAAGCCCTAATCTTTGCGGTTCTTTTCTTCTGGAAGCTTCCTTCGAAGTCCTTTGTTTTTGTCATCGTCAAATCCCAGACCTTATATCAAGGTTGATGATCTTTCCTTCACTTCTTCTTTAAACAATAGGTTAGTTCTCATGGAACCTCGCTCTCGTCATCGTTTTGTTGAGTTATACTGTCAAGCCGTTGAGATTGGTGATTGGGAAACTACTGATAGGATTGAATCTATATTACGAAGTCACCCACAAGTTTCTACTCCTCAATCTCAACCCATTGCTCTTAATGTAGACTATACTTTCGTAAATCCTGAATTTCACTTTACTCATACTAACCCCACTGTTTATTCTGTCGAACTTTGCCCAGAAATGACGAGATCAACGTGCACTTGCTATGGTAGCAAACCTACTGCTAGAACTCCTCCTCTGATCGACTTGAAGATCCCTGCTCAAACTGTTCGGTTAGAGGATATCCCGAAAAGGCACCGGGCACAATTGCTGTGATTTTCTACTGTTCAACCCTCTACCTACGACACTGAGGTCAATGCGGTTACTGATTGGGAGATTAACGAGTACGCCAAGAGGTTCGATATCCCTCGTTCAGTCAACCTCTTCTTTAATGAGCGCCGAGCTAACTAAAATCCACCTACGGGCGCCGTCGCCATCTTAGGGCCATGCTCACTTATGGAGTAACTTTGCCCATCTAGTCCTATATCGCTAGATTCTTGGCAGACACTGGGATCATGCCTACTCAACTGACCCCCAACTCTTATAGGATTTTGGTCGGCTTGTGGCATCTATGGAGAAAGATTGGTGCAAGAGATCCGCCGACCCCTAGGGAAATTTATCATTTTATATCCTTTGCGCGATTCTCAGGCCTTTTATTGCCCGCTTTGATTCGTTTGAATCTGGTAATAAGGGCCTTATCAGACGTTTAGGATTTGCATAATGTCTGACATGATTATTACTGTTTATAATGCTTTTGACCTCGTGATTCTTTTAAAGGGATAATTACCTCGATAACCATCGAATTGATGACACACTATCGAAATGATCACTAGATTGGAAAGTTGTTCCAAAATAGCCATTTTTGGTGAACTTTCTGACACTGATGGTCATTCTATCCAATTTCATCTAATTCCATCTAATGAGTGGTATTTTAGTAAATAAGGGGATGACATTAATTTATTTTTAGATGTTTTTTTGGAAATTAATTTTTTCAATGAGTGACAATTTGGTAAATAAGTGGATGATATTAATTTATTTTAGATGTTTTTTGAAAATCAATTTTTTCTTTTTTTGAAAAGAATAATTATATTTAGTGTACGTATATATATATATATATTTATATATTTACACACATTAAATATAATTATCCTTATTAAAAAAAAATGGTTTAGATTAATACACGTGTTTTTTCTTGTTTTTTAGATTTTGTAGATTTTGTAGCCTTAATCTTCTTAAAATATAAATAAAAAAATATATATATATATATGTGTGTATGTGTGTGTGTATGTTTTTAAGATATAAATATAATTATTCGTTTAAAAAAAACAAAGGTAAAAATTGATTTCCAAAAAAAAAATCTAAAATAAATTAATATCATCTATTTATTTACCAAAATGTCACTCATTGGATGAAATTGGATGAAATGGTCATTTGTGTCACAAAGTTCGCCAAAAATAGCTATTTTGTAACAATTTTCTAATCCAGTGGCCATTTTGATTGTATGTTATCAATTCGATGACCACCGATGTAATTATCTCTTGTTTTAATCATATATCTTAAATTCTTAATGGATCGGGTCATGCTCTTGGGCCTGTTCTTTGGTTGGTCCATGTTGGGCTTAAGTTATTTTAATCCTTATTTGGGCCTTTTAATGGTCTTTGAGTGAGCTCGAGATTCTTTTAACTTTTAATTAATTTGTAGGCCTATGTTTTGGGTTGAAGGTTTATATTTTGACCACTACAGCTAGTTTTTTGACTCGTACATTTGCAAGGTAGTTATAATAGATAAATCTTTTGATATACATCGACGACATGTGTGATTGGTTTATTTTCTCCCATCTTATTTTTTTACTAGTAAACGTTATTTGTTATGTGGTGAATATTAAACATGCGCTTTTGTGTTCATCGACTTTTCCCAAAATCTTTGTGCTAGAGGTAAGCACCTAAAGAGCAATCACACCCATTTAATTCATTTCGCATTAGTGTTTTATATTTCTGTCAAATATTTAAATATTTCATTCACAGTGTTTTTAAGCATAGACAGTGGAAGTTCAGAGACATTCAAGGATAAAAACTCCATTTCGAATGGAGAATCAAAGGAGATCCAATACAGCAGCATAGCTTCCTCCTATCCATTGACAACTCTCATAGTGTTTAGAAGCAGAAAGAAAAACTGCTATAACATTAATGTTGATGCAGGCGAAAGAGTGCTAGGGAGAGCAAGTTTTCTGTCCGGAAACTATGATGAGAAAGAGTCCCCACCAGTGTTTGATCTCCACTTTGATGCCAACTTTTGGGCCACAGTCAACACTTAAAGTTTGGATGTTGTCTCTCATGAGGCCATCTATGTTGTCAAGGGTAATGGAACCAGCATTTGTGTTGCTCAAACTCACCCTGATCAATTGCCAATTATATCAGCAATTGAACTCAGGACTTTGGCTCCCAAAATGTACAGCCATCTTCCTCCCAATTATGCTTTGCTTTCTGTGTTCAGAGCTGCTTGGGGTGCAAACCAAACCACTAGGTAGGTCTTCTTCTTCCAAGTAGTAAGTCTCATCATACACATTTGGGTCTTCTAATTTCGGGTACGTTACTAAACAGTAACAAAATAAAAGGGAATTTGGAAAGAGAATTTGATTTCTAAGGTTGGAGGGGAGAATCAAGTTCCCTTTTCGGCAGAAACTTAATTCTTGATTCCCAACTGATTTTAGTAACACAGTAATTAAGTTCCCTTTCACTCTTTAGGATTCATGATCATCAACACATGCATACGTGTACTATTAAATATTATTAGGTATCCGCTTGATCCTTACGATCGAATAGTTATTCCTTGGATTGGATTCTTGGCAAGCAATGTCGAGAACGAAGCAGTGACCATTGAAGTTCCAGTAGACAACAGGTCTCCACCAACAGTGTTGAAAAATGCAATCACCACCTCAAGCACTCTTTGGAGGATAGATTTTGACACAAATCTTCCAAAGAAGCCAACTGGTATCCACATTGCAACCTATTACTCAGAAGTGAATCTGTTGAACTCAACAGACAGAAGATCATTTCAGCTTTACATTGATGACAAAATTGTTTCAGACCCCATTCTTCCACATATTGTAACAAACAGAATCGCTTCTGCTTTGAACAATCTCTCTGCGCTCTACAACTGACTCCACTCTACCTTCTCTCCTCAATGCCATGGTAAGTGCTTTCTAGCTTTCATGCTTCTATTATTCCTATATAACAATTGTTTAGGAGGGTTTCAGTGCTTTCTATTTTTATCAGTTGCATATATAGTATTGTTAAGGATACCAAAAATAGTAGTCTGCTTAATTGGTAAATCAGTGGAAGGGTTAGCTTTGGTAACAAGTGGATTCGATTACCTAAAAGACTCGGGTGGTGACCCTTGTCTTCCATCTCCGTACACTTCTGATCCCATAATCGAATGTATTCTTTTTGGTATTGTGTCCCGATTTTGGAAATAGATATATGAATCGTCGTGCAAGTAATACTTGATCTCGACAGACCCCTAATACAGGTATTTTCTACCAAAACAGGAATCTCAATGGATATGGTTTATTTGGCTCACTCCTGATTTCAGCTCCATGAATGCACTTCAAACAATGCAAGTTCAAATCACAATTAGCTTACCGCAATCCTTTGCATCTGCCTTTCTCACACTTCGATGTTCATGTTCCGATTATCTTGCATGCAGATATCTGTGTGATAACAGCTTAACTGGACAAATTCCAGAATTTCTTGGCTTCTTCCCAAGTCGAACACTATTGTAAGATGAAATAATAATAATAACGCGACGTTATATTTTTCTTGTTTTCAGTAATTTGGCAAATAACGGATTTAATGGAACCATACCCACCTCTCTGTCAAAGAACAGCAAGTTGAAATTAGTGTAAGTTAGTTTCTATTGGTCATAGATTTTGTAATTCTTCCACTTTAATATGTAAATGAAAATATATCTCCAATTCTCCTAATTTAGAGTTAAGTAGACTCATATCATATATGATCACCCTCCACTAAAACATCAGAGAAGTTAACTATATTTGTTTATTTTATCTCACAGTCACAGGGTGACGAGAAATTGTTTCAACGAAATGTCCTGTAATGTATCAAAACCCCCAAGTAAAAATCCACCCCACCCTCAAGCTCATTATCCAACAGAGACACCAACCACCCAACACCCGCCCCCTCTCTCTCTCTCTCTCTCTCAAATCCCCAATATCAAGACCAGCAGTCATCCTGGGAACTATATTTCAAATCTTTTTACTCTTTGTTTATTTTAATTTGTGAATGATATAATCCTATCCTGGAAATTTTAGTTGTGATTTATGAACCATATTTCCTATAATTGTTGTTAAAAAGAAACTTCAATGAAATAGAAGCACCCCATTATCAGTCATCTGAAAGATACTCTGGTTACCTTTAGAGCTTTGCATGCATCAGCTACCGCTTGCATTTTCCAGGAATAAACATTTTCTGTACTTCTCATCAAAATTGAGAGAGGTCAGTGTTATTTAATCCGAAAGCAAAACAATTTATCAGCATATATGCATTTGATACAACAATCTGAATCTGAAACTTATTTAAATTGCTGTGGAAGAAACTGCTTGGATGGGCGCATGGTGGGCCCACTATGCATCTTGCAAGAGAATTTCGTAAATATCTGTCCTCAAATTTAGTTCCTTATCCCGCATTACTTCTTGAAGATCCGATAACTCTTTTGCAGTTAGGATAGAATTCAGTTTGGTAAAACCATCAAGCCATAGCTTTTTTGACCTGGGAATATATCAATCAAAAGGGCATGGGATAGACAAATAAGTAAACCTGAAACATAAATTAAGTTGAATCTGTTTCTAACTAATTTTATTTCAAATGGTAAAACATGTACCGAGTAATCCAAACAACTCATTTAAAGAATTGAAGTTTAAGGATATATGCATCATCAAACGAAAAAGCTCTTACCATGGGCACGCATATATAGCTTGGAAAAAGATCCGCCTGGCAGCAGAGAGATCGCATGCAATGTTAATCTCATATGCAATGTACCATCGCCAGAGAACAACTGAGCAGCGCCCTTCATCCTGTGCCAGTGCCCTTTCAAACAAGCCATGGATTCTGTGAAGTGAGCCTCCCCTGCTAATCTCAAATGCCAATGCAAAAAGCCAAACAACTATGGATGGTTTCCTGTTAAAAAAATATTACAATTACAATTACAAGATTAGCATCCATGATAAAGATACATGGGTGAAGTTGAAAGACATACTGACAGAAAATCATGATCATGAGGCAAGCCATTTTACGGGAAACACAGTAAGTCACATGCAAGACAAAAAAAAAAAAAAAGGAAAGCATCGTTAGATAAACAATTTGATGGGGAACTAGATAAGCATTATTAGATGATATAAGTAGTTGTTATATTGTATTTATCTTGAGAATAAATTATCTCCTTAAGAGATTAGTTTAGGTTTGGTTTATCTTTATCTTTATCTTTATCGGGAGTTAGGTGTGTAGGTGTTTATCATTTTGTTAGCTATAAATGGCCCCTTCAGAGCCTATTGTAAGGGGACCGGATGAATTGAATATTGAATGATTATTGGGTTCTTCTAGTCTCGTATGTTCTTATGAGTTTCTCCCATTTCTGTTCTTCTCTGTTTCTAAACCCTAATTCTATCTGTTTCTCTCTAATTTCTGCATCTAGTTTCTATTTCTAGTGTTCGTCCTACATCACAATTACATTAACCTCCTTATATTTTGGATTAAAAACATATCTTTAAGTGATTTAAAAATTCATCGAACTTACTAGCAGAAATTTTGGATAAATTCCGGAAGAGGTTTCTAACAAATTTCAAGGGAAATGTCGGAAATGTCCAACAAATTTCAAAAATTTATGAGTGGTTTATAAAACTATCAAAACCACTATAAGGTCCACCACATTGTCAACCAAAACACTAAGGGCCCTTTTGGTGTGCGGGATTGGATTGGACCATTTCATGAGATTGGATTGGATTAAGATGAAACTGAGATTAGATATGATTAGATTGGACTGGATTGGACTAAATTAATACTATACTGTGTTTGGAGAAATATGGGATTGGACTAAAATAATCCAATCATATGTTTGGATAAAGCATGGGATTGTAAAAAATAAAAGTTTTATCTTAAAAATAAAAATAAATAAAAACCAATCACTTCCACCCACTCCACCAACCCCCACATCCACAGTCAACATCTTCTCTTCTTCTTCTCCTCTACCTTCTTTCTATTTTTTTCACACAAATCTAAATCTCCGATCAACAATTTTCATTCACAAATCCAACAATCAACTCCATCTCCATCTTTATCTCTTCTCTTCTCTTTCTCTTTCTTTGTTACCGGGAGAAAATTTGAATCTCCCCCTTATTTTTCCTCACATCTCTCTCATTTGTCTCATTTCTCTGTTACAAAAATGGTGGAAAAAAAATTCTAGATCGGTGAAAGGAGATTGCACCGGCAGTGAGAGGTTAGAGGTGCGGCGGCAGACGGTTGGAACAACGGCAGTGACAGGTGCGGCGGCCGACGAAAGATGGAGGCGTGTAGAGTGTGGACGTCTTGTGGTGGCCGCTGATGGAGGAAGCAAACAGTGAGAAATAGTCCCGGGATAAATAGAGGTGGGGTGGGTGTTGGGTTTATTTAGTCGATCATGGGACTAAATTTGCTTCTGGGATTTGTAATCCCTTGTCCAAAACGATGCCAAACACCGGATTGGGACTAAAATAGTGCAATCCCAGTCCAATCCGGTGCGCCAAACACGCTCTTAGGATGTTAATCATATTAACCTAGAACAAATTTGTGCACTCAAACCTAGTTCATAGAAAAGGGGACATTTATTGTTATCATCCATCTAATCTGATTGACCCACCATAGTGAACACCATAAAAAGAAGAAAATATATAAAGATATCCAATATCAATTGGTAGATTGTAAAGCGATATTTGAAATAAGAAATTAAATTAAACAGGCTGTTCCTTACTAAAATCTAACACTTGCGAGGACAAGTTCACAAATAAAAAAGAAATGATTATTCTTTAGACAAATGTTGTAGTTAGAAATCGGCATATCATAAACATGCAGATAAACAAAGAGAAAGACAAATTAAATTCAGAATCTTTACCCACTAGGGGATCATTTAAAGCATAGATGTGTCATGAAAATTCAAATTCAATTGCAAAAATCTTACTTGTGACTGTGGTCATCAAAGATCCATCGCAGTCTGTTAGGTGTGGTGTAAAGATTGCCAATCTCCACTAAAGTATTAAAGAGTTCTGGGCTGTAAGGATATATTTGGAGTCCATGCAAGATGGTTTCCCAAACTTTAGATAGACTCGATTGCTTATGATGTCTCTTAAGCATCCTCACATTAAAGTAAAACAAAAATTCAAGTTGATAACTGCAACTTCTTCTTTCTGCAGGTTACAAGCATCAAGTTAGTCACCACAAAAAACAAAAAAAAAAAAAAAAACTGCACAGTATACAGAATTCAATAAAAAATAATGCTTCAAATTACTTGAGTGAAATAAACTATTCCAACAATTACTCAGGCATAAATTAAGGGACACTTGGGAATAATGAAAAAAGATAAGCATTTAATTCAATATACCGTAATCAAATCGACATTGACAAGAAATTTCTTGCAAACTTGTGCTGTGCCATTTCACGCAAGCAACTTGCATGTTTTAGGTGCATTATCAGAATATAGATAAAAAACAAGCAGACATACACTCACATTCACACTCACACGATAATGATTGGAACTCTGGCCTAGGAACAAATAGATTTTAAAAGGCCAAAAAATGGTAATTTACCATGTCTATGCCCTACATATTTTAGACATGCCATGCCAGCTTGTGCTATTGTCTCTATCCAAGATGCACAGAATTATAACAACAAAATGATGCAAAGAAAGGGACTAGAAGGCCAGATAACCTGGAAGGACCATGGTAAAGGCCACATTAAGAACTTCAATACCCGCAGCCCATCCACGAGTCAATTCTTCAAACAAAGTCGCTGAACAAATGAGAGCAATAGATTGATCATTTACAACACCCTGCAACCATGTTGATCTTACTGCTTTTATTCTTTCCATATATCCCTGGTGTGCTCTCAGTATTTGCAAACTTGATGGTTGACCTTTAAACATACTGTATGTCAAACCACTTCCTAAGCAAGATAGAATATGTATTGCACGAAATGATGATTCTGAATCATTGTCAGGAATGTTGGCAAGCTCCATCTCAGCATACCATAAATATAAGAGAGGAGCATTAGACTGTGCATCCTGTTGAAAAAAACAACCTACCTAAATCAGGACTTAATCTCCATAATTAAGATTTGTGTTGTAAGAAATAACAGCATAGTAACAAGCTAAATTTTATTTTCATTCAGAAGCAACTTCCAGTATCTTATATAAGCCTATTTGATAAAGCATATTCAACAAACATTAAAAATTACCAATGAAAGCCCCTCAATGGATGACAATGCCATGTCAAAAACTCTTCTTGCATGATCAATATTCCCAAAGAAAGCCTCTCTTTGTGCATAAACTCCACAGAGCAATACATCCTTAACAAATACATATAAAAATATATATATAAATAAGAAAAAAAAAAAAAAATAAAAACATAGAATAAGGGATGCTAAAGCAGAGTGCAAAAACATTACCTACAGCGGCAAAAACAGAACAAATACAATTGCACATAGCAATGTATTATTAATAATAAGATTGCCGCTTAGAAATCTTAAGGGTGCAATTTTTTTCAAACAGTGTTGATGTAAGCCATCTCACTTTGACTTGCAGTATTAAGTTTGGTACCAGATTATTTAGTTCTCATGAAGTACATTAAACATAAATTATTAGAATACAGATCAATACCACATAAAATATATCATGCCCCCTTAAAAATGCTTGGAGACAACATTAAATATGAGATATCCCTTTGCTTGCTCTTTCTCTCTTTTCTGCTGCAATTAAGCAGGACAGGAGGGCAAACATAGTTACAATAACAATTGTTTCACTGAACATCAGTTCACCAAGGGCTCATTTGACACACCGTATTGGATTGTATTAGACTGTATTATCATTAATACAAACCTGTGTTTGGTGATGCCCTGTATTCTATCGTATTAGGTTATTCCTATATGACTTTATTGTATTTTATTATATTATAAAAATATAATATTTTAAAAAAAATACTTAATAATTAATTTTAAATATCCTTACCATGAATAAATCAATAAATATTTATTTTAATTGAAACAAAATTTTATAAAAAATTTCCTATGTATTTTGAAATTATAAAAAAAATATTAACATAACACATATTTTATCAATATTCCATATTCATTGAAAAAAAAAAAAAAAAAGTGTTTTTTATAATACAATACAACCTAATACCACAAAATATAATGTATTGGTTAATACGGTGTTTGCTGTATTATACTAAAATAATACAATACAATGTTTGGTGCAATACGGCTAAACAAACGAGGCCCAAGGGTTTAACTACCAGACAACAGCATGTCAAATAAGTACTAATCAATCACATCCTTCCTGCCATCTTCTTTACGAAAAATAACCCAAAAGTTTTTAATACTTGAAATAGAATTTGCAGTCCAACCACTTTGTGATATTATGACAAACATTATGTTCTTTAATGAGAATTTTACAAAATCATTTTGATTGACACCCACCGGAAGAGATCAAAACCATTTGGTCAAAGGTTAAATAAACTCACTAAAACAGGCCAAAGCACGACAAAAGTTTTTGTACAATGTCAATTTTTATGAGAACAAAAATATATGAGGCATACCAAACGAGGAGAAAACAAAAAACAGAAAAGGTAAATGAAGTCGCATAAATAAAACAATAATTAGCATATTTAAGCCTTAAAAACACATAAGAATACCTGTCGATCACTTTTCAGGAGCTCCTTTGCCAGAGCTCGGCATGGGGTAACCGAACAGCCACAAGAATTCATCTCTGTAACAGAGAGCTCTTCAGCAACAAGAGCTGCTTCTTCCAAAATATAATTACGTGGAAAAGCAGTTAAGCACTGTAAGATGGCATTGCGAATAAATTTCATCATCCCAGTCCTCCTGGAGATGTCATTGGTGCTCCCTGAAAGAATATCAAGGCTAAAAACACTTGAAGTGGTTTGCATCTCAGTTTGAACATTATCAATCTTTCTCAAATTTTCTGACAAGAAATCTGGCAATGCCTCTAGGCTAAGGACATTCTCATTCCAGTTTGAACTGTTGGTGCAAATCCTGGACAAAGGAAAAAAAAAAAGGAAAGAAAAAAAAAACCCCATATGAATGGTTAATAAAAACATAGTGCAAAGAAAAGCACAAAACTTAAAACATTACTTAAAGATGTAAATAAAATAAGAACATTATAGTTTACCAAACTATTTAAATTCATGAAACTTTTTCTTAGATGAACAATTTATGAAGCATGACTGCACAATGACAAATGGGCATGACCAAAAAGCAAAGGTATCACCACACAGTTACTGAGCATAACTCCTATTCAACTGCCATGGTTTACAATGTGAAATAACTTTATTGACCAAGTTTACTTTCTGTATTAGTGACCTACTTTTCTCTAAGCCTCCTTAATTTTTATAAGAACAAGATCAGCTCCTAGATACCTTTTTTATATTCACCATCTCAAGTAGGGGTGGACGCGGTTTTACGATTTGATATAAAAAGAACCGAACCTAAAATACGTGTTCGAGTCGAGTCACTCTGTTAAGATGAGTCAATCATATAAAAAAACAAAAACTGTGTTTATACGAGTTGGATACAGTTTTGGCTTTACCAAAAACAGAACAGAACCAAATAAATCAAGCAAATAATATATAATTATATAATTATATTTATAAAATGAAATATAAATAAAATGAAAACCGATATGCGAGTCAAATAAGGTTTTGGCCAAAAACCGAACCGATCCGAATCACATCCACCCTTAACCACAAGTAACGAATGCATGTTTTTATTTGGAAATAGAACAATATATTATAAAAGAGAGTAAGCAATGAAAGCATGTTTGAAATTTCATTTCATCAACCATAATTATTCTATCCGACCAGGACTGGGCAAGGGAGGAAATATTCTAATTTACTTCTGAAAACATTAATGGTGCAACCACATAGGTTTTTTTTTTTGTCGCAAATTAAGTCTTAATTTCAATTTAAAACCTAAATTGAATTTCAGTGGTTTTTTTTTTTTTTTTTTTTTTTTTTTTCATTTAAATCTTAAATTAAGATTAAAACAACTTAATTCAATTAAGCCAAAATATTTGACTATTACTTGGCGGAAAAGTCTTAAATAAAAAAATTAACATAAACTTCCTAAATTAAGTTATTATCAAAATACCCACATTCCAAAAACATCCCCAATTCTATTGACAACAATTGGATTGGATTTGGATTTTCGGAATTTTTGAATTTCAGGTCGGATTCAATCCGAAACAAGACCAAAATTTTAAAAAATTATATCTTTCCCTTTGTTTTGATTATCCAAATCCAAAAGACTGCAAATTGGTCCAACTTCGGATTTTTTGTTTTTTTCCAGTTTTTTTTATTGTGAATTTTTTTTTATAAAATTTATTAAGGCATTCGGATGAAAATAAATTTAAAATATTTTCTACAAATCTTGAAATTAATTTTCAATGATTTAAAATTTATTGAAATTTGATTAACATATTTTATAGTTTTTAAATTTTTTGTAATGAGTTTTGTTCTAAATCCATTAATAATTTATTTTTTCGTAGATAAAATACATATTTTTTATAATTTTTTATATTTTATTTTAAAATCTAAGTGTTATTTTTTATATTTTTTATGTTATTTTAAGATTTTTAAAATTTTTGAACAGTAACTCCGAATAATTAATATTGGGAGATTATAAATGCAAAAAAGTAAACCACTCAACATTTTTAATAAGAAATGTCACAAAAAAAAATTAAAAAAAATATTAAAAAAAAAAAAATACAAGGTAGGAAGTCTTAAATATTAAAACATATTTAGATGTCAGTTTGGTATTTATGTAACTTTTATAATAATCCATGTATGCTGTGTTGAATGTATAATCAACTATGAAGTTTAATCGGCGGATGTTTAATTAATTGTATTTTTTAAAATTATTGTATAACTCAAAAGCAATATACATATATTTGGTAATTTTATTGTAAGAGTACTGAGATTAGTTACAATGGCTAAAATATACATAATTTTAAAACCCTAATTCATTTTTTCATTAATTATATATATATATATATATTAAATCAATATTTGAGTAGAATATTTAAATTAGAAAAAAAAAATTCCATAAGAACATTAAAAAAAATTAAAAGATTTTATAAATCAAATCAATATTTAAGTAAAATATTTAATTTTAAAATGAATAAGGTAAGTAAATGATTTTAATTTGATTTCATAAGGATAATAATGACATTTAAAAGATTCATAAAATGCCGAAATATATTTATTCCATAATCACTTTCAACAAGTAACCCCCACCTACTTCTTAAAACCACGGTCAAAACTTGTCTGATTATAAATTAATCACTTTTGGAAGCTTTACCAAACATGTTATGTCAAAATTATAAAATAAACTAATTTTAAACTTTTCAAAAGCAATACCAAACTGACCCATAATCAAATTAAGATCTATTAAGATTTAAGACAAAAAAAACGCCACCTAAATGTGTCATACTATCTCATAAAAGTTAAAGTTTCCTACTCAGCGCCCTCTCTTTACATGATTTTTGTAGTCATAGTTATTAAAGGTGCTAGGCACATCAGGGCGCAGGGCGAGGCGTGCGCCAGACTGAAGTGATGCGCACCTTTCTCAAAAAAGGTGTGCCATAGCTTTTTATGAATTTTCCAATGGGAAAAATTCATAAAATTTGTAATAACATAATTTATCCTATAAATTTCAAGTTACAAAGCTAAATATAAGGTTTAGAACTTTACAAACAATCAATAACATATTAACATGACAATTCATCCGGCACCTAGACGCACTTTTAATAACTATGTGTGTAGTTCATGGGGAAATGAGAAGCAAATGTTACGGTCAAGCAAATTCATACTTCATAGATAATTTATAATCTTGTATGCTAAAATAAACAAAAAATAAAATAAAATTCACAACAAAAGAAACAAACACATAGTACATAAGCTGAATGAAACGCAATAAAGATTCTATAGGTATAATACTTATAATAACATACCGTTGAGATATTTTCCCACCAAAGAAATTGATGAATTGGGATACTAGAGATAGACGAGCTTCTTCTGAGGTTAACGAAAACAAGAATTCCCTGACATCTTCATATAATATGACTTTCAACAGCTGTTCATCAGCTTCTCTATCCGGTGTTCCATCACTATGAGAGATCTGAGCTGCTTCACAATCAAATTCAGTTAACTAAATACATGGCCATTCATCTTTTTCTTGTAAGATACATAGTGATAAATACACATGTTAGGTAGATTTATTTTTTAACAATGTTTGGCTACCTCAGACTCGCACACAAGGACACAAACAAAAGTTTAATGCACAAGCATGCAGAGACAGACACACAGAAAGAAAGATACACAGAGAGAGAGAGAGAGAGAGAGAGAGAGAGAGAGAGAGACAGCATTTTGTGCGAATAGGCATCCACTGATCACAATCTCTTGATGACTCTTCTTCTGCCCATCTACCCCAGGTTGAAGTGTCTTTCACCTCATCGTTGAGCCCAGCATCAACATAAATGCCTAAAAGTTTAAGTAAAGCTTCAGTATCATCTTCTTGCTTTGTGTCTTCATTGTCGATTTCCTCCTCAATCTCCTTGTCAACCACAAAATCATTGACTACATCTTCTGAATTTTTACCAGTGTCCTTACTCTTGGATATCGGTTCTGACCAACCAGTCCAACCACCTTCATCATTACCCTGTGCCATCTCCTCATTAATAACTTTTTGTCTATTTTCTTCCTCTTTTTCCAACCAAGTAGACCAACCAAGGGCTCCTTCTTCTCCAACTCTTGCACCATCACTATTCCAAAAGTGCTCAAACAGTCTCTGTTTGCTCTGCTCAGTTAGGAGTAAAGAAGGGCAAAACAAACTAAATTCAATTTCAGCCTGAAATAACGCAGTAGTCAACTCCTGGTAACCAGCCTGCCACTCCAACCTGCAAAGACTGAGAAAAACTTCAACCAGACAAAGTTCCAGTTTAACAATAGCTGGGTCTGCAGAATGAGGTTTGACAGTTTGGTGAACCTACATCAAGAAGCCATGACATATAAACAAAGATGAGGAAACTTATCATATTTTGAGCAGAGTTCTTTCAAATCTTAAAACAATTTGAGAATCCTCTTGAACTTGAAAAAATAAACAATCTGAAGCATTCATATTAACAAGATATTGAATTTATAACATGCAGGAAACTCATTGAGAATCCTCTTGTACTTAACAAAGGAAACAATAGATACGTGAGAGAGAAAAACAAAAATAGAATATCTTTTTACATATATTTGAAAACAATTTTAAAAAATGCACAATCCATAAATCAAAACATAAATGCTATTTATCAAGAACCTTAATACACTACATATTTTTGAGTGCTATCTTGTTAATTATTTATCACCCACCTATACCCACACACTCAGTTCAACAAAAGTACACAAGTTAAGCAATTTCCTTAGATGATACCATGAGAAAAAACATGTGTCATATGTGATTGTGAGTTAGGAGCAATAAGGAGAAGCATACTTTGATATTGGTACATAAAGTACATACAAACCAAGCTAACCCTAAAGTTCTTAGGGAACTTAAAACCCAAAGGCAGCTATCTTTCTCGATCAAGATTTCCTTACGATGTAGTCACAGCTTCTAAATAAAATCAAACAAAACCTTAAACCCCTATTAATAATCATTCATTGCCATTAGCCATGCACAATAACCTAAACTGAAACAAACAAAAATAAAAAGAAACCCTCATAACTCTAAGCTAAGTAGCACATTGAGGAGGTTTTATAGTACCAAAAATTCACTATTGAATTCTGGGCATGCTCACCAATTTGGTATTGTCATCTATTTCCAAAACACTAATAGAGTAATAGCATAAACAAAATAGATGAATAGGTTCAAACAAAAAATATCAACAAGAAATTCTTCAATATATTAACTTAAGAACCTGCCTAAACTGCTTGCCGCATGCCGCAGACAGAGCCTGTATAGCATTTGCATACAGTTTTCTCATATCTGAAACCTTAAATTTGGAGAACTCCCCTTGAACAACATGTAGAAACTGTCTCCACAACTTAAAACTCCCTGAATGCTGCATAAGTACCTTCTCCCATCTACCAAGTAACACATCGGTGCTGTCTCTACTCAGATAAGCTTTCATAAGAGAAAGCAAAAGTTCTTCATTATCTGGATTAAGATCAACTGCCTTCTCCAGTATGCTAATCTTTTTCTCAAGAATCTGCATTCGAGCACCTTTATTTGATTGCTTACTCGCTACACAGTCTTGGAACTCTGCAAAAGCCAACCAACCTTTC
This sequence comes from Acer negundo, assembly GCA_035582765.1. NCBI lineage: Eukaryota > Viridiplantae > Streptophyta > Magnoliopsida > Sapindales > Sapindaceae > Acer > Acer negundo. The sequence goes on from CM069238.1 coordinate 5,167,978, forward strand.
TCATCATGGGGATGATCTCTCATCAGTTTGTTAAACTCCCTTGTTTTACGCAGCATTTCATCCTCCCAAGATTCTTCAATAACTGAACCATCCCCAACCAAGCTACCTTCACCCGACATTTCAACATCCGATAAAGGAATAAAATCATCATCAACCAAAATTCCACTCTTTCCAGGCATGACAAGGTGAACATGCTTAAGGTTCTTATGGCGTTCCAAAACTGCATACTTTGTAGACCAATACCGACCCAATTTCAGTTTTCCATCCATTTCATCAATATCACCTTCTTTATCCAACACAGAACCCCTCCTACTCAACCTATACAATCCTTCAGAATAAAACCTAGATAATTTTTCAGGATCATGAAGTTTATAGCGTGGTACATCCATCCTGCATCATAATAACCCGATTTTGAGTTTCAATTCATCTACTTTCATATTTAATTAAATCAAATAATTTCATATTCTTGTCCTGCATTATAATATCCAGATTTCGTGTAATAAATCAAATTAATTCATCTTCTTGTCCTGCATAACAATAACCTGATTTCGAGTTTCAATTCATCCACAATCACATCAATTAAATCAAATTAGTTTCTTCATTATATTAACCGGATTTGGAGTGTCAATTCATCGAATTTCACATGCATTTTTTTAGAGTACCTGTAAAGTTTACCGTAGACCAGATTATCGCGGTCGCCGTGAGAATCGAAGAAATATTCTTTCGATTTGGCGGAAGTGAAGGAATCGTATACGTCTCCTTTCTCTCGGGGTCTCTTCCTCTTCCTCTTCCTCTTCTTCTCCTTCTTGTTGTTGTTGTTGTTGTTCGTCTTCTCTCTCTCACCATCGGACTCGGACTTGGACTCTTCTTCCAGCAATTCATACGAAGCCGATCGAGATGGATATGAGGGCTGGTCGTCTTCTTCTTCGTTGGGAAGGGAGGTGACGACGGCGTCGTTTATTACGGAGAGGTCGGTGAGTTGGAAACTACTGTTGCAGAGCCACTGCGACGCATCGTTTTGACTGTTATTTGAAGAACAAGTGTTGTTGTTTATGTGAGTTGGGAAGAGAGGGAAATGAGAGGCTTTTGATTTCTGTTTTTCATCTTCTGCTTCGTCTTGTTCTGCTGTTACTGCTTTCTGCTCCTCTTCCATTTTTCCAAATTCCATGACTAACTCACTCTGTGTCTATTTATTTATGGGTGGCTCTATTCCCACAAGAGGTGTCAAAAGAGCCGGATAAATCTGGTCCGACTCCGAGTCCAGCCCGGGTCCGGGCCGATACTGTAAAGACCCTAATTTGGGCTGGGCTTAATATTTAAAAGCCCAAATTCTGACTATGTGAGCTGAGAAAGTCCGGCCTGAATATTAAATGATTATTTTTTATATTTTTATTCTACTTAAAAAAATATTTACAACAAAATTTGAAGTTAAAAAGAAAATAAAATAAAGCATAATAAAACTGTGAAGACAAAAGGTCTGATTTGGGTATGTATGGTGACAAATAATGATTTGTCAATATGTAATATATAAATAAATTTGAATTCATATACCTGTTAATGGCTCCAGCTCGGTAAATGTTGCTTAAAAGAGTTAAAATCCAAGGTCTTCACCTAAAAAAGTTAATTTTTGATAAAACCCATGTCATTATGTCAATATGTTATATATAAATAAATTTGAATTCATATACTAGTTAATGAATATAGCTTTGTGGTAAATGTTGCTTAAAATTCAAATTTTTAATAATTTTTTACCCTAATATCATATCACATAGTTTAGATTTCTTACAAGCATCAAAATCAAATCACAACATACAATACAAATTGTTTAAATATCTATTGCATAATTAAAAAATAAAAATATAATAATTTATCCAATTTGAAAAGTCTTTATCTAAGCTTCTCATCCATTTTACAATTATAATAACTTCGTCGAATATCTCGTGGTTGGATAATCTATTATTTATTTCAACCAACATAATAGTTTGAGTTTATATACAATTATTAGACTTTTTCTACCAAATTTTTAATCAAATCCTAAGAAAAAATATATTTTAAAGTATAATCAAGGATGTGCCGATAAAGACAATATAATTACATACTTTTAATAAATGTATTATATATTATGGTATAAAATAGTTAAAATTATGTATTTATATTTTTCATTTATAATATTGTAAATGGTGCATGAGTAAAAATTTTAAATATTTAAAAAAATGAAATTTCATAATAAATCTAATAATAAATTAAAATTTAATTTATTTTTTATTATTTATGTTGGGTTGTCAAGTTGGGTTGAGTTATATTTGATTAACCCAACCCAATCCAACCCAACCCAACCCAATCTTAAAAGCAACCCAACCTAACCTAGTCGGGTTGATTGGGTTGGGTTGGTGGGTTGGTGGGTTGGTGCCCACCCCTAATTTGAATGTTAAAATTAACACTATGTTTGGTTTGAAGGAATTAGAGAGAATGGAAAGGAAATGATTTGGGGGATTTCTAATTTCTTGTTTGGATGGTTAAATGAGAGAGAAAGAAATGGAAAGGAAAGGAAAGGAAATGAAGGGAAATGGGGGGAATAATTTCTTCCTATTTTACACACTTTGGTTTCCATCCAAATTTGAGAGGAAAGGGAGGGCAAGGAATCCACCATTAATAATTTTTTCAAAATCTCAAAAATAACCCCATATATTGTAAGTATTCATATTATTAAAAGAAGTGTATTTTCATAAATAAAATCAAAACCACTATCCTTTCCTTTCCTTTCCACCCATAATCATCCAAACAATAATAATTAAAACCACTATCCTCTCCTTTCTTTTCCTTTCCTTTCCTCACTATCATTTCCTTTCCTTTCCTTTCCTTTCCTCACTATCATTTCCTTTCCTTTCCTTTCATTTCCTTTCATTTCCATCAAACCAAACATAGTGTAAAGTTGCGTTTGATTTTTCGTCTAAAGACGGAACAGTGTTGAATTATAATGAAGGCTGAATAGTGATTGAAAACTGAAACTGAAAAACATGTGTTTTTTTTTTCACTGAAAACTGAATATAAGTGATAAATTGTTTTTTTTTTTTTTAAGTTACAAATATCTTAAAATAAATACTTTTATATCTATGCCCTTTCAACTATTATTTGTTATATATTTATATTTTAAATATATTAAATACAACTAAAACAGTAATGCAATAATATAATTACAAATTTATAAATAAAAAAATTGCAATATAAAATATAACCCTTAGAGTGTAAAAATTGAACAAGTTAATTGAAGTTTAGTTTAAGAAATAACAATAGATTAGAGTTCGCCACTAATAATCTGTTTTTATACTATATATGTTGAATAGTAATATAATAACAAATTTATAATGAAATCTATATGCTATATCAATTTTTATTTTATTTTTTATTTTTGAAAGTGGCTGCTTAAGTTTTTTAAATAGTGATAAGGAAAAAAAAATATTAATATTGTTAAGGAGTAAGAGAAGAGAAAACTGGAAATAAACTAGATTGCATCTCACACGATGTGTGGGAACTATAAAATGTGACCCAATAATAATTTAATGATTTAACTTATTGGTCTAAGATATTTGATACATTGGTGATGAATTTATATTGGTTTAGAGAATTTATTCACTATTCCATTAATTACGGGATTACCTCTTGATTATCTATTGATATGTGATTTATGACATTTAATAGCAATCCAAATTGCATACGAATTGACCCATTCCTATTGAGTATCCTTTCCGGTAAATTTTTTGTTGCTATACCCATTCCACTCATTCACAACGACACTTTTTGCTTTTTCTTTTTTTTGATTGATGAGCGACACTTCTAGCTTTTAACTACAAAACTAAACATATTCACAAATTGCAAACATCATGCATCCAAATTTCATATATATTTTATTTTTCCAATAGATACATATACCTACTTTTCAAGATGCCCGGTTGTTTTTGCATTAATGCTTGATGACTAATTTATTGTCACAAATTAATTTTATAGATCTAGGTAATCTGATCACTAATTAGTGTTTCGGATTCAGTTGGTTTTCTAGATTTAATGAGAATTTATTATATTGATCGTCATATTTTTAAGTCCTTGACAAAAATAATAGTTTCACATGAAGCTTAAAAGATACAATAAAAGAAAATGAAAAGCACATATGAAAGAAGTAACAAAAGTTACATTGTAATCCAAACCGATACCAAATTCAGCCAAATCATCTATTTTTTGTCATGTGATGACTAATAATGATATATACAACTTCATTAACATTTCATGTATAAAGACTCAAATCATTGTATATAGACAAATAAAGTTAAAAAGATAATATATAAATACAGTATAGACTATTATATATATATATATATATATATATATAAAATACTATCTACTATATTTTTTCAATTTTCCTTCAAAATCTCAGAAATCAAACAGGTTAAGAAACATAAATCAGAAAAGGAAAAAAACAAAAAATGAGTAATAAATTTCACAACAGGTAAAAAAAAAAAAAAGAATAACAAATGTATACAATAAAAATGGGGAGACCGGGCATGATTTGGAGAAATCAAGGCATGACATTCATAATCCAAGATAGTTTGCTAGGCTTTGTTTTGCTTATCAATATACATATGCTGTAAAATGTAGGAGCTCTCCACTTTGATTCACTTGTGATCGTGTTCTCCGAGGAGGGGGGACGACCTTGTACATCTCCTTTTTTCTATGATTTCTATGCAACCAAAAAAGACCCCATATTAATAGAATTAACGGAATTTAAAATAGAAATTAAATTACTGGCAAATTGACAGATAATTCTTTAGTCTTTTCCAAAATAAAAATAATAGCTTCAAACTCAATAACACTTAAGTATATAGAAAGCACTATAAAATTAGCAAGTGAATATAAAGTAGGAAGGAGAGAAGATTTCTAACTTGTTCAATGACAAAGAATCTCGTTAATGTTGAGAATGATGCCTTGCATGATGCACTATCTTGTATACGAATGCCAAGCTGTAGATGAAATATAAGGGTTTTAGAGTGATGAAGATAAATGATTTGGAGAGAAGTGAGGAAGAGGTCATGAAAGAAAAGAAATTGATTTCAAGCATTGAGATTTGATTTCAGTGGAATAAGTAAGTGTTAATAAAATGAAGGGTTATTAATTGATATTCTTCACCAAAGAATTTAAATTTATAGAAGATGGATTAAAAAGTGAAGAGTTGGATAATAAAGGTTGGAAAATAAAAGGGTTAAAAAAAGGGGAGAGGAATATAGTAAGGGAGGTAGGTAATTAAGGAGGTTGAAAGAATAGGAATTTATGGTTGTCTTTTAAACTTACCAAATACTATAATATATATATATATATATATATATATATATATAACCCTAGATCTTCAGCCACCACCCCTAAATCAACCACACACTGCCACAGCCACCACCACACTAAACCCAAACCTAAATCAAAATCAACCACCGACCACAGCCACCACACTAAATCGGAGCAACCACAACCACGACCCCCAACTCCAAAACATCGAACGCCATTCCCAACACCCAAACCTAGAAACCATCAATCAAGCCCCTAGATCGCCACCACCCCAACGAAGAAGAAGAAGATCCGTGAAAAGAAGAAGAATGGTGTGGGTGTGGATCATAAGAGAGAAAGAAGAGAGATCGTGAGATAGAGGAAAGAGAGAGAGATAAGATTTTTTTTTCATTTTTATTTATTTATTTATAAATTGTTTTATTTATAAATCAATTTACATAATTACCCTTCGTTCCATAGTTTCTAGAAGCTCGAGAGGTCAATTTATGATTTTACCCTCTAACCTTGGACGGAATCTTACCAAACCCTAACAGAATTGGACGGCAGAGATTGAAATACGGATTTTTGGAAACTAACGGGACCTGTCAAGATAAGGCTGAAAACCGGGGGACCACTTTGTATAATAGGTCAAACTAGAGGTACTAAAATGAATTTCACCCTCTTTTAAACTTACCAAATATTATAATATATATAACTAATTAATAATTAAAAATTAATTGTGGGAATGGTTAATAGAATCTATTAATTATTCTATTAATTACAGGATAGTATAGAGAAAGAGTAAATAAACCGATTTAAAAAAAATAAGAATTTATGATTGTTTTTTAAACTTACCAAATATTATAATATATATAACTAATTAATAATTAAAAATTAATTATGGGAATAGTTAATAGAATCTATTAATTATCCTATTAACGGTGAAAATAGAGAGTTAAATAATGAAATTGGACAGCTAAAAATTTATTAAATTGACTCAAATAATAACTTTCATTATATCTATGTAAATTAATGTGATAATTGGACAGCTAAAAATTTTCTAAACTGACTCAAATAATAACTATAATTATATCTATGTAAATTAATACGATAATTAGAACAATAATTCTTATTAAGATAATCAATATTAGTTAATAATAGAAAATTAGTGGATATTAGAACATTATCTAACATCTGAGGAAATGGAGAGTTTAAAACCATTAAATCAGTTAGTTTTGGTGGAAATAGAGAATTAAAAACAATTGAATCCCGTTAATATGAAAATAGAGAGTCAAATAATGGAATTGGACAGCTAAAAATTTCTAAAACTTACTCAAATAATAAATATCATTATATCTATGTAAATTAATGTAAAAATTGGATAGCTAAAAATTTGGAACAATAATTCTTATTAGTATTTGGCCATAATAACCATGAAAATAGAGTGTCAAATAATGGAATTCGATAGCTAAAAATTTCCTATACTGACTCAAATAATAACTATGTAAATTAATGCAATAATTGGGTAGCTAAAAAAAAAAAAAAAACTGACGCAAATGACAATAATCGGACAACTAAAAAATTCATAAGCCGACTCAAATAACAATAATTCTTATAAGTATTTGATATGGCCAAATCTCCTGTTATTTGACACTTACTAATTGTAGGGGGGTCGACCTACAGTTGATATGGATCGGGTCGGATTTGTATTAGACCCAAGACAACTTAGTTGAACCTATCGAATAGAGGGTGTCGTCTCCTCTTTAGACCTGCGAAAGAGTGAGTCTGTCGAACGAAACGTGTTGTTTTCTCGTGGAACTTGCAAAAGAATAATAACAGAGAAAAAGCAAAGATAAAGAACAATAAAAATAGGGGTGAGATTCTTAGCCTTAGGTATACTTGGGCTGAGCGATTGTAATGCTTGAATCGTGGTTGTGATTTAGATTGAATTCCGGTGGCCAGAATAATAGTGAACAGAGTTTTGAGATGCTAGTGAGCTTTGTTCTTAGTCGAAAATTTTAGAGAGACTTCTATAATTAGAGGGGGTTTTATTCATAGGTGAATACTTCCTCCTATTGTTCACCATATCAGGTTTGATTATGGGAGAGATTTTCAAAGAGAATCTCTCCTTTGATTTGAACGTTTCTAAACTATGTAACTGAAGCTTTTACTTGGTCTTAAATTAGTTTTTAACTAATATACGTCTTAGGTAGATCCGCTATGCGTGGGTTTGGTTCGATTCTCAACACGAGGTTTGCGTTGGGTCTAAAGACACTTTTTTGGCTACTACAGTTTGTCCCCCACTCTCTAAAGAAGGGGTTACTGAGTTAGAGAGTGATTTCTCACCAAGTCGACTATGAGTCTCGATGCGACTTCAATTTTGCGAGATTGGCCCATTGAAAAAATTGTTCCACTTGTCGAGTCGAATAATGATTCAACAAGTAGTCAAGTAGAAGAGATTCTAGATGAAGTCCTTTGAAGCGGTTTCTCATCGACGATTTTGTATAACGCTGATTTGAGGGATTAAATATACTATATATTTGACACGATCAAACACCCCCAAACCAAACCTTTGCTCGTCCTCGAGCAAAAGCAATCTAAAACACTAAGACGCCAACTGAAATAAGTCTTAGACACCTAAACAATAATTCAAAAATGCCGCAAGCCCAAAAAGTGATATGATACATACATGTGTGGTAGAGAGAAGAAAAACATATGCGCGAGATCTAGAGCACTTGGATGTACTAAAGGGAGGCTCGCACGAACACGAATCCCATGTTAGGATTATGCTCAATAGCAAGAGTGTAATGTTGTAATTAACAATCTTTTTCATATTAATAAAGTGATTTATGGTTTAACAAATCGTATAGCATTTATAGTTTGTATTATAATTGTCAAAGTAAATAATCATAAGGTCTAAAGACTATGGGAAAAGAAGAATTGTTCGTACATCTGGATATGTATGTGGTAGACACAATTCTTTAGTTAGTCTTGAATATTGTTCACAACTTAAGTTAAAGGTTGGGCACCTTTATCTTGTTAAAGTTGTAGAATTCTTTTGCTAGCATTTGAGTGGGATCAAATGAGATATGATGAGTCTAAAATCATCGGAGTGTCTTCGAGCAAAAGGATCTAGTGCACTGGGTGCATTGAACTGGATCACAATGAAAAGCTTTATCTAGAACCGTCAATAGATAATAGTCTTTTCATTATCAGGACAATCGGAGGGTCTATCTTAATCCTGAGATAAATGATGGACTTATGGTTGCAAGTGATATCATTTGAGTTATCAATGAGTACGATTATATCGCATAGTCTATCCTCGATAGTTTGGTGATATTCATTTGTTAATCGATAGAGGACTTCATTTATAGATATGGACATCGTGGCTCCATTTAATTAAATGAGAGTATAATATCATCATATGGATGTTTTGAGGTAATTGGATATTAAATCTCAACGTTGAGTTTTCAATAGTGTCTATTGAAAACATGGCTTCTGGACAAGTCAAAATATCCAAGTTCAAAACGTGGTCATATGAGTAAATATGGTAACTTGGAGAGTTATAGGCGGTCTATGAACTCTTGGCGATTACTGATATTAATCACGAGGATACACTATCTCCAATATGATTGTCTAGGGTATGAATGAGGAGCATCTTCCTTTTCTATCTTTATTTAAGAGTTCAGTTTTAGCTCTTTAGTGGAATGAGTTAAAATTAATGGATCGGACCTAAGTGAATCATTTGTTGATTGTGATTAGGTTATGTCTATTGAAGCTTAAATTTAGATGGCCCGCCAAGATCCCCAATCCACACGGACTTGCATGGATCACTTGATATATTCTACCGGACCAATTTAAGGGTCCATCTAGAATTGCATTTAATATATTAAGAATATAATTTGCACATTATTTAAGTAATGGGCTGCTCAATTATATTAATATATTAATGAAAGACATGTGGGCTTGTTTCTTTTAGTAAGAATGGGTCTGGTTCACATGTGGGCTTTTTTATTTAAAGTCCAATGGATTAAATGAAATAGGAAAATAATATTAGGCCTATCATATATATGGGGCGGCTAGGTTAAGGTTTTGACCTAAAAATATTATTTTGTTTCATTTGTTTTAATTAAATAAGAATTAATTGATTTATTGATTAATTGTTTAATTAAAGAAACAAATCTTTCCTAAAAGTAAAAGACTTGTTTGATAAGTAAATAAATAAATTAGTATTATTTATTTAATCAAATAAGGAGTCTTTTTATTTAGTCAAATAAAAGAATAAAAATAAAAGAGTTGGATTAGGGTTTGAAGTCTATAAAGTTAAAAAGAATTAGGGTTGAATTTCAGTCACCCTATATAAGTGACATGATGAAATTCGGCCAACCCTAATTAGATACTACATAGAATTCGGCAACCCTAAAGGAAAAAGAAGAAAAATTCGGCCAACCTATATATATGTTCTTATAGGGTTCGGCCACATCAATTAATTGGTGCTTGAGTTTTTATTTTCTTTCTTCTTCTTCTTAATTCTAAGAGAGTTTTTATTCTAGAGAGACAAAAAGGAGTGAAAAATTATTCTTTGATAGTATACAATTGCTTAAACATCAATAAGCTTGTGTATACGATATCGATCTAGGTTCACGCGAGTTTCGATCATAAGATTGTGAACTCAAAAGTGACCGGAATAATTTTGACATTCTTTTGATTGTTTTGTGACTAACAAAGAAAAGAAAGTATTTGTTTGGTCCATTCACAGGTTTGCAATTCAAAGGAAAGGGAGACCACGCTCCTAGGTGATCCACGTTCGTGCTCGGATTGAAGGTCTTGCGGATTACCATCGACGTAAGTCAATCGGATCACGCGACAAGAGGTAATTTACTTTTGTTGATATATATGCATGTTTATTGATTAAAAGGGTTTAAGGTTCATAAAGGAAAAATTTTAAAAGTCACTAAATTGTCTTTAGTATCGCTTCCGCTGCGTGTAACACTTTTATTTGTTTATTTTTTCCCTACAATTGGTATCAGAGCCTAGGTTGAACCCTTTTAATTAATTAACGTATATATACGTGGATCTATTTCTTTTTATTGTGATTATGCATGTTTAGAAAGAGATGGCACTCTAGGTATTCAAATATATAATTACATGTGATGTATGGATTTATATATATTTTATGTGATTTGTTATTGCTCGATTTTGGCCCTAGATTTTCAATGTAATTTTTGTTTCGGAGTTGTAACAAGAAGGGTGGTCTATTATCGCCATAATTCCTTCTTGGTAGATTGCTAGGTTTTATTTTTTTTTATATATGTGCAGTATTTTTTTAGGGTTACTGCAGTTTTTTTTATTTTTAGTATGTGCAGTTTTTGGTTTGTAAAAATACTGCAGTGAATAAAAAAAAAAAAAAATTAATACTGCAGTATTTATTATATATATACTGCCGTAATATATTTAGGTCTTGGAGATTCGAAGACACGAAGCAAAACGAAGCAACCGGAACCAAGTACGAGCACCGTGCGCACCCTAGGAGTGGATTGGGCTGCGCATGACAAGCCCAAACTTTGGTGGGCTGCGCATGGCAGCCTTGTGTGGCCTTATGGGCTGCGCAAGGCAGCCCCTTTGTGGGGTTGTGGGCTGCGCACGCCCATGGGAGAAGGCCGAAGGATGAGCGTATGGTTGATGGGCCACCTGAAGATCTTGTATTCCTGACAAATTGTAATTTACTTGTTTTTCTAGGATGGGCCAAAATTGTTGCTATTTAATTTATGCTTAAATATTACAATATTTGTTATTGTATGATAACATGACATATAGAATATGAGTGCCATGCATATATCTCTTTTGGTATGAACATGCATTGAATGATTTAGGTATCTAAATTGGCATCTAGATAACTCGGTAAATCATTCTATGGGATTTAATCACACGTCTTAAATAATTGAGTGGGAGAAGGTGTTTTGGTAACACCTATGGCCTCCAAGGTTAGTTGAGCTTTATTATTTATTGGTAATTCCCCCAAGGGGCGTCCATGAATGGAATTTAGCAACATACTTCCTTACAAGGATAGACTAGACAATGGACTCAAACGAGATCTACTCCCCAAGGAGGGATTTTCATGAGAGAAAATTGAGGGTCGATATCTTGGTAACACACTCAATGTAATTTTATTGATATCCTCCCAAGAGTTCTTGTCAGTAAAATTGCAAGGCTAAAATTGAAAACGCTGGTTGTTATGTTAACAATTAGGTGGGACCTAGTCTAACTAGTAAATGGTGCGAACTCCCAAAGGAGGCGTAACATTTATGGGTGTTAGATCACCGTTGAATTTTATGATTGAGTTATTTATTTAATTCAAGATAAATATTTTGCTTTATCATGATTATTTACTTATATATGTTTTGTTTTATTCAGAAATCATGACCCCATCACTTATGAACATCCTGAAAGATAACACTTTAACTGGAGATAATTATGTCACATGGAAAAGGAAAATTGGGTTGTTACTGCAAAGTGAAAAACATAAGTTTGTTCTAACTACTCCTAAACCACCTGCTCCTAATAATGAATCTAGCATAATGTGTAGAGATGAGTATGAGCAGTGGAAGACTTCAGATGATATGGCAAAATGTTACATTATGGCCTACTATCTCCGACGTGTTGCAACAGCAGCATGAAGGAATGGAGTCCGCTGCTGATATAATGATGTCTCTAGAGGAGATGTTTGCTATGAAGTCTAGGACGACTAAGAGAGAGGCAGTGACTGCTTTTATGAATCTTAGGATGAAACCTGGACAGGCTGTGAAAGATCACATGATGAAAGTCATAGCACATCTCAACATTGCTGAACTGCATGGCGCTGAGATAGATGGTGAGACAAAGATTGATATGGTTGTCAATTCATTGTCAGATTCCTTTGATCAGTTCAAATTGGACTACACTTTGAACAAAAAGGAATACACCTTACAAGGCCTGATGCAAGATGTTCAAAGTGCTGAAAAGATCCTTGTGAAAGGCAAAGGTCAAGAGATTCATATGGTTGGTAAAGTTGCTACTGTTAAGGCCCGTCAAAAGGTCAAGAAACAACAGAAGAAAAAGCAACTTGGGCCTATCAAGAAGGAGACCAAGAAAGTAACCAAGATCAAAGGGAAATGCTTCCTTTGTGGTGAAAAGGGACATTGGAAGAGAAATTGCCCAAAGTCCCAGAACAAGAAGGAAGAAGGTAATTTGAATTATCTAGAAACATGTTTTTTGGCTGATTCTACAGATTCTTGGATCATAGACTCAGGAGCCACTAATCATGTTTGTTATTCCTTGCAGGGGTTTCAAGAAAGGAGAAAGCTGAGTAAGAATGAAATCAATTTGCGCTTGGGCAACGGAACGTTAGTGTCTGCAAGTGCAGTGGGAGATATTAGAGTTTATTTGGATTCTAGAAGGCATTTAGATTTAATAGACGTTTATTATGTACCTCAATTCAAGAGGAATTTAATTTCAGTTTCTTGTTTGAATAAATTTGGATATTCGGTTACTTTTAATAAAGTTTTTATTATTAGTAAGAATGACAAAATTATTTGCCAAGGTACATTGGAAAACGGTCTATACTTTTTGCATAGAAATATCTCTCACTCGTTAGACACAGAAATAACGGAACCTAATCATAAAAGAGTAAAATTATCAACAGATGAAACCTACCTTTGGCATTTACGCTTAGGTCATATTAACCTTAATAGGATTAAAAGATTGGTAAGTGACGGACCTTTAAGTGACTTAAAGGTTGATGATCTACCAACTTGTGAATCTTGTTTGGAAGGTAAAATGACCAAAAGGACGTTCTCTGCCAAAGGTGCAAGAGCCACTGAATGTTTAGGATTGATACACACTGATGTATGTGGACCTATGAGCATTCAAGCTAGAGGTGGATATGAGTACTTCATCACCTTCACGGATGATTACTCAAGATTTGGTTATATGTATCTCATGAGACATAAGTCGGATGCTTTTGACATGTTCAAAGCATTCAAAGCTGAAGTGGAAAATCAGCTTGAGAAACACATAAAAATCTTGAGATCTGATCGTGGTGGAGAATATCTATCTGGTGAGTTTCAGCAATATCTTATTGATAATGGGATAGTTTCTCAGTTTTCTGCACCAGGTACACCTCAACAGAATGGGGTAGCAGAAAGGAGAAATAGAACTCTTTTGGATATGGTTAGGTCTATGTTGAGTTATTCAACGCTTCCTATTTCTTTTTGGGGATATGCTTTACAAACTGCTATATACATTCTAAACGATGTACCATCTAAGTCTGTTCCTAAAACACCGCATGAGTTGTGGACTGGGCGCAAGCCTAGTTTACAACACTTAAGGATATTTGGTTGTCCTGCGCATGTGTTAAAAGGAAAGACAGAAAAGATGGAGTCCCGTTCAGAAACATGTATATTTGTAGGGTATCCAAAAGAAACTAAAGGATATTATTTCTATAGTCCTTCAGATCTTAAAGTATTTGTTTCGACAAATGCTAAATTTCTGGAAAAGGACTATATGAATGATTTTGTGCCTAGAAGTAGAATTGTCCTGAATGAGATGTCAGGAGATACAATTCCACGAGAGGTTGCACAACCTAACCCAATTGTAAGTTCCGATCCAACACAAGATCAACAACCTACCATTCCTCGTCGTAGTGGGAGGGTTAGAACACAACCCGAAAGATACATCGGTCTGGGAGAATCAGTGGAGAATCTCCCGGACGACGATGATCCCTATACGTACAAGGAAGCTATGGAGGATGTTGATAGTCGCCATTGGCAAAAGGCAATGCAATCCGAGATTGAATCTATGTTCGATAACAAAGTCTGGTCCCTTGTAGACTTGCCTAAAGGGATAAAACCCATTGGGTGCAAGTGGGTATACAAGAGGAAAAGAGGTATGGATGGAAAGGTGGAAACCTTTAAAGCTAGATTGGTAGCTAAAGGGTATACACAGAAAGAAGGTATCGATTACGAGGAAACCTTCTCTCCTGTGGCCATGCTTAAATCCATTAGGATACTCTTATCCATTGCAGCATCTTTAGATTTAGAGATTTGGCAAATGGACGTCAAGACAGCTTTCCTAAATGGAAATCTTGACGAAAGCATCTACATGATGCAACCAGAGGGATTCATTGAAAAGGGCCAAGTGGATAAGGTATGCAAGTTGCAGAAATCCATATATGGATTAAAGCAAGCATCCAGATCCTGGAACATAAGGTTTGATCAAGCTGTCAAAGGTTTTGGATTTATTCAGAATCCTGACGAACCTTGTGTATACAAAAGGATTAAAGGCGACAAGTTGGTTTTCCTGATTCTTTATGTTGATGATATACTACTCATTGGAAACGATGTAGGTGTATTAACATCAGTAAAAGAATGGTTAGCAAAACAATTTGATATGAAGGACTTAGGAGAAGCAAGTTTTATTCTAGGTATCCAAGTAATAAGGGATAGAAAGAATAGAACGATTGCATTATCCCAAGCTTCATACATAGACAAAATCTTGTCTAGGTTTTCCATGCAGGATTCCAAGAAAGGTATGTTACCTTTCAGACATGGAATCAAGCTTTCTAAGGAACAAGTTCCTAAGAATGAGCATGAAGAGCAATTCATGAGTAGAGTTCCATATGCCTCGGCAGTTGGAAGTCTCATGTATGCAATGCTCTGTACTAGACCAGATATTTGTTTTGCTGTTGGCATAGTTAGCAGGTTTCAATCGAAACCTGGACCTGATCACTGGACGGCAGTCAAGCATATTTTCAAGTATCTTAAGAGAACGAGAGATAATATGCTTGTATACTCTGGAGGGGATTTGGTTCCCGTTGGGTATACAGATTCTGATTTCCAATCAGATTCTGACTCCAGAAAATCCACATCAGGGGCTGTGTTTACTATTGGAGGAGGAGCAGTTATATGGAGGAGTATCAAGCAATCTTGTATTGCTGATTCCACCATGGAAGCTGAGTATGTTGCTGCATGCGAAGCTGCCAAAGAGGCTGTTTGGCTCCGCCAATTCTTGATTGACTTAGAAGTGGTTCCTAGTGCGAATAAGCAGATCACTATCTACTGTGACAACAGTGGAGCAGTGGCTAATTCGAAAGAACCAAGAAGTCACAAGAGAGGTAAACACATTGAAAGAAAGTATCATCTTTTAAGGGAGATTGTTCAAAGAGGTGACGTGACGATTACCAAAATCGCGTCAGCAGAAAATCTAGCGGATCCCTTCACAAAGGCTCTACCTCAGAAGAGTTTCGATGGGCATCTAGAGAATATGGGCTTGAGAGATATGACACATTTGCTATAGCGCAAGTGGGAGATTGTTAGGATTATGCTTAATAGCAAGAGTGTAATGTTGTAATTAACAATCTTTTTCATATTAATAAAGTGATTTATGGTTTAACAAATCGTATAGCATTTATAGTTTGTATTATAATTGTCAAAGTAAATAATCATAAGGTCTAAAGACTATGGGAAAAGAAGAATTGTTCGTACATCTGGATATGTATGTGGTAGACACAATTCTTTAGTTAGTCTTGAATAATGTTCACAACTTAAGTTAAAGGTTGGGCACCTTTATCTTGTTAAAGTTGTAGAATTCTTTTGCTAGCATTTGAGTGGGATCAAATGAGATATGATGAGTCTAAAATCATCGGAGTGTCTTCGAGCAAAAGGATCTAGTGCACTGGGTGCATTGAACTGGATCACAATGAAAAGCTTTATCTAGAACCGTCAATAGATAATAGTCTTTTCATTATCAGGACAATCGGAGAGTCTATCTTAATCCTGAGATAAATGATGGACTTATGGTTGCAAGTGATATCATTTGAGTTATCAATGAGTACGATTATATCGCATAGTCTATCCTCGATAGTTTGGTGATATTCATTTGTTAATCGATAGAGGACTTCATTTATAGATATGGACATCGTGGCTCAATTTAATTAAATGAGAGTATAATATCATCATATGGATGTTTTGAGGTAATTGGATATTAAATCTCAACGTTGAGTTTTCAATAGTGTCTATTGAAAACATGGCTTCTGGACAAGTCAAAATATCCAAGTTCAAAACGTGGTCATATGAGTAAATATGGTAACTTGGAGAGTTATAGGCGGTCTATGAACTCTTGGCGATTACTGATATTAATCACGAGGATACACTATCTCCAATATGATTGTCTAGGGTATGAATGAGGAGCATCTTCCTTTTCTATCTTTATTTAAGAGTTCAGTTTTAGCTCTTTAGTGGAATGAGTTAAAATTAATGGATCGGACCTAAGTGAATCATTTGTTGATTGTGATTAGGTTATGTCTATTGAAGCTTAAATTTAGATGGCCCGCCAAGATCCCCAATCCACACGGACTTGCATGGATCACTTGATATATTCTACCGGACCAATTTAAGGGTCCATCTAGAATTGCATTTAATATATTAAGAATATAATTTGCACATTATTTAAGTAATGGGCTGCTCAATTATATTAATATATTAATGAAAGACATGTGGGCTTGTTTCTTTTAGTAAGAATGGGTCTGGTTCACATGTGGGCTTTTTTATTTAAAGTCCAATGGATTAAATGAAATAGGAAAATAATATTAGGCCCATCTTATATATAAGTGGGGCGGCTAGGTTAAGGTTTTGACCTAAAAATATTATTTTGTTTCATTTGTTTTAATTAAATAAGAATTAATTGATTTATTGATTAATTGTTTAATTAAAGAAACAAATCTTTCCTAAAAGTAAAAGACTTGTTTGATAAGTAAATAAATAAATTAGTATTATTTATTTAATCAAATAAGGAGTCTTTTTTTTTATTTAGTCAAATAAAAGAATAAAAATAAAAGAGTTGGATTAGGGTTTGAAGTCTATAAAGTTAAAAAGAATTAGGGTTGAATTTCAGTCACCCTATATAAGTGACATGATGAAATTCGGCCAACCCTATTTTTTTTTTTTTTTACTACATAGAATTCGGCAACCCTAAAGGAAAAAGAAGAAAAATTCGGCCAACCTATATATATGTTCTTATAGGGTTCGGCCACATCAATTAATTGGTGCTTGAGTTTTTATTTTCTTTCTTCTTCTTCTTAATTCTAAGAGAGTTTTTATTCTAGAGAGACAAAAAGGAGTGAAAAATTATTCTTTGATAGTATACAATTGCTTAAACATCAATAAGCTTGTGTATACGATATCGATCTAGGTTCACGCGAGTTTCGATCATAAGATTGTGAACTCAAAAGTGACCGGAATAATTTTGACATTCTTTTGATTGTTTTGTGACTAACAAAGAAAAGAAAGTATTTGTTTGGTCCATTCACAGGTTTGCAATTCAAAGGAAAGGGAGACCACGCTCCTAGGTGATCCACGTTCGTGCTCGGATTGAAGGTCTTGCGGATTACCATCGACGTAAGTCAATCGGATCACGCGACAAGAGGTAATTTACTTTTGTTGATATATATGCATGTTTATTGATTAAAAGGGTTTAAGGTTCATAAAGGAAAAATTTTAAAAGTCACTAAATTGTCTTTAGTATCGCTTCCGCTGCGTGTAACACTTTTATTTGTTTATTTTTTCCCTACATCCCACACCTAAGGCACTTATGCATTAGAGACTACTCGCTCCCATACCTCGAGCATAATTCACTTTGATACTAAAGCTCACATGAATTCTCTCTTTCTTTCCTTACAGAATCCTAAGTTCCACACAACAATATATACAAATATGGGTTTTGCACAACATTTTCAACAAAGAACTATCCTATGAAAGACTCACAATGCCATGGACGTGAAAGATCGTGTATCAACCGACATTCCCGAACTAGACTCATTGTGGATCAAAAATGACTTTTCATTCGGTTATAGCGTGGTTATGAGGTTTAATGAGGTGAAACAAAGAATATGGAGATTTGGAGTTCAAAATCACCAATCATGTTAGAATACGACCACACATACTATACAAATGCTCTTTTTCTTCATTGATCACTCACACGCTAGTGTCTAGGTATTTGTTTTACCCATATTTATGCTTCCAATGATATACACCACATTGTGAGTATTTAGCATAATACAATCCAAGCAACTTTTTCTTTTTCTCATTTTCTTTTCCCTTGAGTTACACAATTTCTTTTTCTTTGGCAATTAAGGCTTACAAGTACAATTTTTGGTACTTTTACATTTCTAGCCCCTTTCTTAACACATTTTCAACAATTGTTTCTTTGTATACGATATTTGATCATTTAGAGCTTAACTACTTTCATTACCACCTTATTCATCCTAACATGATTAGTACAAGGTAGACATGTGTTTAGGCTATGAGGTATATGGTTGTACATGGTACAAAATGAAAGAGTACATGTTTGGCCTTAAGTTTGGATTTGGAGCACACAATATGGTAGGAACATGTTTAGGTTAATGTAGGTAATAAGTGCATACACATTGCCTAGTATCATTTCCACAATTCATCTACCAAGGGAATGAACGCATTCATCACGCAATTCACACTATAATCTGCAAATCCTATGGCACGTGACATATATGACGAGATAAGTGTTTAAGTATAATCAATAATAACACTCAAAATACGCTCTTTGACACTTGTGTTTGTGATCTCACGGGAATCTCCACTATTAGAACTAGGCAAGGAAAACTCTAATTCCCCTCAACTTAACACCAACGGATGGGATAAACCTATGGAGGTGCAATCAAATCTCTAAAGTAGCACCAAGCTACATCACAAGTTCACAACATATACCAAGAACTCGCCAAAAGCACAAGCTAGAGGCATCACACCCAAACTTACTCAAAGTTTGAAATTTGGACAAGCGACAAAATTGAAAAAATTGGACATTAAAAAGACCGCAAGGACGACTCTACAAGGCGTACCACACCCCTAAACCAAAACTCAACAATGTCCCTATTGTTGGTAACCACAAGGTACGGCCTAGTGGGGGGGGGGAACGCCATCCAAAACTCAAAATAACAGCACATGCATAAAGCGCAAAATATCAACGGACGGAGGGCACAACGACCCCCAAACCGAATCTAAAATAAAAGGCCAAAACTTTAATCACTATGCATATAACCATGCTCAACCATATCAACAAAACATGCACAAATCACATTCCACAAATATGAAAAACAATTAAGTATAAAAAATCAAAAGGTAGAAACTCTCTGAAAAGGAAGATAGGTCCATTGTCCAAGCATGTTGTCATGTGATTCCCGAAAGATCAAGAACCTAGCACAAAACACACAACACTTCTACCAAATCGAAGGTTAAATGCAATTCAAAACATAGTTCCCATCATCCATAAAAACCCTAAATAAAACTATCTAAAAATTCAAATACATAAAGGAAATACTAATAAGAAACATATAGGAAATGATGTTAGGATTATGCTTAATAGCAAGAGTGTAATGTTGTAATTAACAATCTTTTTTATATTAATAAAGAAATTTTTGGTTTAACAAATCGTATAGCATTTATAGTTTATATTATAATTGTCAAAGTAAATAATCATAAGGTCTAAAGACTATGGGAAAAGAAGAATTGTTCGTACATCTGGATATGTATGTGGTAGACACAATTCTTTAGTTAGTCTTGAATAATGTTCACAACTTAAATTAAAGGTTGGGCACCTTTATCTTGTTAAAGTTGTAGAATTCTTTTGCTAGCATTTGAGTGGGATCAAATGAGATATGATGAGTCTAAAATCATCGGAGTGTCTTCGAGCAAAAGGATCTAGTGCACTGGGTGCATTGAACTGGATCACAATGAAAAGCTTTATCTAGAACCGTCAATAGATAATAGTCTTTTCATTATCAGGACAATCGGAGGGTCTATCTTAATCCTGAGATAAATGATGGACTTATGGTTGCAAGTGATATCATTTGAGTTATCAATGAGTACGATTATATCGCATAGTCTATCCTCGATAGTTTGGTGATATTCATTTGTTAATCGATAGAGGACTTCATTTATAGATATGGACATCGTGGCTCCATTTAATTAAATGAGAGTATAATATCATCATATGGATGTTTTGAGGTAATTGGATATTAAATCTCAACGTTGAGTTTTCGATAGTGTCTATTGAAAACATGGCTTTTGGACAAGTCAAAATATCCAAGTTCAAAACATGGTCATATGAGTAAATATGGTAACTTGGAGAGTTATAGGCGGTCTATGAACTCTTGGCGATTACTGATATTAATCACGAGGATACATTATCTCCAATATGATTGTCTAGGGTATGAATGAGGAGCATCTTCCTTTTCTATCTTTATTTAAGAGTTCAGTTTTAGCTCTTTAGTGGAATGAGTTAAAATTAATGGATCGGACCTAAGTGAATCATTTGTTGATTGTGATTAGGTTATGTCTATTGAAGCTTAAATTTAGATGGCCCGCCAAGATCCCCAATCCACACGGACTTGCATGGATCACTTGATATATTCTACCGGACCAATTTAAGGGTCCATCTAGAATTGCATTTAATATATTAAGAATATAATTTGCACATTATTTAAGTAATGGGCTGCTCAATTATATTAATATATTAATGAAAGACATGTGGGCTTGTTTCTTTTAGTAAGAATGGGTCTGGTTCACATGTGGGCTTTTTATTTAAAGTCCAATGGATTAAATGAAATAAGAAAATAATGTTAGGCCCAATCTTAATCAAGTGGGGCGGCAAGGTTAAAATTTTAACATAAAATATTATTTTGTTTCATTTGTTTTAATTAAATAAGAATTAATTAATTTATTGATTAATTGTTTAATTAAAGAAACAAATCTTTCCTAAAAGTAAAAGACTTGTTTGACAAGGAAATAAATAAATTAGTTTTATTTATTTAATCAAATAAGGAGTCTTTTTATTTAGTCAAAATAAAAGAATAAAAATCAAGGAGTTCGATTAGGGTTTGAAGTCTATTAAGTTGAAAAGAATTAGGGTTGAATTTAAGTCACCCTAATCTTAGACTACATAGAATTCGGCAACCCTAAAGGAAAAGGAAAAAAAATTCGGCCAACCTATATATGTGTTCTTATAGGGTTCGGCCACCGCCATCTATGGTGCTTGAGTTTTTTATTTCTTTCTTCTTGTTCTTAATTCCAAGAGAGAGTTTTTATTCTAAAAAGACAAAAGAGAGTGTGAAATTATTTTTTGATAGTATACTATTGCTTAATCATGAATAAACTTGTGTATACGATATCGATCTAGGTTCACGCGAGTTTCGATCATTAGATTGAGAACTCAAAAGTGACCGGAATAATTTTTGACATTCTTTTGATTGTTTTTGTGACTAACAAAGAAAAGAAAGTTTTTTGTTTGGTCCATTCACAGTTTTGCAATTCAAAGAAAAGGGAGACCACGCTCCTAGGTGATTCACGTTCGTGTTCAGATTGAAGGTCTTACGGATTACCATCGACGTAAGTCAATCGGATCACGCGACAAAAGGTAATTTACTTTTGTTAACATATATGCATGTTTATTGATTAAAAGGGTTTAAAGTTCATAAAGGAAAAATTTTAAAAGTCACTAAATCGTTTTTAGTATCGCTTCCGCTGCGTTTACCACTTTTATTTATTATTTTTCCCTACAAATGGATGGTTAATCATTGTTTGACAACTCTGTCTCCGCTCCACTGGTTACCCTCTTTCCCTTGGGGTCAAGCTCTACTCTAATCCTTTCTTCATGGTCTTTCTTGGATATCTCTATTGCAGCCTAGAGCTCTAGATCAATGACTGGGCCTCCTGATGATGGTAAAGAAGTGGCAGGCCTCTTTTTCTTCCTTGGATAAGCTGGGAGATTGAGCTCCTCCCTCATGTCTGTGAGATTCCCCCATATGTCAGCATAGAACCCACTAGACTCTGCTTTGCTATCAGCAATTTGTTGTCTGTTCTTAAGAACTTCAATCTTGATATCGCTCAAACCCACCAGCAAAGTTTGCCAAGGGATCTCCTCAGAAGTCTCCTGCGGAGGTGGGGGCATGTGACTATACTCCATTAACTCCAAAAGGCCCTGGTTAATCCCCATGGGGTCTGGAATCTTCTCTGCCTACCTACTTATACCTACTCCATGCACGAATTTCTTCCTCCTATTTTGAACTCTAACACTAGAGGGGTTCCACTCTCTTAATTGATCATTCCACGTGAATCTCCCAACATGACCTAAACCACTATCAAAGGAGTCGGACCCAAAATCAACCCTTGTTTCTTCGCAAAATGCAGTGATCAAGCTAGGAAAAATGAATGGCTGCTTGTCTACTCTGATGCCACCCAGTTCGAGTATTTTTCTTTTGATCAAGAAGTCAATGTCAACCAATTAATTCTGAAGGACGTAGTAAAGGACCATGGCCACATTGAAGTTAACTGACGTCGGGTGTTTCCTGGGGATTAGGGAGTGGGAGATGAAGACATGCCAAAATCCCAACTCCAATCTCAAGTTTGTGTGCTTCATTCGGTAATCAGGGGCCACCTAGAAATCCATTGGTCGGATCACCAATTGGTTGACGAACTCTACATTCTGTGTGACAAAAATTTTATTCCAAGTCACCTCATTACGTAGTCTCCCAACCGTCTCCTGATCATTTGGGAGCTCGGTCCGATAATACTTGTTGATGTCAGTGATTGTCATTCGGACTTGCACCCCACTGACTAAAATAATGGATGTTCGCTGAAAATCCTCTAGTACCATCCCCATATAGAATTCTTCCACCACACTTCTGCAATACATAGGCGGGGCGCTAACAAAAGTCTCCCATCCCCTCGTCTCCACTACTTAAGGAATCGGGGTGTCTATTAGCTGTTCTAATGCTATGCCTTGTTCAACCACAATATCTCGCTCCTTAAAATACTGCAACCGGTCCTCAAAATCTGTGTGCCTGACATACGGTGGTGGAACCTGAGGTCCCCTCCTTGTGCATCGCTCAGAAACTTGACTCCCTTATTTAGTAGATTACCTGGTTCTCCCTAACATACACATAAAGAATTCATCCTGACATTTGCATAAAGAATTCAGACAGTTAAGGGAACACTCTTATCAAGGAACCATGAGGCAATCATATAGAAAAATGAAGAACATCAATTTCCTGTCAGACTGATAGAGTGTGGGTGAAGTGCGAGTGAGTGACCCGCACTGGACCCGCATTTTAACCTGTTTCCAGATTTCTATCGAATGTAGAATTCACAAACAATGCACACAATTTATACCCACAGCAATTCATCGAAACAACTCACAATAATATGGTTTTAAACCATGTATAGAAATTCTATTCAATTATATAAACCCTAAATTCGGAATTTGAAAATACATGTGCAATTAGATAGTTAAATCATCATCAAACACTTCACATGCATAAATAAACAACAACCCATCATTCAATCCTCATAGATATTCAATGAAAAGTTTAAAATCTAGGATATGAACATGAAATTATGTGAGAACAATGAATGGCATAATCACAACTGAATTTCAACAATCTTTGCAAATAAATCAACCCACAACATCAAAATAAGCATGGTAAACGGGCATGAATTCGTGGCTCAACCTTGAGCCATGAAGTTTAAGCAACACATGCAGAAGAAATTGAAGAAAAGGATGGGAATCATGATTAGAGAGGCAAGTAAACGAAATCAAAGCAAGATAATCATACCTTGGTTGCTGAAATTGGAAACGTGGAGCACACAGAATACCTTTAGTTTGAGCGAGGGAAAACAAAGGGATTTCGATTTTTCTCTTTGGGTTTGAAAGTGGTGGAGCCCTAGAAACCGACGTGGAATATATATAATACGAACAGAGTGCGGGTGAGTGACCCGCACTAGACCCGCACTTTATTACCTGATGTTCTCTGTCTATCCAAGTGCGGTTGTAGTGCGGGTGAGTGACCTGCACTGTTCCTTTGGACTGGTTTCTAGATTCTACAATGAATCTGTTTTTACACAAAATACCACCTATAACACACTAACAAGCACTATGCCAAAAAATTTAACTAAAACAAGACTAACCATTTAAAATGCAAAAATATTAACATGAACTCAAGAATGAGTGCCAAGGACTCAAAGTTGGGCACGATCAACCAACGGAGGTTTGACCGGAATGGGGAATACGCTTAACTTGGCCACCCAAACTGGTGCCAATGGATTACCTACGGTATCTCTTCCCACCTTGCGCAATTGACCAACTTGGTCTTTTCTAACCCATACTTGCTTAACCCTTGGTGGATTCATCCTAGACTTAACTTGACTTGCTTTGAATCTTTGAAAACTAAAGTAATAAGCCTTAATGTGCCCTTTTTTTGCACAAAAATAACAAGTCAGAGGACAGTTAGGAAAACTCCTTGCTCTGTTGTTGATGTGGGCCCCTTTGTGTTGACCGTATTGGAGGGATTTAACCTCGTTTTCTACCTCATCAAGCTAAATAATCAAATCACACTCCTTAACTTTGGCTCGCTTGAATTCATCCTCTTTTCTAGTCAACCGTTCTTGCAAATCCAATACAGCTTTGGTTGAGTTCTCAACACTCAATAACATCTTTCTTGACCTTCTCCCATTTTCCTCCTCAAATTCCGTCAAGAGTCTTGTCAAAGTTTATAGAACCAAGTTTATGTACAAGCCCAATATCAAACTAACTACTCCATCAACCTCTTAGAGAGGATTTAGCTACTCATTACAACTAGGAAAATAAGAGAAAGGAAAGAGAAAGAACCCTTGGAGAACATCTCTTTCCTTGAAGTTGTTTCAATCTCCTACTTTCCTTGAATTTGAATAGAGAATGTAAGTGAGAGTGAGAGAGAGAGAGATTCTACATCTAGGTTGTGTAAAAGAAACTAAATAAAAGCTCCCTAAAACGAATTCTATAACATTCTATTCATATTACATACAAAAATAGGTCACTTAAGCTTCAAAATGAGATCTGGCGCGCGTGGAGTGCGGGTGCAGTGCGGTTGGATTACCCGTACTTTACCCGCACTATAATGATCAGGTGCAGATTCAACTATCTGGATTGGGCTACAGTACGGGTGGAGTGAGGTTAAATTACCCGCACATGACCCACACTTTAACGTCAGGTGTGATTTCCACTTCTCGGTTTCAGCACGGAGAACGGGTGGAGTGCGGTTGAATTACCCCCACTTTAATGTCAGGTGTGAAATCAGTTTCTCTGGATTTACTTGTAGTGCGGGAAGAGTGCGGTTGGATGACCTGCATTGTAATGTCAGGTGCAAAATCAGCTTCTCTGGATTTGGTTGTAGTGCGGGTGGAGTGTGGTTGGATGACCCACACTGTAGAGCTACTCATGATCATTTGCCTTTCCCTTTTCCACTTTTCTACCGGAATCACCGTAACACGCTTCCAAATCCATCATTGCACCATTTCCTATAATTACGCACATAACAACCATTAGAGATGCCAAAACGCACGAAAACAAGACACAAGATACAGATTTAAGGGCCTAAATATACTACATATTTGGCACGATCAAACGCAAGGACGGGAAGTCAAATCGATAGGACTGTTGCGTTTCAGTATCTCCAACTGATGTAAGATGCATTTATTTTGGGCACAATTTTCGAAGCGAGTTAAATTTCAAAATTTAAACCAAGTAGTTACCTTGGTTAGTTGGCAACTGAAGGGGTGTTAACACGTGGCAACCCAGGTTAAACAGTTGGCTTATAAACCAGCCTTTTCCTTTACTTGAAACATTTGAGACAAATTTTGAGTTTTTTGAGCATCTGTTCATCTTTGAAACGAAGGCACCTACATATTACTACAGATTCCGTGTGATTCTTCTAGTGATTTCTACTCAAATTTCTTCCAAGGTTAGTGAAATTTCTTTCATTGTTGCTAATTTTCATTCGTACTAAACTTACTTTCATATATTCATAGGAAACTGATATAAGTATTTAGGATTTTCCCGGAATAATGTGTTCTTTGCTGTGTTCTTCATTTTTGTGTTTAAAGCAATCGATTTGCATCTGTGTTGGGACCCATTTATGTGATATTTCATTTGTTTCGATTAGTTCAAATGCTACATTTGGAATAACACATTCACACACTTGATAAAGTATGCACATGCATTGATCTCATATTGATAAACATTGTAAAATTGCATGTTCTAGGACTATCTCTAGGAAATGGCATACTTGTGTGATCTTGTATTTATTTGTTTGGTTTTTATTATTTTGAACTTGAATATGTACTCATATGATTCCTTGTTGTGTTCTGGTCGTTTCGATTACTTACTCATTTGATTTCGAGTTCAAACGAGGAAGTTACACTACTTTACATTCTTTACAATGTATTGTCTTCGTCATCGTGTATCGAGTTGATTTCATATCCAATTGTCAAATTTTTGTAGTCTTCCTCATGTGTTGTTGAGTTATGGTTCGTAATTTGAAAGCGGATTCGAATTTGGAGTTTGGAGGCTGAAGAACAGTCGAAGAATGCTTGAGGTGTGTGAAAGGGAGCGGAGGAGAAGAGAGAAGGCAAGAGACCACCACCCTTGCTTCCTATGGTGGCCACGTGCCTCCACAGGACCAAGGCTGAGTGGTGTC